>JAVGWX010000001.1:19747712-20947712 GCA_036924085.1 Ariolimax columbianus
AATTTCATACTGATCAAAACACATAGACTCTCTGTCTCCTACATCTCAAACTCTGCTGTCTGTATAATTTCATACTAATCAAAACACATAGACTCTCTGTCTCCTACATCCCAAGCTCTGCTGTCTGTATAATTTCATACTAATCAAAACACATAGACTCTCTGTCTCCTACATCCCAAGCTCTGCTGTCTGTATAATTTCATACTGATCAAAACACATAGACTCTCTGTCTCCTACATCTCAAACTCTGCTGTCTGTATAATTTCATACTAATCAAAACACATAGACTCTCTGTCTCTTACATCTCAAACTCTGCTGTCTGTATAATATCATACTGATCAAAACACATAGAATCTCTGTCTCCTACATCTCAAACTCTGCTGTCTGTATAATTTCGTACTGATCAAAACACACAGACTCTCTGTCTCCTACATCTCAAACTCTGCTGTCTGTATAATTTCATACTGATCAAAACACAAGACTCTCCCTCCCTCTCTCTCTTTCTCTTTCTCTTTCTCTCATTCTCTCTCACACACATACAACGGAGTATCAAAGAACCTTTTAATTCATTGTATGTCATGCATGGCACAGGTTCCAACTTTCGTAATCTATCACTCTATCTCTGCTAATGACACTGACAGCGTTTTAGTAAGCATCTCATTTCCCATGTCACGATCTTCCGTTCCTCTACCCTGTTCAGGGTCAATGTCGGACACTGATAACAAAATTTGAATGAACATGTACCTGATCATTGTACTTCCCATTTATATTTGTCTGTTTGCCAAAAGGTGATAGTTACTATATAAATGTATTTGCTTTTTGAGTTCTTGTTTCTATATCTAATTTTCCATTCTGGTGTTGTTTATGATCATGTTTCCCAGATGCCCTCTCAATGTTGATTAAAGACGACAGCTGCTCCAAGCTTTTGTAGCATGTACATTCATCCCTTTCAAACTTCTTCATTCTTTCATTCTCTTTCTTAATTTTCAGCAATCCGAACCATGTTGGTTCTTTGCCAGAAGCAAAACTATTATTATCTTCTCCACTCTATTTTGATGTGATCCCCTCGTCTTTGAGAGATGGGACCAGTGCATAGTCATATTGGAGATGGTCGAAAAATCCGGAGATCCCGTGTATACGATGTGCACGTAAAACAACCAATGTCAGTTGAAAATTGATAAGAGTGGGCTGTTAGCTTCTGACGTGGACAAATTGATAAAAGTTGGCTGTTAGCTTTTGACCTGGACAAATTGATAAAAGTTGGCTGTTAACGTTTGACCTGGACACATTGATAAATGTGGGCTGTTAATCTCTGGTCTGGACAAATTGATAAGGGCTGTTAACGTCTGACCTGGACAAATTGATAAGTGTGGGCTGTTAGCCTCTGACCTGGGCAAATCATAAAAGCAATGAAATGTCTACCCAATACGCAACCTACCTTCCCCCAGGTCTAGTAAGCCGAATGAAGTAATCGTTGAATATCAGGAGTCCAGGCACTGCAAGTTCATTTCGTTCACCTTGTTTCTAAGACAAAGTACTTTGTACTATGTTTTGCACCTAACTGCTCGGTGCATCGGACTTCATCACGATTTTGAAATGCGCTTACTTCTTATGGGAATATGACCTTACTGCTTCATGGATTTGAACACATGCAAGTTTGAATTGTGGACCGTATTACTAACGGTTATGCCACGCCAACTTCCACTTCCACCATACACCTCCCCATCCCACACCCACAGATTGATAATCTGTTTTCGTTGTTCCATTAATAAAAATCCAGTGCAGTGTTTATCTTAAATGTCATGACAAAATGGCTTCAAATCCCCTAAACAGACTGACAGATTTTTATCTTGAGCAAACAATATGTTGTCTCGCTTATACTATGAAATATGTGCTTTTGTCGACAGCAGAACGAGGCTGGCCGCCATTTTTATTGAAGAAATAGATGCAGATATTTGCGAGTAAACAACGAAGAAGCAGAAGAGATGCACTGAAGATACATGTACAAACATATACACTTTAAAAACTGATGTGTAGACCCTTACCTATTTTCCCCTTTGAGTGCCCAGCCTTTTTATTGGCATATAAACGCTTTTTTTAATGGGAACTAAACAGCAAGTTCATCGCGTGATCGTGTGAAACTGAAGAACTCGCGCTGTATTCCTATATTATACCAGTTTATATGGCGTATATATTTTCAAGGACGGCGTAATATATTCTTATAAAAACTCACGCAGGAGTGCGACAGGAATGTGTGCTTTCACCATCACTGTTCTTCATTTACATGGACAAAATAGTCAAACTACAACTCAAGTAAAGGAATATAACTTAATTCACAAACTACTCTTTGCTCACGACGAAAGCATAATTTACAAAACTGAAGATATACTGCAACATCACATGTACACGCGTTGCACAGCCTGTGAAAGACATAATCTGAAGATCAACACATCGTATTGAGGATTACCCGGTCCACTTAACATAATTGTAAACAATATCAACCGCAAGCTGGCCCAGTAAAAGCCAAAAGTGAAAAATAAAATGTACAGAGACATGCGCCAAATGAGAGCTTAGGCATAGTTAAAATAGAGCCTGGGCATTGGTCGATGCTGTGTTCGAACAAACGAAGGCAACACTGAATGATTTAACATAAAAATAGGAGTAAAACGGGGATGTATTTTATCATCTCTACTATTTGGCATAGCTATAGATTTTATTAGGTAACACTATGCTTATGATCAGCATTTAGGCATAGAATGGACAGAGAACATGACCTTAGAAGATCTTGATTTTGCAGACAACCTAGCGCTACTAAGTACCCCTAATAAAAAAAACACAAGAAAATATAGATAGACTATGCCAATGGTCAGAACAGATAGGACTTCAAGTAAACGCCTCAAAGACGAAAATCATGGTTTCCACAACCACAACGGTTGATATCAAGCTACAGGGGAAATCTCTACAAAAAGTCCAACACTCCACATAACTGGGAAGCAAATTGACACAAGATGGAGATGCCCCAACATAAATCTCCACTAGAATTGCTTTGGCGTCGTGCGCCTTTAATCAGCTCACCAACATCTGGAAATTAACGACACTGAGCAAACATACCAAGCTCAGACTACTCAACTCAATCCTAATATCAGTCCTGACATATGGATATGAAAGCTGGAAGACAATAAAACCGCTGGGAATCAAACTAAATATTTTTGAAAATAAATGTTTAAGAACATTATTGAATATACACTGGGACTAGTTCCTAACTAATGGCTCAATAAGAACAGAGATAAACCAACTATACGTGTCGACCATCATCCGGGAAAAACGATGGGCATACATCGGACATGTCCTTAGAATGAACAACAACCGTCTTCCATTGCAAGCACTCGAATGAACACCAATGGGCTTTCGGAAAAGAGGAAGACCCAAGGAAACACTCAGAAGAACAATAATCCGAGAGGGCTCAACTCGCTGAACTATGGGCCTCAGCACAATATAAGTTCTAAAAACAGTGGCGTCAAACCGTTCCAACTGGAGATCATTTGTTTCTGCCGTATTTGGTGCAGAAGGAACATAGATAGATTGGTCGACAGTGTCCAGGGGAAACAGGACAGTGAGCCCGAAGCCAGTGACAAATGGAGAAAGAACAATCACTAAATGCGGGCCCCCCCCCCCCCCATCCCCATAAAAAAAGCAGAGCACTGTAATGGCTACTTCGCATAGTGAATAAAGCAGGACAAATTACAGAATAGAATAGGAAGTATGTGAGCTGCCTGAAATGCCAAGAGAAAGCTCCACAAGCCAGCCAATGCCTCAATATTTGAAGTAGATTTCAACATGGAAGAGTTCCAACTGGCTCTGAAAAAACTCAAGCATAGAAAGGACACAGGGCCAGATAAGGTTTAAAATTAAACTCTACTTCATCTGCGAACTCGAGCTAAAGAAGCTGTCCTCAGATTGATCAACATGACATAGAAAATGGCAATCTTTCCAAAGAATGGAGGAATGCACATTTAGTGTCAATATTGGAAAACAAAAAACCTCTAGATGTACCTACCAGCTTTCGGCCCATCTCCCTAACATTGGGCCTAGACAAATTAGCAGAGAGAATGATAAACAGACGTCTCTATTGCTTCCTGGATAAATTTAACACCTTATGTCAGGTATAATTAGGTTGCAGAGTTGGCAGCTGCAAAGAAGACTAGCTTTTTAGGTTAACCCAAAGAATAAATAATGGCTTTCAATACAACAAGAATACAGTGGACACATTTCTTTTGACATACAACTTGCTTACGATTATGTTTGGAGGAAAGGTCTTCTGATAAAGATGTTTAAATTGGGAATTCATGGCAAGTTCTACAACTGGATAAAGCAGCTTCTTGACTCAGCCAACGATATACACTTAGATGAAAGATGCGAAGTTTTAGAAGAAAGATTATCACAAGGCTAATTTTTAAGTTGTACTCCGGATCTATATTATGGATCTGCTTTTAAAGTTACTTCAAAGCAGGCTATGACGTTTATATAGTTTACCATGACGGATCCTCTAATGAGTTGGTTGATGCTTGTGGTGAGGTTTGCTCCAACTAGGAAACTGAAATCACTACAATTAAAGCCGTTGTGTACTATATGAGGATAGCTGTGTATGCTTTTCCTTCAAAGGCCCAAAACAAATATTTTCACAGATTCGATGTCAGTCCTTCATGCATTAGAAGTTGCTGGTCATTGTAGACCTGAGCTCAGCCAAACATCTTTATAGACATTGACAACATTATCACTTCTCATGCTGTCAGAATAGTTGTGCAGTGGATTCCTGGACAGTTGAACACACCTGGCAATGACAAGGCAGACATACTGGCAAAGAAGAGATCAAAACAAGAACAGCCACACACAGCAGCAACTTTACAAATAGCCAAACAGCTCTAAAGAACAGCAAACAAAGAAACTTGGCTGAAAGATTTGTCATGGAAAACATGTTGAGGGAGGTCTGCAGACATATGATAAAGCCCAGTCAAAATGACAGCATAGATCAACTCACACGGACGGATTTGAGCACCATTTTCCTATCGAGAACCCAACACATCTCACCTATTTAGCACGTGAACAGAATCCAACCACAACATACTCCTGAGTGCCAGCTGTGTACACACCCATATGAAACCGTTGATCATCATCTCTTTGAGTACTCAGCGCTCAAAGATGTTAGAAAAATGCTTCTTTCTCCGAGGCCAGATACATGGAACACTTTTTTATGGCACTAGACAACAACTGATAAATACGTGCAGATACAATTACATGGCATTGGGTCGAAGGACGAGAGCCCGAATGCTGCTGGATCCGTAACGACAACAACAAAAACAAGAAGCACGCACAAGAGTTCAAATATATCCGAAGTATTTTTACAGCTCATGGAAGGCATGATGGAGAAATCGAAACAAGGTGACAAAAAAACCTTTGCCATCAATTGTCGCCACTGTTAAATACCGGAGGATCAGCTTGCCTACTAAACAACAACTGATAACATCCTATGTATACCAACTCTGTGCTACCAGTGTCATACTTGGTGCTTATCCTTCTTATCCATCTTCTTCTTCGTACGCTGTCAGACGTAAACCTGTATTTTTTCTAAAAAAGCAGCGGTCATCCTGAGGCTGTCGACACTGCCATAGAGCTTGTCTAGTGTTGCCACTGGCGATGGCCACATGTGCTTTCTCTGGCCCTCGTATTTCGGGCAATTTTGCAGCAGATGTTCAGCGATCATTTTTCCGGTACCACAACTGCATTCGTTAGTGCCACCTATCTTCAGTTTATTGAATAGATGGTACCTCAGTCTGTTGTGGCCTGTGCGGAGTCCGAAGACCATGACCTGCTCTCTTCTGTTCAATTGGTAATGGGCATCATTTTTTGTGTAGCCAGCATGTTCTGTTTCCCACTTGGCCATGTATCTGGCTCTAATGAGCCTTTTTTACTCTTCGTAGGTCACATTATAATCTGGTTGTGGAAGTCTTGCACCTTCTTTTGTCAGTCTGTCTGCCTCCTCGTTGCCTTGAATGTTACAATAAGATGGAACCCACTGTACCACTACCCTTTTTGGTGCGGTCTGCTGGCATAGTTGACAGAGTACTGCTCTTAGATCATTAAGTTCAGTATTTTTCTGGCTTTTTAGTGCTGTGACTACGGCCAGGTCATCTGTAAACAGGACTATCTGGCTTTCGTTTCTTTTGCCTGTCAGCATTGTTTCTGCTGCAGCCCTCAGTGCCTCTGCCTCCGCTCTGAAATTGCTTGAGTATTTTCCAGTTGCCACTGACAGTGTTATTTTTCTACCATTTGGTAGGCTCAGGAATACCCCTGCCCCTCCATTCTGTGTTGTGTTTGTTACAGAACCGTCGGTGTATGCATGGGTCCAGTCCATGCTTGGGTAGGTTTTCGTTATCTACCTCAGGGTTATGTCTCTTCTTTCTTTTTCAGTCTGGCTGTTCTTGTTTCCAATACCTGATATATTTTCTGCCACCACCGGAAATATATGCTGCTTCCAGGTAGGTTTGCGTACAGTAGGGATTGGCTTTGGTGTTGTTAATGTGTTTATAGGGTCTTCGTTCATCTTTGCTTTGGCTATTTCTGCAAAGTTTCTCCGCTTTGGTTTCCCATTTCCAAATCTATTTAGTCTCTGGTGCATTGGATGGTCTGTCAGTCTTCTGAGTTTCTCTGCTTGCTGCTGGGCTCTGCAGTCTCTTCTATCGGCCATGGATTGCAGATTTGTAATCTTTTCAAGTTCTACAATTGGCGTTGACTTCATGCCTCCTGTTATAACTCTCATGGCTTGGTTTTGGAGTTTGCTAATTTTGTCAAAGTTCGCTTTTGCTGCTGTTCTCCATGCCACAATGCCATACTCAAGAACTGGTCTCACTCTTCCAGTGTACAGTTTCTTCAGTATACTTTCGTCTGCTCCCCAGCTTGTGCCAGCAAGTTTCCTCATGATTGCCATTCTTTTGTCTTGCTCTCATTCGGTTTCTCTCGATCTGACTTTTCCATGTCATGCGCCGATCAAATGTGACTCCCAGGTAGTTTGGGTTATCGTTTGGCCGCAGATATTTGCCGTTAAGATTTATTTTGGCGTTCTGTGGTTTGTTTGAAAGCGAGAATATCGTACATGTTGTTTTTTCCTCATTTATTTTGACCAGCCATGAGTTCGCCCACTCTTCCAGCGATGTTAGGGCCTGCTGCTTCCGATTTCTTGCTATGGTCCACATAGCCATATCGTCTGCAAACATAGAGCTGTGGACTCTTCTTGGTATATTCTCTGGGTGCTTATCCAACACGCCGGAAAGGAAAATGTCAACTTGTCGTCGCTAGCTTATGTATGTCACCAAGGAAAATAACATGAGAGATGTGAACATCAGAAATATGGTCAAAACTTGCCCATTTGTTGAGCACATTAGCAGACATAAAATACAATGGTTCGTTCATCTCACGAGAATGCGACCTTATCAGTCCTTCTGTTAGCATATGGCACTGGTTAATCTGGCTATATGGCACGAGGGAAGCCACCTTGTAGAAGAATGTCTGACGTACGAGTAATCCTACAACGACATGGGCTTACAAGAACTGACCCAACACACTTGGACCAGGAAAGACGAGTTTAGCTCTTTACTTTGATCAATGGCACAAGTGGATAGAAACTGATTTACAAGATGAAAGTTGCAAGGACCATGTACGTCCCTCATTAGTTGCCTTTTACTACAGGTAGGTACAGGAGGCCTAAATGTCTCTCCCTAAACGGATTTGTATTTGTACCGTATTCTCATTCTTTCTCTGGACCAAACAAAGGTGTCCCCAATTTTTTGGAAGGGATATGCGTCCATATTGCCGGTGAGACATTGTTACATTCAAGGGAAGTAAAACGAAATAATTAATGTACAGAACTGCGTCGCTTAACAATGATGGCAGATTAGGGTGACCATATGTAACGTTTTAAACGGGACAGTACTGTTTTATTCATATTTCTCGTCCATCCCGTAGTTGTTAAAGAAAATGTCAGTTTTGTCCCGTTTTCAAGAAAAACTATAAATATACTTTTATATTGATCAATCCTAAATTATTACTCATAATCGCATATCAATATTTTGGATACAAATTACATAAACCTAGAATGGAATAGTAGTTCAGTTTTGAATACATACTAAGTATCAATATCTACAGTGATTTATTTAGAGAGATTTTTGAAATAAATGTAGCTAACAATTGTGATTCTCAGATGTAGGGTTGGTTTTTTTTTTATTTGTCTAGACTACCGTATGTTTACCGATAGCTTCTATGCCGGTGATTTCAACTTTCTGTTTTTAAAAGTTTCAACTCTTAATTTTGTAAAGATTTAAGTGAAGTCTAACGTGCCAATGGTTGCAATGTCAAAGAGGAGAAACTGCAGTTTTAATGACGATCACTAGAAAGAATACACATTTATTAAACTAGACAAAGTGTGTAGTGATGGAACAAAAGTCGTATGTCAACATTGTAATGTTCATTTTCCCATTTCTCATGAAGGCAGAAGCAAGATCAACTAACATATGTAAAGCCAGAATCATAGGTATGCTGGAAATAATCTGACTTCAGTCAAGAACATCACCTCGTTGATCGTAAAACGTTATTTTGATAGTGAAAGCGACACAATGGCAGCAAGTTAAGCTCTTGTTGCTTATCATGCTGTGCGCCAAAGTTGTCGCGCAAATGACTGCCTGTCTCAATGGATACACAAAATTAATCGGACAAAATTTAATCAACACTTACAAAATCAGAAGCAATAATTACCAACTTTTTATCCCCAAATATATTGGAGAAAGTAATGGAGGATTTGAATAAAACAAAAAGCATTATAGTCAGTTTAGATGCATAAAAAACAATAAAAAGACGTCAAACTTTTACCAATCTTTGTGCGGTACTTTTTTTTGTGTGGCCAAATTGTGATGTTCAAGACAACAAAAAAACAGACTCTTCCTTACCTGGTGAAACATCCAGCCTACAGTGTATTATGTTGAAGGAAGTAACTAACACATTTGGCTTACAAAACAAAATTGTTGCTTTGTGTACGGATAACAAGAGCACCCTTCTTGGTAGATGCAAATATAATGTGATGCGAAAACTTGAAACTGAACTAAAGAAGAAGATTATCCGTATTGGTTGTGGGGCACACATTATACGCACTTGTCTGCAGTCTGCTGTCGACTGTTTACCAATTAATATTGAATGTTTTGCAGTGGGAGTATACAGATACTTTAATATTTACAGTGAGAGTTGAGGAGTTGAAAAACTTTTGTGACTTTGCTGGAAAAAAATACTCTAAATTGCTACAGCATGGGAAAACACGATTTCTGTCCTTGGGTCCATCAATTGACAATGAATTTTAAGCTTGTTTGATGGGATTAGCTCTTATATTTTATCTCAAGAAAAACGTTATGTTGCGAAAATTATTTGAAGATACATGTCTGGAATTGTGGTTATCATGGAAGATCTTGTAATCAATTTAGAGTCCAGAAAAAGTGAAGTGTTTCTTACTGCTGATGTAAATTTTTAAAAAACTGAAAATATTAGTAGATTCCGGAGAAATTAATGAGGTTGGTTTATAATTTTTTAGAGGTAGTTGAGAATTTCTATGAAACCAGCTTAGAATATGTCAACACGTGGAAGTACATGAAACACTGAGAAGTTCAAGTGGGTGCTACTAAAAAAGGCACATGGATGGAAAGAAATACAGGACAGCCTGAACGAGAAACTCATCTCGCGCACAGAATCAAGCAACTCATGCATTCAACCAGTGGACCCTCATAAAATCTATAATTGTGAGGCATGGAACAAAGAAAACATTCCTGTATCTGATAGACGAGTCCATATTTTTTATAACATGCGAAAAACGCCTAGACTTTCAAGGCTTTTAAAATAGTGTGGAGTTTATTCTTTGTCTTCCAGGAAGTACAGCATATGTTGAGAGAACATATTCTATTATCAACAGTATGTGGTCAAAGGAGAAATCTAGATTAAGTGTTGAAACTATGAGGGCTATTTTAGTTGTAAAGCAAAAGTGTGCCATAGAGTGTGGGAAGTTTTATGATCAGGTCTTGAAAGACCACCATTTGTTACGCAAGATTACTTCATCAGAGAAATATTCATGGTACGATCGTGGTGAAGTATAGACTCGCTCTACGTCTACCTACATTTGTGTAGTGGATTCGGTCACTGAAGAGTAATTGCAAGCTTTATGTAATGACACTTTTTTACTGTCTTGCTTTTTAATTAATAAAGAATGTTACATATAACATATCCCCCCGCCCCGTTTTGTCCAGTTTTTGCCATCCGAATGTCCAGTTTTTGTCTCAAGGAAATATGATCAGCCTATGTTAGATTTTTTTTTTTTTTTGCGTTGGCCTTATTTCTCTTATCCCCAAGGCGATGTGCGCTGCACTGTGGTTTTTATTTTTGCGCCTGTCGGCCCAGTGCATCCGACTTCAGCATGCATTTTATGTAAGGGTTTGCTTCCTCCTGCATTTTCTAAGAGTTTGCTTCCCCGGGGTAACGGCCGGTGCTGTGATGGGGATCGAACCCAGCACCTTCGGGTTGTGAGCCGTGCCACTTAACCACTAGGCCACGCCGTCCCCCTATGTTAGATTTAAGATCAATCATCTTTATGCGAAAAATTGTTATGCAAGTAATGACTTTGCATGTGAAAAACATAAATGGTTTCAAAATACATCAAAAATACAACTCCAACATACAAGCCAAGCAGACTAAGTATGTGATACCAAACTATTTGATATTACGTAAACATACTAAGGATACAACTCCAACATATGAGTCTAGCAAGGTCAATATGTGATGCCAAACTGTTTGATATAATGTAAACCCACTCATTTCGTGAAGCAAACATGTTCTTTGAGCACATTTCAAAGACATCTTCGCTGGATGAGATTTATTCCACTTCTTCTTCGTTCGTTCTCAATCTCCCGCTACCAAGCCCTGAATAGGGCTTTGCAAGTAGCAAGATGTTGTCCGGAGAACTGCGTGCGTTGTGTCGTAGTTTACTGCTTGACTGTGATATTTGCACCTTTCGGTCCGACACATCCGACTTCAGCAAGCATTTTTGATTGCATGGTTAGCCTTCCCTCTTCGATACCTTCTTCTTAGCCAGCATGGTCTGTTGCAGCATGTTATCCAGGATCAACGCGCAGAGGCGTAACAGGATCCTGCCAGCTCTGGTTCGCTGGCCATGACGAGATTTAGCAGTTAGCTATGGGTCGATGACCACAGCAGGTCATGCGCGATGAGATGTGAGTCTATTAATTCATTTCGTAAAAGATCGTCACCGATTGCTTGAAATATCTACGTTCACTTCGCAATGTTGCTATTAAAATCTTGCGAGCGATAGTGATGATATTGGGAGAGATGAGATGGTAGAATGAAATAATCGTGAGTTTGTTTTTCCGATCTGGAGGTAAATCATTAAGCGAAGAAACCATTACGCGAGACACTTCTGTATTCTTTTGGGCATGTCTCTCCAGCCGTACGGTGATGTGTTATGAGACACTGGTTTGGAATGATGTTATAGAAAATGGAGCAGATCGTTCATGTCTTGATGTTGAAAACTAGTATGATAATAGGCAGACGTGTATCAATCGTACCAGAACACATGAACTACACATAAATAATGTCATGTCCTCTATATTATTTGTTATTCAGTGGAGGTACAAGATACTTATCCAGTCATTCGTAGCAGTTCTTAAACTGATCTAGTAACCACCTCATAAGTGTTTGTATTCATTCTCACATTCCCGATAACAGCTCCACACACATACACACATACACTAAAGCATACACATACAATAACACATACACACACACTCACACACAGACACTCACACACACAACACTCACACGAACACACTCACACGAACACACACACGAGCCCACATATACGAACAGATAAGAAAACACGCAAACACACACGAACACGCATGAACACACACAAACACGAGCCCACACGAACACACACACACATGTATACACATGTATACACATTTATCACTTCACTTAGTCACTCCTCTTGATTGTACATAGAGGTTTTTTTTAGTACTCACTTGCAATTCAGCGTACATGCAAACAGATTTGGAAGGAGAGAGAGATGAAGAGGGAGATTGAGAGAGAGAGAGAGAGAGAGAGAATGAGAGAGGGAGAGTGACTGAGAAAAATAAATTGTTATTTAAACAAATATGACGTCTTATGTGTGTATATTGCTATTGTGACTGGACGATTTGGAGTAGTGCCTTACCTCATAGCTGAACTACCGTATCGATATTAATACATAACCAGGTTTTCCCTGAGATCTGCACACCTTATTATTAATCGCCAGGTGTTATTATTTCCATTCACCTATACGCTACAAGGCGAAGCACGGCCCACTACTGCAGCTGACCTCTTCTAAATTAAGCTTGTTTCCAAGTATTGGTAATAATTCCTCTTTTCGCTCCAATGTAAAGCATCGATTTTATGTGCATCTGGTCTCTTTACATAAAGCCTGCATCTGAGCTTTTGCACTGGCTCATTAAAATGGCAATATTTTTTTGCATGATGAGGTTGTCAGCCCCAAGCATATCAGCCATCGTTAGTCGCCGCCTTTTACGACATGCTTAGAAGATGACAGTGGTGCTATCCTCATCATCGTTAGTACTACTCGGGTCTATTATTAGGTTACCAAGTGTATAGCCTGCACGTTTGATCGTGAACTAAGACACACACATTGAATCAAATCAGAGTGCCCCTTTAAATGCCTTGAGATTATACACAACCATAAAGTTGAGATGATATTTTATATTCAATCTAACGATCTGTTGAGATTTCGCACAGCGTAGATAATCCTGGATTAGGTTTATTTTGTGGGAGCACCGAGGCAGGACCAAAGTAAGTTATGAACATGTAATGTCAGCAATGACAAGCCCCATTTTAGTCAGACAGATTCAAATATGATCTGTGCCAACAAAAGTACAGCTGCTTTTTCAAGGAATCTATTTTGATGATTTGAAACGGGCCAACAAGCAGAATATACAAAACGAGTTCACCAAACAGAATATAGAGTAGGTAGACTTACAGAGCTGAAAGCCATTACACAAGAAAATGTCAAACATTGCCAGGGAAGGTACTAAGAGGTTAGACCATTCAGGTAAGGTGAGTGAGTAAGCCCTGGTAGCTGGTAGAGTAGTGAAAAAGACAAATGCAATGTTCAGGTCAGGTCATCCCGTAACCAGTGTGGTCGTTGGGCACACATGAAGACACCCTCACAACCCCACGCCACTCTTCTCTGTTAGCGGTCGCTACCTGTGCCTCTTCTGTCCACAGATTGGTCCATTCTTTTATTTTGTCGTCTGCCTTTCCCCCTTCTCGTATATGATCGTATTTGCAAGACCATTAGATCTTCGTGTCTGACCGTACGAAGCGAGTTTCCTTCTTTTGACAGTTGCCAAGAGGTCTTCAAAAGGCCCCCTTGATGTAATTCTTTCTCGTATTTCCTCATTTGTAACTCGATTTTTGTACGTACCGTTTAAAAAATCTTCTGAAACATCTCATCTCCAATGCCTGTATCTTTCGCTGAAGGTCAACTGTAACTGCACATGTTTCACAAGCATAGAGGAATATTGACGTTTATCTCGCCAGTTTTTGTTAAGCCTTGCAAGCGCCGCTATTGTCTGTGCTATTCTGGCCAACGCCTCACATTTTGATCCTTCATCACTGACAATCGAATCCAGATATTTAAAACAGTCAACCACTTTGAGTTCCTGACCATTAGCTTTTATCCTGCTGTTGTAGCCGTCGGCGTTGTTGGTCATTAATTTTGTCTTTCCATCGTTTATCTCCATACCATTGTCAAGAGCAGTTTCGTCTAGCCATTTTGACCCATTCCTGGAGTTCTGTTTCTGAACACACCAACGAGTTGATGTCATCTGCAAAATGAAGGTTGGTAATCGTTCGAACACCTATCTTGAAAGTACCAACGTGACTTTCAAGTGCCTCACTCATATTTCCCTCAAGGAATTTATTGAAAATAGCTGGAGAGTGTACAACCCTGTCTCACACCAACTGATGTGCGAATGAAGTCCTTGTGCAAGAACTGCGCAGGACACCTTGTCATACAGATGTTCAAGGACCTATAATAATAAATTTCGTTGATTTGTATACATCCTCATGGTTGCCCATAGCGCTTTATGCCATACCCTATCAAACGCATTCTTAAAATCAACAAACACATTATACAGTTTTTGCTGCTGTTCTAGATATTTCTCGCTAGGCAGCCTTACATTAAATATCTGTTTTGTAGTGCTTCTTCCCTGTTTGATCCCTGCTTGCTCTTCAGCAATGATGTTCTCTGCTTGGAGTTTCAATCGGTCGAGGATTGATAAAAGCATAACCTTGCTAGGGTGGTTGATGAGGCTTATTGTTCTGTAATTTTGGCACAGCTTTAGGTTTCCTGACTTATGTAACGGTATAACCATTGATTTTGTTCGAAAGTCCGGCCAGTTTCCCGTAGCCCATATGTTGTTGCACTACCTCCCCACCTGTCTGTAAGACCTCTGCTGTTATTTTATCCAGGCCGGCCGCCTTCCCTCCTCTCAATGTCTTTACCGTTGCAACTGCCTCTTCCTTCGTTATCAGTTGGTTATCCTCTGTAGTTGTTGGTGTTGGAGGGATTGTTTTCTCAAGTTTGTTCCGTCCCTCATAATTGTATAACTCTGAACAGTACTCTGTTCATTGTGCCAGTACGTCATGGTTCTCAATAAGGCACTTGCCGCTTTTATCCTGAATCATAAAGTTCCTGCCTTGTCTTTGTGTAACCAATGTTAGGCATGATGAAAAGAAACATTAAACATAGGAGCAAGGAAGTGATAGCCAAATTGTATAAAGCATTAGTTAGACCTAGATTGGAGTACCGCTTTACAGACGCAGAGTCCTTGTTGTAGAGGAGATATAAACATGCTGGAAAGGATACAGAGAAAAGCGACAAAACTGATATTGGCATTCCAGAATTATAGTTGTGAGGAAACACTCAGAAAAACCAGCCGATGTGATTTAATACAAGTTTATAGGATAATAACAGGAAATGAAAAATTATATAATAATTTATTCAAAGTACAACCAGCTACACGAACAAGAGGGCATAGCTACACATTAATTAACGAAAAGTCCAGATTACATATTTGGAAATATATTTTTAGTCAGAGAGTGGTGAATACTTGGAATGTATTGCATAGGAATCAGTGAGGGCAGAGTCAATTAATGTATTATAAAATAGATTAGATGCACAAAGTTATATTTAGATCACGTTGAGCAGAATAAACTGGTTGCATACAGACTGCAGAACCGTCAAAACCAGTTTTAAAATGTTACATCAAGTTAAATTCAAATTTTGGCGGTCAAGCGAGTCATATACTCATCATGCGACCTCAGAATGACAAGCTTCACAACAAATGTGAAACTGGAGTAAACAAACAGTTGGCACAACTAAGGTTGACATACAAGACAAACAGTAAAACAGTGAGAGCGTCGTTTAAAGAGTATGTGATGTCACGATGAAGATGGACTGCATGTGCGATTGCTTCCGTTTCAGAGAAACCGTTAGATGGCGTGTTTTGTTTTCCGTGCCGACTCGATGCGCCGTGTCGAATGCTGCAAGCGATCACGCCTATCCATGACTTCCTGTCCTTACAGTGGTTCGTGCGTTCCCTTGTAAGCTTTATAGTAAATACAGTTGGTAAAACAGTCACTGTCGGCGAGGATAAAGTACTGGATCCCTTCGTTGTACTAGACACGTCATTGTACTAGTAGTGTGTTTGAGCCTTCATTGTACTAGTAAAGTACTGGAGCCTTCATTGTACTAGATACTTCACTGTAGTAGTAATGTGTTGGAGCCTTCATTGTACTAGTCAAGTGTTAGAGCCTTCACTGTACTAGTAACGTGCTAGAGATTTCAGTGTACTAGTAAAGTACTAAAGACTTGGCTTGGCTTGGCTTCGTTCATTCTCAATCTCCCGCTACCAAACACTGAAAGGGCTTAAGTAGCAGAATGTAGTCCAGAGAACGGAATGCGTTGTGTCGTAGTTTACAGCTTGACTGCGATATTTGCACCTTTAGGTCCAACCCATCCGACTTCAGCAAGCATTTTTTGAGTACCGGGTTAGCATTCCCTCTTCGATCCCTTCTCCTTAGCCAGTCTGCAGCCTGTTATCCAGGATCACCACGTGAAGGTGTAGAAGGGCCTTGGCAGCTTTGGTTCGCTGGCCCTGGCGCTAGCAGTCAGCTATGGGTCGCTGACCACTGCAGCTCATGCGGTGCTCAGCATCTTGATCCCTTACTAAAGACTTCATTGTGGTAGTAATGTGTTGGAGCTTTCATTGTACTAGTAAAATGCTAGAAACGTCAGTCTACTAGTCCTGGGCTAAAGACGTCATTGTACTAGATCTAAACCTTTTCAGAGGTGGGTTGACGCGTTTCCTTACGTGCCTTCTCAAACTTTAAGTCAGCTGCTCATTAATAGACAGGTTAACTGCAACATGACAAGACTGAGGAGTGAAGCTGGTCCCTTTGTGGCGGGAAACACAAGTGCTCGTACTGCACTGATAAGCACACGATGTGCCACATCAGTGACATGGTGTTAAACATTCGAGCATCTCTCTCTCTCTCTCTTTCTCTCTCTCTCATTCTCTTTCTCTCTCTCTTTCTCTCTCTCTCTGCTCCTTTGTTCTGTCGATGATGTGCCATTGTGTCACAACGAAGCTGTGATATCTGCAGCCTTCGTTAACACACATCCGATTTCAGTTGGCTTTTTTTGTCCCTATTGTCTTAGCCAGAGTACACTGGTGCAACCTGTTTCCAGGGCCGCTTCTTGAAGGCGGAAAAGATCTTGTTCAGTTGTGGTGCGTACTTACCCTGATGCAAGCAGCCAGCTCCGAGTTGGTGGCTGCTGGCAGCTCTCTCACTGTGGCATCTTCATCCTCAAAACCTTCTTCTAATAACATGTACTGCTCGATTCATAACAACATATCTCTCTTGCAACTGGACCTATTGGTTGCTGGGAGGTCCGTGGTTCGATTCTGGATTGGTTACAACTTGTACTTTACTTTATTTTCTGTTGTCTAGTGTCTTTGTTTTCTGTGCTCATAAAATATATAGTACATGCACTAAAACATACAGTACATGCACTAAAATATGCATTATATATATATATATATATCAACAACACATATATCATGTCTTCATCGATTTCAAAAAGGCATTCGACAGAGTTTGTCATGCAACACTATGAACAATAATGAAGCATTATATGATCAATAGTAATATTGTGAAGGTAATTGAGAACCTTTATGATAAGGCGTGCAGTTTCTGTAGACGGATTACTAATCGAATGGTTCCGCATGTATGTTGGGGTGAGACAGGGTTGTACTCTCTCCAACACTCTTCAATGCATTCTTGGAAAGAATAATGGAGGCGGCCCTGGAGAGATATGTTGGAACGGCCAGAATAGGTGACAAGAAGATTACAAACCTACGATTTGCAGATGATATAAATGGTCTGGCAGGCACGGAAACGTAACTCCAGGAGCTTGTTAGTAGATTAAACAGATCGGCGTAGAGGTATGGCATGGAGATAAATGCAGAGAAAATAAAGCTGATGACTAATAACACGGAAGGGTTTACATCTGTGATAAAAGCAAATGGTCAGGAACTGGAAGTTGTACACGGGCTCAAGTATCAGGGATCACTGATCAGTGAAGAGGGCTTGCAGCCTGACATAATTGCCAGAACAGCACAGACAACAGCGGCGCTTACGCGTTTGAAACCCAAATGGCAGGACAAGCGGCTCACCCTCAGCATACAGGTTAGGTTAATGCGCTTATTGGTGCTATCAATATTTGTGTATGCCTGTGAGACTTGGACCATTACTGCGGATATCCAGTGCAGAGTACGTGCAATGGAAATGAGGTGTTATAGAAGACTCTTAAATGTTACATATAAGGATCGTGTCACGAACGTAAAAATACGACAACGAGTGGAAAACGCAATTGTGCCTTTTGATAATCTGTTCACAGCTATTAAAAGACGCTGGACTGTGAGAGAGTGTCTTCGAGTGTGCCCCAACGACCTGATGGGTTACGGGATGAACTAAACTGTATGTTTGAGTGCATGCACTGTATGTTTGAGTGCATGCACTGTATGTTTAAGTGCATGTACTAAAATATATGGTACAACGACTAAAACATACAGTACATGTACTAGTCTTTAAAGTCTTTAGACGTCATTTCTGTCTAATCGCTATTCGATGTTTGTACATTGCTCACATATATACGAATTTTTCGCCTCTCTCATCTTTTGTTGTATTGCTCTCTTGACTTCATTATATCCACTGACCTACTCATGTGAATGTTTTTGATTTTTCAGTGACCTTCTTCTATCGCAAAGACCTAGAATTTCTTTGGTCACTCATGACTTTTTTTGTTTGTTTGGTGGAACCCCAGGATCTCTTTTGCTGCAACTATGAGTTCTGAGTTAAGAGACTGTTACTGTATCGGTGTAAAGTCTCTCTCTGATAACCAACAGTGGCGTAAATATCCATTCTACCCTCGATTGGGACACTTCGATGATTCTTGGGTCTTTTAGTTTGTCCAGGTAAAACTTTAGTCTAGTCACTTCTGTCTTTGCGAGTCTCTTCAATCGCAGACGCACAGTCATCATAACAAGGTCGTGGTCGCTTCCTATATCCGCTCCAGGAAAACTTCTCATTTTGTCGGTGTTGATGCTAGATCTAAACCCCTTCTGCATAAATTTGACTGAGCACTTCATTGTTTGGGCTATGCAATGTCCAGCATCTAGACGGCTAGTTATACCAGAACGTGTTTGCCACCAACAGCGTATCGCATCGTTCAAATTCTAGGAGTCTGAGGCCCCGGTCATTAGTTTCCTTGTTCCCCTCCAGTCATGAACTGCATCTTCTCCAATTATTGCGTCATTCTTTGACGTTTTGGTTATAAGACTGAAGTTGATCATAGAACGCCTCTATTTTACAATCTTCATAGTCTGTAGTGGGTGCATAGCACCTGCATTATGGTAATATTAAACAGCGCTACCTTTAGCCGTAAGATGATAAATGGGCTTTATATTGGACGATAACCAAATATGCAGCTGGCGGTGTCTTTATGTACCGGTATCCCCATTCCATGTAAGTGTTTGTCCTCCCTGCCACTGAAGTAGAACTTGTGGCCTTCCTCCGTGGTAAACTCACTAAAGTTTTTCTATCGAGCCAAGCATATCTTCTTCTTCGTACGCTGTCAGACGTCAACTTGAATTTGTTAGAAGACAGCAGCGGTCATCCTGAGGCTGTCGACACTGCTATAGAGCTTGTCTAGCGTTGGCACTGGTGATGGCCACATGTGCTTTCTCTGGTCCTCGTATGTCGGGCAATTTTGCAGCAAATGTTCAGCGGTCATTTTCCCTGTACCACAGGTGCATTCGGCAGTGTCACCTATCTTCAGTTTATTGAATAGATGGTACCTCAGTCTGTTGTGGCCTGTGCGGAGTCTGAAGACCACGACCTGCTCTCTTCTGTTCAACTGGTAGTAGGCATCATTTTTTGTGTAGCCAGTATGTTCTGTTTCCCATTTGCCCATGTATCTGTCCCTAATAAACCTTTTTGACTCTTCGTAGGTCACACTAGAATCTGGTTGTGGTAATCTTGCACCTTCTTTTGCCAGTCTGTCTGCTTCCTCGTTGCCTTGAATATTACAGTGGGAGGAAACCCACTGTACCACTACTCTTTTTGGTGCAAACTGCTGGCATAGTTGACAGAGTACTGCTGAACAGATCTTAAATGCGAGGCTGCTAAGCGAGAAATATCTGGAACAACAGCAACAATTGTATCATGTGTTTGTTGATTTCAAGAAGGCATTTAATGAAAGGGTATGACATAAAGCGCTATTGGCAACCATGAGGAGGCATACACTCAACGGAAATATTATGCAGGTATTTGAACACCTGTATAACAAGGCGTTTAGAGCAGTTCTTGTAATTGGGAGGCGGGGGGACTCGTTTCGCACATCAGTCAGACAGGGATGTACACTATCCCCAGCTCTTTTCAATATATTCCTTGAGGGAATTATGAGTGAGGCACTTGGAGGTCACGTTGGTACTGTCAAGATATGGGACCAAACGATTACCAACCTTCGTTTTGCAGATGACATTGACTGGTTGGTGGGCACAGAAGCGAAACTCCAGGAATGGGTCAGCAGACTCGATGAAACAGCTCTTGACTATGGTATGGAAATATAACGACGGAAAGACAAAATTAATAACCAACAACGTCGACTTCTTCAAGTCGGAAATGAGATGTTTTCGAAGACTTCTAAACGTCACGTACAAAGACAAAGTTACAAATGAGGAAATACGAGAACAAATTACAACAAAAATAGGTCCTTTTGAAGACTTTGCAATTGTCAAAAGACGGAAGCTCGCTTGGTATGGGCACATATCGAGATAAAACGGTCTTGCAAATACGATCCTGCACGGAAAGGTGCAAGGAAAACGACGAAGAGGTTGCCTCAAAAAGAGGTGGGAGGACAAGATAAAAGAATGGACCAATCTCCGACCAGAGGAAGCACAGAAAACGGTCGCTAACATAGGGATGGCGTGTGGTTGTCTTCATGTGTGCTCCAGCGACATCACCGGTTATGGGATGACCTGACCTGCTTCTGAGCGGTTAGTGCTTCACTCGCAGGTCTTATCTTGACACAAGTCTATCTACCCAACTGTAAATGTGTACCATACCTGATTTATACTTAGGTAAGGCAACGTGTTGAAGAACTGACCTCAGAATCTACTGAGATCTATTACAATGAAATCACTTAACACCCTCCCCAGGATGGTATTGTCTATGTGAGACTATCTTTACCTTTGTGGGTATTCGAGTTATAAATATTAACATAAGCTTTACCTTTGTTAGTATATGAGTTATACATATTTATATAAGCTTTACCTTTGTTAGTATATGAGTTATACATATTTATATAAGTTTTACTTTTGTTAGTATATGAGTTATACATATTTATATAAGTTTTACTTTTGTTAGTATATGAGTTATACATATTTATATACGTTTTACCTTTGTTAGTATATGAGTTATACATATTTATATAAGCTTTTCCGTGCAGGTATCTGGAGTTAGATTTCTCATTTTTCTTTGATCAACTTACACTATGCTTCTAGCCCTGTGAGGTTGACGAAGGAGACTGCATTTCAAGTCTTCGATGGTCCCCCACAGCTTTTCGAGCATGGTTGCTCCACCAAGCCAGACTGGTTCTCTTTGGTCTGTATAAGTAGAGCAGGCCTGCAGAATATGTTCTGGTATTTGCTTGAGTGCTACACAATTCCACGTGGCAGTGTCTCTAAGACCCATTCTGTGGAGGTGGGCCTTGAGTCTACAATGTCCCATTCCGAGTCTGAAGATCTTTGTCTGCCCATCTCTGCCAAGTTTGTCTATGCTGTCATTTTCTGGTTTGTGCTATAAATATTGATACACCCTTTACTTTTGTATATATCTTGAGTTATAAATATTGACACAAGCTTTACCTTAATAGATATCTTGAGTTATAAATATTGAACAAGCTTTACCTTTATAGATATCTTGAGTTATAAATATTGACACAAGCTTTACCTTTTTAGATATCTTGAGTTATAAATATTGACACAAGCTTTACCTTTATAGATATCTTGAGTTATAAATATTGACACAAGCTTTACCTTTATAGATACCTTGAGTTATAAATATTGACACAAGCTTTACCTTTATAGATATCTTGAGTTATAAATATTGACACAAGCTTTACCTTTATAGATATCTTGAGTTATAAATATTGACACAAGCTTTACCTTTATAGATATTATATATTGGTATAAGCTTTACCGTTGTTGGTATCTAAGTTATAAATATTGAAATCACAGTTTGACAATTGAATTTGTCCATTGCATTAACTGAACTCATATAAATAACACGAAGTAAACATAACACTGCAACTTTCTATAAAACACTTTTATTTTATGTTGCAGTCTACGCTCTAGTAATAATAATAATAATATGAATGATAATATATAAACAGTTTATAATCCACATCATCTTGATATTTTACTGTCATATTATGATTATTCAAAATGACTGAATGCAAGGTTGACACACAGCAGTAACATGGGAAATCCCATAAAGTATATATATATATAAGCATATTCACTGCCGACACTCTCTCTGCATGTTTATATACATGGCGTTCCATAATTATTCGCGAGTGACACAGACATTCCTACAGCATTGCAAGCAAAGGATAGCCAGCAATAAGAGGTTACACGTGCAGGAATAAGGCCATGTTATTGATGAAGTATCTTCTACATAATGAATGTGATCGATTAATTTGAATGTAATTGGATCAATTTAAAAAACACACCAAAATAAGTAACATGATTACTAACAGACCTGGACAAACAAGTTTTCAATGATAAATCTTAAGAATGAAGAATGTGATTGAATGATCCTAGAAAAAGAGAACAATCGTGACACATCAGTGTTATATAATCATAAGGAAAAGTTATTCAATTATAAACCCAGCAACACAAGAGTAAAGAAGTCTTTTATAAGTTGTATTATTTCATTCTCGAGTACAGTTAATGTCACAAGCGCTGTACATGGATTCATAGGTCCTTGATGAGTGAGGAGGGAAGAATAGGACCACTGAACCCCGCTATACATTTCATAGAATGTAATTAAGGAGAGTCGTGCATAGGACTGGCAACCTGACCATGTAACAATCACAGTGAGCAAGCATATACATGACAAAATGTTGTGGTGCTCTGCAATGTGGTCGACTACAGTGGTAACCCTTGGTAGTGAAAAAAAAGAAGGTGTGTCACAGGTGTTGTAGATTGATACATTTGAGTGAAAACAGTAGAGTCAATGATGACAATTATCAGCATCATTTATCCGTATTGGATCATAAGACCACTAAAGATGATCTATCTCTTATTCTATGTCGTCTTCTTGAGTTCTGTCCACAGGACCACGGTTGAACAAATACAGTCTTCTTGAGTTCTGTCCACAGGACCACGGTTGAACAAAGACAGTCTTCTTGAGTTCTGTCCACAGGACTACGGTTGAACAAAGACAGTCTTCTTGAGTTCTGTCCACAGGACCACGGTTGAACAAAGAGTCTTCTTGAGTTCTGTCCACAGGACCACGGTTGAACAAAGGCAGTCATCATTTTCAGTACTAGATCACACATCTCTGTGACAGTTGTTTGTCACTATTTCATTGACTAAGCTGAAAGAGTTTCACTACTGATCAAGTTAACAAACAAAATGGTTTGCACCTCAGTTCATCAGACACACACACAAAATTATGACAAGATTTTTCTGTGAACTGGAAAGAGCATCCATAGTTCTGTTGTTAAACTAATATACAGATGTTTTTTTTCTTTATCTCATAATGAATTTCATGGATACTATGGAGAAGTGACATGAAAACTCTTGCTCAACATGTAAAAGTTTGTCTTCATAAAACATGAATGACAACATTATGTGACTGCTTGGTTTTTCTGACATTCTTGTTTGAAAGTTAACTAACCAAGAAGACATGTCAGATATTCTGTTTGAAAGTTAACTAACCCAGAAAATATGACAATAAAACCTGCCACATTAAAAAAAAAAAGAAAAGCAATGGTAAATGTTTTAATACAGACATTATTAACCTTTATCGTACCACAGCCGTGAAATTGCGACACGTTCGTTCCTTACTCCAGTCAAAAACCTGTGACAGCTCTATGGTCATCGCTTTATTGTATATAAACTACGAGGTTAGTGCCACGGAAACGGCTGAATATACCGCTCTTTTGATTGTAGAGAGTTCCGACATCCATCATGCACGGTTGATGTAAACATTAGTCAATTTGAAATTTGTTTTAAGCGTTTAGAAAGGATCTCTTCTGTTTTTCGCGTGGATTTTAAGATTCACCCAATATTGAGAATGGGGGAGTTCAGTTAGTGCAACTGATTTTTCTGAGATAGATCTATTTAGTTTGTTTATGTAGATATAATAATTAAGTTTATAGTCGAAGTGACAGACGGAGCCATTACGGTAAACATCGGTAGTAGGCCTAATACGGTTTATGGTGAATTTTTTCTTTCTTTCCTAACCAGAGGATGCCACTACTTGGTGAGTCTATATGTTTGTGCTATTTTTCATCACTATCACCTTCTTATTCTTGTATCTCAGAAACTAACATACACACAATAACACCAACAAGTTATTTATTAATATATGTCTCTATACACCTAAAAAGAATATAGAATATTCTGTCTAGTAGTAAGTAAGGAGACGAGTCAAGATTGTTATTTATTAGAATCATACTGTCTTAGTAAAGAGATGTGAGTCAAGGCTGCCATTTTCTGGTACAAGACTGCCAAAGCTCTATTTGAACTTTTAACTGGTGAGCAATTAGACCTACGGTTTGGTAGAAAATAATTAGACAGATAACTAAGGATGTGTGTACTTGGGCTAAATAACCTCATGATTAAAACAAACTGCAATACAACAGAATATGAAATGCCCTGGGACAAGGAGCACACAAGGGAGCTAACTGAAGCGACTGAGCCATTGAAACAAATAAGGGGACACAAATCAAACAAATGCACTTTTCAAGTGATAATTATGTGAATCAACAAACAACATGGCCTCCTAGATTTTGTTCGAGTTAATCAATGTAAGAAAAGTATTCTCGTCTCTGTGCTGAACTTTGTTCAAAGATGTCCAGCAACATATCTTCAAAATCTGTTTCATGCAGGCAACAAAATATATGCATGAAAAATAAGGCAGCCTGGTTTCACTACACAGTTTCATCTTTCATGTCAAGCAGCTCAACTTTCCCACACCATTCAACAAGGATGTCAGCACTTCTTCTCTTCTATGCAGTTTCTCTAAGCTGTGCCAACACAACTTTTCAAACTTTCTAATCCTAAGTATGAAGCACCGCAATTATTTACCAGCAAGTGAAATCAAACATAATGTACATATTATTGGTGAAGCGTTTTGAGAAATCAGAGATGACATACATATTGTGGGCGAGGCATTTGCAGAAAGACATAATTTACATATTGTGAAGCATTTTCAGAAATCACACATGACATACATATTGTGAGCTAGACGTTTTCAGAAATCGGACATAACATAGACATTGTGACGACATTTTAAGAACTAATCAATTTCTATAATGATTATAAAAATTTGATCTTACAGATGATATTATGTCCTGACATAGTCCATTTGGTTCCCTTAGAAATACAAATCTACAATGAACAATCTCTCAATCTATACCTATTTGTTAGCTCTATGAGGCTCTACTTGCCTTGATCTTCACTACCACAAGTATTCTCTGACCCCTACTACCACCAGTATTCTACAAGTATTCTCTGACCCCTACTACCACCAGTATTCTACAAATGTTCTCTGACCACTACTACCACCAGTATTCTACAAGTATTCCCTGACAACTACTACCACCAGTATTCTACAAGTATTCCCTGACAACTACTACCACCAGTATTCTACAAATGTTCTCTGACAACTACTACCACCAGTATTCTACAAATGTTCTCTGACCACTACTACCACCAGTATTCTACAAATGTTCTCTGATCACTACTACCACCAGTATTCTACAAGTATTCCCTGACAACTACTACCACCAGTATTCTACAAGTATTCCCTGACAACTACTACCACCAGTATTCTACAAGTGTTCCCTGACAACTACTACCACCAGTATTCTACAAGTGTTCCCTGACTACTACCACCAGTATTCTACAAGTATTCCCTGACAACTACTACCACCAGTATTCTACAAGTATTCCCTGACAACTACTACCACCAGTATTCTACAAGTGTTCTCTGATCACTACTACCACCAGTATTCTACAAGTATTCCCTGACAACTACTACCACCAGTATTCTACAAATGTTCTCTGATCACTACTACCACCAGTATTCTACAAGTATTCTGTGATCACTACTACCACCAGTATTCTACAAGTATTCTGTGACCACTACTACCACCAGTATTCTACAAGTATTCTCTGACCACTACTACCACCAGTATTCTACAAGTATTCTCTGACCACTACTACCACCAGTATTCTCTGACCACTACTACCACCAGTATTCTACAAGAGTTCTTTGGTCACTACTACCACCAGTATTCTACAAGTATTCTCTGACCACTACTACCACAAGTATTCTAATTAGTCTCCCATTCCACTGATATTCTACTTGTCTTTGGGCATCCCACTCAGCACTAGATAACTGTGCAGATGGTTAATTGAAGGTCTGTATAAGTAATACATCTTTAATAGAGATTTGGCTGATAAGAAAGGGATTCTGCAAGTGTGACAAACACTATGCTCTGTCCAACAAAAGGTTGAAGTGGGTCAAAACAAAAACATGTGGCATAATGGCTTCTTGGACACACAACACCTCCAAGCTTTTGCTTGTCATCTTCTTCCCTGTACTAATATAGTCCATTGAAACATAATAAAAGGCATTATTAATTTTAATGATTACTGTTTTAAACATGTTTATAACAATACTGATGAGGGTAGAATCCCAAGGACCTGTTTGCTTAGTTTAATTCATTAATGCTCTCCCTCTTTTGTGCGTTAGAAATGTCGTCTGCTATTTATCAGCGTCATAAGCACAGGCGATCTTTGAATAATACATTGCAGTTTAGTTTGACCCACTTCAATCTTTTGTTGCACAGACAATAGAGAGGCATACTAATTATAGAAACATTTACTCTTTAGTTAGTTAATAATTTTTACTTATAATTGGAATCCTGCTATTCAAAGAGGCAGGCTATGACTGCTGCCAGATAGCTGAATGCTGCCTGTTGTTTGTTCTTCATTTTACAATGTTTACTTCCAGTGGCTTACTAGACCTGAAGGTAGATTGCATATTGGAAAGGAATTTCATTCTTTTTAGAAATTTTCCTGGATGGTGACTATCAGCCTACTTTTAGAGATTTTAAACTGCCAAGCGTCCTTTTATGTGCAGTGTGTACACAGGATCTCCATGTTTTTCATAATCTCCAACATGACTAGATACTGGCCACACCTCCCTTGAGGGGACGCTTCAAACCAGTGGGATTAAAAACCCCACCGTTTTGCGCTAGTGCCTTTACCTCTCAGCTATAGTTATCCCCACTAACTTTTTATTCACATTTTGGATGATAATTGAAGAACGAAACACTAGATCTTTTAATAACATAAAAATGTATATCAACATTTATTTAAATAAAAATTGACTTTAAGATCATATCAAAGTATAAACCAATTGATTCTTAAACATCACATCACTCCTGATCCTCACAAACAAAAAATAAAGACTTAAATAATGCTGATCAATTCTAAATTTGTACAATCTGAAAATTCAAACAGGTGGCTTCAGGATGTTCTGTGGTTCTACAAAAGTAAAATTACACTGCGAAGATGCTTGAAAACAAATCTCAGTTGCTGGGTACATATGCACCCTGCAAAGGGTAGGTATGGATCAGCGTATCATTCTTTACTCGAGAGGAACAAACAAACAAACACATGCATCAATTCCTTCTCTCAAAGAAGACAAAACATAAATTTTGAATTACAAAGCCACAGATGAAAGATGGGACCAAAAACAATTACAAATATAGTCAGCAATTTATACCAAAAAAAAAATAAAAAAAAATAGAAACATAATGTAAAAAAATGTAGGATATTTGATTGACATATTGTGATTCATAACTAGATAACAGGGCATTCATTATGCTTCAAGATACACAAACTTATGTTCAGACAAAGGGTGTGAGATGATAAGACATTTTTATATCAATTTAAAGTAATTTTCCACTATTACAACAGCTGTCGTGGCACTTTTCTGAGGTACATACTGCTAAAGTTCCCCAGACACAGATAAGACATTCAGAGACTCTCTAGTGTCAGAGATGACTCTTACACATTCTTCATCTCATAAAGGGAGAAGGAAAAAAATAAAGATCTGTTTAGGAGAGCAAGGCAGAAACAGGTCCATCCGGAGAAGTAAAAAAATAAAGATGGATCTAACACAACCAAAGAAAGTTACTAAGTATAACAAACAATACATGGCCTTGAATGGAATCCATAGGGGGAAGAGATAAGTTAGAGTGGCAAATAAAAAGATAGTAAAGTTAGAAGCAAAAACATTTGGGCAGGCCTCAAGAAGATGACACAAAATATAAACATTTTAGCAAGTAAACAGCTGTTTGACAGTGCACACAATGGATGGAGGAAGATGTGGACATCTTGGGGTAGCAACAAGGAACATACAAAGTTCCAATGTGTACTGGATCAAAAGCATATGGTCAACTTATCCTTTTGACACTAAGTCATAAAAACAGCCAATGGCCCCACACAAATGATTATGTAATACATGAAATGATTTTTCTATGGTCAGAATAACTCCGATTGCCCTAACTTTCCAACAATCTATACTTTTATTTAAACTTATATTCTAGTCTTTCAAATCCTTTTATATCAGTCTACTTTACTCTGCTGTCACCTGTGCCATTAAAAAGCGTTGGGGGGGGGGGGGGGGGGGGGGGGAAGAACTTAAGTTGCCTTTCTGGGTTACGGTATAGGATTTCAGTTATGACGTTTATCCATCTGCCATACAAGCTTTCTCATGCAGTGGTAGTTGATCAGGCTGCATTCTCATGACATGACTAAACTATTTTATTTTCTGTTTTGACATGTATTTGGCACAAGAGGTAGTTATCATATTTCTCATATCTTCTCTCCTGGTGACACTAATGGCTTCTCTTACATATTTTATTTCACATGTTGCAATTTTCACTGTCCGAGTGCCTCGGAGAAGGACCAGTGATGATATTGATAGTATAGTGTTGCATAAATATACTGTTTATCAGTTGCTGTTTTGTACCCAAGCTGATGTTTGGGTGCTTAAGTAGTAGTGACAGGATAAGTCACAGCAGAGACCTTCTGACATCTTCTTTCAATTTCTCTATCAAGCCTTCCCATCATTAAAGTATTTATCAGGTATTTGAACGAACTGTTGGGCCTGTTTGATATTGTTCACGTGTATGGTTAGCAGACCTAATGCTCTGCTTCTTCGTTGTTCAACTGATATTATGCTTCTAGTCCGGTGAGGTTTATGTGTTTAAGTGTTTCAGGTCTTCTCCGGTCCCCCACAGCTTTTCGAATATAGTCTCTCCACGAGACCAGACTGCTTATCTTTGGTCTGCATAACTGGGGTAGTACTGTAGGATATATTCTGATGTTTGCTTGGGTGCTCTGCAATTGCAGAGGTGGACCTTGAGTCTGCAATGTCCCATTCCTAATTTGAAGATCATTGTCTGCCCATCTCTGCCAAGTTTGTTTATGCTGCCATTTTCTGACTTGTATCCTTTGTGCTAGTGCTCTGCTAATCTTCATAGTTTCCATCTTTGATGAAAAAATGCCATGTGCATTCATACAATATTGCATTCTGTTTTTATGTATTAGTCTGTCATTCACTCCAACATGAAGCATAGGTCACCATTGCAGCTGGCTCCTTTGGAAGTCTGTTTTAAAAGCATTTGCATTCCTCTTTTCGCGCCAATGTGAAACATAAGTTTTAAATGCAGTTAGTTCCTTAAACTGGAAGCATGTATATAAACTTTTGCAGTGGCTGATTAAAATGGCAATGTGTTTTTTTACATGATGAGGTTACAAGCCCCAAGTAGAACCCTCTTTAATCACCTATTACAACATGCATGGAAGTTGACAGTTGTCCAATTCACTCAAATCATATTTGGCTTTGGTTGTATGCAATTAGTTCATGTATAAAGTTGAGTACACCAGTTCTGGTGATGCAATGTGGCTGACATCTGTTGTTATTTTGACCATGTTCAACAGCAATGATGAAAGCACACTTCCATGTTGTTAACTCAAAAAGCATCTGATTACACCAATTGTTCTTATTACACTATATTTCGTAGTCCTCTATAATATTGTCCAGAGCTTATTTCTATCTACTCTATCAAAAGCTTTCTCCTGTTAGAGTTAAAAGATTTAAAGTATTTTCACATACATTTTTCATGCATGAACTAATAGCAATATGCCTCTGTATGCATCAGGTTCATTTATTTCCTTTTTTCTCTCCAGATTTGCATTATTGTAGCTTGTTGTCAAATTGTCTGGTACTCGTCTTCACTTCTATGCTCTTGTAAAGATTCTTTTTATTCACTTCAGTAACACTTCTATGCTCTTGTAAAAATTCTCTTTATTCACTTCAGTAACTGATAAATTTTACATTGTGCAAAAACATACCATAAGTTAACTAAGAAAATGGTAAAGATTGGTAGATATATCACTATTACATTTAAGTGATGACTGAATGTGTGATTGACCTATTAACAAGAACAAGGAGATATCAACAAGCACATGGGTTTCACATTATCCTTTAAAGCAGGGATTCCCACACTTTTCTGCCTTGAGACACTTAACTGTAATAACCTAGAAAAGCAAACACAAGTTTTGCAACAATGTCTAAATGAAATATATATTGATTACTTATGTTTGAATTTTACAGATGAATATAAATTTGTATGTCCACTGCTTGTTTATTATATTATAATAGAAATAATGAACTTTTTTAAAAGACAAATATTTTACTGCCCCTCAAAAATGGCACAACAACTCATTCAGGGTTGAAGCTACAAAGAGACTGTTTTAGCACTAGGAGGAATAATGGTGTCTCTGCACCATGCAAATATACTAAAACTATAGCTGAGTATCCTGGGCATCTGATGGTATGACTACATCCGCAACGTGGAGATCTCTGCTAAAACAGGTCTTCAACAAATCTCAAAAACACTTGACTGGTGCTGAGTTTCTTTGTTCGGTCATGTTGTGCAGCTGGACCAGGAAACTCCTGCCTACAAGATGCTACACAAGTCGTTCCTCAGCACCAAAAGTCTTCCCCCGACTGGCGGGAGGCGCAGAAGAGGCTGTCCCCGAACAGTATGGCTCAAGCAAGTAGCAAACTTCTCCTCCGCCCTGGAACCACGCCACAGCTGTGGGTCATGGATGTGGCCGACCGACGCAACGGACCTCAGACGTCTAACCGAACATTATTATTATAGCTGAGGTGACATTTATTCTTCACCACAAACAGAGTACTGGCTTAGCCAAGTTCTCCAGAGCTCTTAGCATGTAGCTGTTCCAGGCAAATCATCATTAACGTCTGTCGCACCCAGGAGCGGCATAAAATGATTTCCCTCTTTGGGTCTGTTCAGTATCGTTGATTCCTCTCCAACCACAGATCTATTGTGTACTGCCTGAAGGCTCACACCCACTTTTTACCAGAACCACCACGAGATAACATATGTGGCTTGTCACTAGCCACAAAAGGTCTTTGTAAATGATTGGTTATTCTTTGAAGCACTTGTGTTACCAGGCTTGAAATGGTAGCAAAGATTAGTAACACTAACCTGCCAGGCATGTTGTCAGAGGTAAATAAGGAGCGTCTAACATGGGGCCAGCTACCCTATCCTGTAGAAATGATAAGCCACAAGGTATATAAAAGAGGACTTATAACTCAATAATAGAAGAGAACTTTGCCAAGTTTAATACAGGTTATGCTAAACTGGGGGGAATCAAGATGCTAAGCAGCATATAAGCATCAGTGGTCAGCGACTCAAAGCTGACTGCTAGCATCAGGGCCAGTGAACCAGAGCTCCCAAGATCCTTCTACACCTCCACGCAGAGATCTTGCATAACAGGCTGAAAAAGAGCAGGCTGGCTTACGAGAAGGGATCGAAGAGGGAAGGCTAATCCGGTACTAAAAAAATGCCTGTTGTCAAAGACGGATGTTTTCGAATGAAAGGTGCAATGTCGAAGATGGATGTGTTGGAACGGTTGGTGCAAATATCGCAGTCAAGCTGTAAACTAGCGACACAACGCTTTCCGTTCTCCCAACTATGTCTGAGAAAAGGGCTTTCAAAGTAGCAGAATGTAGTCTGAAGAATGGAATGCGTTGTGTCGCTAGTTTACAGCTTGACTGCGATATTTGCGCATTACGATCCGACACACATCCGTCTTCGGCGGCATTATATTATTATTATACCTAACTACACAATAAAAGAGAAATTATGTCATGGACAGGGCAACAAAATTTGGCAGGTCACGAGTTTGTGACCCGTGCTCAAGACAAGCTGAAAAAATATTAACTAAAATGATATACCACATTTCAGTTACACCTAAAGGAGGCTGTATGGCCTAGGGGTGAAGCGTCCGTTTCATAACCCCAATACAACCTGTTCAAATCACGCTCGTGTCCAGTTTGGCAGAAATGTGTTGTTTTGCTCCTCCATGTACGGAAAGTAATGACAACCTACTGGACTGCACACTTGCCAAGAAACTTATAACAGCCAAATAGGTTGGCGGTTGTAAAAAGCGACATTCTGCAAAAGACACGCTACTTACTTTTATTAAGATACTATTACATGCATGAAATCCTTCACCTTGGTCTCAGAAGAAAACTAGCTTGTGGGTAATCTTGCTTACATGATCAGACTCCTACACTTTACACAAACATAACATTAGGGCATTGCAACCACTTGTTGTGTGCTCTATTTTGTGCCGTCTTCTATGCTGTGGTTATTGATATCTTTACATTCATTTGTTGGCGCTATAAGTTTTAGTAAGTCTGATTGACCAGCAGTTGAAGGATATGCCATTATTTATATCTTCCACTAAAGTAACGGGTCTGTGGGGGAATGTTTGATCAAATGACGAATCTACTTGACCAAATAAAGAATCTACCATATTTATAATTCTATCTAAGTATCAGAATGTTTGAGAACGTCTAACTCAACATATCCAACGTTTTATCTTTTTATAACATCTCTAAAAAATGCTCAGAAATTTATAGCCTTGAAAAGTGATTGCCAAATTAAATCTTTTCCTATTTGCCAACTGGAAGACACGAACATTACCATAGCCTGGGGGTGCTGGGATTTGAATGACCAAGCTCTTAGAATAGATGCATATACCAGTGTGAGAACCCCATATACACTGGACATCACAAGGAAAGGAGGAAGATTCTAGAATAAAAACAGCCTGGCCCAGTAAGCAAACAGATGAGGTACTACAGAAAAGATGGCCACAAGACAGCTGAGAGTACTTGCTACTTTCATATAGACCACATACTGTAATGAGTGCTAAATGAATAACTACAATTTAAAACAACGTTTGCTTTCAATATTATATCGCAGATAAACCAACAGTTTGTTTTAAATAGTAATTCTACAACAAAATGAAATAAGAAAAACTGCCATGACAGATATTCATAACAGAATATATGACAGACAAAAATACCAAAGAAGTGAATAATTTGACATATATAATACACAATTTAACAGCAACAAACAGTTCTGATCTATCGCCAAGCCCAGTGTCAACCATCTGTGTCTAATCGAGACCGCTTTTCGGGTGGTTCACTAGATCTTGATGGTGCCGGTGAATGCTGGTTTGGAGGTGGAGTTGCAGATGGACCTGCTGTTGCGTGTTCATGTCTTGCTGGGGACCCAGGCTCTTGTTTTATAAGACTGGCTTTCTGTAGCATTGAAATACTTATTGGAGTCGAAGTCAGGGACATGGAACCACTAATGGAGAAAATCCAAACATGTTTTAAATGCAACATTGAACTGTAAAATTAGAACATAAAAATATAATCAAATACAGCAGTAAACTACTAATGGGCAAAGATAAAACATAATCAAATGCAACATTGAACCACAAATGTAGAAAATTTACCTTCAGCGCACTAATGACAGACTTTTTAGCTTTCTGTTTTACGGCTAAAGACAAAAAAACTAACTGGGTGAATAATCTCTGCATTGTTCCTGGTTATTGCTATAAAAACGGCTGAACATACAGTATTTGAATCTAAAAATTGACCAGTTCCGATAGCTTCGATTCAAAGTATGAAAAGCCTGTTTGGATTTAAAGAGAATTTTGAAATGATTTATTCTTTTTCACTCGGATTTGAAGACTATCCCATTATTGAGGGTGATGAAGTTAAGGTGTTACAACAGATTTTTCTGAGGTAGATCTGTTTAATTTGTTTATGTAGATGTCATAAATACGTTTGTAGTAGAAACTAACAGATATGCCAATCTTGCAAAACTTCATTATATGTCTTCTGTGGCAATGAAAAAAAACAAAACATTCAGACAGATGCTGTACCTCCCGAAATAGGAGTCTAAATGTTTGTGCTGTTTTTCACCTTCATCTTCTTGTATCTCAGAAACTAACACACACACAACAAATTCTTTATTAATTTATGTCTCTACACACAAATAAATCATATCTATAGATCAACAAACAAAAAGGTTACAAGCTCTGAAAGTCAACAATCATACTAAAACGTGACATGCTGAAAAGTAATGTACTGACTCATATTGAGAGTGGGATTGCCACAATTTGATTTATTGTGCAGTTTGAACTTGTTTATGTATTTGTTAAGTCTGATGTGTTCTTTCTAAAGGTAAAATTTACATTTTGTAGTTTGTGATGCTGTCATTTTGGATTGGGCGTGTCATTTCTTTATACATAGCACGTCATGTAAACCCTTCTGTCGATTGATTCAATATTTCCTCTTTAGCTGTTTTGAAGAATATTTTTTACGGTCAGCCAAGATCGCTGGTGGGTTTATAAAAAAAAATGCTAGCTCCTAGTTTTGCTAGTCTGTCTGTTTTCTCATTGCCTGATTCGAGGGCAATTTAAAAAGTTTTACCCCCAGTGCCATAACTATGACAACAGTGCTCATAGCCATGTATGTGAAAATAATATTTAATGAAGTGACTCTAGGGGCATGCACACAGCAGACAATAAAATGGTGGCCAACATGGAAATACGGTTGAAGAACATGCTGTGATTGAATTCCTTGTGTCGGAAGATTGTGTGCCCATTGACATGCATCGGAGAATTACTGGTATATGGTGACGCATGTATGGATGTCAGTACTGGCAGGAAATTGGCACAGACTGTTAAAGGCAAAAATCCAACCACTACAAACCTGCATGACAAGGCTCACAGTGGACAACCAACACCAGCTGTGAATGCACAGGCCCAAGCTCGCGTGAATAAACTGATTTATTCTGAACTGTGTCAAGCAGAAAGTTATTGCCCCATTGCTTATGATTTTGATTAAGCGAGTGCATCACATTATCCAAGACCTGCTTGGGCATAGGCAAGTGTGTGCAAGATGGGTCCCTCACATGATGACACCTGATATAAAACAGCACAGACAGTAAATGTGATAGGAACTACTGATGTGATATGAACAGGAAGACGATGCCAGTATCTGCCAAATTGTCATTGTCGACGATTCACTGACACATAATTATGACTCCGAAGACAAGCGGCAGTCTATGGAGTAAGAACTCACCTCATCATCATGTAGCATGTCCTTTGTAGAACGTTGCTCCCATAAAAGTCTGTCTGAAAGACACTCGTTCTCTTGCCAAAACTCCAGCCTCCGCCACAGACATACTCAGGTATTCCTGGATATCTTGGTGCCATCGTCTTCTTGGTCTACCCTTCCTCTTTTGCCTGGCACCATACCTTCCATCACCGTTCTCTCAAGACTGTTGTGTCTCTTGATGTGACCAAAGTATTTGCATTTTCTAGCCTAAATGGAATTGATAAACCAGTTCTCCAGATTTTTTCCTTGACGGCATGCAACAACTTGTCCAACGTTTGCGTTTGTGTGTGGATCGGGATGGTGACTACATTGAAAAGTAATGTCACCATCATGTAAGCTTTTTAAATCGCTCTGGTATGTCTATATGTCCTGGATTGCAACTAGAGGGTGACTTTGGTGTGTTTATCCTGTCAATCGTCTCGCCCAGCTTTATAACTTCTTTGTTGTTAGATTGTAGGTATATTTCTAGTAAATGTAAATGTACACAGTGGTGAAGTAGACAGTGGAAGCTTGTACATGCGTCTGCTGTGCCCTGAGTGGAAGAATAATGATCTGTACCTGCCGGTCAAGGGTGTGATAATTGTTGATTGGTTGGTTTTGTTCTCTTCAGGTAGTCAGAGTAGCTCATTTTCAAAGACTAAATGAGACCTGTGAAGACTGCCAAATGTGGAAACTGAAGATAAACTGTGAAAAGACTGATTACACTATCTTTACCAAGAGTCACAAAATAGTCTGAGATTTGGCAAACAGAAATTGCCCAAAGAGGAAGAGCCTATGTATATTGGAGTCACTCTCCAGCGACATTTAATCTGGCTGACACAGCATGGAGATCAGACAAGGACACTCTGAGAGGCTTGTATCTTAGATATTTACACTCTGCTTTAGAATATTGCAGTACACTCCTGACAATATGCTCACGGACTGCCAGATGTCAATGTTGTGTGGACCATCTGACACCGTTACATAAGTGATAGGGCCACAAGACGGCGCTCAAGCGAGGCATATGTTGTCCTTAACAAGTTCTCCATGGCTTTTGTCAGAGACCAGGTTTCACTTCCATAGCATAGTACAGGTAGGACCACTGAACTGAATAGGTCTGCTCATAGTCTTTTTGATTTTCATGGCATCTGTTGCCATCTAGATCAAGCTGAAGGCGGCCAAGCTGCTTGCCTGCATCTGGCAATCTCAGGCTTCAGGTTATTTTCCATGTTGAGGAGACGGGTGTGTGGGTTGGTTCAGAGAGCAGAGGAAAGTGTAATTTTCACACAAACAAACAGAATGAAATATTTCCAGTAATGTTACCCAGGAGTGAAGGTCACACCAGAAGCTTGCAAAGCTGCTGTGAGAGGGCCTGGTCCCTGACCACTTAACTGGTAGACTAACGGCGACAACCCTGTTATATCTGCACTGCCTAGGAGATCTGTGTTCAAAACAAACAAGCAAAATAGAATAATGACATGAATGTCAAAATGCAGTTGACTTTCAACTCTTGAAATATGGCTGACTTTCAACTCTTGGAATATGGCTGACTTTCACTTTTCTTACAATGATATTTTATATTTCCTCCAACAAATTACGTTCACGTACGATTCTGATAATTTCATTGGAACTGGTCTATAAGTCATTTCCATACAGATGACCTCACCTTTTTACCATTCTGCTGTTTTGATCTTTTTTAATTACGAGAACCCATACATTTGAAGTGAGGTCCGCTCTTTATATATATTTTGTTATGTCTTCATGACTGAATCCTTCCAAATATTTAAAGGAAAGCTTTCGGTCATTTGACTATACTTTTGTTAAAATATAGTGTGCTATTTAACTTTGATACCCAAATAGTCCACAAATATTTACTTTTCTCAAAAGCCAAAATGCATTTTGCAAGCTAAAAAAGATGGTTCACCATTTCGACAGTGTGCTGATCCCTCATATGTTAAAGAAGCAAGGATGGCTGTATCCATTTTTATTTTTTCCACGTAGATTAGCTATCCTGTCCATGCTGAACTGATCTACATTTATACATGCCTAATATGTACAAGGTATAGCCAAGTGGGAAAGGAAAAGTAATCATATTTTGAATGCAATAATACTGAAACTAGCCTATATTTAACAAATTAACTGCAACAAATTTTGCATTTACTTTAATCAGTGAGAAACAAAAACAGAAAAATGGACCATAACCAATTTCCCAGTCATTAATACATTAGAGCAACCTGACCAGGGTTCTATGTGAATTAAGGGCTCTGATGGTAAATCCTTAAAGCACATTAGAAATTATTAATTGTAAAAATAAATCCTTGGTACTGCACCCAGAGAGTTGCTAAGGAACAGTTAGAAAAATGGCTGACAGAAACACTGCATCACATCTTAATCATTGGACTTGGCTTCGTTTATTCTCAATCTCCCGCTACCAAGCTATGATAAGGGCTCAAGTAGCAGAATGTAGTCTAGAGAAAGGAATGCGATGTGTCATAATTTACAGCTTGAATGTGATATTTGCACCTTTTGGTCTGACACTCACCAGATCTTCATCAATTTTCACTAAAGTTACAGGTTAAAAATGCTGATTTTTATCCCTGAATTCTCATACCATTGCCCTGTCTTTCTAAAGATTCATAAATGATGGAGATATTAGACCATGAAGGATGCAATTCTCTCTTCTTCTTTGTTATTCACTGTCAAATAACCTTATCTACTTTCTGTATAAAACTGGTGGTTTTGTCTCAGGCCTCTCTAGTAGCCATAAAGAACATTCACCAAATGGGTCTCTGTCTGCTTTCTAATAGACCAGACAGGACTTTGAGAACAGAAGGATGCAATAATTCTTTGATCTGTGCAAGATGAGTTAAATTGGGGGGGGGGGTGCGGGTTAAAAAAAATAATGTTGTGTTTGTTAATCTCTGGAGCAAAGCCAGCCTGTAGATATTGTTGCTGAAGTCGTGTTCCAATCAGTCCGAAAAAATTGTTGCTGAAGTCATGCACAAACTAGCCTGCAGATATTGTTGCTGAAATTGTATTCCAATCAGTCTGCACAAATTATTGCTGAAGTCATGTCTTCAGATATTGTTGCTGAAGTCGTGCACCAACCAGTCTGTAGATGTGGTTGCAGAAGTCGTGCACAAATCAGTCACCAGACATTGTCGCTGTCATTCAAAACAGTTCAGCTGGTATTGGAAATTATTATTGTGATAATTATTTTTCATGTAATCATTTTTGTGACCATGAAATCCATCAATATTTCTACAGTACCAGAATTCTTCAAGTGTTTTTACAATTCTTTTGCTGCTACCTACACATAGCATCTGTCTCTGTATTGCAATTTAATCCAGACAATAATAAAATTTGATAAAAACCATCAGTATTACCTGATGTGATAATAGCCTGAATGGTGTTATGTCCTCCACCTTGATTAGGGGTTGCTATAGAGACATTTGGTGTATCTAAAGCTGTGCCAGGAGGCCTCGTCTGTAAAAGATACAATTAACATCAGAATTCTATCCAAGCACAAACAAAAGATGGCATATATCAAGTGATCAGCCGTATGTTCTTGTTATAAAACAACAAATAAGCACAAAGATGCATAATCAAAGCAAAACTTAATCAGTACACACTTCAAAATGTGTGTACGGGTGCTACTGCATTTGGTGTCCTTACAGGAAGTCTATCAGAATTTCTGTAGAACTTGTTGCCAGCTGCATGCCAAACTACCTCAGTTACCATTTATGACAATCTTAGGGAGTGAAGTGTAACATCAGGGTTAAATGAATGATGCTAATCAAGGCCCAACCTCAATGAAAGTCCAAAGTGAGTATTATCAGACAATCTCCGTCACATAATCTCTAGGGAAAAGAAACAAAGGAAGGCCAAAGAACACACAAAAAAGGGGCATAAAGACGGATACAAGCAGAATGTTGAGAAGATGGAAAGAACTGAAGAAAATTGCACAGGGCAGGACTGCTTGGAAAGGATTGGTTGATGCCATATGCTCCCCAAGATGATAAAGGCGAAATAGAAAAGTTTAACGTCTACACTTCCTTTCCAAATTAGGGGTCTCGGGATCTGGAGTGGAGTAAAAACTGAACCCTGAGCATGTATTATTTTTTGTTTAAAAGTTTGCCTTTCTAGATTCTACTAGAGAAGGCACGCCTTTCAACCCCAGACTGCAGTCTTCTAGGTTATTTCAGTGTGTATTGGTCAGTGTATATGGATGCGTGTGTGTATATCTGTTTGTAATGTGGTGGGTGATGTGTGTGTTCCATTATGGCCGTTCTGCAAATCCTTTCTGTAAGCAAAGTGGCCATACCTAGAAAAATTTCTTACAATGCCAGTCAAGCTGAACATGAAGTGATTTAGAACTGAGCATGCTCTCTTCATACATAAGCCTACCTTGCCGAGGTTGGAGAGCTTGCATGCCCCAATGATCCTAGGAACTACGCCAGTGGGAGTTTTACTCCTGGCAGGGTCACCCAAGCTGGACAGGTCCTTGGAGAGCGACCAGGTGTAGCTGCAGAACCCACCGGCGAGTGGTACATGCTCTGGGCTGAACCAATCCATCCCCACTTCATGGGTTAAATGCATTCTTGTCTCATTCTATACTTTTTGTCCTCTATCAGTTATCCTCGTGGATGACAAAGACATGCAAGCATGAGTCCGCTCTGATGCCCTCCCTATGACCTATCAGATCTAATTCCACGCTACAGTAGAACCCAGTAGATGATGTACTATATAGTGAGATTATTATTCTTAAACACCTTACCAGTAACCCATCTGTACAAATGTGTCTCCTATTGAACATGATGGATGAATCCTCTGTAGTTGGAAAGGAACAAGAATTGTGCTGCACAGCACTGGAGACGAGGAATCAAATTGCATTCCATTCTTGTGTCTGAAATCCATCATAAAGGCATGGTGGCTAGGGCGTGACGATCCTTTTGCCATAAAATTTTAGTTCCACACCCTAAGCCTAAGAGGAATTTGGCATAACCAGCAGGCAATTGGTGGCGGGGAATGAGCACAGTGAACCATATCTTGGCTACAGTATCTCGGAGTGGAGCATAGTCATTAACTTATGTCTCACACTGATGTGGCAGTCCCTTTCTGGCTTCAGACCTGGGTGGGTAGAAAATCCACAGACATACCAGCAACAGGATGCAAGCACAACAAAATATAATAAAAAACGAGCTCGGTCGACGCCTCGGTTATCAAGGTCAGCGACAGGCAGTGGAAGACCAGGCTGCTCTGTATGAAAAATGAACTATTGGAAAACACCACAGACATCATACCCTCAAGTACACTAGAACAAGAAAACCTTGGAGGAAGAACCAGCTTAGCCAAGACTACCATAAATGTAAACATTCCTTCAACATTCTTCAATTAAACATCTGCGGCTGACGAAATAAAAAACTTGAACTTGCCAAATTGTTTGACACCCACAAGATACACGCAGTTCTCCTTCAGGAAACTATACATAAAAACAGTGAACTACATTTGTTAGGATACACCAGCTATGCCTGTAAGTGCACTGACTGCCGTGGCATAGTATATATACATACGAAATGACATCCAGGGGTATGTCACAAAGCTAACAGCCCAACCCACATATGTACAAAAAGCAACCATCTGGCACACTGGAGAAAAATACACAATTTATAACGTATACAGCCCACCTCAGACAACCTACCACAACTACACGGGACACAGTACCACAAAACTCTACTTGCTGGTGACTTCAACGGACACTACCCCCATTGGGTTACCAAGATCGCAACAGGATAGGAACATTTTTAGAATAGTTCTCTGAAAGAACCAACCTGTCAGTCTTACAGGATGAAAGGTCTGCACCAACACTCCTGCATAGGAACTACCTATCACTTAGTCAACCTGACCTGACTATTTGTTAATCTGACCTAACAGACTCTTGCCCCCTACAAGTTCTTGATGACATCGGGAGTGATCACAGGTAAATCCTCACCACCATAACAATTCCCAGTAAAACATGCTACAAACAGAAAACTGGCTGGAACTTTGGTAAAGCTGACTGGAGAATATTCCAAAAATCATCTGACTACCTGCTTGGTAATATTGACAGCAGCCGTGTAGAAAGACTCAATAATGGGGTGACAAGAGCCATTCTGAATGCAGCATCACAAAGCATCCCAAGGTGCAGTAGGAAGTCGTACAAGCCATTCTATACCAAAGAAATGCAAGCTGTTATATCTGAAAGAAATGAAGTAAGAACAGCCCTCGAGAGAGCACCATCACAAGAAGCAAAGATCCTCTTCAACAAATTATGTGCAAACTCATAGTTTAGAATGCAAAAAGAAAAAAGGTCATCAACATGTGCAAAACTTGACCTAAAGCACAATGGGAAGACAGCCTGGCCATTGATGGACAATTTGTCTGGAAAGAGGAGGAGAACAAATCCGAAGCCAGACATAGATGGTAGGAGAATAACGACTGAAGACCAGAAAAAAGCAGAGCACTTCAAATGGTACTTTGCCACTGTGAACAGAGCAGGCAAACTTTCTGAGTTGGACAAAGAACGTCAAGGACACTTGAAGCATCAAGAGAAAGCCCGAACAGCTAGTGCCTCCATATTTGAAGCTGACTTCAGTATGCAAGAATTTCAACAAGGTCTGAAGAAATTAAAACCTAAAAAGTCTCCTGGGCCAGACAGTATCCATAATGAAATGATAACTCACCTGGGCGCATTGTGGGAAAAAAACAGTCCTCAAATTAATCAACATGACAATCTTCTTCTTCTTACGCTGTCAGACGTCAACTTGAATTTGTTCGAAGAAAGCAGCTGTCATCATGAGGCTGTCGACACTGTCAAAGAGCTTGTCTAGTGTTAGCACTGGTGATGGCCACAAGTGCTTTCTCTGGTCCTCGTATTTCGGGCAGTTTTGCAGCAGATGTTCAGCGGTCATTTTCCCTGTACCACAGGTGCATTCGTCAGTGCCACCTATCTTCAGTTTATTGAATAGATGGTACCTCAGTCTGTTGTGGCCTGTGCGGAGTCTGAAGACCACGACCTGCTCTCTTCTGTTCAACTGGTAATAGGCACCATTTTTTGTGTAGCCAGTATGTTCTGTTTCCCATTTGGTCATGTATCTGGCCCTAATAAACCTTTTGAACTCTTCGTAGGTCACACTAGAATCTGATTGTGGTAATCCTGCACCTTCTTTTGCCAGTCTGTCTGCCTCCTCGTTGCCTTGAATATTAGTGGGATGGAACCCACTGTACCACTCTTAAATCATTAAGTTCTGTATTTTTCTGGCTTTTTAGTGCTGTAACCACGGACAGGGCATCTGTAAACAGGACTATCTGGCTTTCACTGCTTTCGCCTGTCAGCATTGCTTTTACTGCAGCCTTCAGTGCCCCTGCATCCGCTCTGAAATTGCTTGAGAATTTTCCAGTTGTCACTGACAGTGTTATTTTCCTACCATTTGTTAGGCTCAGGAATACCCCTCCCCCTCCATTCTGTGTTGTGTTTGTTACAGAACCTTCGGTGTATGTATGGGTCCAGTCCATGCTTGGGTAGTTTTCCGCTATGTACCTCAGGGTTATGTCTCTTCTTTCTTTTTCAGTCTGGCTGTTCTTGTTTCCAATACCTGGTATATTTTCTACCACCTCCGAAATGATATGCTGCTTCCATGTGGGTTTGCGTACAGTAGGGATGGGCTTTGGTGTTGTTATGGTGTTCATAGGGTCTTCGCTCATCTTTGCTTTGGTTATTTCTGCAAAGTTTCTCCGCTTTAGTTTCCCTTTTCCAAATCTATTTAGTCTCTTTTGCATTGGATGGTCTGTCAGTCTTCTTAGTTTCTCTGCTTGCTGCTGGGCTCTGTAGTCTCTTCTATCGGTCATGGATTGCAGATTTGTAATCTTTTCAAGTTCTACAATTGGTGTTGACTTCATGCCTCCTGTTATAACTCTCATGGCTTGGTTTTGAAGTTTGCTAATTTTATCAATGTTGGCCTTTGCTGCTGTTGCCCTTGCCGGAATGCCATACTCGAGAACTGGTCTCACTCTTCCATGGACAACCACCCAAAGACTGAAAGAATGCACATGTTATCCTGATCCTAAAAGACAACAAACCTCCAGATGAACCAAAAAGCTACCGCCCTATCTCATTAATATCATGCCTTGGAAAATTAACAGAAAGAATGATAAATGCACGTCTTTACTGGTTCCTTGAGAGTTCAGAAATTCTTTGCCATGAACCGGCAGGTTTCAGAAAAGGTAGTTGCACAGAAAACCAGCTCTTCAGGTTAACACAGAAAATTCACGATGAATTTCAAAATAAGAAATATACAGTAGCAATCTTCTTCGTCTTATAACAGGCCTATGATTGAGTATGGAGAAAAGGCCTCTAGATGAAGATGACTGACGTGGATGACTGAAGCGGAAAGCTGTACAACTGGATAAAATATTTCCTCAATGACCGAACAATCCAGACAAAGATGAACAATCCAGACAAAGATGAACAATCCAGACAAAGATAAACAATCCAGACAAAGATAAACAATCCAGACAAAGATGAACAATCCAAACAAAGATGAACAATCCAGACAAAGATGAACAATCCAGACAAAGATGAACAATCCAGACAAAGATGAACAATCCAGACAAAGATGAACAATCCAGACAAAGATAAACAATCCAGACAAAGATAAACAATCCAGACAAAGATGAACAATCCAGACAAAGATAAACAATCCAGACAAAGATAAACAATCCAGACAAAGATGAACAATCCAGACAAAGATGAACAATCCAGACAAAGATGAACAATCCAGACAAAGATGAACAATCCAGACAAAGATGAACAATGCAGACAAAGATAAACAATCCAGACAAAGATAAACAATGCAGTCTACTCTAAAGAAGACTTAGAGGAAGGCTTACCACAGGGCTCTGCTTTGAGCTGCACTCTCTTCCTCATTTACATAAATGACATGGTCAAGCACAAAGCTGAAAAAGCCATGTATGCTGATGATCTGGCAATATGGCAGAGCCATGAAGATGTAGAAAGTGCAGCACAAAGATTAAATGGAGATCCGAGAAGACTGCATGAGTTTTGCGAAATGTGAAAACTGAAGATAAATTGTGAAAAGACTGTTTACACTATCTTTACCAAGTAGCCCAAAAACATATCAGTCTGAGATTCGGCAAACAGAAATTGCCCAGAGAGGAAGAGCCTACATATCTTGGAGTCACTCTCGACCGACAGCTCAGCCTCAAGAAACATGTTGAAAATGTTAAAAATAAAGCGTTGAGGCGGCTACAATTATTGAAGAGGATCGCTGGTACAGCATGGGGATCAGACAAGGACACTCTGAGAGGTTTGTATATGTATGCTCTGCTTTAGAATACAGCAGTGCACTCCGGACAACATGCTCACAGACTAATGTAGAGTCCCTGGACAGAGTGCAGAACAATGCCCTGCGCCTTATTAGTGGAGCAATGAAGTCAGCACCCAGTGCTGCATGTGAAATTCACGTGAATGTGGAACCACTTGAGATGCGACGGCTATGGAAGTTTATGAGAGGAGTAAAATGATGACCAAAGACCATCCCAATAGAAGCCTTGTAGAAAAATGAAAACAGAAGCAGAGAAGAAAACAAAAGTCAGTCCTCCATCCCATCAGCGAGATTAAAGACAGACATCACGTCCCAGGAAAAAAACAAGAAACAAAGAGAGTAACAAGAAGTTTAACCACATGCATGTTTAAAAATGCTAGAAATTCAAACAAAACTAACAGATAATACAACAAGAAGTTCTGATCCAGTAAATCTTATGAGACCATCACAGAGAACGATTGACACCTACCCAGAAGAATGGATACATTATACCGATGGATCTGATTTTAAGGCCACCATTAAAACAGGATATGGAGTCTACATAGAGTATCCAGATGGAACATCTGATGAGCTGTTTGATGCCTGTGGGGAGATATGTTCAAATTATGAGGCAGAAATACGAACATTGGAAGTAGCTCTGTACCACTTGAGGACTGTATTTGATGCTTTCCCATCAAAAGCCCACATCATCGTAATCTTTACAGACTCATTATCTGCCCTTCAAGCTCTGGAAGATGATGTTCATTGTAAGCCTGAACTTACCCAAATATCCCTAGATGCCAACCAACTTCTCACATACCACGAAGTCAGAATAGTTATGCAATGCATCTCTGGCCACTCAAATACACCGGGCAATGACAAAGCAGACATACTAGCTAAGAAGGGATCAAGTCAAAAACAACAATACACACCAACAACCCTACAGACAGTCAAACAACTACTGAAGACTGCAAACAAAGAGGCTTGAATGAATAGATTGGCAATGGGAAATACTAGGAAAGAAATCTACAAACACATGGCCATCCCAAATACAACATCAACCTCCTGAAAAGGAGAGACCAAAGCACCATTTTCCAATGTCGCACTCAACACATACAACTTAAGTCACTTAAACAGAATCCAACCAGAACATACTCCAGAGTGCCGGCTGTGCACGCATACTTGTGAAACTGTTGAACATCATCTTTTTTGAATTTCCAGTGCTTGCTGGTGTTTGGAAAGAGCTTCTTCCCCCAAGGCTAGTCAAATGAAACACTTTGTACGAAACTAAGCAACAGCTGACAAACACTTACAGATACCACTATGTGGCATTGGGCCAAAGGGCAGGAGCCCAAAGGCCGCTAGATTAATAACCAACCAAACGAGCATGTTGGAATTGCAAACCTTGTTTGCACTAGATTTACACTACTAACACCACATGCTCGCACTGGTCATTTCTTACAAAATTATAGCAATGCTTATAGTGCATGAGAGCTTCAGATTTGATGTTAATTTCCAAAAATTTTTTTTAAAGAAAAAGCAGGAAAATATAACTTAACGTCTTTATACTGGTTTAAAAGACAACAGAGCCTGTATCCAACCAGTTTCATTTACATTTCCTTGCTCTAACAGCTAAGTGCATTCAATCTATTCTTAAATGCATTAACTGTGCCTGCCTTCACTACTTCCTGTGGCAATGCATCCTAAGCATTCACCACTCTCTGACTAACAAAATATTTCCTGATATCTAATCTGGACCTTTCTTTAGTTAATTTGTAGCTATGTCCTTTTGTTCTTGTAGGTGGTTGTATTTTGCAAAACTTGTTAGTCTAATTTACCCGTCCCTTTGATTTTCTTATAAACCTGTATTGTCCCCTTGAATTCTTCTAATTTCTAGACACTATAGACCTGTTTTTCTGAGTCTTTCCTCATAACTCGTCTAAAGTTGTTGTGACCGTAACTATATTCGATGTCTTGCCATCCCATTTATAGCTACGTAAACTGGAGAGTACCACCGGTGAAAAATAAACCCATGTAAATAAAATATCCATCATGACAAAAAAAAAAACATTAACAAAAATAAATATAAAGAAAAATCATTGTAGAGAAAATAGTACAACAATTATGTTAAAAAAGACTTTCCTCGTAGCTATAATTCTGAAATCCCATTTTCAGCTATGTTGCTCTTTTTCCTTTCCAGCATGTTTATATCTCCTCTACGATGAGGACTCCACACCTGTACATAGTACTCAAATCTAGGTATAAGCAATGCTTTATACAGTTTGACTATCACTTCCTTGCTCCTCTGTTTAATAGGAAAATCAGAACTGACAAGTTTTATATTTAGCAAATCGGACAACACAAGGACACCACAATCTAAGAGCAACAATAACACTGGTCTTGACAGTGTCAGCAAATCAAACACGATAAAGACAGGGATATATTTATATATACCTGAGTGACAGCTGGCGCCCTCTCTGGTATAAGCACCTTTAAACCAGGTCTTTTCCCAGCTACTGATGTTATAGGCACAGATTGGCTTGATGTTGAAGCTATGACGGCTGTGCCTGCTTGTGAAAAATCTGCAAAATCACAGAAATTACATTTATTTTAAGAAAAATCAGCAAAAAAAATATGTCAAGAGACTGAATTAATTGGATGTGGGAGTGTGTAGGGACTGAATTAACACACGTTTTTGGATGTGGGAGTGTGTAGGGACTGAATTAACACACGTTTTTGGATGTGGGAGTGTGTAGGGACTGAATTAACACATGTTTTTGGATGTGGGAGTGTGTAGGGACTGAACTAACACACCTTTTTGGATGTGGGAGTGTGTAGGGACTGAACTAACACACCTTTTTGGATGTGGGAGTGTGTAGGGACTGAACTAACACACCTTTTTGGATGTGGGAGTGTGTAGGGACTGAACTAACACACCTTTTTGGATGTGGGAGTGTGTAGGGACTGAACTAACACACCTTTTTGGATGTGGGAGTGTGTAGGGACTGAACTAACACACCTTTTTGGATGTGGGAGTGTGTAGGGACTGAATTAACACACCTTTTTGGATGTGGGAGTGTGTAGGGACTGAATTAACACACCTTTTTGGATGTGGGAGTGTGTAGGGACTGAATTAACACACCTTTTTGGATGTGGGAGTGTGTAGGGACTGAACTAACACACTTTTTTGGATGTGGGAGTGTGTAGGGACTGAATTAACACACCTTTTTGGATGTGGGAGTGTGTAGGGACTGAACTAACAGAACTACTACGTGGTTATATTATTTTTCTCTCCAATTAGAACCCATATATATATATATATATATATATATACATACATACACACACATGTGTATTCTTGCATGTTATATATAACTGACAATGTTGCAGACATACCTATAGGTTTCTCAGTAAGTGACAATGGTCCTGAATGCAGACGGCCCCTGTATCTCACTGGTTGTAGATTTTCTTCTAGCTTGACTCACATTTTATGTCAAACTCATACTTAACTTAATTTCTTTATACTTGTTCAAAAGACAGCAGAGTCTGTATGCAACTTCTTCCACTTCTTGTCTTGTCTTTCACGTAACCCTAAGAGGTCATAAGGGCATCCTGGTTACTGTCTGACTGCGTACGCAGAAAAAGAAGATAAGGGCATCCCTCAGCATGTGAGCAATGTGTCTTTGGGCATGATTATAATGGGCAGGACAAAATCTCTTTCTGGTGATGTGTTAGTTTGTTATTGGCTCATGAATTCATTTCCTAGCCTCACAAAAAACACTGTCAGCAAACAGGGTGTCAATCTCGTAAAGTTTCACAGTGTGCACCGCACCATGACAATATGATACAGGGCAACCGAAATACTATTTCAAATAGATGACCATGTCAGGATAATCAGAGGGAAAAACATCACAGAATGAAAAAAACGAATTAATCCAAATTGAAAACCACAACATGCTTTCGTGTACACAAATGCAAGATGTCAACTAGTGTGAATTTCAGTTTAATCCGTGACCTGGTAGCATCCATGATGGACTAAAACACGAGAGCAAAATTAAACATGTAGCCTGTTAGAAATGCCATCTTTGCTGCTCACATGCAAGTCATGGATCATTAATTCATCCATTACAATGTTATAACAAACAGATATTAATTGATTTCAATATGAATCCGATATTCAAATTTAATGTCTACACCCACTACAGACACACACCGTCTTCGTACCTGAAGGACTAGGAGCAGAATGAGCCATTGTGCCAGGAGGTGGTTGGAGGACAACGACAGATCCATCAGTCATGCTGGCTGATGTGGTTGTGTAGTGGCCTGAAGAAACTTGGATGGGCAGCTGATAGACTTGCTGTACAGTTGTCTGGTTCTAGAAAAGGAAAGTATAATCAGATAAAAGCAAACCATTACCATATACATTTATGAGTTACTTGCTAAAAAAAACATGTAATCAATAAAAACATTTAAGCTCACAGTGGAACGTAGGTCTTCAACAAATACACATTAAGTAATATCATTCCATCTCTCTTAATGTTCTTATTGCTTTTGTGTCTGACTCGTCTATCTTCTCCATTTGTGTTTTGATCATCTTCTGTATCTTTTATCCTGGGGAATCCAGGTAATGATAACTAGTTTCTCTTCCAATTCAACATTTTCGTCTTCTCACCTCCATTTTGCTGTTGTTTGTCTGGCTCTTTTCAACAGTTCCAAATGATTACCTTACAAATAAAATGATTTACAGATTCATGGCAGAAAGATTGGACGTTAGGGATCAGCAAGGACCACATGTACTGTGTTAGATGAAACTTCTCTTTTAATATAGATACTATCAAATTGTGACTGTGATACCACTACCCAATTGTGACCAGGACTGACCATGACAACACTGTCCAGCTACTTTCCATGTTCAGCAACCTCACAAAGTATTGAACCAGAAATCAGCAGCCATGTACCTTGCCAAGGTACATTGTTTGTGCATTCTTGGACAGTCTATAAGAGACAAAGGGCTATACTGGAACCAGGCCAAGATGAAGACAGCAGATAGAATAGTCTGCCGCTCTTTATCTCTTTTTGGCAAACCTCTACTACATCCCAGGGTAGAAGAGCGATTAAGTAAGTAAATTATAGGTTTTCTAAATATCTACTTCATTGGGGTTAGCGAGGTTTGGGCTGGACGTTCTGCTCGTTAAAGAAAAGTGAAGCGTCTGATATAGCCTCTCCTTTCCAGGTGTAGAGATTGCCGCTGGATTCACTGTTCAGCTTGTCGTTCAGGAGTTTCCATGCCAATGGCCTCTCCTACATTATTGTGTCCCCAGCAGCACCTTCATGAGGGGCCCTGTGTTTCTTACAGAGCCTGCTGTGGGGCCCGGCGGTATAACTGGGAGGGCAGATTGGGCTCATTAGCCTTGGTTGGCAGCCAATCTAAGAGAAGGTAAACTCTCACTCTAAACCTGGGTAGACGAAGCTCATTAGCCTGTTCAGGCAGTTCGCCTAGGAGAGGAGGAACTCCACAAGTCCCAATGAGTGTTGGCTAGTCTTGGGATGATGAGAGTATCATCGGATGTCTCGAGTAACTAACATCTGTGGGTAACGACTCCACTGCCTTGTGAAAACCACGAGAGGGCTATGGGAGTAAACCCAGATAGAAAATCCGGAGTGGTAGCACCTAAGACGGACAATTTCAAAATTGCGAACTCATTTCGGCAGCTCCTGCCAAATTGTCATGCTTTGCATTCCTTTGGATTACACCAGCAAGGCTGAGAGGGAGATCCTGCAGTTTGGGCAGCCCAGGGTCTCTATATTCAGCGCCCAGAGAGGCTACTAACAGGGTGCCACGCGCAAAGACTGTGACGCCTATGAATGAATGACTTCATTCAAGTAAACTATGTTCTCTGTAAACTTTCTATATGCACAACTATTCCACATGTGGCTTTGAGTGAGTGAATTCCTACCTTCACTGTGCTATCATTCATAGCTCTTGCAAATGCTGCATCTATGCTTCTGTAGTTTTCATCCGTTTGTGGAGAAATTGGATAATCATCATCATCACCATCTGCATCCCCTCCTTTACTTTCCTTCTTGCTCAGCATCTGGATAATTAGATTTCATTGTAAAAAGAGACAAGAGATACAATACTTTGTAAGTTTACCTGTAGTTGCTTAAGCCCCTTGGAGCCAATGATAGAACCATTGCAACTTTCTAAGCATGCTTTAAAAGATGACTACAGAGGGTTGTCAACAAAACAAATTGTTGGCTGTGCATGAGCTGCAGCTGTCAGCGGCCCATAACTCACTGCTACCTGTTGAACCAGAGCTGCCAAGACCCTTCTACGCCCTCATGCGGTGATCCTGGATAACAGGTTGAAACAGAGCAGGCTGGCTAAGGAGAATGGATTGACAAGGGAAGGCTAACCCAGTACTACAAAATGTCTGCTGAAGGCGGATGTGTTGGACGAAAAGGTGCAATTATCACAGTCGAGCTGTAAACTTTGAGACAACGCACTCCGTTATCCGGACAATATCTTGCTACTTGTAAATCCCTTTTCATGGCTTGGTAGTGGGAGTTTGAGAACGAACAACAAAGAACAAATTCTTACAGAAACTATAACTACCAGAATGTTAAATACAGTGTTGCATGCTTTATGTAAATGTCCAGCAATGGTATTATGCTTCATGGTGATAAAGGGCAAACCTAGATTTAGTCACATATATTCTGTAAAGGGCTATCCCAGAAGCTGGCAAGGTGTTTATGACAAAATCCCAATTTATTCAGCTCCTCAATTTTTTTTCCTTCTAATTACATATTTGGACCACAATGTATAAGAGGGCTTCAAATGAAAACCTTAATATTGCAATATAAATTTCAAACACTGCGATTGTAATGTAAGTTGGCAGTATTATTTTTAAGGACTTCAAGAGTGTTCTGCAGGTGATATAAACAGTAGCTGTTTAAAGATGGTCGCCCCACCAGTGACATTCACAAAATAGGAGCAACTTTCTGAAATGTTTTTAGGCACGAAGGAGTGAAACATAATGAAATTCATTGGCAGCTCAGTACAGTGATGCATGCCTGTCACTCCAGCAAATAAACGAGTTGAGTAGGAAGTTCAGAAACGACTGAGTTCTATGACAGACTGTTCCCAACCTTGTGAGGCACACCAAGTCGTGACACCAAACAAGAGGATTGCATCAGTTGAACACATTGTGATTACAAATCAGTGACTGTGAATGTGATAGCTGACATTTTGGACATCAGTCAAAGTTCAGCACACATCATTCCTGGTGTGCTCTAGTCCACAAAGTGTCTGCAAGGTGAGCAGTACGGCAGCTGACTCCAGCATTGAAACAACGATGTGTTGATGCCAGCATATCGGGTATTACGGCAGCTGACTCCTGCATTGAAACAATGATGTGTTGATGCCAGCAAGGTTGGTACCATGGCAGCTGACTCCAGCATTGAAACAATGATGTGTTGATGCCAGCAAGGTTGGTACCATGGCAGCTGACTCTAGCATTGAAACAACGATGTGTTGATGCCAGCAAGGTTGGTACTACGGCAGCTGACTCCAGCATTGAAACAACGATGTGTTGATGCCAGCAAGTTGGGTACTACAGCAGCTGACCTCAGCATTGAAACAACGATGTGTTGATGCCAGCAAGGTTGGTACTACGGCAGCTGACTCCAGCATTGAAGGTACTACGGCAGCTGACTCCAGCATTGAAACAACGATGTGTTGATGCCAGCAAGTTGGGTACTACGGCAGCTGACTCCAGCATTGAAACAACGATGTGTTGATGCCAGCAAGTTGGGTACTACGGCAGCTGACTCCAGCATTGAAACAACGATGTGTTGATGCCAGCAAGTTGGGTACTACGGCAGCTGACTCCAGCATTGAAACAACGATGTGTTGATGCCAGCAAGTTGGGTACTACGGCAGCTGACTCCAGCATTGAAACAACGATGTGTTGATGCCAGCAAGTTGGGTACTACGGCAGCTGACTCCAGCATTGAAACAACGATGTATTGATGCCAGCAAGTTGGGTACTACGGCAGCTGACTCCAGCATTGAAACAACGATGTGTTGATGCCAGCAAGGTTGGTACTACGGCAGCTGACTCCAGCATTGAAACAATGATGTGTTGATGCCAGCAAGGTAGGTACTATGGCAGCTGACAATGAAGTTTATGCTGACTCTCTTTTGCGATGAACCGGGCGTTATTAGATGACTACATGCTCAGGGAGAACTGTCATATATAATACAGATCTTCTCAAGAATCATCTTTGACCCACATTCAAATCCAAACAGCATGGCCTACTGAGTACAGGTGTCTTGTTGCAATGCTCAGCCCTAAATGCCAGTGCAACCATTGACGACCTCCACTTTGAGTGTCTTCCACATCTGCCATACTCTGTATGTATGTATGTATGTATATATATATATATATATATATATATATATATATATATATATATATATATATATACACACACACACACTCATGTGTGTGTGTGTTTTAACAAATAGATAGCACACAAAAAAAAACATTGCTAGAAAGTGTTTTAACAATTTGTGGAAAAAATGTGAGCAGTCATTTAGAATCAAGAAGGTAAAACACCAAAGACATTTGATGGGATAGAATCTTTCCAGTTAAAAGAAATGATACACCTTTTGATTTGATTATCTATAATATTGGAAGCCATTTTTTGATAGAAAAGCTGATCCTTGTCTATTGCTGCTCTGTGGAAAACTGCCTTTAAACACTTTTTTGTTATTTGATCAAGGTATTGCTATTGTACAGAATTTCCTACTGTTAATGTCTGGATTTCAAAAGTTGGAACTTTGTAATGAACTGGGACAACTATACCATGGCTGGTCCAAAGCCCCTCAGTCCATAAAACCCATCTCGCTATAAAAACATCAACCAACATACCTAACCAGCTGACGTTGAAGGAAAAAGACCATCGGCAGCATCTATGACGCAAACCAACCAAAGTTGCAAGAAAACCGCTTTGCCTACCTTCTTTCTATTGTAAAGGAAAGAAGCTGGAGAACATAGTTCAGCACTGGACTGCTAGGAAAGGGTTGGTTGATGGTCTATGCACCACAAGGTGAAGCAAAATGAACTTGGGACAGCCAAGACTGGTTTAATTTATGTGGCATGAAGAGAAAGCAAACAATTTATTTATAATACCATATACTTTTGTGTCAGATATATTTAAATATTATTCCAATAACTATATAATTTCTAAATACTGTGATATAAAATTATATTACATAAAATTATAGTATTTTTATTACTTTTTTTGCTTTAATTTATGACTGTTATGTTTAGTCATGAAATAAAGATGGTCAAAGTCTTGTGTGGCAGAACAAGAAATTGTGTTCATGCTTGACTTACATCAACAATATCCTTATTAGTCTGGCTGACCACAGAGTCATTGTACTCTGTGTACTTTAACAAGACCTTGTCCATGTCTGAGCTGGCATACTGGTACAGTTTGTTGTTGCTGGTAAAAATAATGAGTGCAATTTCACAGTCACAGAGGACACTTAGCTCGTATGCCTTTTTCATTAAGCCAAACTTGCGCTTCGTGAATGTCACCTGAGAACAAATTACAATCAGATAACAGATTCACATTTCTGTAAAATTTGAAATAATTCATATTTTTTAGTATCTAGGGAAGAAAGGAAAAGAAAACTATACCTCTATTCATGACACATATTGAGCTTTGCTTTAGTTAATCACGTCTTCAGTGTTTCTCTTTCTTTCTCAATATGAAGCATAGGTTGACTGCTGCAGCAATACTACTTGCAGGAAGCCTGTTTCAAAGCACTTGCATTTGCTCCTGCAGTGTTGGTTTTTGCAGAAATTTGCTTCACATGATGAAGTTGCAGCTCCATGCACAAAACTCTTTAGTTATGTTTTACCACATGTCTAGAAGGGTACAGTGATTCTATTCTGCTATCCACTGGTGTCACTCGGGTGAAGTCTAATAAGTAGTGTTACATTTTTCACAAACATTAAACAGCTTTAACATTTAATAGCTTTAACATGTAACAAACTATAACATGTAACAAGCTATATTGTGACTTATTGCAGAAGACCAAACACCCTTCGAGTTGTTTTAGATCTATGTTATCTACTATCTTTTTTTTATAAAGTCTCTCTTTTGACCCACATATCTAGCAAATGTGTATGAAATATACATAACTTGAAGTAATTGTCTTTCAATTTTTTTTCAAACTCATAAAAGTTGCTAAGAGAGACATCGTATTCTTAGTTTGCAACTCAAGTCATCAAATGAGTAAGAGCTTTGTATGCGTTATTTTTTAGTCGTATCTTTTTTCTTTAAAAATATGTGACACTTTTTCACTGTTGTTTTATATTTGGCTTCATTTTTTAAGCAATTTATTCATTAGAATTTTGGGGACAAAGATACAGCACAGTGAATGAGATGACAGCAGCCAACTACTCATAACTGGCTGCTTGCATAAGCGTCAGTGAACCAGAGCTGAATAAAACCGTATTTCGTCCCCAAGCTGGAAACAGAATGCACTAGTATAATCTATTTAAGAGAATAGGAATCGCAGTTGGAAGACAATAGCCGGTACCAAAAAAAAATCCAGCTGAAATAGAAAGTATCAGGACAAACGGAATATATATCGCAGGACCAATGCTGCAGAAGAAGACATGATTGTTTTGAAAATATATATAGGGAAAGAGACTAGTTGGCTTGACACTTATAATGCAGTGAACATGCAGATGCATCATGATCTGATGGAATTGAAATCACAATTTTCAAAATGAGATTATGTTCCTAAAATTGAAACTTTTATTGCATTATTGACGGTGCAAAGGAAATCATAAGGCTTTTGTACAAGTTTCAGGGTTATATCAACAATTAGCTTGTGAACACCAAAAAGCGGCAGGGTGAAACAGGCAATTTTCCAGACCTTGAATTGCCTGGCTCTGCCAAATAACTGTACCAGAATAACCCAACATTAAGATTCCCCTTGTGGTGTAATATGTTGAGTAACCATCATTGTATATTATGTCTCAGGGAACAACAAATCGCAGTCATAATCCAGCATTTCCCTGGCCAGATGGATCAAGGAGGAAGACTGGGTATGAGATGCTGAGAGGTGGCTCTGTGCACATACTGATGATTCATTCCAGAACCAGATCACAGTGCTACACATTTGGAAAACCAATTGGATGGCAGATAATGCACACTATGCCACTCCCTTCCCTTACTGTGATTGTAAAACCAGAGGGAACCTTCTGATTGCAACACCACAAATGGAAGTTAACTTAGTATATTAACATCTCTTTGTAGATAAACAAAACTTAGTGTATGAGGAGTATGAGGAAGTAGATGATAAAAACCTAGTGAATGAGGAAGTAGATGATCAAGGCCTTGTGAATGAGGAAGCAGATGATCAAAACCTAGTGTATGAGGAAGTAGATGATCAAAACCTAGTGTATGAGGAAGTAGATGATCAAAACCTTGTGAATGAGGAATGTAGATGATCAAAACCTTGTGAATGAGAAAGTAGATGATAAAAACCTAGTGTATGAGAAAGTAAATGATCAAAGCCTTGTGTGAATGAGGAAGTAGATGATAAAAACCTAGTGAATGATGAAGTAGATGATCAAAGCCTTGAGAATGAGAATGTAGATCATCAAAGCCTTGTGAATGAGAATGTAGATGATCAAAACCTTGTGAATGTTGATAATAAAAACCTAGTGTATGAGGAAGTAAATGATCAAAGCCTTGTGAATGAGGAAAAATATGATAAAAACCTAGTGAATGAGAATGTAGATGATAAAAACATGATGAATGAGAATGTAGATGATCAAAACCTAGTGTATTCTTCTTCTTCATCGTACGCAGTCAGACAGTAACCATTATTTTTTTCGAAAAAAACGGCGGTCATCATGAGGCTGTCGACACTGCCATATAGCTTGTCTTGTGTTGCCACTGGTGAAGGCCACATCTGCTCTCTCTGATCGTTGTATGTCGGGCAGTTCTGCAGCACATGCTCAGCGGTCATTTTCCCGGTACCACACGGGCATTCGTCGGTACCACCTATCTTCAATTTGTTGAATAGGTGGTACCTCAGTCTATTGTGGCCAGTGCGAAGTCTGAAGACAACGACCTGCTCTCTTCTGTTCAACTGGTAATAGGCATCGTTTTTGGTGTAGCCGGTATGTTCAGTTTCCCATTTGGTCATGTATCTGGCTTTAATAAGCCGTTTTGACTCTTCGTACGTCATACTAGTATCTGTTTGTGGTAGTCTTGCACCTTCTTTTGCCAGTCTGTCTGCCTCCTCGTTGCCTTGGATGTTGCAGTGTGATGGGACCCACTGTACCACTACCCTTTTTGGTGCGGACTGCTGGCATAGTTGACAGAGTACTGCTCTTAAGTCATTAAGCTCAGTGTTTTTCTGGCTTTTTAGCGCTGTGACTACAGCCAGAGCATCTGTAAGCAGGACTGTATGGCTTTCATTTTCTTTATGTGTCACCATTTCTTCCACTGCCGCCCTCAGTGCCTCTGCCTCCGCTCTGAAATTGCTTGTGTACTTACCAGTAGCGAATGACAGTGTTATTTTTCTGCCATTTGGTAGGTTCAGGAATGCTCCTGTCCCTCCATTCTGTGTAGTGTTTGTTACAGAACCGTCGGTGTATGCATGGGTAGTTTTTTTTATATAAAGATTAGGGTAGTATCTCTCCTATCTTTTTCAGTCTGGCAGTTTTTGTTTTCAATACCTGGTATATTTTCTACCACCTCTGGAAATATATCCTGCCTCCAGGTAGGTTTTCGTACAGTAGTGATGGGCTTTGGTGTTGTTAGTGCATTTATGGGATCTTCGTGCATCTTTGCTTTGGCTATTTCTGCAAAGTTTCTCCGCTTTAGTTTCCCATTTCCCAAATTGTTTAGTCTCTGGTGCATTGGATGGTCAGTCAGTCTTCGGAGTTTCTCTGACTGCAGCTGGGCTCTGCAGTCTCTTCTATCGGTCATGGATTGCAGTTTTGTAATCTTTTCAAGTTCTACAATTGGCGTTGACTTCATGCCTCCTGTTATAACTCTCATGGCTTGGCTTTGAAGTTTGCTAACTTTATCGAAGTTCGCCTTTGCTGCTGTTGTCCATGCCGCAATGCCATACTCGAGAACTGGTCTCACTCTTCCAGTGTACAGTTTCGTTAGTATGCTTTCGTCTGCTCCCCAGCTTGTGCCAGCAAGTTTCCTCATGATTGCCATTCTTTCTCTGGCTCTCATTCGGTTTCTCTCGATCTGACTTTTCCATATCATGCGCCGATCAAATGTGACTCCCAGATAGTCTGAGTTGTCATTTGGCTGCAGGAATTTGCCATTTAGACTTAATTTGGTGTTTTGGGGTTTGATTGAAAGCGAGAATATTGTACATGTGGTTTTCTCTTCGTTTATTTTGACCAGCCATGAGTTCGCCCACTCTTCCAGCGATGTTAGGGCCTGCTGCATCCGATTTCTTGCTATGGTGAGATTCTTTTCAGAGGTCCACATAGCCAGATCGTCTGCAAACATTGAGCTATGGACTCTTCTTGGTATATTCTCTGTAATGTCGTTTATATACACCAGGAAGAGTGTGGGTGACAGTACTCCCCCTTGGGGTACTCCCTGCTGGAGTGTCACCTTTTTGCTCATCTGCCCTTGTACTTGGACTCTGGCCGTTCTTTTTTTGAGGTAGTGGTTGATCCACTTGTACATTCTCCCACAAACTTCACTTCTCCTTAGCTTGACTCTAAGTCCGTCTTTCCAGACTTTGTCAAATGCCTTTTCCAGGTCCACCCAAACAGCTACTGTGTGTTTCTGTGCCTGGTAGGCATCTTCTATTTCCTGGGCTATGAGGATGACCTGGTCCTCAGTGGATCTGTGCTGTCTAAAGCCGGCTTGCTGTGGAATTAGTATTCGTTTTTCTTCCAGATGCCACATCAGTCTGGTGTTTATTATACGTTCCATCAGTTTGCCGACACAGCTCAGTAGGCTGATAGGCCTGTCTCCATTTGGATCTGTTTTGTCCTTTCCTTTCTTTGGTACTGGTACAAGTATTGCGTCTTTCCATGCCTGGGGTACAATACCCCTTTTCCAGCTTTGGTTCAGGACTGATAGCAGTTTCCTCTTCGCTGTTTGGCCCAGCCCCATCAGCATTTCGTTTGTTATCCCGTCTTTTCCGGGAGATTTCCTTTTCTTTAATGTTCTCATGGCCTCTTCCATTTCACTCATTGTTAATTTGGCCATCATATGCTCTTCTGGTGCCGTATTGATGTTGTCGTGCCCATTTTGCTCTTCACTAATGTCTGTATGCCTATCTGCAGGGACCTCGATGTGGTTTGCTTTGGCATAGTGTTCAACAAAAGCGTTTGCGGCTTTTTTTCCAGTGAGCAAGTTTTCGCCCTGCTTGATGGTAATTTGTTTGTTTGAAGGGGTTTCGTCATTCATGGCTCTGACTAGCTTCCATAGCTTGTTTCCTTCTTTGTCTAGGTTGAGGCTTTCAGTTTTGTTTTTCCAGCTCTCTCTTGCTGTTTGGTTTAGAGTGTATTTATATTTCGCCGTGGCGGCTTTGAGGGTGATATTTGCCTCCATAGATTGTTCTCGCTCTGCCATGTTCCTAGCATTTGTGACTGCATCTTCCGCTTTCTGCAACTCATCATTCCAATAGAGCTTATATTTTTTCCTAGCCCCTCTTGAGATGGTTTCAGTGGCGGCTTGCATTATTGCCTTGCTTAGGCTTTCCACCATGGGCTTCATTTTGTTGTTTCGTGTGTTGATGGTTTCACACAGCCCATCTGTCAGGATTGCAAATCTGCCCCAGTCGGCTCGTTTGTAATTCCAACGTGGGAGCGGTTTTGTTTCCTGTGGGCCTACTTCCATATCAATGTCTAGCCTGATCGGCCTGTGGTCGCTACCTGCCAAATGGTTTAGCACCTGGCGGTCTATTTTATGGTGTATGTCCTGTGTGGAGAAGGCCAAATCTGGAGTCGAGGTGGGATGCCATGTTCTAGAATAGAAACTAGGGCTATCCTCCGGCCTATTGATTAGGGAGAGATTTGTGTCTATCTCCCAATCTTCCACTTCGTCACCTCTGCTGTCTGTGTCCGAGTATCCCCATCTCTCCGAGTGGCTGTTGAAGTCTCCAACCACTATGCAGTTGGAGTCTTTGACTTCCATACTCGAGAGCGATAGGTCTTTATTTGGTGGTCCGTACAGATTGAAAATGCGGAGCTTCGTCTCTTGAGCCATTATGTCAACTCCTACAATTTCTGCTTGTCCGGTGTGATTGACAGATACCGCGCTACTCGGTATGCAGTTTCGGGTCAGTATCAGGACCCCTCCTTTGTGACCTTCTCTATCGAGATGGAAGGTCTGGTATCCTCTGATTGAGAATTTATAAAACCTAGTGTATGAGGAAGTAGATTATCAAAACCTAGTGAATGAGATTGTAGATGATCAAAGCCTTGTGAATGAGAATGTAGATGACCAAAGCCCTGTGAATGAAAATGTAGATGATCAAAACCTAATGTATGAGGGTGCAGATGAGCTATAGAATCATGTGAATGTTCACAGTCTGTGATAGATATAAAATGAAGATTAGCGTGTCAAAGACAGAAAGTCTGATGATTAGCAGAACACCAGGTTACTAAACATTTAGTGTAAACAATGTCAATTTTAAGTAGGTTCAAGAGTTCAAATATCTGGAAAGTATTTTTTACTGCCGATGACAGGCTTGATAGAGATTTTTGCAACAAGATGTCAGAAATCCTCCACTGTGACTTTATCAACTATCCGCACTGCTTAAACACCTGAACATCTGCTTGACATCAAAGCAGCCTCTGATCAACAGTATATTCATTCCCACTCTGTGCTACAAATGTCAAACTTGGTATTCATATCCAAGACAAGAAAATGTTAACGTCGAGTGAAAGAAAATGTCTATGAAAAGTGACGGTGTCACTAGGCAAGATACATGATAACATCAGAAACATGGTGCGAACTTGTGCTGAATACATTTCTAGACAGCCAATATGATAGGTTCGGTCATCTCCTGCAACCCATTACAAGAGTATACCACAAGATGATCTGCTACAAGGCATAGTTAGATGCAACAGAGTAATACTATAATGACAAGAACTTGGACCAAGAAAGGCAACATAAGATCCACACATGGACACACAACTGAACTGAATACAAAAGTGTTGTATAATTGATTATTGCAATTAAAAGAAATATCCTGGTATGAATAAGACATCTAAGTTAAAGAAAAACATAAAGTAAAATGAATTGTTCGCCGCACTACATTATTAAAAAATGCTAGTTCAGGACGTTTAGAAATTTTTACTTTTTTTAAAATACATATTTTTTTTGTCACGAATGGCCCATAAACTCAAAAATATTGGTTTATCTAGGACAAAATAGATTTTCAAATGGCACTCAGTTTAAAATAGTTACCTGTCTATTCCTTTCATCATTGATGCGTGTAATCTGAATCTTCTTTCTGCCCATTTTCTCAAGTGTTATCACAGCTGGAGGAAAAATACAAGATAAGTTGAAATGTCAATGTGCACAAGTAACAGTAACATAATTCATGCACAATGTGCAGCACATTTTTAACCAATATTGGACATATTGTATATAGTTAAGTAGATCATGTTTTAATAATGTGTTTCACTCGAATATAAGTAAAACCAAGATAATGAGCACAGACAAGGCAAAAATCAAATCTAAAGTTATCCTGGAGCAACAGGAGATTGAGAATGTCACAAGTTTTGAGTACCTTGGCTCAATCATAAGCAACAATGGAGATTGTCTAAAGGAAGTGAGAAGGAGAATGGCTATGGCAAAGCAGAGGTTGAATAAGATGACGTACGAAGAGTCAAAACGGCTTATCAAAGCCAGATACATGACCAAATGGGAAACCGAACATACTGGTTACACCAAAAACGATACCTAATACCAGTTGAACCGAAGAGAGCAGGTCGTTGTCTTCAGACTTCGCACTGGCCACAATAGACTGAGGTACCACCTATTCAACAAATTGAAGATAGGTGGTACCGACGAATGCCCGTGCGGTACCGGTAAAATGACCGCTGAACATCTGCTGCAGAACTGCCCGACATACGAGGATCAGAGAGAGCAGATGTGGCCATCACCAGTGGAACTGCAAGACAAGCTCTATGGCAGTGGCGATAGCCTCAGGATGACCGCCGCTTTTTTAGAAAAAATAATGGTTACTGTCTGACTGCGTACGAAGAAGAAGAAGATGAAGAATATGTGGCAGAACTCTAATAAAATGACGAACATAAAAATTATACGAACTTGCATCTTAGCGGTGGCAACATACAGATGTGAAACGTGGACCCCCACACAGACACTTAAGAAAAGGATTGACTCTTTTGAACTGAAATGCTACAGGAGGTTGCTAAAAATACCATGGGTGGCGAAATGCAAAATTGGAGATATACTAAAAGAGCTTGACATTGACGAACATAGGTTGGTAAACAACATCTTATCCAAAAAACTGAAATATTTTGGTCACATCAAAAGCCATAATGGCCTACAGAGAACAATATCGGAGGGTATGGTTCCTGGAAGGCGGGGCAGAGGAAGACCGAGAAGCAGATGGACACAGGACATCACGGAGGCTCTGAAGATGACAGTGATGGAGGCGGGCATTCTGGCCAGAGATCGAGAGTCTTACAGATCGGCTGTTGTGAGAGCGACGTTCTGCAAAGGACAAGGTACATGATGACCCGATGGAGAATAATAATTTTAAAATACTAAATTTACAGTATTGTTAGTATTAGTCTAGACTATATGTTTTAGATCTAAAAGATAACAATAACACTAGTAACAGATATATACAATGTAACAATATTAACATTCTTCAGGAGGGAAAACCTGGAAAATCTTGTGACAATAGACAAGATATAATTCATTGGACACACACTCTCACACAAAAGCCAAAGTGCAAGCAATGTTTTCAAAATACATTACACTAAACAATTGGTTGGTAAAACTGACTGGAAGTAGATATAAATTTTGAAAGATAAAACCTAAACAGTAAACACTGTTATGTAAACACTAACACTACTAACAGGGATACTAAAAATAATACAAAATGATATTTTGTATGTAGACAATAGAGAAAATAGTAACATTTAGTTATAATTTTATGTTATGGGAATTAGTCAAATAGACTAAGTTCACCCAGACAAAAATTAAAAATATATCATGTTTTGACCAATAGTTATTAGTTATGATGAACCTTATATCAGTTTTTGAGTTCTCAGTTATTCAGATTCAGAGCTTTTCTTTCACAAAATTCATTTTACCCACAAATAGAACACAAATATAAATGGGAAAACTAATGTGCTTAGGCTTAATTATAAACCAATAATTTGATTAAGGAATCACAGATTAGACTGAACTGCTGTCGCCATCTCTCCTACCTATACTTGCTGTGCTTGTAGCTATACTCCTATACGACCTATAGTAAAGTACCGTTGTCGACAATTGTAATTAAAGTTTATACTAAATCTTGGTCGAGACAATCTTCAGTGGTCGTAGATTTTGGCATTCGACCATTTTCCAACAATGTATCACAGAATGAAAGCCAGATAATGAAAACATAAACTCTCAGTGTATACTAGAAAATGTTATAACAGCTGGTCGTTTTAAATTAGCATCGTATATTTACGATTTAAAATAGAACAGGCTTAATGGGTGTAACACAAGTAGTCCTCGATTCATGACGGGAAATCTCCGAGGCGTTTTCCACGTACAGGACACAGACATGATAAGCACAACGCCTCAGATCCGGCTGAAGTAGTGGACGTTCTGTGGACCTGTTTTAAGTCAGACGATGATTAGTCTGACTATTTAGGCTCACTGTTCGGCTATATTAGTGAATAAATGAGGTGAAGAACTGGTGAATGTTCTTACACAAAACAAAGCCACGAGATAAATAAAAATATCCAAACCTATCTATTTTTACTGTCCAGTAAAATGGAGGCAGGACCCGATGGGGCTGATCTATTTTAGGAAAAGGAAATTACTACGGTATTTTTAGTTTCCATGCAACTTCAATATTTATACGCATTCACATCGATACTCAACGTAACACATGGTCATCAGTAAGAAAAATGCAGAACAATTAATTAAGCGACATTTTTTATTATAAATCTTTAAGGAATTAGCCACATTTTGTGAAAAAGTGGTCAATAATTCTGCACTCTTTTGTGGCGATAGTAGTTCATATTTGTTCGTGTATTCATCCGCTCTAAGAACAAAACATCATCAAGTGCCGTATTTGTCATTTCGCCGTTTAAGACCTTAACGTATCTGGGTGCTTGCTTATACTTTTTTAATGATATTTAAACAAATGGAAAGTAATTTCGCGGTTCTACGCTAGACAAGTATTTCTAACAATACATAAGACATGTACACTCCAAGTAAAATGATTATATTATGTCACCCAGAAGTGACATCACTGCAACCAGCGGGTAAACTCTTCAAGTTGCTAATCATCTCAGCAAATGACGAAAGCCTTTCGAAAGCTATGAATACTGATGGTTGCAGTAGCTCGTTAGTTGTACACACCCCTGTTCCTTCCTCACGAGTGGTTCTCCCTACTTAACCCCGTTTGATGTCGGTATCTTGTTATCTGTGGGTCACCAATTCATAGATCGCAATTTTGTAATCCAGCAGACGGTCATTTATTGATTTTAACACCCCCCTTCCCGCCCCCTCTTTCCCCCGTTCCTCAAATCCATATTTAATGTCCCTACAATGGGTGCTTTCGTCAGCCCTTTCATTGTTGTCAACACAAGCATGATATGAACTTCACAAGCTTGACGGTTTGAAGACTATGTTTGAAATCTATTCATGACGTAGCCTTTCCTTCTGTACCTCCGAAGAAAAATGAGTATGCTTCGTTTGCAGTCTCAGATAATCATACAAGATGTAAATAGCTATACTCTTAAACTTCTAGTTAAAATGGATGATAGTCATTTAAACAGTGTACCTAATGTACGAATTGTCAAGTTTTGTATACAATTTTGATTTCTTCTAATACGTTTTTGTGTGATTGCCGAAAGAGTATTTACGACAAGAAAAATAATTTGCAGCAACATAAAACATACTCCGAGAAAGTATTACAACATTTTTTTTAACTGAAAGGGAACATAACTAAATTAAAATGTAAACATACAAAAAAGTATTACCTACAAACGAGTACTTGAACGAGTAGGAGAGACTGGATAGTACAGTAAGGCCGATTTTATAGGAGAGACAACACTGACAATAAACCAACTGCTGCCTTGAAAGTATACTTGAGACAGCTAAAAGCTATGGAAACAATCCCAAACGGAGATATGCTGAAGATGGATGCAGTGAGCCGTTCGGCGTAGAATACAGATAAACGCAACATGTCTCATAAAGACATTTGGAGACATCACTTTGTTAGAGCCATTCATGTACATGAAGATACTTAAGAGTAGAATACACAAGACCTTGAAAGTTACAGAGTTAAAAAAAAAAATGGAGGATAGCTGGATTGGTTTTACACGTTAGCTTGGAAAACAAAGATTAAACAAAGTTCTTTAATGCTCAAAGAAAACTGGTTGAGAAAAAAAACTAAGCGCAAGAATCAAATGCGATTTTTGACTGAATTACAAAAGTGTATTAATACACCACATGCATATTAACTTGAGTTAACGTTTTTATACTGGTTAAGAAGACTCTGCAGAGTCTGTAAACAATCAGTTTATTTTACATTTCCTTTCCCTAAAAGCGATGTGCATCCAATTTATTCTTAAATGCATTAATTGTCCATGCCTCAATTACTTCCTGTGGCAATGCCTTCCAAGCATTCACCACTCTCTGACTAAAAAAATATTTCCCAATATCTAATTTGAACCTGTCTTTAGTTAATTTGTAGCTATGATCTCTTGTTCTTGTAGGTGGTTGTATTTTGAAAAAAAACCTTGTTATAGTCTAATTTATCAGTCCCTTTGATTATTCTATAAACCTGTTATAAGTCCCCTCGAATCCTTTTCTTTTCTAGACACTATTGGCCGGTTTTTGGGAGTCTTTCCTCATAACTGTAATTCTGGACTTTCAGGTTTGTTGCTCTTTTTTGCATCTTTTCCAGCATGTTTATATCCCCTTCTACGATAAGAACTCCATTATTATGAGCTAAATTTATACCAGAATGTTTAAGCACAATCTTCATTTTTCTATATCGTAATTTTTTTTTTTGTTGCCACCAATAGATTGAGAAATTAAGATTTTCAAAGTTGTTCCATTTTAGGATTACATTTTAATTTTAATTCATGTGGTTTTTGGATATTTGGAAACTTTTCATTTAAATAACGCTGCTATATAAATGATGAAAAACAAATTGTTTATTAAGACCCCATGCAATTTACATCTATCAGTTAGATCACAATTTAGCAGGTCAGGCAAGCAGTATCTTCTTTATTATTTCTCTTCGTCTGTCCAAAACATGTGTGACGAATTTTAATTGTGTGATCGATGCATGAAGTCATGGTCAAATAGAAGGGAAGTAATACTTTAATTACACATTATGATCACTTGTATTATTAAGTCCCCCACCATTTTGACAAACAGCAATAACAGTTATTACATAGTACATTACCTGGAGAGCCTACCCTTTTACCAGGCTCGCCAGCAGGGCTGAAATGACTCACTAATTTGGAAACTATTAGGATTTTACAAAGTAACAACACTTTATTATTACAAACACAATACTTGCACATAAGCATGAACAAGAGATAAACAAAACATCCCATTCAACCAGGTGGTCTTCTACCCTGGGGGCAACTCTTCTCTCTCACCTCACTCTGTTTCATTTGACTCTGTCCTACAGTCACACCCTTGCACAACTTTCACACGCGCCCTCGTGGCAAAGCTCTTCCATTGCACTTTGGTTGGGCTAGCTTCTGAGGGCGCACAAACCTAGCATAGGTACATACAGATGCACACATGCATCCAAGCACTGGTTTATGCGTCCTGATATCGCCCAATTGACTACGGTCTGGGGTGGAAAATGGCGCGCCTACGCCAGTAGAAACTAGTGAGGCAAACATCTAACCAAAAAAAAACAAAAAAAAAACCATCCTGGAGTGGCTCACCCTGGAGGCCACTCTTCCCGCTCTCTCTTCGCTTACCTCACTCTGTTTCATTTGACTCTATCCTACAGTCCCACCCTTGCACAACTTTCACACGCGCCATATGGTGAGGCCCTTCCATTACACTTTGGTTGAGCTAGCTTCTGAGGGCGCACAAACCTAGCATAGGTACATATAGACGCACACATGCATCCAAGCACAGGTTTATGCTTCCTGATATCGCCCAATGGACTACGGTCTGGGGTGGAAAATGGCGCGCCTCCGCCAGTAGAAACTAGTAAGGCAAACATCTAAGCAAAAAAAACAAAAACAAAACATCCATAGTTGATTATGCGAGGGAGGAAAAGTACGTTTAAGTACGAAAGGGACGCTGGATTATTCACATATAGGAAGAGACCACTACCTAATAAAAATAACCAGAGTATCCGAAAAAAAACGTCATCATCAAGGCAACACGGAACACCATGCACGAAACTAAACAACATAAATAAAGAAAAGAGAATCAAGGCCGACAAACTAAGAAAATCACATGTTAATATGAAATACCAGGGGCTTATGGATAAAGTAATAAGAAGTATAGAGGAATTAGAAGAGGATATGGAAACTTTATCGTTACAATTGAAGGACATCCTTAAATTAGATGCAACAGGGGCATGCGGTGAAATCAGAATAGATAGGCAAAGGAACAAATAATTTAAAAACGTGTTTAATTTATAGTTAATTATTGTTTTAATATAAAACAGATGTAGTCCAAATTATATAACACGCTCGGAGTACACGTTTCAAGAAATCAGATGCCCTTTGCTATTTTTAGAAGTTTATATGATTGATAGATCTCAATTACTATAGTTCAATAAATTCATTCCAATTTTGTTTTTCTCTTCCCCCCCCCCCCCCCCCCCCGACCCCCCCCAAAAAATAAAAAAATAACAAAAACAAAAACAAAACAAAAACAAACAAACAAACCATTTACAGAATTCCCTCTTTCACATATGTATTTGTTCATATCTAGTATGTTATACTTAAAAAAAGTTCCAGGAATAGTCGACTCGTATTTGAATAAAAGATGATATTTTGAAGAATATATATTTTTAAATTGATAGTGACCTTGACGAAATGACATGGCAGACGTGACCTTTATATATACTCTCGAACAGAAGTTACATAATTTTGTTTGTGTGTTGTACTCGTTGCATCGTCGGAGTTAAAAATATCATTGATTGAACAACGTACAAATGCCACATTCTGTGTTTTGCTTGAGAAGTCACCCTTAGAGACACAAACATTGCTTAATAAAGCATATGGTGATATCGCAATTAAGAAATTGCAAGTATTTGAGTGGCACAAGCGTTTCCGTGAAGGTCGTGTTAGTGACGATGATGATGCATGTAGTGGACGACCGTCAACCTCGATCAAATATGAAATATTGAGCGCGTTCGAAACGTTGTGTGTGCTGACAGAGGACTTAGTGTCGAGAAAATTTCAGTTAGAAGTTGCCACAGTATTCTCTACAATGAACTGTACATGGACCGTGTTTGTCAACACATGGTTCCCAAGGAAGCTGGGGACGTTATCACCAATGCGACAAGACAGCTGAGACAGGTGTCAAAGAATGAGTTATATGAATGTTTCTAGCAGCTGTGTGTAGTTGCCGAAGGGAACTACTTTGAAGGAAATATAGTGTAGATAATTCTATTGTAACTTAGTACAATCCGCTAAGCACGCAAACTTTTTAAAGAAAAGAAAACAAATAATGAAGTTTTATTGAAATTAATAAGGAAAAAAGAAGGAATAAATGAAATGGAAGAGTCCGAAGGTTACGATATTTTGGTAACACCAAAAGACACACGACCTTGCTGAAAATAATACTGGAGGAAAAGCGGAGGGCTGATGTATTAGAGGTAAACAACGCTATAAGTGAGAGGATAGTCTCAAAAGATGGACAGGGAAAAGTCTGGTAGATTGTACCATAAAGGCAAGAGACAAATGGTACCGGAATCCGATTGCAGCCGACCTTTACTGTTGAGATGGGACCGGAACTGAACATCTTATAAGTTAATAGCAGTATTCTAATCTTTGACTAGGGTTAACGCTTCTTCACACCTGAGTGGCACTTGGATTGAAAGTAGGGTTATCTTTAAATCATATTGTAGAGGGCGACTAAAAAGGTGGTTTATGTGGTTAGGAACCTCATCACGTAGAACCACTAGGACCAATTCTAGTCGCTGCAATATTATTCACTTGGAGCCAAAAACAAATAATCACCATCGCTTCTTTAAAGGGGTAGTTGTAGACGAGAGACAAGGTACTCACTCGCCTCATAAAGTGATAAACGGAAACTGGGGGCGATCCAGGAGGTGGAGAAATTGATGGACAGATTGAAGGGGAGGAAGGCGGCAAGATATGAGCCTTCTGAGGTGGGCAATAGATGGATAGGTTGAAAGTTGAAGATATGCCAGGGTTGAGGGGAGATGGGCAGGTTGAGGAGTGAAAGCAGAGATTGGCGGGGTGAAAGGATGAAGAGATGAGCGAGTTGTGGTGAGGGGAGTGGGGGTGGGAGGGAGAGGAAGGTTGGTGTGTTGAGGATGGGAAGAGATGAATGGGTTGAGAGAGAAAGCGATTAGGTCGGAGTGTAATAGAGATATAAGAGAAGCCATGTGCGGGGGAAAGATGTTTTAAAAATGAACTGCCTTCATAATTGTTCTTGGCAAAGCCAATTTTGTTTTAACAATATAGGGGGTTTTATTTCTTATCTCTTGAATTTATTAAGTGAAAAATTAGATGTAATTTTTTTGGGTTTTCGTGGAGTTTCAACAGGTCATTGCCACTGTGACATGTTTGTTGATGAATGGTGGCCTGAACTTCGATCTAATTTTCAAGAGAAATAATTGTGTAGTATATTCTGCAATTACTTAAAAAATGTAATTACTCCCCTTTAGTAAAAATTGGTGATGTGCCAATAACGAAGGAATTACGTAGACTGCAGTTATAATCATTTATAATTTTTTGTGATATTGATGATTTAATTTTTTTGGGGTCTTAATTCTGTTGGATGACGTATGTTGTTTTTATAATTTTGTAGCTTTACACAAAATGTGTCCGTCATTTATGTTCACAAGAGCTTGCATCTATTTTCTCAAATATTTGTTCTCGAGAAAGATTAAAAGAAATTTAAAGATTTATTTGTCTTAAAGATGTTTAACTAATTATATCAATTGTTTTTAAGTTTTAGCGGAGTAATAAAGAATAATCACAACGAATACTTTAATTGTTTGAGCTTTAAAATTTAGAACTGTATAGTATATAATAAACTGCTTTGTTTCCAACTGATTTCCGTATTCGAGTTTCAAACAATGAACGTATGACGTACGAAGAGTCAAAACGGCTTATTAAAGCCAGATACATGACCAAATGAGAAACTGAACATACCGGCTACACCAAAAACGATGCCTATTACCAGTTGAACAGAAGAGAGCAGGTCGTTGTCTTCAGACTTCGCACTGGCCACAATAGACTGAGGTACCACCTATTCAACAAATTGAAGATAGGTGGTACCGACGAATGCCCGTGTGGTACCGATAAAATGACCGCTGAGCATCTGCTGCAGAACTGCCCGACATACGAGGATCAGAGAGAGCAGATGTGGCCATCACCAGTGGAACCACAAGACAAGCTTTATGGCAGTGTCGACAGCCTCAGGATGACCGCCGCTTTTTTCGAAAAAATAATGGTTACTGTCTGACTGCGTACGAAGAAGAAGAAGAAGAAGAAACAATGAACATAAGCAGCCTGGAAGGAATAGTAATTTATCATGAACTTCCTGATTGTTACGAGAAAGATAAAATGTAAAATTTTTGAATTTTGGATACATCGTAACAGTCTTCAGTTTGAATAATGTAAGATTACTTCTAAGACTGTTTGACACAGATACTAACTAATGACTCCAGTTTGGATTTCAATGTTTATTTTGTCAGTCAGTATTTACTGCTAATCGTAATTTTAAAATTGCAACTAACATGCTGAGCTTTTAAAACGATTAGAAGCAATTATATAAAATATATTTAAATTAATTCCAAAGTGGTGGTTTGTTGTTAGGAGTGATGACAGTAAGCGACTAATAAAATCACAGGAGGGGTGTAATGAGTTAAAGAAATAGTAGCACTGTAGTGTTGAAAACATGTCTGAAAGGGAGACTATTGAAGATTGTAAATGTGACTAGCAGCATCACCATGTGAACACATTGTCAGGGAAACTACAACCGAGAGTGTTCGGATACAGACTTCCTGAAATGAGGCCGCATGTATTGGGGGCTCTATTCCACCTCAACCTGAGCAATTAGGCTTACCCTTCGCCTTATTAATATGAAGATTAGCCAATCGCAGACATAAACTATGGCGATTAGAACGTCAAAGACATAAACTATGGCGATTAGAATGCCAAAGACATAAACTATGGCGATTAGCACACCAAAGACAAAAACTATGAAGACTAACTGAATACCAGGTCTACTTGACACACATGTACACTCTATCAAACATTAGTAGACCCAGAAGTTCAAATACCTGGGAAATGTTTTTAACAGAAGATGGAAGATAGAGAAATTTAAACTAAATGCCAGAGAATCTTTCTGCGACTTATCAATGATCACATGGACATCTGTTTAACAATATATTTCATCCAGCTTTGCGATACCGTATTCAAGACGAAAGTGAGGACAACTACATCGTGTGAAATGTCATGTCTAAGAATCATAATTAGTGTAACAAGGAGAGATGCAACGAGTGAGGATGACATTATAAGTATGGGGAGAGTTAATCCGTGGGCTGAATACATTTAAAAACAGAAAATACGATGGTTCGGTCATCTCACGAGAATGTAACATGATCAACTGATGCAGGGTTACACCTGGCTAAAATCTGGCTACAAGGTACGAGGAAGACCGCGGGGCAGATGGATAGATAACATAAGAGAATTACTGCAACAACACGGCTTGCAATAACCGGCGCAACACACTTGGCCGAAGAAAGGGAACTTAAGTTTCCCACTACGCATAACGGCACAAGTAGGCGGACTAGGAAGTACTGAATTTGTGAGCTGGCATTTCTTGATGGAATTGAAGTACGCAGCTGAGGGAGGGGAGGGGAGAGAGAGAGAGAGAGAGAGAGAGAGAGAGAGAGAGAGAGAGAAAGAAAGAGAGAGAGAGAAAGAGATAGAAGAGAGATAAGGGATAGAGAGAGCGAGAGAGAGAGAGAGAGATAACTACAAGCTATGTACAACAAGTCACAGAAAGCAACAGTATGGCATAAACGACACGCATGCCCAACAGCCGATGAGTTGAAATATACAATCGCTTGCCGCAGTGAATTTCAACTTTTTAGAATGACGACATGCTTTATATTCCTAAAGCATTTTGTGACACATCAGAGTTTTTGTGATTAAAGATTGTATATCGTGAGAAGACAATGACTTTAAATAGGTCAAAGGTGAACGATAAATAAGATACGAACTTGAAAAAACACTTATTATTTCCCTTACAATGTTCCGTAGCTCGCAACATCATTTTCACTAACATTGATTCACTTATTCCACCGCATTTTCAGTGCCCTGGAGGCAAGCAGAACGGGGGAAAAAGCCTAGAGTTCATCCATAAGTCTGAAGGCTCCAAGTGCTCCTCATACGAGGAGGTAGCGAACAGATGGAAGGAGCACTAAACGTATGCTCTTAACCACACACCAGCAAAGACATGTCCTGATCTGTCTGCTGAATCTCAGGATCCTCCCCCAGAAATGGAAACGAACATCGACCCCCTGCTATAGCTGAAGTCCTTGTTGCTTTTCGGAAACTCAGAGATGGACGAGCGGCAGGCCCGGATTAATCCCACCAGAGCTGTTGAAACACATCATCGACCCGATAAGCTCTGCGGTCCATCATTTATTCCTGCAAGTATGGAGGACGAGACACGCCCCAGCAGACTGGCGCGATGAAATCGTCGTCTCCCGGTACAAAGGCAAAGGCTGCAGTAAGTACAGGCCTATAGCACTACTCTCGTGCTACTGGCTAGACTGAAGCCTCTCTTGAGGGCAGAACGTCGCACAGAACAGTCTGGCTTTACCCTGTGTTGTACTACAACCGACGCTAAACTTGCTCTGCGCCTCCTCGCCGAACTGCACCTGGCCTTAAATCGCCAGTTGTACACTGCATACGTGAACTTGAAGTCCGCTATCGACTAGGTTGATCAGCCGGCTTTATGGAAAGACCTCCAGAGAATAGGCAACCCCCCCCCCCCCCCCCCCACTCCTGTTGAACCTGAGCAAGTAGCTACACAAGGACACCGGCGCCAGAATTCAATTGGGTGTCACTCTCTCTGACATATTCCCCACGACCTCGGAGGTCAGACAGAGATGTGTTCTTTCCCCCGGCTTATTCTGCCGTGAAGTCGACTGGCTTATTGACCGCCTTAGCGTCTATCAGGAAGGTATAGTTATTGGTCAGTCAGTCTTTACTGATCTCATTTACGCGGACGACAGACAGATCTGCGCGGCAGCGATCTCCGTGAAACGTCCTCCCTAGGCCTGTCTATATCCTGGGCCAAGAAACGTCCTCTCTAGACCTGTCTATATCCTGGGCCAAGAAACGTCCTCCCTAGACCTGTCTATATCCTGGGCCAAGAAACGTCCTCCCTAGACCTGTCTATATCCTGGGCCAAGAAACGTCCTCCCTAGACCTGTCTATATCCTGGGCCAAGAAACGTCCTCCCTAGACCTGTCTATATCCTGGGCCAAGAAACGTCCTCCCTAGACCTGTCTATATCCTGGGCCAAGAAACGTCCTCCCTAGACTGTCTATATCCTGGGCCAAGAAACGTCCTCCCTAGACCTGTCTATATCCTGGGCCAAGAAACGTCCTCCCTAGACCTGTCTATATCCTGGGCCGAGAAACGTCCTCCCTAGACCTGTCTATATCCTGGGCCAAGAAACGTCCTCCCTAGACCTGTCTATATCCTGGGCCAAGAAACGTCATCCCTAGACCTGTCTATATCCTGGGCCAAGAAACGTCCTCCCTAGACCTGTCTATATCCTGGGCCAAGAAACGTCCTCCCTAGACCTGTCTATTTCCTGGGCCAAGAAACGTCCTCCCTAGACCTGTCTATATCCTGGGCCAAGAAACGTCCTCCCTAGACCTGTCTATATCATGGGCCAAGAAACGTTTTCCCTAGACCTGTCTATTTCCTGGGCCAAGACCAAAGTTCAGAATATAATTTTCGACCCAGCACCCCAGGGTAGTGAAACTCAAGGTGACACTGCGGAGGGCACCAACGAATTCATCTATCTCGGTAGCATGGTATCATCTGATAGGGGCAGCGGTCCTAAGATGTCAAGGCGGATCGGACTAGTTAAGTCCGTTATGAACGACCTGCGTGGAATAATGGCAAGATCTCCCTCGGGAGATCTACCAGTCCTACGTGGTCCCAGTCCTGCTTTACGGCTCCGAAACCTGGACATTGCTGAAACTTGACATGCCGAGACCGAAAGCTTTTCCTATCCGCAACCAGCGGCGTATCCTGGGCATCCAATGGCTACATCCGAAACGTGAAGATCTCTGGTAAAACAGTCCTCCACCCAGTCTCAGAAACACTTGAACGGTGCCGAGTTTCTTTGTTTTGTCATGTTGTCCGGATGGACCAGGAAACCCCTGTCTACAAGATACTACACAAGTTGTTTCTCAGTGCCAAAAGTCTTCCCCTACCGGCTGGAGGCGCAGAACAGGCCCTCACTGAACAGTATGGCTTCAGCAAGTAGCAAACTCCTCCTCCGCCCTGGTCGAGGCCTGGAACCACGCGACAGCAATGGGTCATGGATGTGGCCGACTGACGCCTTTTTGTTAACCTAAAACTGATTGTCCTGAGAAAAACACACACCCTCAAACAATACAAAAGTCCCTCACTTTATGTTTATGTCAGTGCAGGCAGAGATAAGATTAACACCACACCAATCCCCATCTATTAGCACATATTAAAAAAATAATCCTTCCTTTGTTTATTCGGTTCCATGAAATAGTCTTCCATATTTCATGAAGTCAAGAGCGATTACTCTTAATTCATTCCGCAATATCTCTGTAGGCCATGGTAGCGATCATGTGGTTTTCGATCTATATTTTTACTGTGCACATCTCTCGGACAACTTCTATTTCTGAGTTATTCTCATTCACTAATATTTCTGTTGACTCGCTTAGTATATTATGTCCACCTTTTCTGTGTATTTCAGTAACGTCTTCTTCCCGTTAAGGACATCCGTGTTTCTAAACAATCCGGAGACACTTCTCAGTTATTCGTCATTAGTGTTCTCGTTGACTTTTACATGTGAGATTTCCCGAGCGTAACTAATAGGCACACGGTCACTTTCAGTGGCGAACGAGGTTTGTCCACGAGGCTAGTACACTTCTGCTATAATAGGTGTAACTGAACTCCCGGCACACCCATAGGTGGTCAGGCTCTTCCAGAAGATAGCTACAGGTGTGAATACTAATGAATCCCTTAGCTCATTGATTGTAGACACCCCATTAACGTTTTATAAGATGACTTTCTCTACAGGATCCACTCCTCGTTAAAATTAATATTCTATTGCAATCTGTGCGTTGTCGGTTCGCCAATGTCAGTGCCCATTACCGGTTGACAGATGTCAGTGCCCATTACCGGTTGACAGATGTCAGTGCCCATTACCGGTTGACAGATGTCAGTGCCCATTACCGGTTGACACATGTCAGTGCCCATTACCGGTTGACAGATGTCAGTGCCCATTACCGGTTGACAGATGTCAGTGCCCATTACCGGTTGACAGATGTCAGTGCCCATTACCGGTTGACAGATGTCAGTGCCCATTACCGGTTGACAGATGTCAGTGCCCATTGTTGGTTAACCGATGTCAGTGCCCATTGTCGGTTCACCAATGTCAGTGCCCATTACCGGTTGACAGATGTCAGTGCCCATTACCGATTGACACATGTCAGTGCCCATTACCGGTTGACACATGTCAGTGCCCATTACCGGTTGACACATGTCAGTGCCCATTACCGGTTGACACATGTCAGTGCCCATTACCGGTTGACACATGTCAGTGCCCATTACCGGTTGACACATGTCAGTGCCCATTACCGGTTGACAGATGTCAGTGCCCATTACCGGTTGACAGATGTCAGTGCCCATTACCGGTTGACACATGTCAGTGCCCATTACCGGTTGACACATGTCAGTGTCCATTACCGGTTGACACATGTCAGTGCCCATTACCGGTTGACAGATGTCAGTGCCCATTACCGGTTGACAGATGTCAGTGCCCATTACCGGTTGACAGATGTCAGTGCCCATTACCGGTTGACAGATGTCAGTGCCCATTACCGGTTGACAGATGTCAGTGCCCATTACCGGTTGAGACATGTCAGTGCCCATTACCGGTTGACAGATGTCAGTGCCCATTATCGGTTGACATATGTCAGTGCCCATTGTCGGTTCACCAATGTCAGTGCCCATTGTTGGTTAACCGATGTCAGTGCCCATTTTGAACGATGTCAGTACCCATTACCGGTTGACCGATGTAAATGGCCATTGTCAGTTGATCGATGTCAGTACCCATTACTGGTTGACCGATGTAAGTGGCCATTGTCAGTTGACCGATGTCAGTGCCCATTGCCGGTTGACCGATGTCAGTGCCCATTTTGAATGATGTCAGTGCCCATTACCAGTTGACCAATGTCAGTGCCCATTGTCGGTTGACCGATGTAAGTGCCCATTGTCAGTTGACCAATGTCAGTGCTCATTGCTGGTTGACCAATGACAGTGACCATTGTCGGTTGACCAATGTCAGTGCCCCTTTTGAACGATGTCAGTGCCCATTGCACCAGTTGACCAATGTCAGTGTCCATTATTGATTAACTGATGCCAGTGGCCATTGTTGGTTGACCGATGTCAGTGGCCATTGTCGGTTGACCGATGTCAGTGCCCATTGCCGGTTGACCAATGTCACTGCCATCATCTCAAGACTTTTCTTGGATGGACTTCAACATATCCCCGTTACCTACATCGTTGAGAAACAGACTGCTGCAGCCTCCACCGTTATAAGAGAACACAGCGCCTTTTGATGGAGCCCCCCACCGCTATAAGAGAAAAGTACCCTTTGATGTAGCCCCCACCCTTATAAGGGAACACAACTCCCTTTGATACAGCCCCTCCCTATAAAAGAACAGCGCCCTTTGATGTAGCCCCACCGCTATAAGAGAACAGCGCCCTTTGTTGCAGCCCCCACCACAATAAGAGAACAGTGCTCTTTGATGTAGCCCCCATCCTTATAAGAGAACAGCGCCCTTTGTTGCAGCCCCCAACACAATAAGAGAACAGCGCCCTTTGTTGCAGCCCCCACCACTATAAGAGAACAGCGCCCTTTGTTGCAGCCCCCACCACTATAAGAGAACAGCGCCCTTTGTTGCAGCCCCCACCACTATAAGAGAACAGCGCCCTTTGTTGCAGCCCCCACCACTATAAGAGAACAGCGCCCTTTGTTGCAGCCCCCACCACTATAAGAGAACAGCGCCCTTTGATGCAGCCCCCACCCGTATAAGAGAACATTACCCCTTGATGTAACCCCCACCGCTATAAGAGAACACAGCGCCTTTTATGCAGGCTTCCCAAAAGACTAGTTCAAGTGACATCCCTATGCTTCGTCTGGTTCGAAACCAAGAGTTGTATTACCAGATAATCGAGAAAGATATGCACTGCCCAAGGAAGATCAGAGCTGAGGCCCAAGCCATGAGGCTGCCGTCCAGGCCTTGGAAAGCTTAGTGCAGACGACCGGACTGCAGATCTAGCATGACCAGATACCTGAACGCAAAAGAAGAATCGCAACACTATAGCTGGTCGGCGTTGGAGTTGAATCGGCCACGTTTACAACACTGTGCAGTATAAAATCACCAGGCTGCCATTGTTATGAAACGAAGATGGGATGCGAATTAACTTGGGAGAGAATTAAAAAGTTATAACCCTTGGGACATTGAAAAACTATCAAATTACAGAGCTAGGGTGAAAACAGCAAACATTGAGTCACTCGAATTAATGAGGAAATACAAATCTCTTACTCAGTTTGTAAAACTAAAGACGCTACCTGATCACCCCGTGCACCAGATGTTCAAAGAGAGAACTAAAAACGGACTAATAAGGAAATAATAACAAATCAACAATAAGGAAATCAACCTGGCGAGAGAAATCAACAGAAAACATGTAGACATCCTTGGAATCAAAATAGAAAAGTACAAAGCACTCCTTCAAGAACCATGGATACGGAGCCAGGACCGGTCCAAAATAATCTTGGAGGTTTCAGGGTTAACGAAAAAAAAATAAGCAGTTGGCTTCAGAAAAACAAACTCTGCGTTCTGCAGGAGCTCAAGAGACAGTACCCTTGCAACTCCTAGACACATGTGTACATAGATGGATCGGCCTCTGTGAGCAATACAAGAGGAGGCAATTGAATCTACATCACATACTCACTGACATAAAAAAATCACTACATAGCAGCAGGAGAGACCTGTACCAATTTAAGATATGAAGCAAAAGCTGTTCATGTATTAACTCAGATTCTCATCAGCCAAAACAGATCTACAAGGAAAACGGCCATTCTAAGACTCCAGAAGCGTACTCCAAGCCATCTTAAGCTCCAAAAACAAGATTGACTATCACAAGAAATAAAATACAACATCGGATTGCTGTCTAAAAAAACAAACAAACATATTCAGTCGACCCAAGCCCACTTTGAAATCCTTGGAAACCAAGAAAGCAGATGAGCTCGCAAAAACTGGAAGTCGTCGCACACAGACTCTTCATCCACGTAGCTCTAAAGAAGCAAAAGCATTCATCAAACAATCAACGAGAATGAAATGTTTACACCAGCACAAAGAACACAAAGCCAGAAAATGAAAGCACAGACAAACTTGGTAGAGATTGGCAGACAGAGATCTTCTCGCTTAGAAAGGGACATTGCAGACTCAATGCCCATGCCCCACCTCCACAGAACATATCATGCTGTGTACTACACTACTTATACAGATCAAAGAGAGGCAGTCTGGCCTGGGGAAGCGACAATGCTTAACAAGCTGTGGGAGACCGGCGAATACCTGAAACGCATAGTCTCCTTCGTCAACCTCACCGGACTAGACATTTTGCCCGTGTCCATGCGTGGTTTACCCTAGTGTCTGGTGTGATAATACCTTCTTGGTTGCAATTTAATTTGAGATCGAACCAGTGCATGGTCTGTGTCAAAGTCTGCGCTATGGTAGGAGCGCGGGAGAACAGATTTGAGAAGAGACTTTTTCACAAGAATCAGATCAAGCTGATACCAGTGCTTGGATCGTGGGTGCATCCATGAAACCTTATAATGGGATGATGGGGCTTGGAATGAAAATAGGAGTTGGCCACACAGAGCCCATGGTAGACAAAGAACTCTAAAATCCATTGTTCATTTTTATTAACTTTGCCAACTCCAAAGTTGCCAAGACATAAAGGCCCAGAATCGTGATCAGCACCCAGTCTAGATGTAGCCAAACAGAACAAGTTGTTCCTGACTCGGTATGCTTCTAATGACTACTGATATATTCTCATTTAAAGCATCTTTAGCTTCAGCTGTGCAGCACAAGGTAGTAGCATGTGCAATGACAAGGGTGACGAGACCGACAGAAGTATGAAGACGGAGTGTGAGCTGGCCCTATGAACCATTTTCGTCTTGTTCAACCATGCGTGATATGGACTTTTTCACTGTAAAGCCAACTCCATACTCTCTTTTTTTCGTTGGGATCTTTCCCTTGTCGGTAGAATATATAGTCTTTCTAACTTTAGCGAGTTTCTCGAAGAGCTGCAATGTCCTCATTCAGTCATTTGAGTTCGTCGTGGATAATGCATGTTTTCCTGACACCATTAATTTTCTGAAGTTCATCAGACAGTCCAGTCAACATAGTACGGACGTTCCAACAGCAGCGGTAGATTTTTGATGTATCACGTGATGTGTTGAAGGGCAATGATCGAGGGTCTATCAAAGGAGTAGGGCCTGGGCATATTTCTAAGGAGAACAAGCTGTTGCCCGAGCAGCAGGCGTCCCTCTCTCCACGAAGCTATAAAATCCAATGGATCGACATTAGTCGATACTGCCTGGAATCAGCAACATCGCAGGAGTAGTCAGAATATTGGTTGAAACACCATTTGACTGCCTTAGGGACTCCAGCTCCGGATTTTTCCTCAGGGTTTACTCCCGAAGCCTTACCCATGAACAGGTATCCCACAAGGTAGTGGGGACCTTAGAAATATACGTTACATCGACAATGGATAACAATCGCAACAATGTTACTCGTCCACATGTGTACGTTCAGTTGGTTTCATCGCAGAATCGCGAATATATCAGAGATAGTCAACGAATCGAACCTAACTGTTCCCTTGTTACACGATGGATATGTTACATTGTTAAAATGCTCCGCTATGGTTGCCGACCTACAAAAACGTATTAATCCGGCTTGCCTTTAAATGACGAAATTTGCAACAACTAGAGTAACAACCTACCAGCCAACATACACATCAGTAGCATGAGTCTAGACTCTCTGTGTATAGATAGAATCAAATTCAATTTATAGCACAGTACAAAGCAAAAATGATTATTTTCAACCTATCTCTGCAGAGTACACAAAGGTACCGTGATCTTGGTCGCTATGTGACTGTAATAATTACAGAGGCATCTCACAGTGTTGTTGGCAAAGTCTTTGCCAGAGTGATCTTACTGCAGCTACAGAAACTGACTGAGCGCGTGTAAAAAGAGTCCCAATGTGGATTCTGATCTGGAGGTTCAACGATCGACATGATCTTCTCTCTACACCAACTACAAGAAAATCACGCGAGCAGAACAAGCCTTTTTATGTCGCTTTCATCGACCTGACAAAAGAATTAAATTTCGTCAGAAGAGCTGGACTCTTCAAAATCCTTTCAAAAATAGGATTCCCTAACAAACTGCTGCAGCTCATAGTGTCATTTCATGAGGATATGAAAGGAACATTCTTCTTTTAATATTCAATGTGATGTTAAACAGTGCTGTGTCCTGACCCCAACACTATTTGGAATCTTCTTTGCGCTGCTACTGAAGCACGCATTTGGTAATGGAATATAAAGGATTTGACTTCACACTAGATTATATGGCAGTCTGTTTAATCTTGCGAGACTCAAAGCTAAAACTAAGATTAGGGAACTTACTGCCAGGGACTTGCTATTTGCTGATTAGGCTGCAATTGTTACTCACAATGTGCAATTGTTACTCCAGATATTGATAGATTGCTTCTCCCCGTGCGTAGATTTCGACCTCACAATAAACCTGAATAAAACAAATGTACTGTGACATGACGTAGATACCACCCCAACCATCGCTATAGATAACTATGAACTGGCATCTGTGGACCAGCTCACTTAACTGGGGTCTATCTTCAATGATACGCTCTCCCTAGACTCCGAATTGGACAATCGTATTGGCAGAGCTGCTACCATATATTCTCGTCTCACAACAACGTGCCGTGTAAAACTCCAAACTTACAACTAAGACAAAGGCCATGGTTTACAATGCATGTGTCGCTAGTACTCTTCTATATGGCAGCGACGAAACGTGGACAACATATGCCAAGCAAGAGCATAGGCTCAACACCTATCACCAATGGCACATGAAATCCATCCTTGGCATCTCACGGAGAGACAAGATGACAAATGCGGAAGTGCATTATTTCACCGGTCTTCCAAGTATGAACACCACCCTTCGCAAACGAAGACTGCGATGGCTTGGTCATGTTCGGGTAGCATGGAAGACTGTCGCATCCCGAAAGATTTCCTCTAAGGGCAGCTGGCGTGTGGTAAAAGGGACAGCTGACCGACCACAGCTGCGGTTCAAAGACGCATGTAAGCGGGACATGAAGGCTCTGGATATGGAATTGACATCTTGGGAAGGAATAGCTGCAGACCAATCCAAACAGATGTATCCTGAAGAGCCACCTTAGGCTGGGAAAAATAAGCTCACGTATCAAAGGGAAGTGAAGAGATAACTACTACTACTACTACTACTACTACTACTACTACTACTACTACTTCTACTACTACTACTACTACTACTACTGCTGCTGCTGCTACTACTACTACTACTACTACTACTACTACTACAACTACTACTACTACTACTACTACTGCTACTACTACACTACTACTACACTACTACTACTACTGCTACTACTACACTACTACTACTACTACTTTTACTACTACTACTACTACTACTACTACTACTACTACTACTACTACTACTACTGCTACTACTACTAACCAGATAAGAATCAACAGTAAATGCAGCAATATTACTGCATCTTTATCTTATATCCTTGGTCGATGACTAGCAATGCAATCAGTAACATTGCGCCTGGTGCTTTATTTCTTGTGTTGAGTTTTGTTTCTAGAGCTTTCTTGCAAACCCAGAACGCTGTTTCATACTCAGCAGGCTATGCCATTGGTGAATGATGGGGTGTGTGATGTCTTGTATTTGAGAATCTTTTAACATAAAGAGGTTAGAACTCGCTGCCAGTCATACCGTATGGTATGCTCTCAGTGTAGCAGAAGTCATCTTCTCATCTCTGTCACACACATAGCCTTCCTAGACACCTCTCAGGCAAACAACAGCAATATACGACTGACCTAAAAGTAGCACAAACAATGGTAGCGATATCATTGTCTACTTGATATCAAACTCTAGCCCTTATCAATGTTTGCCATAGTTTAATAACAATATAAATGGTAGCAGCACAAAGTATTCAACTGCTAATTCAAGATCAAGACGTTGAGCAGCGCATGACCTGCAAGTAGTCAGCGACCCATAGCTGACGTAGTATCAGGGCCAGCGACCCAGAGCTGCCAAGATCATTCCACACCTCCACGCAGTGATCTTAAATAACAGGCTGAAACAGAGCAGACTGACTAAGTAAAAGGGATCGAAAAGGTAAGGCAACCTGGTACTTAAAAACGCCTACTGAAGTTGGATGTGTTGGACCGAAAGGTGCAACTATCGCAGTCAATCTGTAAATTACGAAACAACGCATTCCGTTCTCTTGTCTACATTCTGTTACTTGCAAAACCATTTTCATGGTTTGGTAGCGGGAGATTGAGAACGAATGAAGAAGAAGAAACTAGTAATTCAGAAATTGTAAATGACAAAAATTCAAATCATAACATTACAAATGACAAAATTACAAAAAATAAATATGATAAATTATATCCATTATAAATTTACAAAATATGAAATTACAAATGCTAAAGTTAGAAATGATAACATTACAAACTACACAAAAACAAATAATAAAGTTACAAATGAAAAATTACTGTTTAAGACTAAAGAAAACAGCAATAGAAAGATAATGATACAGCTGTATACTTGGTATGAAACCAATCTCTATCATTATTGTCTGCCATTTAATAACTATGCGGAAGTCACGTCAACACGCTGTCTTAAACATCCTAACTCTTCGTTTTCCACTAGACAACAGCGTCTATGTCCTCCCATTTATTTCCCCAAACTTACTCTCTACTTCTTCTACTTAAACTTATCAGGCAATACATATTCCTTGTCTGGCGAAGGAGCTGGGTCTCTAAGTCTTGGGGCTCCATACTCTAAGACGGTTCCATGCATAATAAACAGGTCTACGGCCTTCTCGTGCATAAATTGGAGATCTGGAGCCACTTGAGTGCCCTAACGAGTTCCTTGGAGCGAGCTATTCATTATCATCTTCTCAATGTTTTAATAAGACCCGCTGATGTTGCTGGCCTTATTTCCTGACATTACTAACTGGATGGTTTCCTTTGAGTTCTACTTGAAGTCAAGTTACATTCCAACACTCCAAATACTCGGTCAGAAAACATGAGTACAAAACACAACAATATGCATTTTTTTTAATGTGCGTGTTTAAAAAAAAACACCCCACAAAAATCCTACCAAACCCTACGATGGAAGATTGAATCTTTCGAGCATTTTAAAAATGCTACAGTAGGCTGCTCAAAATATTTGATTTGTTCTTATCAGTTTGTGAAGTTCTCAAAACGTACTGGAGAGTCTCAACTCGATGAACGGAAACTCTTAACTGCAACAAATAGGTATCCAGAGACCAATCATTAGGTTAACCCAGAACCTGTAGGGAAACTAAGAGGTAATTATTTCAAGAAAATGACTAAAAGATTCAGTTTCAATAAGACATGAGATGCGACAGGGTTGATTGATACCACATAGTCTAATAACGCATATTCTCAGATAATGATGGACACAATTGTTGGAAGTTGTAACACGTTTTTTAAAATACAGCCACCTACAATAACACGAGGGCATAGCTACAAGCTGACTAAAGAGAGGTCCAGGTTAGATATTAGGAAATATTTTTTTAGTCAGAGAGTGGTGTCTGCTTGGAATGCATTGACAGGGGAGGTAGTGGATGCAGGGACAGTTAATGCATTTAAGAATAAACTGGATGCGCATAGCTTTTAGAGCAAGGTGATGTAAATGTAACTGGTTGTATACAGACTCTACAGGGTCTTCTAAACCAGTATAAAGACGTTAAGTTAAGTCTGTCAAACTCAATGGTATGAAAGTTAGTGACATTAAATTTGCCGATGATCAAGTCAGATGGGGAGGATCAGTAGCAACTCTACACGTGCTGCTTGAACAAAACAGCCGGTCAAAGAGTTTTGTATAAAAATAAAACACATTGAAGACAAAGACTATGGTATAAACCAAGCAATATAGGCAAATTAATATAATCATCAATTGCAAAATAATTCAATAAGCACAGAAGGTTATATTTTTCAAGCAAACTAATCACAGAAGATGCCTGCAATGAAAATAAAACCAGGATTGCATTGGCAAAAAGGGCTTAAGAAAAAAAATTTCTGGCAACTTCTCTGGTCGCCATTCCACTCCCGAGCATACCAACAGTTAACAACCGCTCTTGTGGCGACAGTCGATGCACCACAAAAACATTAACATACTTTCTTTCGATAAAAACAGATAATGACCTTTAACCCGTAGAACATTGATTATTGTGTGAGCCAAATTTTAAGGTTATTCGACCTTTTATAAAGCCATACTTTATTTATCAGTTCGTTGTTTTGCACGTGAAGCACGTAAAAAATGAAGTAAACATGACATGCACCGGAGGTGTTAGCGTGACCTTCATCATTTGCACAATTCGAGGCTTGTGTAAGTAGGTCATTCTCGATGTTAGTGATAATAATTATCATACAAAAAAGCGATGCGTTTGAACTGACTGCTAGTTTATTTGTAAGAGAACGAATTACAATGAAAAATGCAGAGAGAAGCTAATCCTTTTGTAGGAATGCACAAACACACGAAAAAGAGAGAGAGAGAGACAGAGAGAGAGAGAGAGCGTGAGAGAGAGAGCGAGAGAAGGGGACAAGAGGAGAAGGTGGAGAAATAACTGAGAGAGAGTTAGAAAGAATAAAGAAAGAGAGAGAGGAAAGATGATGCGCGGATAGAGAACGAGAAAGATATATAGAAGGATACAAGTTAGAGAAAAGGGATGTGGAAGAGAGTGTATATGAGTGAGAAAAGAGGGAGAGGGGAGCGAGAGAAAAGAGAGAAGGGACAGAGGATAGAGCGAAAACCAAAGCGGGAAGGCGAGAGAGAAAAAGAAAAAGAGTGACCAGAGTAAAGAACGCCTGTTTGGTTTTGGAGAAAGTTTGTGAATTTAAGTGAGACAAAAGCAATATATAAAAGAGAAACATATAATTACAGAGCCTGTGTCGAAAGGATAAACAAAACAGCAATTTATATCAAAATGTGCTGGAGACAGCACGGTAAAAGGACACATAAAGAGTGTGCTAGAGACAGGAAGAGAGCGACAAAGAGGAAATAGAGAGACAGTAGAGCCGTAGATTATATTCGATGAACAGAAGTGATACAAGCTCCAATTCTGGGTTGGACACTGTTTTGTAATTATGCATTTGATACAATTTTACATAATGTCAAATGTTGTGTAATCTACGAGGGCAGGTCACAATATAATTCACCTTTCCATTTTTGTGTGCAGAAACTGAATTCAAAATGCAAAACATTTGTATACAATGTACGAGGATATGTCATGTAAACATATGTATTATTCAACATAATCCCCATCAACTTGCACGGTTATACAACTGCATGTATGCCTTACCCATACGGCTCTACTTAACCCCAAACCAGTGCATGTATGCCTTGCATGTACAAGTGTCTGTCCTGATCACGTAGTCATTTCTTCACTGCTTTGATCACACCCTCATTATTCTCAGAACTTGTCCCACGTAGTGCATTTTTAAGTGGACAAAAAAGATGAAAATCAGAGAGAACTAGATAAGGACTATGGGTTGGGTAGGGGAGTACAGCTCAACCCAATTTAGTTATTACCTCACGTGTTGTCAGTTCTGTTTGGTTCTTGTCAGGACGAGCTCTTGAGGAACGGTCGATTGAGTTTGGTCAGTGTCTTGATGTAAGCTTCCGAATCGATTGTCTCTCCTCTTGGCATCACATCCACAAGAATCATATTTTCATTGTCCCAAAAAACCAGGGATCGTGACCTTAACGGCTGAAAGGGTTTTATTGAATTTCGTCCTTCGTGCTGATTGAGGATGATGCCACTCCATTGACTGCTTTTTTGTCTCTTGTTCAAAATTATGCGCCAATGTTTCGTCACCTGTAACGATCCTGGACAAAAAGTTTTCGCCATTAGGATTGAAACCCTCCAACAATTCAAAAGAAATAGTTTTTCTTTGCATTTTGTGTTGATTTGAGAGACTTTGATAAATCCATCTTATGCAAACCTTTGAAAATTTTAGAGTTTTGAGAATTTGAATTGCACTTCACTTGCTGACTGAAAGCTGCACAGCCAGTTGTTTAACGGTGATTCACATATCACTACAATAACAGCACGATTCAACATGTCTGGCCTGGTTGCTGTGGCAGGACGCCAAGAGCGCTGCATATCATACAGCTCCGTCTTTCTACTTATTGAAATTTTAATTCTGTGAGCTAAAATAAATGATGTGGTACATTACTTTCTGACATATTCTCGCATTATTTTAAATGGATAAACGGATATTGCACATTGTTCTGGATTCTTAAAAGCATCTCGCGTTATATAACACGAAAGTTATATGTGTGCCATTAAGTGCTGCATGGCCAACAGGGACATGTAAATAACATCTCCAGACAATACTATTAAGATGCTTTAACACGGCATGGAACAAAGGCATCAGCGTAATCTATAAATAGCACAATAGACGGGCAGTTGTGTAGAGCTAGGATCACATACGTTATTATGTGTGACAGATTAAGAAGACGAAAATAACTTCGGTCACAGATGGCTTGACCTTTGATATATATATATATATATATATATATATATATATATATATATATATATATATATATATATATATATATGTTTGTATGTGTGTGTATGTATGTGTGTATATGTGTAGGTGTGTAGATATGTATATGTGTGTATATGTATAGATACATGTGGATAATTATAGGCATACTTGTGTATGTATATATATATATGTAAATTCCTTCTGTGGGCATCCTCTCCACTATATACTTTGACTTAATATACTTATACTCTATTTTATATTACATCAACTTTAGTTATTTATTCATTTAATTATCTATTTATCTATATATTTGATTTCTATTCCTGAGCCTATAACACATTCAACGCCTAATTATCTGCGAGAGCTAGAGTGCACTAGTGCAACGGAGTATCTACAAGTGGCCCACGAAAGTCAGTAAATCGCTTACAAGTGGGGAATACATGGCTGCGATGGAAACATATATGAGAGCAGTGAAAGCCTGAAACACCAAGACCAGACGGAAGGAAGTCAACACAGATGAGTTTCACAACAGAAGGAAGACCCAAATCATTTAGTTTATCAATTTAATATTGTACTCTTAATTCTTATGTTTTCAGCATATATTTTGTCATTTTTCATAATCATTCCATTTCATTCATCCTTGTTGTACACCTCACTACATTGCATCTTCACAATGTTTTGTAAATATATGATTTGATATTTAAAGAAAAAATATATTAAATATATATATATATGTATTTATAAAAAAAAAATATATGTATATATAAATATATAAATATTTAAATCAGAAAAAAAAATTAACAAATAAATAACAGGAGTCCGGATCAATTATGAATGAAAACAAATATACTCATCCCCAAAATGACCCAGGAAAACAATTTTGCATATTTTGCCTCGGAAATCCGACAGGGTAAATCAAGGAACACGGGAAAATGAAAATTGCAACCAAATGCCTAGGAAGGACAACGAGAGGATCATCACATGACGAGGAACAACGGTAGGAACATCACGGAAGCACCAGGTTAGGTACAAACAGATGCACACATGCACCCAAGCACTGGTTTATGCACCTTAATATCGCCTAAATTGACTACGGTCTTGGGTGGAATAGGCGCGCCTCCGCCAGTAGAAACTAGTGAGGCAAACACATACAATTAAAAAAAAACAAAAAACGTGAGTAGCACCTGAGAACACTTTCGAGAGTGACGGTGAGTGAGAGCAGGTGGCGGAGAGAATAGACTTGACTTCAGAGACAGAGAGAGAACACTTCACAGGGCATCACGAGAGAACCACATAGAGAGAACATCTCACTTCAGAGATTACTTGTAAAGACATTCGAAAGAGACGCTCAGTTGAGAGCAGACGGCGAAAAGAAAAGATTTCACTTCAGATCATTACCTGAGAACACTTTCGAGAGCGACGGTGAGTGAGAGCAGGCGGCTGAGGAATAGACTTGACTTCAGAGACAGAAAGACAGCACTTCAAAGAGCATTGCATGTGATAGACAAAGAGATAGATAGAACATTTCACTTCAGAGACAGAGCTACTTTGGAAAGAGACGCCCAGTGGAGGGCAGACGACGGAGAGATATCCAGCTGAGGCAGATGTGAGTTGAGATTTAGGCGACGCAGCAAGCAAGGTAACTACTTCCATTTTATATAGTGCTCGTGATTACAAGTAGTCAGTAGATTATAGAAGCAGTCTTCCAGTCATCCCATTCAGCATATTGACGCAGTCCCACTGATCACGTCGACATCACCTTTATCACGGGAGTGTAAGTCATCCGTCGCAGCTAGAAGCAGTTATACAGTGATCCCATGGATCATATTTCATGCCATCTATGCTGACCACGTTGAAACCACCTTGATCTACCCCGGACAAAGAGGAACAAGCCCACGGACGTCATACCAGGGTCCAGAACCTACGAACTTTACCATCAGCGGCAAACCACAACAAAGTTCGATCGCAGCAGACCAGATTAGGTGAGGAGAAAACCGGACAATAACAGTATCAATAAGGTTAGATTTTAGCGGTGGAGTGTTTTAGGTAAGAGTGTGAGAGAAAGAATGTAAGTTGTTAGAGAGTTTATAGTTGGCAGTGTAACTTGAATAAATAATATGTTGTATTGTGTTTAGATTTAGTGTTTCTTGAATTTGTTTAGAGTGAGTGCAGAGTGCAATAGAATAGAGCAGACCCTTTTACCGTCTGCAATAGAGCTCCATCAAATAGATCGGCTTTGGTACATATTGTTAAATAATAATTCGGGATCAAAATGCTGACCGGCGCATGAGCTGCAGTGGTCAACGACTGCTAACGTCTGGGTCAGTGAACCTGAGCTGCCAAGACCCTTCTACAACTTCACGCAGTAATCCTAGACAACAGGCTGCAACAGAGCAGAATGGGAAAGTAGAAGGGATCGAAGATGGAAGGCAACCCGCTATTAAAAAATGCCTGCTGAAGTCGGATGTATTGGACCAAAAGCTGCAAAATATCGCAGTCAAGCTGTAAACAACGACACAACCCATTCTCTTCTCCCGACAACAGCCAGCTACTTGCAAAGCCCTTCTCAGCGCTTGGCAGAAGGAGATTGAGAACGAATGAAGAAGAAATAAGAAATAAGAATTAGTTTGATTTTTCCTCCGATTTGCATCACGAGTATTTCTCTATTGTCTATTCACTGTTACACTTACTGATTACGTCACACTCGTAATGTAGAACTGAATCGCTCGTACTGACGTCACTCTGGTTTGTCATTGTGTTCCGGTAGAGAATAGGACAGCAGCTGTCATTCGATATCGATTTTTATGTTGACCCCTTTATTCATTTTCACATTTCCTCAACGTGATCAACATTTGCTGTTGTCCTTGCAGGATGTGTAGCAAATTTGCCTGGTCAATGCTTGCCTTTTGCAACTTGATAGCCACTCAATCAATTCTCAACTTGGGTATCACAATGCGGGAAGAATTTCAGGAAATGAGGATACATGGAATATGAGACATGTGAATGTAGAGCAGCACAAGACCAAGAGCATATGACGATATGCCGAAACCGTCAGGTAACATTCAATTTGGATTACATGTTGAGGTGAAATGACAAGGCAATCTATGTGCCTGGCTGAACATTGGAAATATGATGCCCAGAGCACTGATAGAAAGTCAGCAAGTAAGTAATATGTTAATCTCCAGGGCATTAGATGTTTAACCAAACTCAGTCTCCTAAACTGACAATATATTTTTTACTCGAATCTCCTCACTGCTCCACTTATCTGTGCTGTCAAGTGCCGTCGACATAGCTTGTGAGATTTTTAATGCATTATAACTGCCACGCAATGAAATGTGAAACACTTCATCCTTTACGGCAGCATTTCACATGGGACTGTTCTGATCCTCAAAAAAAAAATATCTCGCTCAGTCTAAAATGTTTATCAGTTGCGATCTGTATGAGTAACAGGAAATAATGTGGGCGAGATGGCGGGAGTCGATGACTGTTTGCGTCAAAGTCAGCGAACCAGTCTACCAAGGGGCGGCCCCAGAAGCCAGCTGGGGTAGCAGAAGTCTGGAAACGAGATGAGGAATCCAATGGGAAAGGTCAACAAGGTTTAACAAATGTGCATTGCTGAAATCTAATGTGTGAGGAAGAAAGATGCAGATATCGCAGTCAAGCTGTAAACTTTGACACAAAGTAATAAAATATCCATTTAAGGACGCAGATGAATTCCATTTCAGTCATGACTGAGTTAATTAGTCCCTTTCAGTAATGACTGACTAGAGTAGCCACTGTTAACACCTTCATGGAGGGCACGAATCCTGAGTGTGGAGGCATACAGTTTTTGTATGCTGATGTGTCAATATTTGTGCATAGCCAGGTAATGGTACAACAATGAAGGGAGAAAATGGAGAAGGAAAGGAGAACAGAAAGTGACACATGGGAGGTATAACGCCGTGTAAATTAGTAATGTAGCATTGTTTGGTAGTCTTTTCTGTGTGTCTGTGGGGTGCAAAATATGTCTCTCTCTCTCTCTCTCTCTCTATCTATCTATCTCTTTTCTGTGTGTCTGTGGGGTGCAAAATATGTCTCTCTCTCTCTCTCTCTCTCTATCTATCTATCTATCTCTTTTCTGTGTGTCTGTGGGATGCAACATATCTATCTATCTATCTATCTATCTATCTATCTATCTATCTATCTATCTATCTATCTATCTATCTATCTATCTATCTATCTATCTATCTATCTATCTATCTATCTATCTATCTATCTATCTATCTATCTATCTATCTATCTATCTATCTATCTATCTATCTATCTATCTATCTATCTATATGTCTGTCTGTCTGTCTGTTTCTCATACACAAACATCTACATACACTCACACACACACCCATACCTATTCACACCCACATCCAGCATGAAAGTTCTGTGACATTTTTCGATGATCAGAAGAAGAACTCAAGCATCAACAATGTTTTCCTGTACAATATCTTGAACGTTCAACGCAACATCTAATTTGTGATAACTATGGACACAATGTATATTTATTCAAATGAAATGGCTTTGAGGCTACTGGTAGCTTTGGTGGAGGATGAAGATGCATTGCTTGCCGAAATCTTTAGCTAAGATGGTCTGCGGTCATTGAAATCAAATTTGATTCTCGGTACAGCAACTACAAATGAAACCCGCACGTACTGCGCCACGTGAACATACGCGCGGGGAGCATGATGACCTCACATCCGAGTAAATAAGCACATACTAATGTACAAGTGTGCACGTGCTCAGTATCCTCGCCTTATAGGTTCTGCTACAGACCGGTGAGAAAATGGTGAGTGTGGTACGGGATCTGTCCAGAGTTGATCACCGATCTGTGATTGAGTCCCTAACAGCTAAAGGATGCCGACCAGTCGATATTCATCGCAGAATGCAAGCAATGTTTGGTGCCAAAAGTGTGTCGAAGACAACAGTGAAGGACTGTGCACGGTTATTTTGGAAAGGACGTGAGTTAACGAAATACCTTCCGAGACCAGGTCATGGCGCATATTGTTGGGACAGAAGAATCCATCGTCGATATTGAGACAGCAATACGGGTGAACCGTATGTCAGAGCTTACGTTCGCTAGCAGAGGAATTCGGTTTGTGGCTTGGGACAATTGAGATTGTGGTTAGGAAGAAACTGAAGTATCGGCAGGTGGGTTCATAATGGGTTCTAAGGACGCTGACCGACCACCATAAGAAAAACCCGCATGAGGTGGGAGTTTGAATCACTTGTTGAGTTACGAAGAGAAGGATGATGCATTTCTGTTGCGCGTAGTTGCAGGTGATGAGTCGTGGTGTCACCTATTTGAGCAGTGCAGCAAAACAGCAAGCATGCTTCCAACCTATTTCACCGATCTGTCATCATTTGACTTTCATTAGTTCGGAGCCTCACACAACTTTCTAAAGGGACAACGATTCGACTCCGATGTAGGCGTCATGGCTTCGGTGATCAAATGGTGCAATGAGCAACCAAAGTCAGTTTTTTTAACGTCAATCATCAACTAACCAAGCAGTGGAATGCGATTCTGAATGCCTTCGACGACTTTTTATAACAAATCCAGGTGCATGTTTGCTTCATAACAATTGCATTATTTAATTCTGCCACACCTGCTAATGGTCCTTTCATATCAGCATTATCACCATGTAGCATGTCTTTTGCAGAACGTCGCTCTCGCAACAGCCGATCTGTAAGACTCTCGATCTTTAGCCTCTGTCGTTGTCAACTTAAGGACCTCCGTCATGTCTTGTGTCCATCTTCTCTTTAGTCTGCCTCTGCCCTACTTCCCAGGCACTCTACCCTCTAGTATCGTTCTATCCAGTTCATTATGACGTTTGATGTTGCAAACATGATTTAGCTTTCTGGACAAGATATTGTTTACTAACCAATTATCCTCGATATCCAGTTCTTGTAGGATATCTGCTTTTTTCCTTTTCGCCATCCTTTGCAATTTTGAGCACCCTTCAGTCTTATGTAGCGATTTAGTTCAAAAGATTCAATCCTTTTCTTAAGTGTTTGTGTGTTGGTCAAAGTTTCACATCCGTACGTCTCTACCGGAAAGATGCAAGTTCGCAGGATTTTTATGTTCGCCATTTCATTAGAGTTCTGCCGTAATTTTCTTATTTCACTCAACCTCGGCAATGCTATAGCCGTTCTCCGCCTGACTTCCTCCAGGCAATCTCGATTCTTGCTTAAAATTGAGCCGAAAGCACTCAAAACTTGTGAGTTTTTCAATTTCCTGCTGATCTAGAATAACTTTAGGTTTGGTCTTTGTCTTTCATGTGCTCATTATTTTGGTTTTATATATTTGAGTATATATATTTTGATCTAATCCCGCATCGTTCTTTGAGAGAACAACTTTGTTATCTGCGTATCTGAGCTCTGGTTTCGCTCTCTCACCAATTGTTCACTGCTCGAACTTTCCATCCTTTTTGAGGTTTCTCCTTATAGATTGAGCATATATATTGAATAGATAAGGGAAGAATATGCATCGCAATCTCAAAGCAGTCTGACGTTTCGCCGGCTATTCTGACAGCAGATTGCTGTTCCTGGTAAAACATTCGATCAATTGAACCAAGTGTGTTGGGAACCCCATGTCTATCATTATGTTCCACAACGCTTGGTGCTGTACACAGTCGAACGCTTTCTATAACGCAACGTGGAGATTGTACTATGTGTATTTATATATAATAATTATATATGTTCAAAATCATATATGTTAAAGATGTGTTCCCTCGTGCCCCTACTTATTTTTCTAAAACCTTCCTAAGTTTCATGGATCTCCTGGTTGTGCTTGTTTTCTAGCCTCTTCATGATAATCCTTTCATATGTTTGTAATAAATCCACCGCAACGAGTTTCATTTAAACAGACCTCGTCTCATCCTATTGCTGAAAGGCAGTTTTCTTAGTGGACAAAGGCCTGTCGCACCAACCGTCTATGCTCATGAAGAGTGGCTGTGTCCCACGTTGCATGCAATGAGGATGATGTTGTTGAAAGTTAAAATAGAAAAATCATCCCATAGGAGAGAAAATCGCTGGATGTGATGCGTTATAGACTTTCTTGTACGAGGTCTGAACTTTTTGTGAGATTGTGTCTTTTCTTGTTTTTCTTGTCACCTTTTGGCTCCAGTTAAGTGTAGAGCCATTTACAGAAAGCATGATTCACTGAACTTACATTGGCTCCGCAAGTGGTGGTTTCTGTAGCAATCAATGTACACATTAAGGTTGCTAGCCCCATAAAGTGTTTTGCGAGGCGATTGTGATAATATTACTTCGTGGTGTATTGCATTCCCTAAGAAACCGTTAGGTACCCATTTTCAGATAGTTAGACTTGAGCGTGTTTCTTGCTTGAAACCCGAACGAATCCTGCACATGTGCAGCAAACTCTGCTAATCAGGACTTATGACAATTACTAAAACATTACAGAAATACAACTTTGGATTGGATCTATTTCAAACGAGTTAACCATGCTCCAGTGTGTAAACAGTGCTGGGAGCTAATCAGTGCAACGGTAGGTAATCAGTACGAGGGGAGGTAATCAGTTCGTGGTTAATAGAGCGTCTGGCCAAACCCTTGGTTTTAAGACACATTAATTTTGAATTGAACACAGCGGAACATTTTATAGGATGGCACTAAAAGCCATAAGTAATAGTCACCTAATAGATCTCTTGAGTTTCGATCGAAAGATGGCAGAAACAACAATATTAGATGCTATTAAAATTATAAACCGAAAGACATAATCGTGGAGGTAGAGAAACGAATGACAAACATAATAATGGAGGTAGAGAAACGGATGACAAACACAATAATGGAGGAAGAGAAATGGATGACAAACATAATATGGGAGGTAGAGAAATGGATCACAAACATAATAATGGAGGTAGAGAAACGGATGACAAACATAATAATGGAGGTAGACAAACGGATGACAAACATAATAATGGAGGTAGAGAAATGGATGACAAACATAATAATGGAGGTAGAGAAACGGATGACAAACATAATAATGGAGGTAGAGAAATGGATGACAAACATAATAATGGAGGTAGAGAAATGGATCACAAACATAATAATGAAGGTAGAGAAACGGATGACAAACATAATATGGGAGGTAGAGAAATGGATGACAAACATAATAATGGAGGTAGACAAACGCATGACAAACATAATAATGGAGGTAGAGAAACGGATGACAAATAATAATGGAGATAGAGAAACGGATGACAAACATAATAATGGAGGTAGAGAAACGGATGACAAACACAATAAAGGAGGTAGAGAAATGGATGACAAACATAATATGGGAGGTAGAGAAATGGATGACAAACATAATAATAGAGATAGAGAAACGGATGACAAACATAATAATGGAGGTAGAGAAATAGTTGACAAACTAATGGGGGTAGAGAAAGGGATGACAAACATAATGATAGAGGTAGAGAAACAAATGATAAACCTAATAATGGAGGTAGACAAACGAATAACAGATACAGTAGTGGAGGTAAAGAAATTATTGACAGACAAAATAATGGTCGTATATTTCAAAATGGAAGTTCAGTTAGGATTCTATACTATTATATATATATATATCCGATTCCTGTTCTGAACACTCTGACTGCAACAACTGTCACATGAACGAATGGAGTTAGAGTTATCGAGACTGTCGACACCCCACTGGCCTTCCTCTAGTTCCTCGTTAAATGGTGCTACTTCAAATTACGTAGCAACGAAAAAATCCGACATTTTCATTTTTCGACACTACATCCTCGTGTTGGTAAGTTGCACGCCTGCTGCCTTCCTTTAATGTCGTAATTTCTCATGCTTATTTCCGAAATCGAGTCCCGCTTCCCTGTTATTTGTTACAAACATGATAAGATACCATCGACATTTGATAGGGCTGACATTTGAAAGATGCATAATTGCACTTCAGGTCATGTGATCGGTACCAATTTACCCAGAGTCGTCAGTGGCGACGGCACAAACGTCAAACCCGTCAGCGGAAATAACGATTGGTTTAAAACTAATAGCAGCACGCTCTTTCCACGAGGATCGAGACTTGGTAAGTATGTTCTCGTTCTAAAATTGACAGTTATTTAAGTTGGATCGGGTGACCCAAGGAACCTCGACTGTTTAAATGAGCCATTCGCGGTTTCATCTTGAGACAGTGTGAACAGACTTTTATGGCTTAATCTTTGAGACAAGCGAATAACTAATGACATAATCAAGAAGATAGCTACCAGGACAGTTGTATTGGCCAGACCGTGTTGTCTCTGGCACTGTGAAGGATAGCAGCACTATATGCAGAAATAATCTATTCGACCATGTCGATTTCCAACAGACGAATAGAGCCGCTGGCAACCTTCTGATGAGCCATACGCTGCGCCGGTCAGGTTAGGCCTTTTAGAAACATTGCTCCTGCTGAAGACGGATGTGTCGGACCGAAGGGTGCAAATATCGAGGTCAAACTGTAAACTAGCGACACAACGCAAATGCGTTCTCCGGACTACATCCTGCTACTTGCAAATCCCTGTTCAGGGCTTGGTAGCAGGAGATTGAGAATGAACGCAGCAGAAAAAGAAACATTGCTAGCTTTCGGTTTACTAGTCCCTAACTTGTTGAGAGAAAGAGAAACTTAGACGAAATTGTCACCGAGCTTTCTACACTTTCTGCCTTCATGGCCCCCTTGCAAAAGACATCGTGCCGTCCGGGAAATAGATACAGTGCCTAGTCTGCTCGGACATCACACAACCAAGCGTGGAATCAATTTTCTGGGAATCGGGACTTGCAGCATGCTCCGCGCAGACTCGAGATAGATTATAGCTGGAAAGCGCTTTCTGAAACACTCTAAACACGCCTAACGAATTTCGGAAGACTGAAGAGCTGATGGTAGTTTATTCTGTTACTGTCGTAGAATAGAACAGATCTATAACATATTTGTTTATTACTCATTGCTGGAGTTTTTCATTTGTTTCTGCTTTTTATTCTTCGTCGTCCGTTCTGAAACTCCCTCTACTTATCTTTGAAAAAGTATTTACAAGTTACATGCTGTTTTCTGGAGAACGGAATGCATTGTGACGTCGTTTACAGCTGGACTGCGATATTCGCAGCTTTCGGTCCGACGCATCCGACTTCAGCAGGCATTTTTTGGTACAGTATTAGCCTTCCCTCTTTGATCTCTTCTACTTAGTCAGTCCTCTCTTTTGCAACAAAGAAAAATATGATTTCAAAAGTTACAGCTGGTAAACTATTCAGCTCAAGTTACCATTAAATTGTCCTTTGGAATCTTGTAGCTATGATAGATGATATAATAAAGCCATTAACTTACGACTACTCTAGAACAGATGTACCGAAGTTGATAGATGCAACAAGCCACATAATATGGATATATATTTTCACTGGCTTAGATGTGCAGAAAGATTGGGATACATTCAAGTTTATACTTGATCACCTGAAAAATGAATTTGTTCTAAGTGGTAGAATGAACCCCAAAAGGAAAACTTGGATTACTCGATCTATGGTTAAGTGTAGAAGAGCTAAGAAGATTGGAAAAAATTTATAGATGATGGATAGTCTAATAAAATTTTTTTGAAATATTTGAAAATACAACAACAACAAAATCTTATAAAGTAAATAGATCTGCAAAGATTGAATTTGGAAAAAAACAACTTGCTGAAAATATCAAAACTGATGGCAAGTGTTTTTGTTTTCTATGTTAGACATAAACAGAGAACAGAAGACACTGTAGGCCCACGCCAAGATAGAACGGGATATATAATAAGAACATCTTGAAGCTGCAACTCTACGTAATCCTTGCTTCAGCTCAGTCTTCACTAAAGAAGACTGCTCCAAAATCCCAGAGCATTTAATCTTCCAAAGGGACATATACACAGAGGGATTACACTCAATCTCCATTAGAGAAGTTTTTGAAATGGATATTTTGAAAGTGGATAAAAGTCCCGGTTATGATGGTATTCATCTAAAGTTGCTATTTATTCTCAGATACTTGCTGGCAAAACCATTGTTCAAATTTTATTTTCAAACTATTGAGAAGATTATTCCAAGTGATTGGAAAGATGCAGGTGTGATCCCCTTGTTAAAAAATGGCAAGGAATCAGATCCAGGTAATTACAGACCAGTGAGTTTGACAAGCATACTCTCCACAATTTTAGAGTCAATTATCAAGGACAACAAAGTACTGCACTTGGACAAGTTTAATCTCATCAAGAAGAGTCAGTATGGATTTACTAAGGGGAGATCGTGCTTAACAAATCTATTTGAATTCATGGAAGATGTTGCAAAAATGTTGGATGTTGGAGATCCAGTAGATGTTATTATCTGGATTTTGCAAAGGCCTTTGAGTACCTTATCAGATATTGTTTCGGAAATTGAAATCACATAGTATAGGTGGAGGAGTTGCCAATTGGATAGAAAATTGGTTAATAGGCAGAAGGCAATGAGTAAGCATAAATAAGGAGTACTCTGACTGGTGTGATATTATAAGTGGAGTGCCCCATAGATCGATATTGGGACCAATTTTATTCTTGATATATATAAATGATTTGGATATTGATATTGCATCAATGATTGCAAAACTTGCGAATGATACAAAATTATGCAGCATGGTCTATTCTCCGGCCGAGGTGAATCTATTGAGATCAGATTTTGCTACTATTCAGAGATGGTCTCTGAGCTGGCATATGGAGTTTAATGTAGACAAATGTATAGTAATTGACATGGGAAGATTAAATATCAAACATAATTATATGATTAGAGTGAACGATTTTAGAAACAGAAAAGGAAAGGGACCAAGGTGTTATAGTAGATCATACGTGTAAGGTGTGAGAGCAAGTTCAGGTGGCTGTGAAAAAGGCTAATGTAATGCTGGGTATGATTAAAAAAACATTACACATCGAAGCAAGAAAGTGATAGTCAAAATATATAAATCATTGGTGAGACCTAAGTTGGAGTACTGTATTCAGGTCTGGAATCCTTATCCCAGAGTGGATATAGACATGATAGAAAGGATACAAAGAAGAGCTACAAAAATGATAGTGGTATTCCAGAATTATTGTTATGAGGAGAGACTTAGAAAAACTGGTCTGCAGTGTCTAGAAAAAAGAAGAATTCGAGGTGACTTAATACAGGTTCATAAATTATTCAATGGAAAGGATGAATTAGACTATAGCACGTTTTTCAAAGTTCAACCGACTACAAGAACTAAAGGACATAACTTCAAATTATTTAAAGGCGAGTGCAGAATAGATATGAGGAAACAATTTTTCAGTCAGATAGGGGTGAATGCTTGGAATGCATTGCCACATGGTGTGGTGGAGGCAGGATCAGTTAATGCATTCAACAATAGATTGGATGATCACAGTAATTTTTAAAGTTGAATAAACTGATTGTATACAGACTCTGTAGTCTTCTAAACCAGTATAATGAAATTAAGTTAAGTTATCACCGCGTGGAGGTGTAGACGAGTCTTGGCATCTCTGGTTCGCTGGTCCTGACGTTAGCAGTCAGTTTTAGGTCGCTGAACGCTGCAGCTCATGACTGTTCAGCATCGTGGTCCCTTTTTTAGTTTAAGTATATATCCTTCTAGTGTCATCTAATCGCTCTTTTCTATTCTACTATCGCCATTGTTTATCATGTGGTTTTAAAAACCAAACGAAAGAAACAACACAAACTTTCAGCGTTCGTCCCTCGTACCTTATACTCTTCCTGTCAGTCGTGTATGATCTTTCTTCCTACATAAAAAGACTTCTGAGGTAGCGGGACACAGGATAAATTGTCGCGTGTCATTTATGGTCAATGGGCAGCGTGTTTGAGGAGTCCATCTAAACACATAATCGACATTTCAGTGAAGATCATGTGTCACAGGCTAAGCCTCGAAGTGATATACAAATCTAAAAATGATATATTTGTGATAAAGAGTATTATGAGGATTAAGAGTCCCGCCAATTTTAACAGACAATAATCCTCACTTTATAGGAATAGAGATTGAGATATAGATAGATAGATAGATAGAAAGATAGATAGATAGATAGATAGATAGATAGATAGATAGATAGACAGAGAGAGAGAGAGAGAGAGAGAGCGAGAGAGAGAGAGGAAGAGGTAGGGGTGGAGAAAAAGTGTTACTGAAAACATTTTTAGAGCTACAAGTTTGCTTGGTCAGCTGCCGGAAGAAACACAAGTCTGTCTGGGGTACAATTACTCCGGTGCAGATGTTTGCAGACTAAGAATAACTATAATTGTCTTAAGACAAACCCAGCCATTACTTAGAAACGATGTCAACGAAATTAAATAGAGGATTTCCAATTCTTCATGACAGAAAACATTGATCGTATATTTGTCATGCGTTTTGTCAGATGTGATCTTGTTTAATTATTTGGACAATTAAATATATTTGCAAATATATTTTTTGCGTAATATTATCCGGTGAGTGCACATTTGCAAATAACGTCATATCTCCTAGTGACTGTATCATTCCAACTGTAATTTCGACTAAGACTTATCTGTCAAGCAGCCCGATAATTTGTAATGCCTTGATCCGATACTAGCAAGCTTCAGCTGCTACAGCCTAACCCGTGTATCATAAACACCCACGCCGTAACAGACTAACACAATACACAAATACAAACATACATAACAAATGGACAATATGTCTGGTATCGTCATTTCGTTGTTGATATATGACTAGTATCATATGGGCTGTTTCAACTTTGTCAATTCTTTTGTAAAGACCTTTATTGGTCGAAACGATGGTCGTCAGCTTCTCATTCAAAACTGTCTTTTAAACCATATTTATTTTCCGTCAAATTTGGCCTCACTGCTATTGTAATCCCCGTTGTGGAATAAACCAGAAATAAACAATATACATAAATGGTATTGTTAGGAGTTGTAGAGGAAATCATTGTAGACAAAATCACTGATCCCTGTAATGGCATCTACAATAAGGCGTAATCTTTACCGATCGACCTGATTACATCTGTTTAACACTACCAAACATACCTCATGCAACGAAATGTTCAGATTTTAAAATCACCAGCCACACCATTAACATACTCTGTTTAACATGATACAAGAGAGCAGAAAACGAAATTCAGGATGAACACTTATACATTTAGACAGAAGAATGGAACACGAGACGTAATATTCTTAGTTCTTAGTCTACCTGTACTTGTATAGAGGCAGATGTCCCTGTGAAGGTCGCAGCTCTGGTATGAGCTGGATGTAGCCGGGAGAAGAGTTTCCTGTTTATCGGGCAAGGTTCGAGCAGCTTAATACTCTGCTGCATTGGGACAAGCGCTTATTGAAGGTGGTTAATCGATGCGCGAGTCTATCTTAATAGATTCAAACACTAGAGAAAAGTATACCCTCAACCTGTTAGGCGCCATCTATGTTGCTCTAAACAAACCATCTAACCATGGCCGGTGTTATGCCATGTCACAGTTAGTCGCCTCTTACGATATTTTCTCTGTGAGGCAGTGGTGCTATTCTTGTCTTTGTCATACACAAAAACCCAGGCAGATCACTTGGATCGAAGTAATATTATGTATAAGAATATTGAGGTCAGGTCAGTGGGGCACCATTAAAGACACCCCACAATCCGACCTCACCCGTCTCTGTCTATGCCTCTTCTGATCGGAGATTGGTCCATTCTTTTATGTTATGATCCCACCTCTTTTTGGGACGACCTCTTCGTCGTTCGCCTATCACCTTTCCGTTAAGGATCGTATTTGCAAGACCGTTTGATCTCGACACATGGCTATAACAGTGTGCTTTCGTCCTTTAACGAGTGCCAGGAGGTCTCCAAAAGGCATTATCTTTCTCGTATTACCTCATTTGTAACTCAGTCTTTCTAAGTGATGTTTATAAGTCTTCGGAAACATCTCATCTCCAAGACCTGTATCCTCCGCTGCAGGCCAGCTGTAATTGTCCATGTGTCACAAGTATATATGAATATTTCTAGGGATACTAGCAGACCCATATATAGAAGAACACTTTCCGTGCCCTCACAGATTTTTATTATGTGTACTTTTAGACTACAAATAGACCGTTGACAGAATCCAGTATGTGCAACTAATTACAGGTCTGGAACACATAGGTATAGCTAAGAAATAGATGAGATTACTCCGTAACCTGAACTTGGAACAAAATGTCACTGTCAAATCTGGCGAGTTAAGACTCGCTATAAAAAGAGGGAAGCGCAAAGACATGTGCTGTCCCTTTTTCTGTTGAACATTTACACCGATCGAATTTCTTTTTTTTTAAAATAAAAAAAGAATATACTTGGCGGAGTATCAACAAAGATGTTGGATAAGCAGATGGCCCAATTCCACTGGATGAAAACGATAAAAAAAACCGCAGGAATTGGTAATTCAAGTAAACAACAAAAGTCAGGTGTGGGATTGGACATTAACACACAAAAAGCCCCGAAAACTATACTAATTAACAAATTAGATTCAACATCTACTCTCAGATAAAAATTGGCCCTCAAATACAGAAATAGGTAAAAAGTTTATACTTTCTTGGAAATATAATAACGGAAAATAAGAGATGAAAAACGCAAATCAGGAAGAGAAAGGTCATGGCCAAATCTGTTTTCACCAACACAATATAAGTATATTGACATCCGTACAAGTCAGTCACAAACTAAAAATGAGAATGATCAGCTGTTTTGTACACCCATCTTTATTGTATAGTGTACATGGATATATCATGAGAGAATCATCCAGCATTTACGATAGTACACATCTCAAGGGGAAGCAGATTTCCAAGCATACAACAAAGGGTAGAGGCAGACGGAGTGATATACAGCAGGGCGGAACGTGAAACCATCGTCCCAGATCAGTACTGGCCCTTTGATTAGAAAAGAGCTGGTCAATGACATCCTCAGATCCATCAGCTCAGACTCATACAGCACCAGCATGACACGAGGTGATTTTGGGAGGGGGTCATCCCAATCGTCTGCTGGTCTCACTTTGTGATATAGCAATACGTGCAACTGCCGGAAAGTTACAGAGGTCCTACAAGCTACTCCAACCAAAATCAATACACCCAATAATTGGAGTAGCACCATCTCAAACACGAAGAAGTGTCGCAACAGAAATTCAGAGAGAAACAGGTAAACCAAACAAGACACCTGCGTTTGGACACCAGGTGCAGTCCACAAGACGGAAATCTAGAAAAAGGGAATAAACTGAGGCAGGTCACCTAGATAGAGCTGCAGGAGGAACCAAAGTCTGGACACCAAATGCCTTACGCGACATGACAGTCACCAAATAGAATCCAAACTTGTGTATCACGACGCAGAAAGAACTTAACGAGATGGGGACACACTGATGATGAAGTATGCAACTGTAGAGCAACACAAGACACAGATCACCTGATGATCTGCCCAAATATTCTTGAAGCATGTAACATGGATGATACGTTGAAGGGGAACGGTATGGCAATTCATTTGGCTGAACATTGGAGGCGTTATGTATGACGTATTGCGCAGGACAATAAAGTAAGTAAGTTTAGACATACTCACAAGTGATGTCTTATTGCACAAAAGGCGTAGAGGGTTTGTATGCAAATCATTCTTGCAGCTCGGTGGTTGTACATACTCCTACTCCGTTCTAACTAGAACCCCCCTCATAACTAGACACGACTATCTTCACACCCTCTTGGATGATTGAATTGTTGGTCTAACGAGCTCGAGCGAAGTGGGATACGAGTACGAGACTCATAGTTGGGAAAGACAAGCCAGTATGCCATCAAAGAAAAAGCTGATACACAGTACATTGAAATTTCTAACACTCTATCCCCGACAGCAGCATTTACCATGGGGCTACTTTGACCTTTCTCTTTAAATCCACATGTGTGCGTGGCCCATACGTCGCTATGACCGGCTCAGATATCTGTACGACTAGAGGTTAACAACACGACACTTTATTGTGGTCGACCAAAAGTAGATTTCGCAACTGCCTTCAGCCAAACAACGTAATCAACAATTGAAATAAAGTGTTATTGGCTCATTTCCGATTGCCCGTCACCAAATTTTTATAGATTTCGTAATTGAGAAATCGATATCTGGGGTCACCTTGGCGACGTTTTGCTTGTAGATTGACATTAGCTTTATGAAGATACTAGATTGTGAAATAACGCCGTCCATTAGGTGGTCTCTTTTTATGTCCTTGGTGTTGATGTTGGTGTCATTGCCTTGGGAGCAAAGAATAGGTCCACTTTACTGAGCTCTACTCTGAATGACATAAAAAGGTGACTAAGCAGACTAGTGAATGAGGCTGGTAACCGCGTCATATCAGACTTCTTCTTCGATCAACTAATTCTATGCTTCTAGTCCGGTGAGGTTCACGAAAAAAACCAAACTGTTTCAGATCATCGCCTGTCCCTCATGGGCCAGACTGCGTCTTTTTGGTGTGGGGCAGTCCTGTATGCTATGTTCTGTTACCTGCTTGGCTGCTCCGCAATCACATGTGGTGGTGTATCTAAAATCCATTCTATGGAAGAGGGTCTTGAGTCTGCAATATTTCGTTTTGAGTCTGTCCAACAAAGTGTCACAGAAGCCATCTCTACAAGTACATCGCTACCTTTACAAGACCACAACGCTACTTCTACAAGAACACAAAGCAATCTTCACAACGACAGAAAGCCACCATTACAAGAATATAAAACCACTTTCACAAGCCCACAAGCCACATCTACAAGAACACAAACCCACTCTACAAGAACACAAATCCACTCTATAAAAACACAAACCCACTCTACAAGAGCACAAACCCACTCTACAAGATCATAAACCCACTCTAAAAGAACACAAAGCCCACTCTACAAGAACACAAACCCACTCTACAAGAACACAAATGCACTCTATAAAAACACAAACCCACTCTACAAGAACACAAACCCACTCTATAAAAACACAAAGCCACTCTACAAGAACACAAGCCCACTCTACAATAACACAAACCCACTTTCCAAGAGCACACATCCCATTCTACAAGAACACAAAGCCCATTCTACAAGAACACAAACCCACTCTACAAGAACACAAACCCACTCTACAAGAACACAAAGCCACTTTTGCAAGGCACACATACATGATTTGAAGGTTATTTCATTCAACGAGGTTACCTGCAGTTGTTGCCCTATGCCCCCAGTGAACAGGAACATACGATGAGCATAACACCTGTCTGTACGATAAACGTTTCTGTCTGTCTTTGAGAGCAGGAGAGCATGTACCATATCTAGAGATAGGCAGGTAAGAGACAGAGGCAGGTAGGCGACAGAAAAAGGTAAAAGACAGAGGGAAGTAAGAGACAGAGGCAGGTAAGAGACAGAGGCAGGTAGGCGACAGAAAAAGAAGAAAGGTAAAAGACAGAGAGAGGTAAGAGACAGAGGCAGGTAAGAGACAGAGGCAGGTAAGAGACAGAGGCAGGTAGGCGACAGAAAAAGAAGAAAGGTAAAAGACAGAAAAAGGTAAAAGACAGAGGCATGTAAGAGACAGAGGCTGGTAAGAGACAGAGGCAGGTAAGAGACAGAGGCAGGTAGGCGACAGAAAAAGAAGAAAGGTAAAAGACAGAGAGAAATAAGAGACAGAGGCAGGTAAGAGACAAATATAGATTAAAAAAGAGGGAGGTAAGAAACAGAGGCAGGTAAGAGACAAATATAGATAAGAAACAGAGGGAGGTAAGAGACAGAGGAAGGTACGAGACTGGTGGACAGGAACAGGGAGAGAGAAACTGATAGAAAGATACAGAGAGAGGGACAAAGAGAGACAATGCTACATGGAAAGAGAAAGAGGGACAGAGAAAGAGTAAAGCGCAGACATATAGGAGAGACAGTGAGTGCGAGAGGTAGGGACATGTGATGACAGAAAATGATTGAGAGAACCAGTGAGTGATAGAAAGAGACAGAGCGACACAGAGAAAGACACAAATTGAGGCAGAGGCAGAAAGAAAGTGGGAGAGAGAAAGTGTGAGGCACAAGAGGGAGAGAAACGAGGAAATAGAGATACAGTAGGAAAGAGGGATGTAGTCAGTCAGAGAGTGGGAGCGAGACAGCGAGAGATATGAAAGAAACAATGAAAACGAGAGAGTGAGAGAGGGATAGTGCAAGAGAGGAATAGTGTCAGAGAAAGAGAGAGGAAGTGATATAAAGACAGGAATATAGATGAAGAGAGACAGAGGGAGAGGAAAAATTACAATCAGGACAGGAGAGATAGAAAGAGAAGGGAGATAGCAAGAGAAAGATAGAATAAGTGAAAGCGCAAGGGAGTAGTAATGAGAGATGGGGAGGATGGGGAAAGGGAAGGAGAGAGATTGAGAAAGAGAGAAACATTGGGAGAGAGGGATAGAAAAAGTGAGAGAGAGGAAGAGAGAGAAAGTGAGTGAGAAATAACAATGAAAGAGAGAGGGAGAGGAATGGTGAAATTGAGGAAGAGAGAGGAAAGAGAAACACAGTGAGAAAGACCAAGAGAGGCAGAGAGAGAGGGAACGTTACATTGAGACTGGAAGAAATAGAAAGAGAGAGGGACAGAGATATATATATATATATATATATAGAGAGAGAGAGAGCGGACGTTTTAAATAACAGCGGGAGAGATCGAAAGAGAAGGAGAGATAAAAATAGAGGGATAGTGAGTAACAATGAGAGAAGGAGAGATCGAAAGAGAGGGAGAGATAGAAATAGGGGGATAGTGAGTAACAATGAGAGAGGGAGAGATCGAAATGGTTAAAAATAGAGGGATAGTGGGTAAGAATGAGAGAGGGAGAGACGGTGAAACAGAGGGAGAGACAGTTAAGTAACAGTGAGTGAGAAAGTGAAATAGAGGGTGAGATGAAGAGAGAGATAGAGAGTGATGGTGGTGTGGAGTGTGTGAGTGACGGAGAGATACAGTGAGAAAGACAGCGAAAAATGAAGATAAAGAGAGAGAACTAAACAACGTGAGAGTCAGGCAGATAGTAAACGCATTAGCGTGACAGGGAGACAGAAGTAGAGACCAATGAGAGAAGTCGGGAGACAGTGAGAGAGTGTCAGAGACAGAGGAAGTCGAGACATTAAGAGAGAGAAATAGATGGATAGATAGATAGATAGAAATAGAGAGGGAGAGAAAGAGAGAGAAAGGGGGGAAAAGACAGGAATAAAATCAAATTTAAGATTATTTATTGTTGTCGTTAGCGGCTGTCCATAGTTTGATCTCTGGGATACAGAATAATGGCGGACAAAGAAGACGGCTATTGGTAAATTGATAGTTGTTGATACGTGCGTTGGCTCATTGAACACGTCACAAATACCAGCTGTTCCGCGCCAATGGTCTACACTCAACTTCAGGTCTAGAGGAAGGGTCACAGTGACCTTCACTCACAACGATACCGGGACGTCATGTGATAAAATTAATGACGTACACCAAGGGCAAGATTAATGTTTATGGCTTGAATAAAACACATTTCTTCTTCTTCTTCTTCTTCTTCCTTCTTCTTGTTCTTCTTCCTTCTTCTTCTTCTTCTTCTTCTTCTTCTTGTTCTTCTTCTTGTTCTTCTTCTTCTTCTTCTTCTTCTTCTTCTTCTTCTTCTTCTTCTCCTTCAACGAGATTTATAAATTCAGTCTCTTTCACTTTCTCCCGACTACGACCTGAACGTGTTCCATACCAAAATGATAAACTTAATCAATTCACTAGTGTTCCAAAGTGACAGGGAAAACAGAAAGTCAAAACTTCTTTTGTTCTACTGTCCTTGCCATGAGGCGTCGCAGAGAGGCGGGATGAGTAGGTTTCTTGTTTATCGCAGGTAGGAAGATTCTGCTGTGGTTAGGTGTAACTTCACGAGTGTGTCAGTGACACCATCGATCCATCGATGTCAAGGCCGGCCCCATGCTAGTGGATCGTTCATCTGCAAATGGTATGCTCTCGCTGCAGGCTGGTCATAATGCATTATGACAAAATGACCAAACTATTTGGTTTATGGGGCGTCAGTGTAGACACTAACTGGGATTGGTCCCCTCTATCTGCCTCAGCGTGGTTTTTCACATCTCACAGCTCTGGATCTTACTTGCATGTGTTTCTAGTAAGGACAAGATCGCCATTCGTGAAAAAATGTAAAAAATAAACATTGCATTTATCACCCTCCTCTTAGTATGAAGAAGCAAGCAAGAGTGTTTAAAAACCGGTACAATTTGATAATGGATGCTGTTCGCATTCTGAATTCTATGTGTGATATCTCTGTCCACTCTGACGTCACCAATGAACAAACTACCTGGGCAATTGAACTCTTGTACTTGATTGATACTGGTGTAGAAACTTCTCTGCACGTGTTCACGTGATATCATCATAATCTCGGCATTTTCGATGTTGAACTTCATGTCATGTCCTTAACAAGAGAGATTGAAATAGATTAGGTCTTCTCCAAAATGGAGAAGAGAACCAAATATTTAAGCCAAATGTGTTGTCCTAGTTGTTGAAAAAACCACGGTGTTATAGGATTTATTTGGTCGCAATGTTCCTAATGTCGAGTTACCTGACCTTCACATTTTATAGACTCGCTGTAGTAGCTGATATTTGTCAATTATTGTGTTCATTGTCTGTGTTTTTTTTTTTTTTTTGCTTAGATGTTTGCCTCACTAGTTTCTATTGGCGAAGGTGCGCCATTTTCCACCCCAGACCGTAGTCCATTGGGCGATATCAGGACGCATAAACCAGTGCTTGGATGCATGTGTGCGTCTGTATGTACCTATGCTAGGTTTGTGCGTCCTCAGAAGCTAGCCCAACCAAAGTGGAATGGAAGGGCCTCACCATGAGGGCGCGTGCGAAAGTTGTGCAAGAGTGGACTGTAGGACAGAGTCAAATGAAACAGAGTGAGGTGAGAGAAAAGAGAAGGAGAAGAGTGGCCCACAGGGTGAGCCTCATCATTGTCTGTGTTAGTAAGACACATTACGATTGTTAGCAATACAACTATAATAATGTATCCGTAATGATACGTTTACAATTGATAAGATAATCTCTTACGAAATATCATATCGGTTACTATATTTCTGTTTTCTTTCTTTTTTGTGTTTGTTGATTATGTAAGAGATTATTTTTTAAATTCGAAAATAATGTCTTTTCTTTGAGATATACACGTCAAAGTATTTGCTACAGCTGTAAGCCCTAACAGTTGTGTCCCTTAGTCCGTAGTTACACTTCTGCCGGCGAATGAATTTGTTATCGACTTCTGTATACTAAGCCACATCCTGTATGACGTATGGTGACCATTTCCTTTCGTCGCTGAATTTTACTTCTCTAGTCATATGACAGTTACCCATTTACAGCTGGACGACTACTGCGTGATGGTTGTGTAAGTTGAACCCCCTCGCTTTTGCCATGAAAAGCGAGTGCTCCACCAATACGCTAGTAAGACGCCCTTGATGTAAATGTTATTACGAATAACAGCGTATAATTGAAGATACGCATATGGTTCCTGAAAACTTTGCTATGTGTGTAGTTGCAGCAAATTATATTTTGTAGGGGCACAGTAATTACGTTGTCTAAAAAGTAATAAGAAATTTACCGCTTTCAGAAAACGACTGTACCTGCATAGCTGTAAAATATAAAACCACAATGACATAGGAAATATGAAAGCACCTGGCAGAATTCCTGATGATCGTGCAATGATTTTTGATATTAGATGCAGCTTTACGGCACATGTTTCTGAACATATTTTAGTTACGATGTCTAAGATTTCAGAAAACGATGAAAGAACTTGTAGGAAATTCATTGAATTCTTAATTTCCATGTGAAAAAGATGAAAGAACTTGTTGGAAATTCATTGAATTCTTAATTTCCATGTGAAAAAGATGAAAGAACTTGTAGGAAATTCATTGAATTCTTAATTTCCATGTGAAGAAGATGAAAGAACTTGTAGGAAATTCCTTGAATTCTTAATTTCCATGTGAAAAAGATGAAAGAACTTGAAGGAAATTCCTTGAATTCTTAATTTCCATGTGAAAAAGATGAAAGAACTTGTAGGAAATTCCTTGAATTCTTAATTTCCATGTGAAAAAGATGAAAGAACTTGTAGGAAATTCATTGAATTCTTAATTTCCATGTGAAAAAGATGAAAGAACTTGTAGGAAATTCATTGAATTCTTAATTTCCATGTGAAAAAGATGAAAGAACTTGTAGGAAATTCATTGAATTCTTAATTTCCATGTGAAAAAGATGAAAGAACTTGTAGGAAATTCATTGAATTCTTAATTTCCATGTGAAAAAGATGAAAGAACTTGTAGGAAATTCCTTGAATTCTTAATTTCCATGTGAAAAAGATGAAAGAATTTGTAGGAAATTCCTTGAATTCTTAATTTCCATGTGAAAAAGATGAAAGAATTTGTAGGAAATTCATTGAATTCTTAATTTCCATGTGAAAAAGATGAAAGAACTTGTAGGAAATTCATTGAATTCTTAATTTCCATGTCAAACTACATCTCGAGTTCTCTAAAAATCTTCTTAAATGGGAATCGATTATCCATTATTTACTGCTACTAGATAATTTTCCTTCGTATTTCAAATGACACAGATTTGTTACACATGGTGGCATTTATTTTCCGGGTTTCTCTTTTTAAATCTCAATTCTGACAGGACAATAAAGCACAAAAAGTCTAAACGCCTTTTTGTATGCTCCAAAAACAAAACATAACTTGATTATTTAGTATTTTCAAATGTCAAATGGATTTAAACATTCAAGTAGGCTTGTTTGGAAGCACTTGCTATAAAAGTATATGAACGTTTAATTTTATATTATGTCATGTTAGTTATAAGGCAGTAACTGTTCAGGAGACGTAGAAGACCAAAAACATAGAGAGGAGATCTCGAGTCAAATTTAAAGGAAACAGGAAAGAGGTGAATATGCAGAGACATGTAGAGATGGCTCAGAATAAGAGAGCTTGGCGACACAGAAAGTAAAAAGGTTTTCATTGATTCATTTATTGCTGTTATGTTATGCTATAGATAATCAACACTAATGAAAGATTTGGCACATATAGGCTAGCACATAGGTGCCAAGCCTCTCTGAGCACATGATGTGGGCTGTGGAAACTGATTTTTGTAGTTTGCTGGCTGTACACACTCCTGCTCCATACTGCAGGCGAACTTCTCTGGTCGGCCCACGTTTGATGTCAAACTCACGACGTCTGTGACTCAATAGTATTGATTTGTTAACAAGAACTCACACGTGTTATGTGATTGTGAAGTAAATAATAATAACAACAGAAATAAAACAGCATAAATAATGAAGCGCCACCTTCTTGTACGAATTAGATCCTCTAACAGGATTCTAAATTCTTGTCCTAAATCGTCACGACCAGCTATGTAACCGCAGGCTCCATTACCTTTTCTTCGCACATCAAGAGGGGAAGTGAAGGTTTGTAAGAAAAACAAGGAGTCTATGAAATAATTAATGAATCTATAGTTTGATAATATCTCAAATGCCGATATATCCAGTTCTTATAACATGGGCATTTATCATTATGTAGAGATTTCTCATAATATAGACAATTAGTATATCACATACATTAATTATGACATGTACAGGATGTGGCTTCCAGGCTGGAGTAAGAAGCACGTACGGATTGGGACATTCATGACAAGAGTTTCCAGTATGGGACGAAGTTTGAGGAAGTAGATTTAACTGTGCGATGATTATCTAAGACATTGTTCAGGACAGTTGATTCTCAATACTCGCTTTGGAAAGAAATTATAGAAGATATGGCTACGACAATTGGATAGCCGCAGACAGATCTCAATCTTTCAGGGAATTATGTGGACTCCCTGTTTTGGTTATGTGTTAACGACAGTGAGATAGCTGACAGATTGGCCTCTTAAGCAGCCATTGTGTGTATATTGAATATCGAAAGAAGGCATTGAAACAAATGAATAACATCTGCTGAATTATCGTTGAAATGGCATTCAGCAACTAAGAGTTAAACATCAAAGGTGAATCGAGCAAGGAGAGGCGTTCAAGACAAGGGAGCAGGAGTGTGTACACCATACGAGCTACAGGAACAAGCAATATTCATTTACGTCACCATTTTCTGAAAATGATTGAGCATTTTGGGTCTGCCCAGAGTGTGGTCGTATCGATAGTGGGTAACGTAACTTAGCATATCATAGCATAGCATAGCATGACATAGCATAACATGCCATAGCATAGCATAGCATAGCATAGCATAACATAACATAACATAACATAACATAACATAACATGTTTCGTAACAAAGGAATAAACTAAATTGGGGACGACAAAACACCACGACAACAGGCAACGTATTTGGACAGAGAGATATTAAAAAACATAGATAGAAAGTAGTATAGGGATGTACGATACGCCATGGAGGAAAATCGTCCGAGTATTATCGGGACAAGAAAGAGGGGGGGGGGGCAAATAATAGTAGCATCGTCCTGCCGAAGACGGATGTGTCAGACCGAAAGATGCAAATATCGCAGTCAAGCTGTAAACTAGCGACACAACGCATTCTGTTCTCCGGACTACATACTGCAATTTGCAAAGCCCTGTTCAGGGCTTAGTAGCAGGAGAATGAGAACGAACGCAGAAGAAGAACAAGAAGAAGTAGCATCGTAACATGTCACGCATTATGTAGGCCCTTTCAGCCACACTAACTTAAACATTTGATGGCTTGACTTCTATTTGTTGAAGAACTATGCTCCACAGGGAGCTGACAATTATTTGCTGATTGATTGATTTGAAGGAAGAAAATAACAGCGATTGATAAACATCACTAGGGATTGAACGATCTGAAGTTCGATTATCGTATGGGTTTGCCATTAAAACACAAGAAAGCAGAAAAAAGTGTCCTTCCTTGATATATGAAAACCGTCTAGCCTGCCATGTTCATCACTGTCTGGTCTATATAGACAGAGAGAGGTGATTCTCTAGTTTCTATCTCAAAACGTATTTCGACTCAGTCCAATTTCTTCTGGTCTCTACTATCTAGCATCCAATGTCTATAAGTGGGTTTTAGAGATATGATATCTGAGACCGTGCCCAGGGACTAATCCTGATACCAAATGTAATTATCATATTTTCTGATAACGCATCTCTGAACCCCCATGCCAGTTCGAGTTTTCTTTCTAACTTCGCCGAGTAACAGTAATATGTCGTCATTTCTGTTTCTCATTTTGAGTTTTTAAAAATTGAGCACATATATGATTCCAACGATAATAAGTCTGCCCAAACTCGATTCAGCTTGGCAGTTAGTTGATGAAAGCAGTTCTTGTCTTAGAAGAGGCATATTCTACACCAGATCATTTCACACACACAGACAACTTACACACATACACACAAACGCACGCACACACACACGCACACACACACATACACACGCACGCACACACACACACACACAAACTCTAGCTCTATTTATCCTATTTAAAACACACAGACAGCTTACACACACGCGCGCGGGCACAGACAACTGACACACACACACACGCACAGACAGCTGACACAATCAGACAACACACACACACACACACACACGCACATAAGCTAGATCTATTTATCCTATTTCACACACATACAAGTTACACACACACACACACACGCACATACAACCTACACACACACACATACAGATTAAACACACACACACACACGCACAGACAGCTGACACAATCAGACAACACAAACACACACACACACACACATACGCTAGATTTATTTATCCTATTTCACACACATACAAGTTACACACACACACACGCACAGACAACCTACACACACATTAACACACACACACACACACACGTGCACTTGCTCTATTTCTCCTATTTCACACACCGACAACTTATACACACACATAGACAACTTACATACACACACACACACGTGCACTTGCTCTATTTCTCATATTTCACACACAGACAACTTATACACACACAGACAACTTACACACAGAAACAAATTTCCCACACAGACAACTTACACAGACACACACACATAGACAACTTACACACACACATAGACAACTTACACACACATAGACAACTTACACACACATAGACAACTTACACACACACACACACACACACACACATACACACACATAAACTAGCTCTATTTCTTCTATTTCACACACAAACTCAATACTAAACACATTCTCAAGCATTCTCTTTTTCGATCTCTCTCTCTCTCTCTGTCTCTCTCTCTCTCTCCCTCTCTCAGCATGTGTGACTTCCTATTTGATATATGCGCTTTTACTTCCTATTCCACATACACCAAGACACATTGACTCTCTTACCTTCATTCCTTTTTCCATTTCTTCTTTCTTTTTTTTTTCTGTAACCTTTTCTGTCCCTCTGGTTCTCTCCACCGTGCTCGGTACCCAGAATAATGGTTAACATTTCATATACAAGTGAGTATGTGTTGTAAATGCACTTTTCACCTCTTGAAACTGAAAAGGGTTGACTCAATGTCTGCTAAAGTCTGTATCTGTTCCTACGTAAAGAATGTCATACCATTTTAATTCATTTACTGCAAATGGTCTTATGGTCTTCGTTATCATCTCATCTTGTTAATTTTTCCAGAACGTCTTGTGTTTCCATTTCAGTGGAACACGATCATGGGGTTTCCCGCTCTTGAAATATCTCAAGCTCTTTAACTCGATTATTTCAAGGTTGCCAATTGGGCCTAAAACAATAAGCCACTGACAATACTTGTCTTTATATGAGGTGATCGATATCCGAGGTTAGTTACTTCCTTGCAGTGAGTCCAGGTAGTCACACAGATCTACTGGATGTGGGTATTCACCACTATTCAGGCGGTTTTTGAATGTGCATAACGAGATCAGCAGTCGCTGGTTGTGCGTTATCCAAAGCGTTCATCACATTATGCACGAGACTGCGTCTCAACTCGCCTCCTCCGCATCGCAACCAATAATGGGCATTCCTTAATGCACCTTGTCTGGTAACAGTTGGAGTTTAAGACAGCGGACCTATGTTGCTCCCTCAGACTTGATGTGCAAGACATGTCTCTCAACATGCTATAAGGAGATAATATTCGAAGAGTATTTGTATTCAGGACACACCGCCTGGTTGGACATCACAGTCCTGGTATTGTTTCCACCTTGAAACTCTCTCACGATTAAATCGTGAGTCCTTCACGGGATATTTACAATGACAAATAAAAGAATAAACGTGAACATAGAAGAACAGACTATAATTAAAGAAAACTTACATGGTTTCAATTATCTTGACAGAGGATGGGAGACATGTGGAGCCATGTAAAGCAATCCTCAGAACGTACATAGACTTGGGAGAACATTTGAGGTCTGAGACAGGGGATTTTGCAGTAAAGATCTCAGTGGACCCTCGACATATATCATTTGTGTTCAGAATTATTGATTTCAATTGGCATAACAATATTTAAAACTCAGAATATGTTTTGTTGACAAAACATGACAAGCTAGAATCGCTTTTGTTGTTCTTATAAAGTTGTTAAACTTAGCAGCAGGAACATTTTGTTGATTAAGCGAAATGAAATAGTTGAAAAAAGTCCCATTCACATTCTTTAGTATTTAAACTTTAAAAGAGGAAGCCTGATGCTGCAGCTACATTGATTTCTCCGTCAGTGTTTCTTTATCAACAACGACATCTCTCCGGGTATTGCGCACTTCTAGTTTGAAATCAGTTCTGTGTAGTGTACTTACTTTACAGGCTGTTTTAGTGTGGCTCAGTACTGTACTTGATATGCATCATATTTAGGAGAGTTAATATCCGTGAGACACTTGTATTTTTGTTCACTAATGTGGTCTCAAAGAATATTAGTATGGACAGATGTTACCATTGTTACCACCGTAGGTGATAAGACGTCTTGTCTACCTCAGTGAGAGACCCAAACAAACGTTCGGAAAAGTGATACTAAAGATTAGATAACAATTTAACATGTGACATGGTCTTTCCAGAACGTTGTCTCCATCATGCTCCAGTCGATTCAAGACAAAACGATTTGTCGACTCCAGAGATACATGCAAACTCTCAGTAATGTCCTGGTTCCAACCTCGACGATGTCACCTCATTTTCTCTTTCTAAGAGCCATATTTTCTATTACCAGTATTTCCAAACTGGAGCATCTTTTAACGTGTCAGAAAAAAAACTACATTTCTTCATCGCAACTACATCGAGAAGCCAATTGTTTTGTAAATTAAAGCAGTGCAATATGTCATGGTTACGTCTTTTTTTCCGTCCATGAAATTTTCAACATTCGCCTATAACATTTCTTTCGAAGGAAGAAATTTTCAGTGCCACCGCTTTGCTAAGTGTCCAAGTCTCACAGCCATATGTTGCCACTGGGAATATGCATGTCCTCACCAGTTTGGTCTCGCTGTTGGTGCCATGCCATATGTTTGTCGTCTGAGTTAATCGATGAGACGCGATGGCGAGTCAACGTTTGATTTCTACAACGCAATTTACAGAACTAATTGATGGGGCCAATATAATTGAAGCCAGGAACCGTTTCGAGATCTTCATTTGCAATTTTGATTATAGGTTTGATTATACATATTTTAGTTTTACTGATGTTTAAGTACATATTTTGAGCCTCATTTTACTTCATTGTGGAAAGAATTAACAGCTCAAAACCTTCGTGAAAAGAACCGAGTCGTCAGCATATCTTATTTCAGCTACATGGTATCCCTTCGACGCTGAATGAATTCACACTTTCATAACCTGAGTCAACTCGGACATTGCGCATTATGTTCCCCGCATAACGGTTGAACAGACAAGGTGAAATAGTACATCCCTGACGTACTCCCTTATGGACGTCACACCATTCCGATTATTGTCCACCAAACCGTACTGCCGCTTGTCGGTCCTGATAGAGTAGAGCGATGGGTTTGATGAGATGTTGTCGAAACCCCATCTCATTCATAATGGTCTATAACTGATGGTGTTGGAAAGAATCAACATCCTTCATGTAAACAATATAACAAGCATGAAGGTTTATAATGAACTTTCTGAATGTCTCTATCATCATTTACATGTTGATTATGTGATCTGATTTCTCTGCCTGGTTAGAAAACCACTTGAAAGTCATACATTTAAGCCTGTTTTCCTGTGTTTTTCATTATGAGGTGGACATACATTTTTACTAGCATGACTGATAAGAGAGATAGTTCTGTAGTTAGTGTACAGCTTCAAATGGTCTTTTTCAGCCAGTCACAGCGCTAAAAAGCCAGAAAAATACTGAGCTTAATGACTTAAGAGCAGCACTCTGTCAACTATGTCAGCAGTCCGCACCAAAAAGGGTAGTGGTACAGTGGGTTCCGTCACACTGCAACATCCAAGGCAACGAGGAGGCAGACAGACTGGCAAAAGAAGGTGCAAGACTACCACAAACAGATACTAGTATGACGTACGAAGAGTCAAAACGGTTTATTAAAGCCAGATACATGACCAAATGGGAAACTGAACATACCGGCTACACCAAAAACGATGCCTATTACCAGTTGAACAGAAGAGAGCAGGTCGTTGTCTTCAGACTTTGCACTGGCCATAATAGACTGAGGTACCAACTATTCAACAAATTGAAGATAGGTGGAACCGACGAATGCCCGTGTGGTACCGAGAAAATGACCGCTGAGCATCTGCTGCAGAACTGCCCGACATACGAGGATCAGAGAGAGCAGATGTGGCCATCACCAGTGGAACCACAAGAGAAGCTCTATGGCAGTGTTGACAGCCTCAGGATGACCGCCGCTTTTTTCGAAAAAATAATGGTTACTGTCTGACTGCGTACGAAGAAGAAGAAGAAGAAGAAATGGTCTTTTACAGGTAAGGTATGTATATCAGTCTTCTCAACTCCGTAGGCCAAATTCAAGTCTGCAAGATCTTGCAGCATAAAACGTAAGTAGAATGTACTTTACAGAACGTGTCTTCTTACAACCGCCAACCTATTTGGCTGTTATAATTTTCTTGGCAGGTGTGCAGTACGGTAGGTTGCTATTACTATCCGTACACGGAGGAGCGATGCACCGAGAAAAATATCTGTCCCTGCCAAACTGGACAATTGTGTGATTCGAACCGGATGCGTTGGGATTGTGAAACGGGCGTTTCACCCCTAGGCCACGCTGTCTAGTACATGATATTTGCTAACTCTACCTTCAAATCATGCTTGAATCATTTCAGCTGTTAATTCACTGTAACCTGACATTTTCCCTGGTTCTGGTTTTAGTTCCATCTCGGTATTGACATTACATGCCTGCACGTTTAAATCTTGATAGACTTTCTGGCAGCATTTCTTCCATCTGTTTAATATGTCCGCTCATTCTGTCGATGTCTTACTTCTTTCGTTGTTTATTGCTTGACTTAATGATGCGAATTGACTGATTTTCGTTGATTTCACTGATCTTTGTGCAAACTTTGTTCATGCATATCTTTTTTTTCTACCACAAGTGACTAGGATGCAGTCGTGTTAATCCTCTTTAATTTGTTTTGTGTAAGATTAGTATAAATCACGCTCGTCAAGTGACTAGGATGCAGTCTTGTTAATCCTCTTTAATCTTCACTTTAATCTGGCTTGTGTTAGATTTGTATAAATCACGCTCGTCAAGTGACTAGCATGCAGTCTTGTTAATCCTCTTTAATCTTCACTTTAATCTGTCTTGTGTAAAGACACTCGTCGCTACCTTTCTGGGGGATTCTAGTTTTCGTCTTTCATCAACCACCTTTTGAGTGTTTCATCCGAGATGTACCCTCGTCTCTTCACGTTTTCTGAAATATCAACGTATGAACAGTTTTAATATCAATATATCGGATATTGTTGGTTAGTTCATTTGGTCACATTTTTTCCTGTATTGTAAAGAGGACGGCAAATGAGTGATGGACAGAAACACCATACTTTACAGGAATATCACTTGTGCCAGAGGTATGCGAGTAGAGATCTTCTTCAATTGAATCTTGAATTTGGCTACCAGCTGCTCATGGTCAAAATCACCATCTACTCCCGGTAAGGTATTCGTGGAAGAGATACAGATCTCAATCTTTGTTGTATCAAAATATAATCTATTATTTCTTGGACGTCCACGTACATAAGCGTGTAGTGTGTTACATTAACAGAGTGTTAGTAATAACGTTTTCTTTGCAAAATGTTGTAACCTAACTTCAATTTACTGGTTTGGATGACTCTACAGAGTCTGTAACACAACCAGTTTATTTCACTCCACCGATACTAAAAATGAGTGTGATCATCCAATCTATTTTTGAACAGACCCTTCCTCCACCACATCCTGTGGCAATGCATTCCAAACATTCACCACTCTCTGACTAAAAAGATATTATCTAATAGTTAATCTGGAGCTGCCTTTAAATAATTTGAAGTTATCCCCTCTAGTTCTTGTAGTCGGTTGAACTTTGACAAGATTGTTATAGTCAAATTTATCCTTTCCATTGATTCATTTATAAACTTGTACTATCACCTCCAATTCTTCTCTGTTCTAGACACTGGAGACCAGGTTTTCTACTTTTCTCGTCATAACTATAAATTCTGGAATTCCAAGATAATTTTTGTAGCTCTTCTTTGTATCCTTTCTATTATGTATATATCTACTCTATGAATGGATCTCCCCTGTCAAATTTGTTTTGTACCAACCCGAATTTCCTGTGCACGTTATATTCGTGTAGAGATCTTTAGCATTAAAATCTCACAAGATAATTGTCGTCCTGTTTACTTATTGTTTCTAAAGTGGATTATAATTTTTGCTATACAATTCTTCAATGTCTTGATCTGTAGCCGGCATTGTTGTCGCCTATGTTTCAGTAAATATGACGATTTGACTGTTCCTCTTGTCTAACGGTGACAAAGCGGCCATTAACAGAATCATAGCCTAAAAGGAATGAAGCAGCATTATTTGGAAAAACAGATACCAACACCACTTTGGCCTCCGAACTATTTTAGTGGATAACAAACTTGTGTTTAGTGAGTGACAAACTTGTATTTAGTGAGTGACAAACTTGTATTTTAGTGAGTGACAAACTTGTATTTTAGTGGATAACAAACTTGTATTTAGTGAGTGACAAACTTGTATTTAGTGAGTGACAAACTTGTATTTTTGTGAGTGACAAACTTGTATTTTAGTGGATAACAAACTTGTATTTAGTGAGTGACAAACTTGTAATTTAGTGGATAACAAACTTGTATTTAGTGAGTGACAAACTTGTATTTTAGTGAGTGACAAACTTGTATTTTAGTGGATAACAAACTTGTATTTAGTGAGTGACAAACTTGTAATTTAGTGGATAACAAACTTGTATTTAGTGAGTGACAAACTTGTATTTTAGTGAGTGACAAACTTGTATTTTAGTGAGTGACAAACTTGTGTTTCAGTGAGTGACACACTCGTATTTTAGTGAGTGACAAACCTGTATTTTAGTGACAAACTGGTATTTTAGTGGATGAAACATCCTGAATTTTAGTGGATAACAAATCTATTTTCTTAGTGGAAAACAAACGTGAATTTTAGTGGATGACACACTTGTATTTTAGTGGATGATAAAAATGTATTTAATGCATGATAAACGTGTATTTTAGTGGATGACAAACTTATATTTTAGTGGATGGCTTGGCTTGGCTTGGCTTTGTTCGTTCTCAATCTCCTGCTACCAAGCTCTGAAAGGGCTTAAGTAGCAGAATGTGGTCCAGAGAACGGATTGCGTTGTGTCGTAGTTTACAGATTACTGCGATATTTGCATCTTTCGGTCCAACACATCCGACTTCAGCAAGTATTTTTTGAGTACCGGGTTAGCATTTCCTCTTCGATCCCTTCTCCTTAGCCAGTCTGCCCTGCTGCAGCCTGTTATCCAGGATCCCCACGTGGAGGTGTAGAAGGGTCTTGGCAGCTTTGGTTCGCTGGCCTTGACGCTAGCAGTCAGCTATGGGTCTCTGACCACTGCAGCTCATGCGCTGCTCAGCATCTTGATCCCATTTTAGTGGATGATAAACAGGTTTTGTAATGGGTGACAGGTTTGTATTTTAGTGGATAGCATGTTTGCATTTTAGTGGAAGACAAACATGTCTTTGACATATTTGCATTTCATTGGATTACTGGCTTTTATTTTAGTGGGTGACAAGATTGTAGTATTGTCAGTGACAAGATTGTATTTTAGTGGGCGACAAGCTTGTATTTTAGTTGGTGACAAGTTTGCATTTTCTGGATAAAAAGTTTGTATGTTAGTGGACAAGTTGATAATCTTGTTGTTTAGTGGGTGGTGTGTTTGTATTTTATTTAATGACAAGTTTGTATTTTAGTGAGTGAAAAGTTTGTATTTTTTTAGTGGACGACATTCTTGTTGTTTAGTGGATGACAAACTTGTATTTTAATAGATGATAAACCTGTATTTTAGTTAGTAACAAGTTTGTATTTTAGTGAATGACAAGTAAGTATTTTAGTGGGTAATAAACCTGTATTTTAGTGTATGACAAGAATGTATGTTAGTGGGTTATAAACCTGTATTTTAGTGTATGACAAGAATGTATGTTAGTGGGTTATAAACCTGTATTTTAGTGTATGATAAGAATGTATGTTAGTGGGTTATAAACCTGTATTTTAGTGTATGACAAGAATGTATGTTAGTGGGTTATAAACCTGTATTTTAGTGTATGACAAGAATGTATGTTAGTGGGTTATAAACCTGTATTTTAGTGTATGACAAGAATGTATGTTAGTGGGTTATAAACCTGTATTTTAGTGTATGACAAGAATGTGTGTTAGTGGGTTATAAACCTGTATGTTAGTGTATGACAAGAATGTATGTTAGTGGGTTATAAACCTGTATTTTAGTGTATGACAAGAATGTATGTTAGTGGGTTATAAACCTGTATTTTAGTGACCATTAAAGGCACTTCTTAGTATTTGACCACCTTGTATTTCACGTAGATAAAAACGCTTTTTAAAATTGGTGACAAACTTGCATTTTGGTGAATGAGAAACTCGTTTTTTAGTGTTTGACAAGCTTGCATTTTAGTGGCTGACTGACCTGCATCTTAGTGGCTCAGTTCAGTTTAGTTCATCCCGTAACCCATCAGGTCGTTGGGGCACACACGAAGACACTCCCAAAATCCCACGCCATCCCTCTCTGTCTGTCGCCGCCTGACGTATTCACCGGGACGAAGGCCTGACCACTCAGTGATGTTGTCCACCCAACTCTTCCTTGGAAGTCCGCGCCCTCTCTGTCCCGGTACGGAACCAAAGAGTATCGAGTTGGTAATTCCGTTAGACCTTGCGACGTGCTCGCACCAGGTCATCTTTCGTCTTTTGATAGCTGTGAACAGATCTTCAAATGGACCAATAGCGTCTTCAACACTGACGGATTTCTACGTTCGTGACACGATCTTTATATGTAACATTTAGGAGTTTTCTATAGCACCTCATTTCCATTGCATGTATCCTGCCCTGGATATCTGCTGTAATGGTCCAGGTCTCGCAGGCATACATAAATATTGATAGCACCAAAGAGCGCATTAGTCTAACTTTTATGCCAAGGGCGAGCCGCTTGTCTTGCCATGTAGGTTTCAGCCGAGTCAGAGCCGCTGTTGTTTGTGCTATTCTTGCAATTACCCCTGGCTTCGATCCCTTTTCACTGATCAACGATCCCAGATATTTGAAACGTTTTACCAACTTAAGTTCTTGCCCATTTGCCTCTATTACAGATTTAAACCCTGTTATGTTATTGGTCATGAGCTTTGTGGCTACTGACATGTTAATGTATAAATGAGCTGTTTTTTAGTTACTGGCTGACTTGTATTTTAATGGCTAACCAACGAGTATTTTTGTGGCTGACTTACGTGTAGTTTAGTGTCTGGCTGACGTGTAGTTTAGTGTCTGACTGACGTGTAGTTTAGTGGCTGACTGACGTGTAGTGGCTGACTGAAGTGTATGTTAGTGGCTGACTGACGTGTCGTGGCTGACTGAAGTGTGTTTTAATGGCTGATTGACGTGTAGTGGCGGACAGAAGTGTATTTCAGGGTCTGACTGACGTGTAGTTTAGTGGCTAGGAAACGTTTATTTGAGTGTTTGACTAACTACTATTTAAGGCAATGGCAATCATGTATTTTACTTGGTGAGAGACCTCTGTTTTCTTGGCTGAAAAATAAATGAATTTCAGTGATTGATACTTTTGGAACTGAGTTGAGCCAGTGATTATTGGTCTTGTTGAAGTATCTAGAACATTATACACGATATGAGTTTCGGTTACCCACAACATATTAGTGGTATTAATCAGAGTACCAATTATCCTTAGTAAATATTGTTTTTCATGTTCGACTTTACTCTTTGTAGCCCAGAGGACCAGTTGTCTTTGGTGAGTTTTGTTTCTTTCCGAGAGGCATGTTTGACTTTACTGAATCTTCCAGAAGAATAAACAGCCACATATTAAGCGCATGCAATGGTTTATGTTCATGCACCTTCAGTTATTTCATACATGACATACAACGACTAACATCTTTGAAATTCTGTCAGTAAACAAACAAATATAAATTCCGAGGCAAACAAATAAACATGTTTTCCAAAACCGTCACAAATATTAGCACGTTTTAAACATTCGGAACGCTGAATATCTGCTGCAAAACTGCCCGACATACGAGGACCAGAGAAAGCACATGTGGCCATCTCCAGTGTCAACACTAGACAAGCTCTATGGCAGTGTCGACAGCCTCAGGATGACCTCTGCTTTTTTCGAAAAAATACAGATTGACGTCTGACAGCGTACGAAGAAGAAGAAGAAGAAACACTCGGAAATCATGCACCGCATTCAGCAGAAAAGAAAGTGAGGTAATGTGCAATCCAGTTCGAACTATGGACCTCAAAGTGATAGATGCACCTTTCTGCAGAGAAGGACATGGGTTAAGGGATTCGCCAACTAGACACCACAAAAAGGGGCAATAATTAACATTGCCATTCTCTGTCCAATCGATTGACAGTTATGGAGTATGGACGAATGTCTGTTCAGACAAAAATACAGCTTTTTTTATGTTTTCCTAGAGGTGACCCAGACAAATGTACAAGTTATGTTATATGTTTTCCTAGAGGTGACCCAGACAAATGTACAAGTTCTGTTATGTTTTCCTAAAGGTGACCCACACAAATGTACACGTTCTGTTATATGTTTTCCTAGAGGTGACTCACACAAAAGTACAAGTTCTATTATATGTTTTCCTAGGGGTGATTCAAACAGAAGTACATGTTCTGTTTTAAATGCTTTATTAGTGCTTATAATGCATTTGTCTTTACGATTGTTGTTGGTTCTTTATTAAAATAACATACAGAGTTGTTCATCATGTATTAGCACTGTATCTGTAGGAAAAGATGAGTCCAGAGAGTCCAATGACAATACAGGAAAAACAGGACGAGACATAAGATAAATATAGGATAAAAGTGTAGCTATTGTTTATTAAAGGTTTATCTTAATTATGGCGACATTGTGTCTTTTAAAGTCATAGTTAAAAAACAATTATATCAGATTGCTAACCGAATGAATATGCTATTGTGATTAATGCAGACATGTTGTTAATATTTTGTGTACAGACATGCCTAGGTCATCGATTGCGAACTGAAACGTATAATATTTTACGACAATGATAGATCCACCGGCGCTGTAATTGTTGACCCTCGATCAACTCGTATGTGGTATCCGATCGAAACAGAAGTCAGATACGTATAAGACCAGTTCAACTCTTATGTGGTATCCGATCGAAACAGAAGTCAGATACGTATAAGACCAGTTCAACTATTATGTGGTATCCGATCGAAACAGAAGTCAGATACGTATAAGACCAGTTCAACTATTTCGATGGCTGAACATATCAAATTGCCGAGAGAAGGGAAAGTCCTGCATACAACAAAATGGAAGTGAAAGACTCTATGGACACTAAACGAGTTGATGCAAGAACACCGTACAAATTGATGCAAAGTTTGATGTACAAATTGATAAAGAAATTGTTGTAGCAATTGATATAGAAGTTATTTCCTTGGTTGTGGAAGTACCTCGAGTTAAGTTATTTATGAGGTTTCGTTTGTGGCTGATTACAGTGGCTTGAGAAGGTGGACCGAGGGCTGTTGTCAAATGAAGAGCTCTTTAGTGAGATCATATCTATAGAGATTACAATGTCCATCTTCACGTTAAGTCAAGTCAAGTAATCCACCTAGACAATCAGGGACCGTTACGATGACAGTCCATGACCACTGCTGATGGCAGAGTCCAGTACATTAGGTAGGGCAAACGAACCAAGGCGATGTATTCTAACCGATTGTTGTGACGTATGAGTGGTGCGGTCTTTTCCATCCATAGATATCCAGGGACATGTTTAGAAGCTGTGAAGCCGGGACTTAGTGACAGAGGCGGACAGCATGCTCGAATAAAGAGAGGTGGCCGATTCAGCGTTGAGGAAATGCTCTCGAGTTGAGTCCGTCGGGAGACATACATGCTAATGACTAGGTCTTGCCAGCAAACTCCAATGGTACAGCATTGGTTATGTGCGGGTTGTGCGTTGTCAGGGTCTGATAGTTTGAATATGGTTAGGACTGGTTGGATAGATTTATTTGACACATCATGTTTCCAGGGAAGCCAACTCGGACATGAGGTGGGTGTAACATCACCCTGATGTTACTCTTCACTCCCACCTTGATCAGTATGTATCACTTGCTCCTAATGTTACTCTTGGCTCCCACCGTGATCAGTATGTATCACTTGCTCCTAATGTTACTCTTGACTCCCACCTTGATCAGTATGTATCACTTGCTCCTAATGTTACTCTTGACTCCCACCTTGATCAGTATGTATCAAATGCTCCTAATGTTACTCTTGGCTCCCACCTTGATCAGTATGTATCACTTGCTCCTAATGTTACTCTTGACTCCCGCCTTGATCAGTATGTATCACATGCTCCTAATGTTACTCTTCACTCCCACCTTGATCAGTATGTATCACTTGCTCCTAATGTTACTCTTCACTCTCACCTTGATCAGTATGTATCACTTGACCCTGATGTTACTCTTCACTTCCACCTTGATCAGTATGTATCACTTGCTCCTAATGTTACTCTTCACTCCCACCTTGATCAGTATGTATCACTTGCTCCTAATGTTACTCTTCACTCCCACCTTGACCAGTATGTATCACTTGACCCTGATGTTACTCTTCACTTCCACCTTGATCAGTATGTATCAAATGCTCCTAATATTACTCTTCACTCCCACCTTGATCAGTATGTATCACTTGCTCCTAATGTTACTCTTCACTCCCACCTTGACCAGTATGTATCACTTGACCCTGATGTTACTCTTCACTCCCACCTTGATCAGTATGTATCACTTGCTCCTAATGTTACTCTTCACTCCCACCTTGATCAGTATGTATCACTTGCTCCTAATGTTACTCTTCACTCCCACCTTGACCAGTATGTATCACTTGACCCTGAAGTTACTCTTCACTCCCACCTTGATCAGTATGTATCACTTGCTCCTAATGTTACTCTTCACTCCCACCTTGATCAGTATGTATCACTTGACCCTGATGTTACTCTTCACTCCCACCTTGACCAGTCTGTATCACTTGACCCTGATGTTACTCTTCACTTCCACCTTGATCAGTATGTATCAAATGCTCCTAATATTACTCTTCACTCCCACCTTGATCAGTATGTATCACTTGCTCCTAATGTTACTCTTCACTCCCACCTTGACCAGTATGTATCACTTGACCCTGATGTTACTCTTCACTCCCACCTTGATCAGTATGTATCACTTGCTCCTAATGTTACTCTTCACTCCCACCTTGACCAGTATGTATCACTTGACCCTGATGTTACTCTTCACTTCCACCTTGATCAGTATGTATCAAATGCTCCTAATGTTACTCTTCACTCCCACCTTGATCAGTATGTATCACTTGACCCTGATGTTACTCTTCACTTCCACCTTGATCAGTATGTATCAAATGCTCCTAATATTACTCTTCACTCCCACCTTAACCAGTATGTATCACTTGACCCTGATGTTACTCTTCACTTCCACCTTGATCAGTATGTATCAAATGCTCCTAATGTTACTCTTCACTCCCACCTTGATCAGTATGTATCACTTGACCCTGATGTTACTCTTCACTTCCACCTTGATCAGTATGTATCAAATGCTCCTAATATTACTCTTCACTCCCACCTTGATCAGTATGTATCACTTGACCCTGATGTTACTCTTCCCTCCCACCTTGATCAGTATGTATCAAATGCTCCTAATATTACTCTTCACTCCCACCTTGATCAGTATGTATCACTTGACCCTGATGTTACTCTTCACTTCCACCTTGATCAGTATGTATCAAATGCTCCTAATATTACTCTTCACTCCCACCTTGATCAGTATGTATCACTTGACCCTGATGTTACTCTTCACTCCCACCTTGATCAGTATGTATCAAATGCTCCTAATATTACTCTTCACTCCCACCTTGATCAGTATGTATCACTTGACCCTGATGTTACTCTTCACTTCCACCTTGATCAGTATGTATCAAATGCTCCTAATATTACTCTTCACTCCCACCTTGATCAGTATGTATCACTTGACCCTGATGTTACTCTTCACTCCCACCTTGACCAGTATGTATCACTTGACCCTGATGTTACTCTTCACTCCCACCTTGATCAGTATGTATCAAATGCTCCTAATATTACTCTTCACTCCCACCTTGATCAGTATGTATCACTTGACCCTGATGTTACTCTTCACTTCCACCTTGATCAGTATGTATCAAATGCTCCTAATATTACTCTTCACTCCCACCTTGATCAGTATGTATCACTTGACCCTGATGTTACTCTTCACTCCCACCTTGACCAGTATGTATCACTTGACCCTGATGTTACTCTTCACTCCCACCTTGATCAGTATGTACCAAATGCTCCTAATATTACTCTTCACTCCCACCTTGATCAGTATGTATCACTTGACCCTGATGTTACTCTTCACTCCCACCTTGATCAGTATGTATCACTTGACCCTGATGTTACTCTTCACTCCCACCTTGATCAGTATGTATCACTTGACCCTGATGTTACTCTTCACTCCCACCTTGATCAGTATGTATCAAATGCTCCTAATATTACTCTTCACTCCCACCTTGATCAGTATGTATCACTTGACCCTGATGTTACTCTTCACTCCCACCTTGATCAGTATGTATCACTTGACCCTGATGTTACTCTTCACTCCCACCTTGATCAGTATGTATCACTTGACCCTGATGTTACTCTTCACTCCCACCTTGATCAGTATGTATCAAATGCTCCTAATATTACTCTTCACTCCCACCTTGATCAGTATGTATCACTTGACCCTGATGTTACTCTTCACTCCCACCTTGATCAGTATGTATCACTTGACCCTGATGTTACTCTTCACTCCCACCTTGATCAGTATGTATCACTTGACCCTGATGTTACTCTTCACTTCCACCTTGATCAGTATGTATCACTTGACCCTAATGTTACTCTTCACTCCCACCTTGATCAGTATGTATCACTTGACCCTGATGTTACTCTTCACTCCCACCTTGATCAGTATGTATCACTTGACCCTAATGTTACTCTTCACTCCCACCTTGATCAGTATGTATCACTTGACCCTAATGTTACTCTTCACTCCCACCTTGATCAGTATGTATCACTTGACCCTAATGTTACTCTTCACTCCCACCTTGATCAGTATGTATCACTTGACCCTGATGTTACTCTTCATTCTCTTAAAAACTAATGTAGAAATTTTTAGACTTTGAATTCAGATCTTCTCTGTGTAAAATATGTGCTTGAAGCTCCTTAAAAACTCTACCCTACGTGCGTTTCAAGATCCTTTCATAAAGATAATGGTAGTTCAACAGCAGACATTACTATCAGGGATGAAGTGTTAGATACTTTATTGTACGAGAGACCTCAACGTTTTAGGAAATTATGTAGCAAGTTCACTTTCTCCTTGCAAGTTCATTTTATCCCCTCATAATAAGTGAGGTACATATTCTCACCAGGATCGTATTGCACGTCTGGATAACGGAGATTGAATCTGATATCTTTACAGTGAGAAATAAGTGCGCTACCACTCTGCCACTGAGACAATCTTGTATATTTTTATAGTTTTGAGTATAATTCAGGTTAGTTTAATAATTATAACTAAATGCTTCCAAGATCGGCATGCATAATCTTTAACGATGACGGAGATGGCACACCTTCTGACCAGCTTCTGGTAGAAACTGTTCCTGCAACAATTAGCGAGTCGAGGTGCGAGTCGCTGGCGTCATGGAAACAGAAAACACCCGTGGTAGATGATGCTCAAAGCTGCTCCTACTGAGCTGAGTTACACTTTGACATTTCTATTTCTAGCGATTAACAGTGGTTCTTCTTACATACGTATGCGTACTTGAGAGGGTGAATCTGTGTCCCCCCTGGCTGTGGTGCAATGCATGGTTGCTATAGGGATTACAGTGTATATCCCCATATCGTTGTTCACTCTGCTGTGAACCTGACCCTATATTCTCTTCTGTTGAAGCCCATATGCCACAGGTGGTAATATATCTAGAAGAAGGATTCTTACTTCAAATAAACTGCTGCCTTGCAGGTAGCCTAGAAGGTTTGGGTGAGTTAACAAATGCATGAAATTCACCGAAATGGGATTTGCCTGACCAAAACAGGATGTACTTAACTAAACGTGGTTTTGCCTGGCCGAAAGAGGATTTGCCTGACCAAAACAGGATGTACTTAACTAAACGTGGTTTTGCCTGGCCGAAAGAGGATTTGCCTGACCAAAACAGGATGTACTTAACTAAACGTGGTTTTGCCTGGCCGAAAGAGGATTTGCCTGACCAAAACAGGATGTACTTAACTAAACGTGGTTTTGCGTGGCCGAAAGAGGATTTGCCTGACCAAAACAGGATGTACTTAACCAAACGTGGATTGCCTGACCGAAAAAGGATTAGCCTGACCAAAAGGTGATTTGCCTGGCTGAAAAGTGATTCATTCACATGGTCAAAAGATGATTTGCGCTGCAGAAAATAAATTTGCCTTACCGAACGGCGCAGATTTGGAAATCCAACAACCAAAGGTCATACATCGAATCTTATATAATAAATTAAGGCATATCTTCGATAGTTTAATTACAAAATCGTTCTAAATTAACCAGCAGGAATCCGGTCTTTATGAACATGTAAAAAAACAAACACAAACCAACTTGTCTTTATCCTCGCAAAAATGATTAATGAAATAAACAATAAAAGCCACAAACAGAACACACAAATAAACATGACACCAATTAACTGAAAGAAATTTAGTTTCATGTCATGTCAAGTACAGAATGAACATGATAAAATACCATATGTTTTTCATTAATCTCTAAGAGATGAAGACACGTTTTACACAACAGATAAGTCGACTAAACCTCACAAGCTGACCTCTGAAGCAAAGATAAGATAAGTGAGATAACTTTATTTATTTATTTAAAAAAATGAAATGTTATATTTGATATTTGTCAAGTGCCTTCTACGTCAACAGGTCATATGATCTTTGTATAAATATTTGCTTACCTCCCTCCTACGTACATATTCATCGATTCGGCCACGCATATATTCCTCTACAAATCGTGCATTCATCCAGTAATCCATTTATCTTTCAATCAATCCGTCCAATGTTTCGTCTAACTATCCATTAATCCAACCTTCCACACCTGTTAATCCATCCATTCATAAATTTGTCAAACCATCCAACCATCCACCCAACAACTGGCCATAGGTCCTACCTACCAATCCATTCATTCATTCATCCATTTATCATCCATCAATTCAACAACCGGCCATAGGCCCTAATCCATCCGCCAAACATCATCCCCATACATTTATTCAAACACATATATATATATCCACCAACCAACCAACTCACTGATCTATATATATATACCCAGCCCTTCCATTCATCTGTCATTCTATCTATCCAATATCCACCGATCTATCCAGCATTAACCCACCTATAAATGCATCATCCACACATCCAACCACCCGTCAATCACTCAAAACCTGTCAATCCACCCGTCTCTCAAACTGACATTGTATCTTGTATTCACCTGTCTAGGCCTGGCTCCACTTGCCCTTACGTGACAAAGCGTATTGTTAGCATCGTGGCCCCCTCTGTACCTCACCGCCCCTAGTACCTTCCCTGTTAAACATTATATAAATCTATTCCAAAAACTTCCTCACTGTTGCCACATCAATGAGCATTGGCCTGTTGTTATTTTTACATAAATACTGTCTTTATTTTTAATATGTGTATTTGAAATGTATTGTTTTAATATTTTCTATTAGTTTATTTTTAAAATGTATTCAAGATCGTGTTTATAATTTGAGACTACGCCCCAAAATGACGACCAACCAGAATCGCACGTTTAGGCACCCACACATTTAATTAGTTGCGCGAGGTAAATGAAAAACGTAATTTGAGAAAGGGACAAATTAATTATTCGTCCGCAATGTCCATGACTGGTGTGAAATAACAGTAAGCTGTTTATTATTTCGGGACCGGTCGTGCATATTAGGAGATGAAATAAGTGAAATTGAAGCCAACGACAGAAATGAAATAGGATAATGTATCATCTGGCGTCTGATTATCACAGTGGTAGAGAGCTCTCTTTCCACGACTATACAACAACATACGATACAACATCAGACTATGCACTAGCAGACTATACAACAACATACGATACAACATCAGACTGCACCAGCAGACTATGCAACAATCTACGATACAACACCGGACTATACAACAGCAGACTACAACAACATATTATACAACAATTTATTATACGACCATAGACCACGCAGGAATAGCCACACAAAACATATAAAGGATACACGTCAGTATATAATCAATATGTCAATAACTGAGATTTAACCAGACGTAGCCAAACCAAAAGCAGAAATACAAGTATTACCAAACAGAGTAAAGCGTCAGAGAAGATCTTTTCTTGCTATATCTATCAGTATAACTATGACTTCGTCTATCGAGATAGGAAGCCAAGATGAGGGTCTTGGCCAATATGTTTTACATGACCCTGACTAACACGTCTGATCAGTATATTTTACATAACCAGGCGTTAGTCTTCCTCACCAGAGACAGTCATAGAGACAGTGAAAGAGCTAGTGAAAGAAACAGGGATAGAAATACAGATTGATAGATACACAAGGAGAGACAGTCATATATTTACAGATATAATGATAGATACACAAGGAGAGACAGGTCATAGATTTACATATATAATGATAGATACACAAGGAGAGACAGTCATATATATAGAGATATATAGATAGATATACAAGGAGAGACAGTGATATACAGAGAGACATATATATACAAGGAGAGACAGTGATAGACATAGAGACATAGACATACAATGAGAGACAGTGATAGAGATACAGATAGACTGATAGATACACATGGAGAGACAGTAATATAAATAGACTGATAGATATACAACGAGAGAGTGATATATATTCAGATTTACTGATAGATACACACGGAGATACAGTGATATATATAGATTGATAGATACACAAGTAGAGAAAGAGTGGTAGACATACAGAAATACTGATAGATACACAAGGAGAGACAGTGCTAGATTTGCAGAGTGACTGATAGATATTCAAGAAAAAAAACAGTGATAGATACACAAGGAGAAATAGTGATGGATATACAAGAAGAAACAGTAATAGATACACAAGAAGAGACAGTGATAAATACACAAGGAACAGTGTTAGATACATAAGAAGAGACAGTAAAAGATACACAAGGAGATACAATGATATATACACAAGGAGAGACAGTGATAGATACACAAGGAGAGACAGTGATAAACGCACAAAGAATGACAGTGGTTAGTTTCTCCCCCAGAAAGACACACAAACAGGTTAATGACTTAAGCAGGGCATGGTGTGAAGTTTTTCTAGATGTCAGGGGCAAGACATTTAGAAGAGACCTGGCTCTAGTCTTTTACATTACATAAATGTACAGACAAGAAACAGGAAAGAGAACACAAAGAAAGAAAGAGAGAGAGAAAGAGAGAGAGAGAGAGAGAGAGAGACAGAGAGACAGAGACAGAGAGAGAAAGTGAGAGAGAGAGAGAGAGAGAGAGAGAGAGAGAGAGATTCGGACAAATCAAAGAATTGAGTTTGCAAGAGTATTAGGATAAAATAAGAGAAGCAAGCAAGTCTTAGGCCAGGAAAGGAAGCCACTTTACAGATCACAAAAAACAGAATGACGTATATTTGACATCCGAGAAGACAACATATGCTTGAGGTAATTATCAAGACAGAATAAGGTCCGACAGACAAAAACAAATAAATATAATTTGACAACATAAGAGAGTCTTGTACTTATTATTGTTGTCCTGTTTTGGCTCACTGAGGAGCATATCGCACCCGTTGTTGTTGGTGTCTGCTTAATAAATGCGCCAAAGTACTTCATGTAAGTTTTGATCCGTTGTTTTGTTTCACTTTATTGCTGCTGTTGTCTCGAAGGTACTACTCGTAATCAGTTCTTGACTCTTGATCGTGTTTCTTTGATGACGGGTCACAGTTGCTCTTCTTAATCCCGACGTAAGCTGAAGAATGTTTGCCTCGACCCCTCCTAGCTATATTGCAATTTTCGGCTTCTCAGAAGGATAATTAGTTTTAGGGATCATAGCTTCGATCCCTACCTCATTGGCTAGGCTGCTGTAAGAGATCCAGTTTCAAGAATTTGTCAGTATATTTTCCCTTACCACTATATCAGTCTTCAGTATATTTGACGTACTAGGGTTGTAAAACGCTTGTAGAATCTGTTACAGGGGGCTCACGAGTTGAGGCTATACAGCTCCAAGCCTCCAGTCTGTGGTCGGGAAGATGAACGAGTACCATTTCTTCTTCTTCTTCTTCAACTTCTTCTTCTTCTATTTGTTTTTCCTGCACTTCCTCCTCCTTTTTCTCTTTCTTCATTCTTCTTCTATTTTACCTATTCTTCTGTCACTTCATCGTCATCTTAACCATCTTCTTTATTTTCTTCTTTTCTTGTTCTCGTACATCTTACCTTATTCTTCCGTATTGTCTTCCACTTTTTTTCTTTTCTTCCTTTTCTTTTTCTTCCTTTTCTATTTTCTTCCCTTTGTTCTTCTTTTTCTTCTTCTTTCTATTCTTTTGATCTTTCTTCTTCTTCACTTTTATTTTCTTCATCTTCTTCTTTTTTTCACTTCATCGTTTTCTTCCCCTTCATCTTTCAAACCTAGAGAGAATAAGTTATTCACTCACTTTTCCCCCCGTAGAACATCCTTTTGGTCTGTACGAACAGAGTGGTCTGTAGACCCTTGTGAGATGGCGAGTCTTCGACCAGTGAAGAGTTATGTGGCGCTGTTGGTCGCCACTTACAACATAGGTACAAGCTGTGATGTTCACTTCTTTGTGACATACAGATCCTCACAACAACTAAAGCAAAGATAGTGGATACAACTGATCTGTCCATGGGAGAGATCACATATGAATAACATGGGAGAGATCATATATGAATAACATGGAAGAGATCACATATGAATAACATGGGAGAGATCATTTAAAGATAACATGGGAGAGATCATGTAAGGAACACCATGGGAGACATTACATAGGAATAACATGGGAGAGATTACACAAGGAATAACATGGAAGAGATTACATAGGAATAACATGGGAGAGATTACACAAGGAATAACATGGGAGAGATCATGTAAGGAATAACATGGGATAGATTACATAGGAATAACATGGGAGATATCATGTAAGGAATAACATGGGAGAGATCACACACGGAATAACATGGAAGAAGTCATATAGGGAATAACATGAGAGAGATCATACAGGTATAATATTAGAGAGATCAGACAAGGAATAACATAGTAGAGATCACATAAGAATAATATGGAAGAGATAACGTAAGTAATACAATGGGAGAGATCACATCAACTATAACATTGGAGAGATCACACACGAAATAACATAGAAGAGGTCACATATGAATAACATGGGCGATATCACAAAAGGAATAATTAGTGGTTTGTATCTAGATATCTGGCACGACTTCCGTTATCGACACGTTCCAACAACGATCCAGCTGTAAATGGGCATCTAGCTTACAGTTAAGGAATAAAAGCCAGCGAGGAAAGTAACTGCCCTCCCTACCCCATAAAGAAACTGTAGCTACGTACATTGAGTCTCTCACACTTTCTCCCCGACAGCAACAAGGGGAACCTTGAGTATAACCCTTTAGTTGGCACAAGAAAACACAATGAGAACTAAGAAGTAGCTGACCTGGCAGTATTGGGGAATGGGGAACGAACAACACGTAACATAAAGGCTAATTTCAGTAAAGAGGCATATTCATATTTTTCAAGGACAAATGGTTATGTTAGGACAAGGATATGTTAAAAATGTGAAATATATTAAAATACATAAATGCTGGCGATAGACAGAGAAGATGCTATGGGCCATTCATAATATAGTAACAAAATACAGTCTAGGTTACAGGAAGGAAGAGTGAAAGAAAGAAGGAGAGGAAAAATAAAAGAATGTCATTTAGCTGTCGTGACTGCTTTCTTTTGTGTCCATGTTGTTTGTCACTGAATTGTTGAATGCTTTTATGAGCCCACATTTGTGAATACGTCGCGTGAAACAGGGACATTGCCATTAGTATCATGTTTTAGTGTAGTCTGTCACGCATTTGGGGTGACTGAACGCTATCATGACATCAACAAACAGAGCAACACTCGGCTAGGAGTGACCATATTTTGCATTTATATGTGGGGATTTAGCTCAGTTATTAATCTTCTTTCACCAGATCTATGTGGAGAGATATTGTACTCATATTTTCGTGGACAAGTATTTAGTGGGAGCTACTCAACTAAGCTTTGTTTTACGTTGGGAGATAGTGAAGTAAGTTTTGGCTTACGTTGGGAGATAATGAACTTAGCTTTTTTTACATTGAGAGATAGTGAACTACGTATTGTTTTACGTTGGGAGATAGTGAAGTAAATTTTCGCTCATGTTGGGACATAGTGAACTAAGCTTTGTTTTACGTTAGGAGGTTGGGACGATGAGGCTAACGTCTGGTCAGGCCCAACCGCCTGGAGGACCCCAGTCCACCTCCATCAACACGCTCGAGATTTTGAGGAAAGCTAATTCGACCTGCCACTTATCGCCCTTTTCATGACGCACAGAAGAGTAATCTTCTCATTGGGGGCATTCGTGAACAACAACAACTTTTGGAAGTATGTCACTGTCTCGGAGTTTTCGTTAGGATTTTTCGAGTCTGCCTTTTTTTGACAGCGAGAAGGAAGTATTGATCTAAACTCTGTTTTACACACAGAGGTAATGATATAATCTTTGTTTTACACACAGAGGTATTGATATAATCTTTGTTTTACACGCACAGGTATTGATCTAATCTTTGTTTTATACACAGAGGTATTGATATAATCTTTGTTTTACACGCACAGGTATTGATCTAATCTTTGTTTTACGCACAGAGGTTTTGATCTAATCTTTGTTTCACACACAGAGGTATTGATCTGACCTTTTTTTTTACACATTGAGGTATTGATCTGACCTGTGTTTTACACATCCAGATATTGATCTAACCTTTGTTTTACGTAGTGAGGTATTAATACCACGTTTGATTTACGAAAAGACGTATGTATCTGAACTTTATTTTACTTTAGAAGGTATTCAACTACGCTTTTTTTCACTTTAGATATACTGAACTATCCATTGGATGACTTTGAGGTGAGAATATTGGAAACCTTTATGTTACATCGAAATGGAGGATTCTCGACTAAACATTATTATATGTTGGGGAGGAGCAGGGTGGGAGTTGGGGGGGGGGGATTAACTTTTAAACTAACCATTTTTTACGATGAGAGAGGATGATTATTTGTCTAACCTCTATTTTATTATGGGCGAGGGGGGCTGGTGGTGGTGAGGTTTAGAAGGATGAGGGAGGGGGTTATTACACTACCTTTGTTTCTTTTTATTTGTTAGCGTTCGCCTTATTTCTTTATTACCCAAGGCGGTGTACGCTGCACTTACCTTTTTATTTTGCTCCAGTTGACCCATACATTTTATGTAAAGGTCTGCCTCATCCTACATTTTCTAAAGGTTTACTTCCCTGGGGTCACGGCCTGTACTGTGATTGGGGAGCGAACCGAGCACCTTCGGGTTGTGAACCGTGTCACTCAGCCACTAGCATGCGCCGTCCTCGTTTACGTTACGTCGAGATTGGGCGGGAAAAAGGGGAGGGGAAGGGGGTTTGAAATAACTTTGCCTTGCTCTGGAAGGTATTAAACTAATCCATGTACCTCAGTTGGGAGGTATTCAACTAGCCTTTGTGTTAAATTGAGACGTCATGCAACTTCCTTGTTGTTATCTGGAGAAGTAGAAGTATACATTTCATCTACCTATTGACATATCCAATCAAAATGCTTGGAAAAGGTGAATACTTCCAGTATGTTAGCACTAACCAATTTACTTATTGCGGACCTCGTTGACCTGACAGACCCAGTTTAATATATTTATTATTTACGAGAAAAATAGAACCTCAGATTACAAATCGTAGGAGGTAGATGAAATATAAAAATTGCCGCACAAAAATATATGTTTAAATAATCATGTCAGTTTATTAAGTTGAGGGATTTACCTGCGCCGGAAAAAAAGTCATAAATAAATTTCACAACCTAACAATCTAAAGAGACGCACAATAAAAATATGAAATTCATGAATAATAAGCAGTACAAATATTAGGCTTTTGATTGTTAGCTGTAGGCTTTTAAAGCTGTTTTGCTTTACTTTGTTCTATATCGATTTTAGATTATCATTTTATGTAGCTTGTGTGCATTCAGCTATTTAAATATTTTTTTTCAGACTTTGAGATAAAAATATAAATTATACCTGGTACTACACTTACGTTCACTGGAGTTACTCAAAACCTGAGACTAATAATAGTTGTCCATCACAAATGATGAAGACCACTCTCTTTGTACAACCGTGCGGACAGTAGTATCTCTTGCTGTGTCCGCTGAAATGGGTGACTTGCGCGGTTATTTGGATTAAAGTGAGGAAGAAACTGCGCCTTTTGTCAACCTCACTCACAGAGCCTAAGCTACCTTTTGCCAGTGGCAAGACATTCATCGAGACGACTGGAGATATCATAGGATGTAGAGTTTGCCTCAGGGTTACCACCGAAGCCTTCCCGTAAACATGTATCCCGCATGGTAGAAAGGGGGGAAGGCATCTAACGCAGTTTGTCGTGCCTTTTCGATAACCACAAGAGGTCGTATGGACAACACTCAGCGTGTGAGTGACTCTGGCATCTCTCCCCAGCTGTATTCAGCTCATCATAGTAGCATCTAAAATTCCCACACGCCATATTCGTGAAGGTGAACCGGCAGAACTAACCCGTGAAATACGACATTCAGCCGGCGTCCAGACCAGGATAAACGGATGGAAGAAATCACAAAAAAAAAGAACGAAATAACAAGTCCAGACGGAAAACAACTCCACGTTTCCGTGAACACAAGTGTAAGTCGTCGACTAGTGTGAATTCCAGGCAAATCCGTGGTCTGGCGGCATCCATAATGATCCAAAACAGTAGAGAAATGTAGACTCGCAGCCAGTTATGGCACCATCTTTGCTGAGAATAACTGTTATATTATCTATGCCAGATCCAAGACAGTGCTTCCCGTTTTACGAGCAATGCTTGGCCTTTTGATGACAACACAATAACATGTACAGATATAGTATTTGACCAATTAATTGAGCAACTAATTAATTTATTCATTGATTTATGTATTGATTGTTTCATTTATTGATTCATTGATTGATTAATTGATTGATTCATTAACTGATTAATGTATTGATTGATTCATTGTTTGATTCAGGAATTGATTCATTGACTGATTAAAATCATTTATTCATTCATTCAATGATTAATTCATTAATTGATGTATTAATTGATTAATTTTTATTCCTTTCTTGAATGATTGGCTGATTAAATCACATTATTGACTGATGTATTGATTGATTCAAGAATATATTTTTTGACTGATTCATTGATTGATTCATAAACCGATTAATGTATTGATTGATTGATTCATTGTTTGAATCACTGATTGATTCATTAACTGATTAATTGATTTATTCATTAATTCATTCATTGGCTAATTAATTGATTAATTAATTGACTGATTCGTTGATTGATTCATTGGTCTTGCACCCCCGATGCATATACCGCAACTTCAACTGGTTACTTTGTAGGACGCTTAGAAGTATTTCCATTAATGATTTTATACGATGAGGCTGCCAACACCATGCACAACCCTCTTAATCGTGTCTTAAGGTATACTGGGTACGCTACAGTATCCAACTTCTTGTCATCCCAAGAATCACTGTGATGGGTAAAAGCAACACAAACCATATTACTGTATAGAAGAAAAGTCCAGATACACAACACAAACCATTATACAGTATAGAAGAAAATTCCAGATACACAACATAAAAAGACCAAACAAGATCATAGGAAAGTCAGAACAAAGGATTAGGAAATTCAATGCAATCTACAAGCAAAGAAGCAGTTCTGCACAACACGACTCACTCTTTGAGTATCGATGTTCTCAAAGTGATGCTCGCTTAACATTCTACATGTGTCTGGTGCACTTTTTCACGCGCACCACTGAGTGAGAGTTTATTTTTAGAACAAGGTCGCACTCAATATTATTGACCAGAACGCAGCTGATATGATTAAAGTGCAGTTTCCGACTTTGCTTGATTATGCTTTTTTAACCTTGAATGCAATTTTTGTTGTTTGTAGAAAGAAGGAAACCATACTTGTAATAGGACGAACATGAGAGGAAGCTTCCAGTATCTTCAGTACACTTGTTTTTATTTTTCAGAAACAAGCGATTCTTTTTAAAAACGATTGCTTTTTTAAATTTCTTTTGTCTTTGAGAGAAGATGGATCTCAATGCCATGTTATTATTTTGTGCTAATCTCAGATTCTGTCAATATCTCTCTATCCTTCTTTCTCCCCCCCCCCTCTCTCCCCTCGGTCTCACCCTTCCTCTATCACTCAGCATGAATACCGTTCATATGTTTAGAAGTTTGACGAGTCTGTGGCAAGCTAAGATCTAATTTGAATCAATCCGGGCAACGTTTAAACCGCTGCAGCTACCTCTTCCTTCGTTATCAGTTGGTTATCTTCTATAGTTATTGGTGTTGGAAAGGATTGTTTTCTCAGGTTCGTTCCGTCCTTCATAGTTGTATAGCTCGGAACATTACTCTCTCCATCGTGCCAGTACAACATTGTCCCCAATAAGGCACCTGCCGCTTGTATCCTAGATCATAAAGTTCCTGCCTTGTCTTGATGTTACCAGTTCTTTGACCACCTTGTATGCTCCTCTATGGCCATTTCTGTTTAATCTCTCTTCAATGTTTGTACATTGCTCATATTTCCACGCTTCTTTCACCTGTCTTATCTTTTGAGGTCTAGAATTTCTTTGGTTACCCATGACTTCTTTTTTGTTTTGTGGCACCCCAGGATCTATGTTGCAGTATCAATGAGTGCTGAGTTAATTAAGAGACTCTGTTACTGTATCCGCACGCACTCCCTCGCTGAGACCCAACAGGGAAGCAAATCTCCCTCATAACCTTGTTTCGAACACTTCGATGATTGTTTGGTCTTTTAGCTTGTCCAGATCAAATTTAGTCTAGTCACTTCTTTCTTTGCGACTCTCTTCAATCGTAGACGCATAGTCATCATAACAAGATCGTGGTCGCTTCCTATATCCGCTCCGGGACAACTTCTCGTTTTGTCGGTGTTGATGCTAGATCTAAACCTCCTCTGGACCAGTATATAGTCAATTTGGCTGTGCACTTCATTGTTTGGGTTAAGCCATTTCCAGCGTCTAGACGGCTTGTTAAACCCGAACGTGTTTGCTACTAACAGCTTATTGCATCGTGCCAATTCTAAGAGTCTGAGGTCCCGATCATTAGTTTCTTTGTTTCCGTATGGGCCACATATTCCCCTCCAGTCATGGCCTGCATCTTCTCCAATTTGTATTCTCCAATTATGAATTGAATACGTATCAAGATGCTGAGCAGTGCACGAACTGCAGCTGTCAGCGACTTACAGCTCACTCCTACCTTCAGCGCCAGCGAGCGAGAGCTGCCAAGACCCTTCTCCTCCTCCACGCGGTGATGCTGAATAACAGGCTGCAGCAGAGCATAATGGCTAAAGAGAAAGATCGAACAGGGAAGGCTAACCCGGTAACCAAAAATGCCTGCTGAGGTCGGATATGTTGGACCGAAAGGTGCAAATATCGCAGTAAAGCTGTGAACTACGACAAAATACATTCCATTCTCCGAAGAACATCCTGCTACTTGCAAAGCATGTTTTTAGAGCTTGATGGCCGGAGTTTGAGAACGAATGACGATGAAGAAGAAGAAGACGAATAATAATAATAATAATAAAATACGTATGTACTTACTTGCTTAGTGGTTCCTCTTATATCCAGAGGTGTAGAATGCCAGAGAGCTCGTCATACTGTTCTATCATCAGTCTTTCTCCGGGTTACTCCCAGCGTACTTTGGGATATCCTGGACGACTTTATTCCTGACCCTTGACCTCAAATAGTCGTCGTGGTATCCGGCCCTCTTTCATTCTACATACATAAATAAACCACCGCAACCCAGACTGCTCCAGTTGAGCCTGCAGAGGTTGGAATTCGAGACCTTGTCGTTACATATTCTTTCCTTTGTCACCTGACTAGCTTTCTAAAGTATTCCATTTCTGAGGATTTCAACTGCCTTTTTTTGCGGTTGAAATGATTGGTCATGACTTACATCGATATGTCAGTACAGAAGCCCATCCATCTATTTTCTTGTTTATTTCTCTTGTTGAGAGATCCTTTGTTTATTGCAAGGAAAAGTCTACCTGTTTATTTCTGTTGTGTGATTAACTCTTCTCTATAGTCTACTACAGCTCCAAAATATTTGAATTAGCTGACTTGTTCCAGTGGCTGTGCTCTCCGGGTTATCTGACGATCTCTCGCGACCACATGAATTAGTTGATTTGTTCCAGTGGCTGTGCTCTCGGTGTTATCTGATGTTTCATCTATCGCGATCACATGGATGAGCTGACTTGTTCCAATGGCTGGGCTCCCAGGGCTATCTGATGTTTCACCTATCACGACCACATGAATTTGCGGACTTGTTCCAGTGGCTGTGCTCCCAGGGTTATCTGATGTTTCATCTATCGCGATCACATGAATGAGCTGACTTGTTCCAATGGCTGGGTACCCAGGGCTATCTGATGTTTCACCTATCACGACCACATGAATTAGCTGACTTGTTCCAGTGGCTGTGCTCCCAGGGTTATCTGATGTTTCATCTATCGCGACCACACGGTTTTTGTTTTACAGCTGCTGATGGACATTCCTCTACTCTCCAACCCTTTTCAGACCTGCAAGTTGTGATGTGGCATCTGGAAGAAAAACGAATACTAATTCCACAGCAAGCCGGCTTTAGACAGCACAGATCCACTGAGGACCAGGTCATCCTCATAGCCCAGGAAATAGAAAATGCCTACCAGGCACAGAAACACACATTAGCGGTGTGGGTGGACCTGGAAAAAGTATTTGACAAAGTCTGGAAAGATAGACGTAGAGTCAAGCTAAGAAGAAGTGATGTTTGTGGGAAAATATACAAGTGGATCAACCACTACCTCAAAAACAGAACGGCCAGAGTCCAAGTACAAGGGCAGATGAGCAAAAAGGTGACACTTGAGCAGGGAGTACCCCAAGGGGGAGTACTGTCACTCACACTCTTCCTGGTGTATATAAACGACATTACAGAGAATATACCAAGAAGAGTCCATAGCTCAATGTTTTGCAGACCATCTGGCTATGTGGACCTCTGAAAAGAATCTCACCATAGCAAGAAATCGGATGCAGCAAGCCCTAACATCGCTGGAAGAGTGGGCGAACTCATGGCTGGTCAAAATAAACGAGGAGAAAACCACATGCACAATATTCTCGCTTTCAATCAAACCCCAAAATACAAAATTAAGTTTAAATGGCAAATTCCTGCAGCCAAACGACAACCCAAACTATCTGGGAGTCACATTTGATCGGCGCATGACATGGAAAAGTCAGATCGAGAGAAACCGAATGAGAGCCAGAGAAAGAATGGCAATCATGAGGAAACTTGCTGGCACAAGCTGGGGAGCAGACGAAAGCATACTAAAGAAACTGTACACTGGAAGAGTGAGACCAGTTCTCGAGTTTGGCATTGCGGCATGGACAACAGCAGCAAAGGCGAACTTCGATAAAGCTAGCAACCTTCAAAACCAAGCCATGAGAGTTATAACAGGAGGCATGAAGTCAACGCCAATTGTAGAACTTGAAAAGATTACAAAACTGCAATCCATGACCGATAGAAGAGACTGCAGAGCCCATCTGCAGTCAGAGAAACTCCTAAGACTGACTGACCATCCAATGTACCAGAGACTAAACAATTTGGGAAATGGGAAACTAAAGCGGAGAAACTTTGCAGAAATAGCCAAAGCAAAGATGCACGAAGATCCCATAAACGCACTAACAACACTGTACGAAAACCTACCTGGAGGCAGGATTTATTTCCAGAGGTGGTAGAAAATATACCAGGTATTGGAAACAAAAACTGCCAGACTGAAAAAGAAAGGAGAGATACTACCCTAAGCTTCATATCGAAAAACTACCCAAGCATGGACTGGACCCATGCATACACCGACGGTTCTGTAACAAACACTACACAGAACGGAGGGGCAGGAGCATTCCTGAACGTGCCAAATGGCAGAAAAATAACACTGTCATTCGCTACTGGTAAGTACACAATCAATTTCAGAGCGGAGGCAGAGGCACTGAGGGCGGCAGTGGAAGAAATGGTAACACACAAAGAAAATGAAAGCCATATAGTCCTGCTTTCAGATGCTCTCGCCGTAGTCACAGCGCTAAAAAGCCAGAAAAACACTGAACTTAATGACTTAAGAGCAGCACTCTGCAAACTGTGCCAGCAGTCCGCATCAAAAAGGGTAGTGGTACAGTGGGTCCCATCACACTGCAACATCCAAGGCAACGAGGAGGCAGACAGACTGGCAAAAGAAGGTGCAAGACTACCACAAACAGATACTAGTATGACGTACGAAGAGTCAAAACGGCTTATCAAAGCCAGATACATGACCAAATGGGAAACCGAACATACTGGTTACACCAAAAACGATGCCTACTACCAGTTGAACAGAAGAGAGCAGGTCGTTGTCTTCAGACTTCGCACTGGCCACAATAGACTGAGGTACCACCTATTCAACAAATTAAAGATAGGGTGTACCGACGAATGCCCGTTCGGTACCGGTAAAATGACCGCTGAACATCTGCTGCAGAACTGCCCGACATACGAGGATCAGAGAGAGCAGATGTGGCCATCACCAGTGAAACTTACAAGACAAGCTCTATGGCAGTGTCGACAGCCTCAGGATGACCACCGCTTTTTTTTCGAAAAAAATAATGGTTACTGTCTGACTGCGTACGAAGAAGAAGAAGAAGAAGACCTGCAAGTTGGTCTGGTGATGTGCATCGGACATTATGACCAGGGCCACGTCATGTGCAAACTCCAGCTTCAATATAAAGGTTAAAGGTTAAAGGCAAGGGTTCTTCTTCTTCTTCTTCTTCTTCTTCTTCTTCTTCTTCTTCTTCTTCTTTTTCTTCTTCTTCGTACTCTGTCAGACGTCAACTTGAATTTATTCGAAGAAAGCAACTGTCATCCTGAGGCTGTCGACACTGCCATAGAGCTTGTCTAGTGTTGCCACTGGTGATGGCCACGTGTGCAAAGGCAAGGGTTCATCTTTATTGCCGTCGGTTTCCCCATATAGCTCAGCCTCTCTCAACAGACAAATATTAGATGGTTACCCTGGTAGTACCCTACTGAGTATCCCTCCGCCACATCAACCACGCTCTCCTTTTTCTTGTCACATTTTGATGACATCGTAAAATGTAAAGATAGTTCCAAAGCAGACACTGCTGTCGGGAATGACGTGATGGAGACTATATTATGACTGGACCTTAGTTTATTATGAAGTGGGCTGGCCAGTTTCCTTTCTCGCCGTCTTTCCTTCCCTAACTATAAACATGGTACCTATGTAGAGCTGGGTCGACTGGAGAGTGCAAATAACGAGAATCCAACTCTGGACTTTGCCGTCCAAAGTGAGCTCTCCACCACTGCTCTGATCAAGAACGTACTTTGTATGTTTGTGTGTGCATGTATAATATATATATATATATATATATATATATATATATATTGGTATATGTGTGTGTGTGTGTGTATATTATGTGCTGTATATATCTGTGTGTGTGTACATGTATATACTATGTGCTGTATATATGTATGTGTGTGTATGAACAAAACATGCATGGTTGTGCAGGTATATAATTTGCATATATTCGTACATGTACAAAATATGTTTGTATGTGTTTATGTATGTATATAAAATGAAAATAGAAAATGGCTCATACAACAGACATCATTGTACATGGGCACTCACAAATGTGCTCTGTCCCTTTCATTGTTAAAAGTGTCACCACAAAGCTCCTGTGGAGACTTCTAAGTCTTCTCCTACTTCGCCAGGTACCCATTTCAGCTGGGTAGACTAGAGTAAGTGGTCACACCATGAAAAAGCTCACGACATTTCCAGCCTGTCAAACCGAGCTCGACGTTAAGCGCAGCTGGTTCGTTGGGATGTACACCAGACTCACAAATCATACGTTGGGAAGTACACCAGACTCACAACCCATACGTTGGGATGTACACCAGGGTCACAACCCATACGTTGAGATGTACACCAGGCTCACACCCCATACGTTGGGATGTACACCAGACTCATAACCCATACGTTGGGAAGTACACCAGACTCACAACCCATACGTTGGGAAGTACACCAGAATCACAACCCATACGATGGGAAGTACACCAGACTCACAACCCATACGTTGGGATGTATACCAGACTCACAACCCATACGTTGGGATGTACACCAGACTCACAACCCATACGTTGGGATGTACACCAGACTCACAACCCATACGTTGGGATCTACACCAGACTCACAACCCATACGTTGGGATGTACACCAGACTCACAACCCATACGTTGGGATGTACACCAGACTCACAACCCATACGCTGCGATGTACACCAGACTCACAACCCATACGTTGGGATGTACACCAGACTCACAACCCATACGTTGGGGTGTAGACCAGACTCACAATCCATACGTTGGGGTGTACACCAGACTCACAACCCATACGTTGGGATGTACACCAGGGCCACCACCTGTACCTTGGTATGTACACCAGGGTCACAACCCATACGTTGGGATGTACACATTAGGCTCACACCCCATACGTTGGAATGTACACCAGACTCACAACCCATACTTTGGGATGTACACCAGACTCACAACCTGTACGTTGGGATGTACACCAGAATCACAACCCATACGTCGCACACTACCCTTCCCCTTCGTGTATATAATTTGTATATATGTGTGTGCGCATATATTAAATATGTATATCTGTGTGCGCATATACTATATATGCATATGTGCAAGTATATAATATGTATGTCGTTGTTTCGTAGAGATTTGTCATCCTGTCTGACGAATGTCCATCATTTTCAACATCAAAGCTAGTCATGCAAGTTAAACCTAGACGTATAAACCAATGTGTGGAAGCGAGTGTGCATGTTTGTGCTGTAGTGCTTCCGTCGTGTGGCGTCTACTTCGCTAATGCCATTTGTGCCAAGTTTGTGAGTCCGATAATCGCACGCCTCCCCACCATAACTTTTATGGTGGCTAGTCCGGGGATAGGGGTCAAGAGATGGGGCGGGAAACATAACGAAAGAGTCTGAGAGATACACGGACAAATAATTCATTGATAGTTTTACAATAGGTAAAGGACTTTTTGAAACTTGTGGTCTTTTATGAAGCGGGCTGAGGACAATATCATCATCATTATGTAGCATGTCCTTTATAGAACGTCGTTCCCATCACAGTCTGTCTGAAAGAAACTCTTTCCCTTGCCAAAACTCCAGCCTCCGCCACAGTCATACCCAGGCTTTCCTGGTTATCTTGGTGACATCGTCTTCTTGGTCTACGCCTGCTGCTTTTGCCTGGCACCATACCTTCCTTCTCTGTTCTCTAAAAACCGTTGTGTCTCTTGATGTGACCACAGTATTTACATATTCTGGCCATTATGGAATTGAAAGAAAAACCATTTCTCCTCTATGTTCAACTCTTGCCGAATGTCTATATTTGTCTTTTTCTCTGTCCAGGGTAATAATTCTGAGGATCTTTCTGTAACATTTTGACTCAAAGGATTCGATTCTTTGTCTAGAAGTTTTGGTAATCGTCCATGATTCACAGCCATATGCTGTCACCGGAAAAACACAGGCTCTCAAGACTTTTACTTTTGTCGTTTTGTTGGTGCTCTGCCATAATTTCTGCAGGCTGTTCAGTCTCAGCATTGCCATGGCTAGTCTTCTTATTTCTTTGATACAGTCGCCATTTTTATCAATTCTGGAGCCCAGATATTCAAAATGCGTGACATGATCAATTTCCTCACCACCCACTGTAAATTTATGTTGACATCGTGTTTTGTCGGTGGTCGTTATCTTTTGTTTTATTTATGTTTATAAACAAGTTTTGATCGTTACTGTGTCTATTTACGGCTAAAATTAGCTGCTCTAGCCTTCTGCACTTCTTGATAGTATCACTGTGTCGTCTGCGTATCGTAACTCTGAAATCTCGTACCCGCCAATCGTAAATGTATCAAAACGTTCAATGTTCTTGTCTTCTCTAACATTTCTCATTATACATTTTGCATATACGTTGTATAGATAAGGTGAGATGATACATCCCTGTCTTACTTCATTTTTAACTGCGAACCAATCTGATGTTTGTCCATATACTCGGACAGCGGCTGGTTGATCTTGGTATAATGTTTCAATAAGATGTATAATGGGCACATTAAACCCAATTTCCTTAATTATGTTTCACATATTTTGTTGTTTAACCGTGTCAAAGGCCTTGGTGTAATCAATGAAATACCTGTACAGGTCTACATTAAACTCACTACATTTTCAAATGCAGAGGACAATAACGGAAGTAAAATAAATCCGCACCCAGAGGAATCTTAACCACATATCAAAACAAGAACTAGATTACCAGTAATATACATAAATAACTGACCTCTAGCAGAGAAAGTTGCTTGTACTGAAGATAAAGAAAGTTGTTTGTACTGAAGATAGAGTTACTTGTACTGAAGGTAGAGAAAATTGCTTGTACTGAAGGTAGAGAAAGTTGCTTGTACTGAAGGTAGAGAATGCTGCTTATACTGAAGATAGAGAAAGTTGCTTGTACTGAAGATAGAGAAAGTTGTTTGTGCTGAAGATAGAGTTACTTGTACTGAAGGTAGAGAAAATTGCTTGTACTGAACGTAGAGAATGCTGCTTATACTGAAAGCAGAGAAAGCTGATTGTACTAAAGGTAGAGATAGTAGTTTGTACTGAAGGTAGAGAAAGCTACTTGTACTGAAGATAGAGAAAGTTGTTTGTACTGACTAGTACTAAAAATATAAAAAAAATAGATAGAGTTACTTGTACTGTATGTAGAGTTGCTTGTACTGACTGAAAGTAGAGTTGCTTGTACTGAAGATAGAGTTGCTTGTACTGAAGGTAGAGTTCCTTGTACTGAAGGTAGAGTTGCTTGTACTGAAGGTAGAGTTGCTTGTACTGAATGTAGAGTTGCTTGTACTGAATGTAGAGTTGCTTGTACTGAAGGTAGAGTTGCTTGTACTGACTGAAGGTAGAGTTGCTTGTACTGAAGGTAGAGTTGCTTGTACTGACTGAAGGAAGAGTTGCTTGTGCTGACTGAAGATAGAGTTGCTTGTACTGAAGGTAGAGTTGCTTGTACTGACTGAAGGTAGAGTTGCTTGTACTGAAGGTAGAGTTGCTTGTACTGAATGTAGAGTTGCTTGTACTGAATGTAGAGTTGCTTGTACTGAAGGTAGAGTTGCTTGTACTGACTGAAGGTATAGTTGCTTGTACTGAAGGTGGAGTTGCTTGTACTGAAGGTAGAGTTGCTTGTACCGACTGAAGATATAGTTGCTTGTACTGAAGGTAGAGAAAGTTGCTGGTACTAAAGATAAAAAAAATAGATATAATTGCTTGTTCTGAATGTAGAGTTGCTTGTACTGGAGGTAGAGTTGCTTGTACTGAAGATAGAGTTGCTTGTTCTGAAGGTAGAGTTGCTTGTACTGGAGGTAGAGTTGCTTGTACTGAAGGTAGAGTTGCTTGTACTGAAGGTAGAGTTGCTTGTACTGAAGATATAGTTGCTTGTACTGAAGATAGAGTTGCTTGTACTGAAGGTAGAGTTGCTTGTACTGAAGGTAGAGTTGCTTGTACTGACTGAAGGTAGAGTTGCTTGTACTGAAGGTAGAGTTGCTTGTACTGACTGAAGGTAGAGTTGCTTGTACTGAAGGTAGAGTTGCTTGTACTGAAGGTAGAGTTGCTTGTACTGACTGAAGGTAGAGTTGCTTGTACTGACTGAAGATAGAGTTGCTTGTGCTGACTGAAGGTAGAGTTGCTTGTACTGAAGGTGGAGTTGCTTGTACTGAAGGTAGAGTTGCTTGTACTGACTGAAGGTAGAGTTGCTTGTACTGACTGAAGGTAGATTTGCTTGTACTGACTGAAGGTAGAGTTGCTTGTACTGACTGAAGGTAGAGTTGCTTGTACTGACTGAAGGTAGAGTTGCTTGTACTGAAGGTAGAGTTGCTTGTACTGACTGAAGGTAGAGTTGCTTGTACTGACTGAAGGTAGAATTGCTTGTACTGACTGAAGGTAGAGTTGCTTGTACTGAAAGTAGAGTTGCGTGTACTGACTGAAGGTAGAGTTGCTTGTACTGACTGAAGGTAGAGTTGCTTGTACTGAAGGTAGAGTTCCTTGTACTGAAAGTAGAGTTGCTTGTACTGACTGAAGGTAGAGTTGCTTGTACTGACTGAAGGTAGAGTTGCTTGTACTGACTGAAGGTAGAGTTGCTTGTACTAAAGGTAGAGTTGCTTGTACTGACTGAAGGTAGAGTTGCTCGTACTGACTGAAGGTGGAGTTGCTTGAACTGACTGAAGGTAGGGTTGCTTGTACTGATGGTAGAGTTGCTTGTACTAAAGATAGAGTTGCTTGTACTGAAGGTAGAGTTGCTTGTACTGAAGGTAGAGTTGCTTGTACTGAAGGTAGAGTTGCTTGTACTGACTGAAGGTAGAGTTGCTTGTACTGACTGAAGGTAGGGTTGCTTGTACTGACTGAAGGTAGAGTTGCTTGTACTGATGGTAGAGTTCCTTGTACTGACTGAAGGTAGGGTTGCTTGTACTGATGGTAGAGTTCCTTGTACTGAAGGTAGAGTTGCTTGTACTGACTGAAGGTAGAGTAGCTTGTACTGAAGGTAGAGTTGCTTGTACTGACTGAAGGTAGAGTTCCTTGTACTGACTGAAGGTAGAGTTCCTTGTACTGTCTGAAGATAGAGTTGCTTGAACTGAAGGTAGAGTTGCTTGTACTGAAGGTAGAATTGCTTGTACTGACTGAAGGTAGAGTTCCTTGTACTGACTGAAGGTAGGGTTGCTTGTACTGACTGAAGGTAGAGTTGATTGTACTGACTGAAGGTAGAGTTGCTTGTACTGAAGGTAGAGTTCCTTGTACTGAAGGTAGAGTTGCTTGTACTGAAGGTAGAGTTCCTTGTACTGAAGGTAGAGTTCCTTTTACTGAAGGTAGAGTTCCTTGTACTGAAGGTAGAGATCCTTGTACTGAAGGTAGAGTTCCTTGTACTAAAGATAGAGTTGCTTGTACTGAAGGTAGAGTTCCTTGTACTGAAGGTAGAGTTCCTTGTACTGAAGGTAGAGTTCCTTGTACTGATGGTAGAGTTGCTTGTACTGAAGGTAGAGTTGCTTGTACTGACTGAAGGTAGAGTTGCTTGTACTGACTGAAGGTAGAGTTCCTTGTACTGAAGGTAGAGTTGCTTGTACTGATGGTAGAGTTGCTTGTACTGAAGGTAGAGTTCCTTGTACTGACTGAAGGTAGAGTTGCTTGTACTGAAGGTAGAGTTGCTTGTACTGAAGGTAGAGTTGCTTGTACTGAAGGTAGAGTTGCTTGTACTGACTGAAGGTAGAGTTGATTGTACTGACTGAAGGTAGAGTTGCTTATACTGACTGAAGGTAGAGTTGCTTGTACTGAAGGTAGAGTTGCTTGTACAGAAGGTAGAGTTCCTTGTACTGACTGAAGATAGAGTTGCTTGTACTGAAGGTAGAGTTGCTTGTACTGAATGTAGAGTTGCTTGTACTGAAGGTAGAGTTGCTTGTACTGAATGTAGAGTTGCTTGTACTGAATGTAGAGTTGCTTGTACTGAAGGTAGAGTTGCTTGTACTGACTGAAGGTAGAGTTGCTTGTACTGACTGAAGGTAGAGTTGCTTGTACTGAAGGTAGAGTTGCTTGTACTGACTGAAGGTAGAGTTGCTTGTACTGAAGGTAGAGTTGCTTGTACTGAATGTAGAGTGTCTTGTACTAAATGTAGAGTTGCTTGTACTGAAGGTAGAGTTGCTTGTACTGACTGAAGGTATAGTAGCTTGTACTGAAGGTGGAGTTGCTTGTACTGAAGGCAGAGTTGCTTGTACCGACTGAAGATATAGTTGCTTGTACTGAAGGTAGAGTAAGTTGCTGGCACTAAAGATAAAAAAAATAGATAGAATTCTTGTTCTGAATGTAGAGTTGCTTGTACTGGTGGTAGAGTTGCTTGTACTGAAGGTAGAGTTGCTTGTACTGAAGGTAGAGTTGCTTGTACTGAAGGTAGAGTTGCTTGTACTGACTGAAGGTAGAGTTGCTTGTACTGACTGAAGGTAGAGTTGCTTGTACTGAAGGTAGAGTTCCTTGTACTGAAGGTAGAGTTGCTTGTACTGACTGAAGGTAGAGTTGCTTGTACTGACTGAAGGTAGAGTTGCTTGTACTAAAGGTAGAGTTGCTTGTACTGACTGAAGGTAGAGTTGCTCGTACTGACTGAAGGTGGAGTTGCTTGAACTGACTGAAGGTAGGGTTGCTTGTACTGATGGTAGAGTTGCTTGTACTGAAGATAGAGTTGCTTGTACTGAAGGTAGAGTTGCTTGTACTGAAGGTAGAGTTGCTTGTACTGAAGGTAGAGTTGCTTGTACTGACTGAAGGTAGAGTTGCTTGTACTGACTGAAGGTAGGGTTGCTTGTACTGACTGAAGGTAGAGTTGCTTGTACTGATGGTAGAGTTCCTTGTACTGACAGAAGGTAGGGTTGCTTGTACTGATGGTAGAGTTCCTTGTACTGAAGGTAGAGTTGCTTGTACTGACTCAAGGTAGAGTAGCTTGTACTGAAGGTAGAGTTGCTTGTACTGACTGAAGGTAGAGTTCCTTGTACTGACTGAAGGTAGAGTTCCTTGTACTGTCTGAAGATAGAGTTGCTTGAACTGAAGGTAGAGTTGCTTGTACTGAAGGTAGAATTGCTTGTACTGACTGAAGGTAGAGTTCCTTGTACTGACTGAAGGTAGGGTTGCTTGTACTGACTGAAGGTAGAGTTGATTGTACTGACTGAAGGTAGAGTTGCTTGTACTGAAGGTAGAGTTCCTTGTACTGAAGGTAGAGTTGCTTGTACTGAAGGTAGAGTTCCTTGTACTGAAGGTAGAGTTCCTTTTACTGAAGGTAGAGTTCCTTGTACTGAAGGTAGAGTTCCTTGTACTGAAGGTAGAGTTCCTTGTACTGAAGGTAGAGTGGCTTGTACTGAAGGTAGAGTTCCTTGTACTGAAGGTAGAGTTCCTTGTACTGAAGGTAGAGTTCCTTGTACTGATGGTAGAGTTGCTTGTACTGAAGGTAGAGTTGCTTGTACTGACTGAAGGTAGAGTTGCTTGTACTGACTGAAGGTAGAGTTCCTTGTACTGAAGGTAGAGTTGCTTGTACTGATGGTAGAGTTGCTTGTACTGAAGGTAGAGATCCTTGTACTGACTGAAGGTAGAGTTGCTTGTACTGAAGGTAGAGTTGCTTGTACTGAATGTAGAGTTGCTTGTACTGACTGAAAGTAGAGTTGCTTGTACTGAAGATAGAGTTGCTTGTACTGAAGGTAGAGTTCCTTGTACTGAAGGTAGAGTTGCTTGTACTGAAGGTAGAGTTGCTTGTACTGAATGTAGAGTTGCTTGTACTGAATGTAGAGTTGCTTGTACTGAAGGTAGAGTTGCTTGTACTGACTGAAGGTAGAGTTGCTTGTACTGACTGAAGGTAGAGTTGATTGTACTGACTGAAGGTAGAGTTGCTTATACTGACTGAAGGTAGAGTTGCTTGTACTGAAGGTAGAGTTGCTTGTACAGAAGGTAGAGTTCCTTGTACTGACTGAAGGTAGAGTTGCTTGTACTGACTGAAGGTAGAGTTGCTTGTACTGAGGGTAGAGTTGCTTGTACTGAAGGTAGAGTTTCTTGTACTGACTGAAAGTAGAGTTTCTTGTACTGAAGATAGAGTTGCTTGTACTGAAGGTAGAGTTGCTTGTACTGAATGTAGAGTTGCTTGTACTGAAGGTAGAGTTGCTTGTACTGAATGTAGAGTTGCTTGTACTGAATGTAGAGTTGCTTGTACTGAAGGTAGAGTTGCTTGTACTGACTGAAGGTAGAGTTGCTTGTACTGACTGAAGGTAGAGTTGCTTGTACTGAAGGTAGAGTTGCTTGTACTGACTGAAGGTAGAGTTGCTTGTACTGAAGGTAGAGTTGCTTGTACTGAATGTAGAGTGTCTTGTACTAAATGTAGAGTTGCTTGTACTGAAGGTAGAGTTGCTTGTACTGACTGAAGGTATAGTAGCTTGTACTGAAGGTGGAGTTGCTTGTACTGAAGGTAGAGTTGCTTGTACCGACTGAAGATATAGTTGCTTGTACTGAAGGTAGAGTAAGTTGCTGGCACTAAAGATTAAAAAAATAGATAGAATTCTTGTTCTGAATGTAGAGTTGCTTGTACTGGTGGTAGAGTTGCTTGTACTGAAGGTAGAGTTGCTTGTACTGAAGGTAGAGTTGCTTGTACTGAAGGTAGAGTTGCTTGTACTGACTGAAGGTAGAGTTGCTTGTACTGACTGAAGGTAGAGTTGCTTGTACTGAAGGTAGAGTTCCTTGTACTGAAGGTAGAGTTGGTTGTACTGACTGAAGGTAGAGTTGCTTGTACTGACTGAAGGTAGAGTTGCTTGTACTAAAGGTAGAGTTGCTTGTACTGACTGAAGGTAGAGTTGCTCGTACTGACTGAAGGTGGAGTTGCTTGAACTGACTGAAGGTAGGGTTGCTTGTACTGATGGTAGAGTTGCTTGTACTGAAGATAGAGTTGCTTGTACTGAAGGTAGAGTTGCTTGTACTGAAGGTAGAGTTGCTTGTACTGAAGGTAGAGTTGCTTGTACTGACTGAAGGTAGAGTTGCTTGTACTGACTGAAGGTAGGGTTGCTTGTACTGACTGAAGGTAGAGTTGCTTGTACTGATGGTAGAGTTCCTTGTACTGACAGAAGGTAGGGTTGCTTGTACTGATGGTAGAGTTCCTTGTACTGAAGGTAGAGTTGCTTGTACTGACTCAAGGTAGAGTAGCTTGTACTGAAGGTAGAGTTGCTTGTACTGACTGAAGGTAGAGTTCCTTGTACTGACTGAAGGTAGAGTTCCTTGTACTGTCTGAAGATAGAGTTGCTTGAACTGAAGGTAGAGTTGCTTGTACTGAAGGTAGAATTGCTTGTACTGACTGAAGGTAGAGTTCCTTGTACTGACTGAAGGTAGGGTTGCTTGTACTGACTGAAGGTAGAGTTGATTGTACTGACTGAAGGTAGAGTTGCTTGTACTGAAGGTAGAGTTCCTTGTACTGAAGGTAGAGTTGCTTGTACTGAAGGTAGAGTTCCTTGTACTGAAGGTAGAGTTCCTTTTACTGAAGGTAGAGTTCCTTGTACTGAAGGTAGAGTTCCTTGTACTGAAGGTAGAGTTCCTTGTACTGAAGGTAGAGTGGCTTGTACTGAAGGTAGAGTTCCTTGTACTGAAGGTAGAGTTCCTTGTACTGAAGGTAGAGTTCCTTGTACTGATGGTAGAGTTGCTTGTACTGAAGGTAGAGTTGCTTGTACTGACTGAAGGTAGAGTTGCTTGTACTGACTGAAGGTAGAGTTCCTTGTACTGAAGGTAGAGTTGCTTGTACTGATGGTAGAGTTGCTTGTACTGAAGGTAGAGATCCTTGTACTGACTGAAGGTAGAGTTGCTTGTACTGAAGGTAGAGTTGCTTGTACTGAATGTAGAGTTGCTTGTACTGACTGAAAGTAGAGTTGCTTGTACTGAAGATAGAGTTGCTTGTACTGAAGGTAGAGTTCCTTGTACTGAAGGTAGAGTTGCTTGTACTGAAGGTAGAGTTGCTTGTACTGAATGTAGAGTTGCTTGTACTGAATGTAGAGTTGCTTGTACTGAAGGTAGAGTTGCTTGTACTGACTGAAGGTAGAGTTGCTTGTACTGAAGGTAGAGTTGCTTGTACTGACTGAAGGAAGAGTTGCTTGTGCTGACTGAAGATAGAGTTGCTTGTACTGAAGGTAGAGTTGCTTGTACTGACTGAAGGTAGAGTTGCTTGTACTGAAGGTAGAGTTGCTTGTACTGAATGTAGAGTTGCTTGTACTGAATGTAGAGTTGCTTGTACTGAAGGTAGGGTTGCTTGTACTGACTGAAGGTATAGTTGCTTGTACTGAAGGTGGAGTTGCTTGTACTGAAGGTAGAGTTGCTTGTACCGACTGAAGATATAGTTGCTTGTACTGAAGGTAGAGAAAGTTGCTGGTACTAAAGATAAAAAAAATAGATATAATTGCTTGTTCTGAATGTAGAGTTGCTTGTACTGGAGGTAGAGTTGCTTGTACTGAAGATAGAGTTGCTTGTTCTGAAGGTAGAGTTGCTTGTACTGGAGGTAGAGTTGCTTGTACTGAAGGTAGAGTTGCTTGTACTGAAGGTAGAGTTGCTTGTACTGAAGATATAGTTGCTTGTACTGAAGATAGAGTTGCTTGTACTGAAGGTAGAGTTGCTTGTACTGAAGGTAGAGTTGCTTGTACTGACTGAAGGTAGAGTTGCTTGTACTGAAGGTAGAGTTGCTTGTACTGACTGAAGGTAGAGTTGCTTGTACTGAAGGTAGAGTTGCTTGTACTGAAGGTAGAGTTGCTTGTACTGACTGAAGGTAGAGTTGCTTGTACTGACTGAAGATAGAGTTGCTTGTGCTGACTGAAGGTAGAGTTGCTTGTACTGAAGGTGGAGTTGCTTGTACTGAAGGTAGAGTTGCTTGTACTGACTGAAGGTAGAGTTGCTTGTACTGACTGAAGGTAGATTTGCTTGTACTGACTGAAGGTAGAGTTGCTTGTACTGACTGAAGGTAGAGTTGCTTGTACTGACTGAAGGTAGAGTTGCTTGTACTGAAGGTAGAGTTGCTTGTACTGACTGAAGGTAGAGTTGCTTGTACTGACTGAAGGTAGAATTGCTTGTACTGACTGAAGGTAGAGTTGCTTGTACTGAAGGTAGAGTTGCGTGTACTGACTGAAGGTAGAGTTGCTTGTACTGACTGAAGGTAGAGTTGCTTGTACTGAAGGTAGAGTTCCTTGTACTGAAAGTAGAGTTGCTTGTACTGACTGAAGGTAGAGTTGCTTGTACTGACTGAAGGTAGAGTTGCTTGTACTGACTGAAGGTAGAGTTGCTTGTACTAAAGGTAGAGTTGCTTGTACTGACTGAAGGTAGAGTTGCTCGTACTGACTGAAGGTGGAGTTGCTTGAACTGACTGAAGGTAGGGTTGCTTGTACTGATGGTAGAGTTGCTTGTACTAAAGATAGAGTTGCTTGTACTGAAGGTAGAGTTGCTTGTACTGAAAGTAGAGTTGCTTGTACTGAAGGTAGAGTTGCTTGTACTGACTGAAGGTAGAGTTGCTTGTACTGACTGAAGGTAGGGTTGCTTGTACTGACTGAAGGTAGAGTTGCTTGTACTGACTGAAGGTAGAGTTGCTCGTACTGACTGAAGGTGGAGTTGCTTGAACTGACTGAAGGTAGGGTTGCTTGTACTGATGGTAGAGTTGCTTGTACTAAAGATAGAGTTCCTTGTACTGACTGAAGGTAGGGTTGCTTGTACTGATGGTAGAGTTCCTTGTACTGAAGGTAGAGTTGCTTGTACTGACTGAAGGTAGAGTAGCTTGTACTGAAGGTAGAGTTGCTTGTACTGACTGAAGGTAGAGTTCCTTGTACTGACTGAAGGTAGAGTTCCTTGTACTGTCTGAAGATAGAGTTGCTTGAACTGAAGGTAGAGTTGCTTGTACTGAAGGTAGAATTGCTTGTACTGACTGAAGGTAGAGTTCCTTGTACTGACTGAAGGTAGGGTTGCTTGTACTGACTGAAGGTAGAGTTGATTGTACTGACTGAAGGTAGAGTTGCTTGTACTGAAGGTAGAGTTCCTTGTACTGAAGGTAGAGTTGCTTGTACTGAAGGTAGAGTTCCTTGTACTGAAGGTAGAGTTCCTTTTACTGAAGGTAGAGTTCCTTGTACTGAAGGTAGAGATCCTTGTACTGAAGGTAGAGTTCCTTGTACTAAAGGTAGAGTTGCTTGTACTGAAGGTAGAGTTCCTTGTACTGAAGGTAGAGTTCCTTGTACTGAAGGTAGAGTTCCTTGTACTGATGGTAGAGTTGCTTGTACTGAAGGTAGAGTTGCTTGTACTGACTGAAGGTAGAGTTGCTTGGACTGACTGAAGGTAGAGTTCCTTGTACTGAAGGTAGAGTTGCTTGTACTGATGGTAGAGTTGCTTGTACTGAAGGTAGAGTTCCTTGTACTGACTGAAGGTAGAGTTGCTTGTACTGAAGGTAGAGTTGCTTGTACTGAAGGTAGAGTTGCTTGTACTGAAGGTAGAGTTGCTTGTACTGACTGAAGGTAGAGTTGATTGTACTGACTGAAGGTAGAGTTGCTTATACTGACTGAAGGTAGAGTTGCTTGTACTGAAGGTAGAGTTGCTTGTACAGAAGGTAGAGTTCCTTGTACTGACTGAAGGTAGAGTTGCTTGTACTGACTGAAGGTAGAGTTGCTTGTACTGAGGGTAGAGTTGCTTGTACTGAAGGTAGAGTTTCTTGTACTGACTGAAAGTAGAGTTTCTTGTACTGAAGATAGAGTTGCTTGTACTGAAGGTAGAGTTGCTTGTACTGAATGTAGAGTTGCTTGTACTGAAGGTAGAGTTGCTTGTACTGAATGTAGAGTTGCTTGTACTGAATGTAGAGTTGCTTGTACTGAAGGTAGAGTTGCTTGTACTGACTGAAGGTAGAGTTGCTTGTACTGACTGAAGGTAGAGTTGCTTGTACTGAAGGTAGAGTTGCTTGTACTGACTGAAGGTAGAGTTGCTTGTACTGAAGGTAGAGTTGCTTGTACTGAATGTAGAGTGTCTTGTACTAAATGTAGAGTTGCTTGTACTGAAGGTAGAGTTGCTTGTACTGACTGAAGGTATAGTAGCTTGTACTGAAGGTGGAGTTGCTTGTACTGAAGGTAGAGTTGCTTGTACCGACTGAAGATATAGTTGCTTGTACTGAAGGTAGAGTAAGTTGCTGGCACTAAAGATAAAAAAAAAAGATAGAATTCTTGTTCTGAATGTAGAGTTGCTTGTACTGGTGGTAGAGTTGCTTGTACTGAAGGTAGAGTTGCTTGTACTGAAGGTAGAGTTGCTTGTACTGAAGGTAGAGTTGCTTGTACTGACTGAAGGTAGAGTTGCTTGTACTGACTGAAGGTAGAGTTGCTTGTACTGAAGGTAGAGTTCCTTGTACTGAAGGTAGAGTTGCTTGTACTGACTGAAGGTAGAGTTGCTTGTACTGACTGAAGGTAGAGTTGCTTGTACTAAAGGTAGAGTTGCTTGTACTGACTGAAGGTAGAGTTGCTCGTACTGACTGAAGGTGGAATTTCTTGAACTGACTGAAGGTAGGGTTGCTTGTACTGATGGTAGAGTTGCTTGTACTGAAGATAGAGTTGCTTGTACTGAAGGTAGAGTTGCTTGTACTGAAGGTAGAGTTGCTTGTACTGAAGGTAGAGTTGCTTGTACTGACTGAAGGTAGAGTTGCTTGTACTGACTGAAGGTAGGGTTGCTTGTACTGACTGAAGGTAGAGTTGCTTGTACTGATGGTAGAGTTCCTTGTACTGACAGAAGGTAGGGTTGCTTGTACTGATGGTAGAGTTCCTTGTACTGAAGGTAGAGTTGCTTGTACTGACTCAAGGTAGAGTAGCTTGTACTGAAGGTAGAGTTGCTTGTACTGACTGAAGGTAGAGTTCCTTGTACTGACTGAAGGTAGAGTTCCTTGTACTGTCTGAAGATAGAGTTGCTTGAACTGAAGGTAGAGTTGCTTGTACTGAAGGTAGAATTGCTTGTACTGACTGAAGGTAGAGTTCCTTGTACTGACTGAAGGTAGGGTTGCTTGTACTGACTGAAGGTAGAGTTGATTGTACTGACTGAAGGTAGAGTTGCTTGTACTGAAGGTAGAGTTCCTTGTACTGAAGGTAGAGTTGCTTGTACTGAAGGTAGAGTTCCTTGTACTGAAGGTAGAGTTCCTTTTACTGAAGGTAGAGTTCCTAGTACTGAAGGTAGAGTTCCTTGTACTGAAGGTAGAGTTCCTTGTACTGAAGGTAGAGTGGCTTGTACTGAAGGTAGAGTTCCTTGTACTGAAGGTAGAGTTCCTTGTACTGAAGGTAGAGTTCCTTGTACTGATGGTAGAGTTGCTTGTACTGAAGGTAGAGTTGCTTGTACTGACTGAAGGTAGAGTTGCTTGTACTGACTGAAGGTAGAGTTCCTTGTACTGAAGGTAGAGTTGCTTGTACTGATGGTAGAGTTGCTTGTACTGAAGGTAGAGATCCTTGTACTGACTGAAGGTAGAGTTGCTTGTACTGAAGGTAGAGTTGCTTGTACTGAAGGTAGAGTTGCTTGTACTGAAGGTAGAGTTGCTTGTACTGACTGAAGGTAGAGTTGATTGTACTGACTGAAGGTAGAGTTGCTTATACTGACTGAAGGTAGAGTTGCTTGTACTGAAGGTAGAGTTGCTTGTACAAAAGGTAGAGTTCCTTGTACTGACTGAAGGTAGAGTTGCTTGTACTGACTGAAGGTAGAGTTGCTTGTACTGAGGGTAGAGTTGCTTGTACTGAAGGTAGAGTTTCTTGTACTGACTGAAAGTAGAGTTTCTTGTACTGAAGATAGAGTTGCTTGTACTGAAGGTAGAGTTGCTTGTACTGAATGTAGAGTTGCTTGTACTGAAGGTAGAGTTGCTAGTACTGAATGTAGAGTTGCTTGTACTGAATGTAGAGTTGCTTGTACTGAAGGTAGAGTTGCTTGTACTGACTGAAGGTAGAGTTGCTTGTACTGACTGAAGGTAGAGTTGCTTGTACTGAAGGTAGAGTTGCTTGTACTGACTGAAGGTAGAGTTGCTTGTACTGAAGGTAGAGTTGCTTGTACTCAATGTAGAGTGTCTTGTACTAAATGTAGTGTTGCTTGTACTGAAGGTAGAGTTGCTTGTACTGACTGAAGGTATAGTTGCTTGTACTGAAGGTGGAGTTGCTTGTACTGAAGGTAGAGTTGCTTGTACCGACTGAAGATATAGTTGCTTGTACTGAAGGTAGAGAAAGTTGCTGGCACTAAAGATAAAAAAAATAGATAGAATTGCTTGTTCTGAATGTAGAGTTGCTTGTACTGGTGGTAGAGTTGCTTGTACTGAAGGTAGAGTTGCTTGTACTGAAGGTAGAGTTGCTTGTACTGAAGGTAGAGTTGCTTGTACTGAAGGTAGAGTTGCTTGTACTGACTGAAGGTAGAGTTGCTTGTACTGACTGAAGGTAGGGTTGCTTACTGACTGAAGGTAGAGTTGATTGTACTGAAGGTAGAGTTCCTTGTACTGAAGGTAGAGTTGCTTGTATTGACTGAAGGTAGAGTTGCTTGTACTGATGGTAGAGTTCCTTGTACTGACTGAAGGTAGGGTTGCTTGTACTGATGGTAGAGTTCCTTGTACTGAAGGTAGAGTTGCTTGTACTGACTGAAGGTAGAGTTGCTTGTACTGAAGGTAGAGTTGCTTGTACTGACTGAAGGTAGAGTTCCTTGTACTGACTGAAGGTAGAGTTCCTTGTACTGTCTGAAGATAGAGTTGCTTGAACTGAAGGTAGAGTTGCTTGTACTGAAGGTAGAATTGCTTGTACTGACTGAAGGTAGGGTTGCTTGTACTGACTGAAGGTAGGGTTGCTTGTACTGACTGAAGGTAGAGTTGATTGTACTGACTGAAGGTAGAGTTGCTTGTACTGAAGGTAGAGTTCCTTGTACTGAAGGTAGAGTTGCTTGTACTGAAGGTAGAGTTCCTTGTACTGAAGGTAGAGTTCCTTTTACTGAAGGTAGAGTTCCTTGTACTGAAGGTAGAGTTCCTTGTACTGAAGGTAGAGTTCCTTGTACTGAAGGTAGAGTTGCTTGTACTGAAGGTAGAGTTCCTTGTACTGAAGGTAGAGTTCCTTATACTGAAGGTAGAGTTCCTTGTACTGATGGTAGAGTTGCTTGTACTGAAGGTAGAGTTGCTTGTACTGACTGAAGGTAGAGTTGCTTGTAGTGACTGAAGGTCGAGTTCCTTGTACTGAAGGTAGAGTTGCTTGTACTGATGGTAGAGTTGCTTGTACTGAAGGTAGAGTTCCTTGTACTGACTGAAGGTGGAGTTGCTTGTACTGAAGGTAGAGTTGCTTGTACTAAAGGTAGAGTTGTTTGTACTGAAGGTAGAGTTGCTTGTACTGACTGAAGGTAGAGTTGATTGTACTGACTGAAGGTAGAGTTGCTTATACTGACTGAAGGTAGAGTTGCTTGTACTGAAGGTAGAGTTGCTTGTACAGAAGGTAGAGTTCATTGTACTGACTGAAGGTAGAGTTGCTTGTACTGACTGAAGGTAGAGTTGCTTGTACTGAAGGTAGAGTTGCTTGTACTGAAGGTAGAGTTTCCTGTACTGACTGAAAGTAGAGTTGCTTGTACTGAAGATAGAGTTGCTTGTACTGAAGGTAGAGTTGCTTGTACTGAAGGTAGAGTTGCTTGTACTGAAGGTAGAGTTGCTTGTACTGAATGTAGAGTTGCTTGTACTGAATGTAGAGTTGCTTGTACTGAAGGTAGAGTTGCTTGTACTGACTGAAGGTAGAGTTGCTTGTACTGACTGAAGGTAGAGTTGCTTGTACTGAAGGTAGAGTTGCTTGTACTGACTGAAGGTAGAGTTGCTTGTACTGAAGGTAGAGTTGCTTGTACTGAATGTAGAGTGATTTGTACTAAATGTAGAGTTGCTTGTACTGAAGGTAGAGTTGCTTGTACTGACTGAAGGTATAGTTGCTTGTACTGAAGGTAGAGTTGCTTGTACCGACTGAAGATATAGTTGCTTGTACTGAAGGTAGAGAAAGTTGCTGGTACTAAAGATAAAAAAAATAGATAGAATTGCTTGTTCTGAATGTAGAGTTGCTTGTACTGGAGGTAGAGTTGCTTGTACTGAAGATTGTGTTGCTTTTTCTGAAGGTAGAGTTGCTTGTACTGGTGGTAGAGTTGCTTGTACTGAAGGTAGAGTTGCTTGTACTGAAGGTAGAGTTGCTTGTACTGAAGATAGAGTTGCTTGTACGAAAGATAGAGTTGCTTGTACTGAAGGTAGAGTTGCTTGTACTGAAGGTAGAGTTGCTTGTACTGAAGGTAGAGTTGCTTGTACTGAAGGTAGAGTTGCTTGTACTGAAGGTAGAGTTGCTTGTACTGACTGAAGGTAGAGTTGCTTGTACTGACTGAAGGTAGAGTTGCTTGTACTGACTGAAGGTAGAGTTGCTTGTGCTGACTGAAGATAGAGTTGCTTGTACTGAAGGTGGAGTTGCTTGTACTGAAGGTAGAGTTGCTTGTACTGACTGAAGTTAGGGTTGCTTGTACTGACTGAAGGTAGAGTTGCTTGTACTGAAGGTAGAGTTGCTTGTACTGACTGAAGGTAGAGTTTGCTTGTACTGACTGAAGGTAGAGTTGCTTGTACTGAAGGTAGAGTTGCTTGTACTGACTGAAGGTAGAGTTGCTTGTACTGACTGAAGGTAGAGTTGCTTGTACTGACTGAAGGTAGTGTTCCTTGTACTGAAGGTAGAGTTGCTTGTACTGATGGTAGAGTTGCTTGTACTCAAGGTAGAGTTGCGTGTACTGACTGAAGGTAGAGTTTCTTGTACTGAAGGTAGAGTTGCTTGTACTGAAGGTAGAGTTCCTTGTACTGACTGAAGGTAGAGTTGCTTGTACTGAAGGTAGAGTTGCTTGTACTGACTGAAGGTAGAGTTGCTTGTACTGACTGAAGGTAGAGTTGCTTGTACTGAAGGTAGAGTTGCTTGTACAGAAGGTAGAGTTCCTTGTACTGACTGAAGGTAGAGTTGCTTGTACTGAAGGTAGAGTTGCTTGTACAGAAGGTAGAGTTCCTTGTACTGACTGAAGGTAGAGTTGCTTGTACTGACTGAAGGTAGAGTTGCTTGTACTGAGGGTAGAGTTGCTTGTACTGAAGGTAGAGTTTCTTGTACTGACTGAAAGTAGAGTTTCTTGTACTGAAGATAGAGTTGCTTGTACTGAAGGTAGAGTTGCTTGTACTGAATGTAGAGTTGCTTGTACTGAAGGTAGAGTTGCTAGTACTGAATGTAGAGTTGCTTGTACTGAATGTAGAGTTGCTTGTACTGAAGGTAGAGTTGCTTGTACTGACTGAAGGTAGAGTTGCTTGTACTGACTGAAGGTAGAGTTGCTTGTACTGAAGGTAGAGTTGCTTGTACTGACTGAAGGTAGAGTTGCTTGTACTGAAGGTAGAGTTGCTTGTACTGAATGTAGAGTGTCTTGTACTAAATGTAGAGTTGCTTGTACTGAAGGTAGAGTTGCTTGTACTGACTGAAGGTATAGTTGCTTGTACTGAAGGTGGAGTTGCTTGTACTGAAGGTAGAGTTGCTTGTACCGACTGAAGATATAGTTGCTTGTACTGAAGGTAGAGAAAGTTGCTGGCACTAAAGATAAAAAAAATAGATAGAATTGCTTGTTCTGAAGGTAGAGTTGCTTGTACTGAAGGTAGAGTTGCTTGTACTGACTGAAGGTAGAGTTGCTTGTACTGACTGAAGGTAGGGTTGCTTACTGACTGAAGGTAGAGTTGATTGTACTGAAGGTAGAGTTCCTTGTACTGAAGGTAGAGTTGCTTGTATTGACTGAAGGTAGAGTTGCTTGTACTGATGGTAGAGTTCCTTGTACTGACTGAAGGTAGGGTTGCTTGTACTGATGGTAGAGTTCCTTGTACTGAAGGTAGAGTTGCTTGTACTGACTGAAGGTAGAGTTGCTTGTACTGAAGGTAGAGTTGCTTGTACTGACTGAAGGTAGAGTTCCTTGTACTGACTGAAGGTAGAGTTCCTTGTACTGTCTGAAGATAGAGTTGCTTGAACTGAAGGTAGAGTTGCTTGTACTGAAAGTAGAATTGCTTGTACTGACTGAAGGTAGGGTTGCTTGTACTGACTGAAGGTAGGGTTGCTTGTACTGACTGAAGGTAGAGTTGATTGTACTGACTGAAGGTAGAGTTGCTTGTACTGAAGGTAGAGTTCCTTGTACTGAAGGTAGAGTTGCTTGTACTGAAGGTAGAGTTCCTTGTACTGAAGGTAGAGTTGCTTGTACTGAAGGTAGAGTTCCTTGTACTGAAGGTAGAGTTCCTTGTACTGAAGGTAGAGTTCCTTGTACTGATGGTAGAGTTGCTTGTACTGAAGGTAGAGTTGCTTGTACTGACTGAAGGTAGAGTTGCTTGTAGTGACTGAAGGTCGAGTTCCTTGTACTGAAGGTAGAGTTGCTTGTACTGATGGTAGAGTTGCTTGTACTGAAGGTAGAGTTCCTTGTACTGACTGAAGGTGGAGTTGCTTGTACTGAAGGTAGAGTTGCTTGTACTAAAGGTAGAGTTGCTTGTACTGAAGGTAGAGTTGCTTGTACTGACTGAAGGTAGAGTTGATTGTACTGACTGAAGGTAGAGTTGCTTATACTGACTGAAGGTAGAGTTGCTTGTACTGAAGGTAGAGTTGCTTGTACAGAAGGTAGAGTTCATTGTACTGACTGAAGGTAGAGTTGCTTGTACTGACTGAAGGTAGAGTTGCTTGTACTGAAGGTAGAGTTGCTTGTACTGAAGGTAGAGTTTTTTGTACTGACTGAAAGTAGAGTTGCTTGTACTGAAGATAGAGTTGCTTGTACTGAAGGTAGAGTTGCTTGTACTGAAGGTAGAGTTGCTTGTACTGAAGGTAGAGTTGCTTGTACTGAATGTAGAGTTGCTTGTACTGAAGGTAGAGTTTCTTGTACTGACTGAAGGTAGAGTTGCTTGTACTGACTGAAGGTAGAGTTGCTTGTACTGAAGGTAGAGTTGCTTGTACTGACTGAATTTAGAGTTGCTTGTACTGAAGGTAGAGTTGCTTGTACTGAATGTAGAGTGTTTTGTACTAAATGTAGAGTTGCTTGTACTGAAGGTAGAGTTGCTTGTACTGACTGAAGGTATAGTTGCTTGTACTGAAGGTGGAGTTGCTTGTACTGAAGGTAGAGTTGCTTGTACCGACTGAAGATATAGTTGCTTGTACTGAAGGTAGAGAAAGTTGCTGGTACTAAAGATAAAAAAAATAGATAGAATTGCTTGTTCTGAATGTAGAGTTGCTTGTACTGGAGGTAGAGTTGCTTGTACTGAAGATTGTGTTGCTTTTTCTGAAGGTAGAGTTGCTTGTACTGGTGGTAGAGTTGCTTGTACTGAAGGTAGAGTTGCTTGTACTGAAGGTAGAGTTGCTTGTACTGAAGGTAGAGTTGCTTGTACTGAAGGTAGAGTTGCTTGTACTGAAGGTAGAGTTGCTTGTACTGAAGGTAGAGTTGCTTGTACTGACTGAAGGTAGAGTTGCTTGTACTGACTGAAGGTAGAGTTGCTTGTGCTGACTGAAGATAGAGTTGCTTGTACTGAAGGTGGAGTTGCTTGTACTGAAGGTAGAGTTGCTTGTACTGACTGAAGGTAGAGTTGCTTGTACTGACTGAAGTTAGGGTTGCTTGTACTGACTGAAGGTAGAGTTGCTTGTACTGAAGGTAGAGTTGCTTGTACTGACTGAAGGTAGAGTTTGCTTGTACTGACTGAAGGTAGAGTTGCTTGTACTGAAGGTAGAGTTGCTTGTACTGACTGAAGGTAGAGTTGCTTGTACTGACTGAAGGTAGAGTTGCTTGTACTGACTGAAGGTAGTGTTCCTTGTACTGAAGGTAGAGTTGCTTGTACTGATGGTAGAGTTGCTTGTACTCAAGGTAGAGTTGCTTGTACTGACTGAAGGTAGAGTTTCTTGTACTGAAGGTAGAGTTGCTTGTACTGAAGGTAGAGTTCCTTGTACTGACTGAAGGTAGAGTTGCTTGTACTGAAGGTAGAGTTGCTTGTACTGACTGAAGGTAGAGTTGCTTGTACTGACTGAAGGTAGAGTTGCTTGTACTGAAGGTAGAGTTGCTTGTACAGAAGGTAGAGTTCCTTGTACTGACTGAAGGTAGAGTTGCTTGTACTGAAGGTAGAGTTGCTTGTACAGAAGGTAGAGTTCCTTGTACTGACTGAAGGTAGAGTTGCTTGTACTGAAGGTAGAGTTGCTTGTACTGACTGAAGGTAGAGTTGCTTGTACTGACTGAAGGTAGAGTTGCTTGTACTGAAGGTAGAGTTGCTTGTACAGAAGGTAGAGTTCCTTGTACTGACTGAAGGTAGAGTTGCTTGTACTGAAGGTAGAGTTGCTTGTACTGAAGGTAGAGTTCCTTGTACTGAAGGTAGAGTTGCTTGTACTGATGGTAGAGTGTCTTGTACTGAAGGTAGAGTTGCTTGTATTGAAGATGTTGTTCCTTATACTGAAGATGTTGTTCCTTGTACTGAAGGTAGAGGAAGTTGCTTGTCTTGTTACTTTTGTTGGTTGTCTGTTAACTACAGCTACGCTATTATTCCCTGTACCTTCGATATTGCCGCTAGTTATGTGGTGAAAATGAAGGTGGTATATTAAACCTTGTGACTTCTAGAAATGTTCCGTTGTGGTTATCATTCTTCCTGCACCAATTGTTATCATCTCCTGTTGTTAGATCTGTGTTAAATTGTTTGTTGATTTTTGTGTGTTCTATTTAATTTATTCATTAGTTTGATTTCTTACTTGCTATCTTTAGACATTAACAAATTTTATTTTGCAGACTAGGAATGTGTCTATACCTAGGGTGATGATCTCCCACTGTAAGGTAACTGGGGATGTTGTTAATTATTGAGTATTATTTTTGTGTCGTGTTTGCATCTTTTTAGTTTTTGTATTGTTTCTCATCTTGTTGAACATCGGTTATGTTTCAGTAGTTGTCTGCCAATGTCGCTATTTTATTTACCAAAGGATTTGTATGCTGAGTGAATGAGGCATTTCTGTCCATTAATTTAGTCTTTGTTAATTCCTTGTGAGATCTTTTAGCACTGCACATAGCGCAACCCCATAACACTTAATCTTCCCATTGCGACTTCCGCAATTATCGAGAGTGACTGGTTCTGGAACCTCTCAAGCTTTTTCTGTGTTGCTAGTGGCTGCTAAGTTGCAAACTATGCTTGCATAATCTATTTTCCATCATATAAATCCTTTTAGAAGGTATGCATTGTCTTTATGCTAGCTATATTTTTATTTCATCTTTTTAAATGTATATATCTCATAATGCCAATTGTCCCTCTACAGCTTTCTACTTGCTTTTTTTTTATCTATGTGATTTTGCCAATTAAGTAATGTTGTCTAGAGTCATTTCTCGACCTTGTGAATCGTTGAATGATTCTTTTTTGGTGGTTGTTCATCTTTATGCCAATTATTTGATTTGAGTGACCTTTTCTGATGACGATTTCTACAGTTTGCTAACATTTAGTGTAAATCTCTTTTAGGACATTCATTCTATTATTTTGTCCATTAGAGGTCGTAATTTCATTCGTGCTGACCTAATTTATCTCTTGACATTTCTTTGCTCATGGACGTAGAAGCCCTTTTTACATCCCGAGACGTACTTGATTAGGTGAAACTTGATCCTTCTGGCTGTAGTGCTATACGATTCTCTTCAGCATGTTGCTTGTTTGTAAAACAACATTTATCAATGTAGCGACTGGGTACATCGAGCAATTTTGCAGATGTTCAGAGGTCATTTTTCCAGTAACAACAGGCGCGGTATTATTTGGAAACCTGTTTGCCTTCCCTCTTCGCTTCCTATTCTCTCAGCCAGACTACACCAGCGCAGTCTGTTTCCAGGGCCGCCACTTGGAAACAGAAGTTGACTTTGGTCAGTTACGTGAGTAGTCAGCTAGTAGCTAACGAGACTAATGATGACATTATGAGGATGTCCATGCACAAAGTTGGTATATCATAATGATAACGAAATTGTAAGCTTTTCTTGTTGGCAACTTAAGTCTAGAGTCAGGTTGAAGCACACTGTCCATCATCAGCATTGGCCTTGTTAGTCCTAATGACGGAGCATAGGTCCCCACACTGCATTTGGTTGACCCTAACCAGCGTTCATCATTTGTTACAATTAGTAAAATAGCTAGTTAAAGCAAACTGGACGACAAAGAAAGTAAATACCTGACAGCTTAATGGGGATCGGACGAAAACAACGAAGAGAACTGATAGACAAAAATTGCGACTGGAAAATGTAAAGATGTATGATAGCCAGTGGGTGTTAAGTGGGACAACGAAAAAAAGACACAAAAAAACAGAGACCTTTCATTTGGGGAAAACTATTAGTCAGCTGGATCTTTTTTGTCTTCTTCTTTATCCTGACTATGTTGTTGCTAAGTCTTTGGACATTGTTGAGCGTTTGACGAGAACCACATAACCGTGTATAATCCATATATGAAAGTTTCAGCCACACCCTGAATACGTTGATGTTCTTGGTCCTTCTTGTGCCTCGGGTCACAAAAACAGTATATGGAAACATTAGTTACTTAATTTTCTTACTACTTATGCCGTTAAGAGCAGTGGGGACCTTAAGTCGACTGTCCAACGTCACGTGCGTTGCGTCGGTCAATGTGAACTAGTGTCGCTGCACAATTACTCTAATGGCATCTATCCACCTGCCTCACGGCAACACCGTTACCTTATACTCATATCTAATAAAGTTCGAAACCATAAGTGGAAGTTAATGAATGTGCATTCTCATGGGAGGACCAAACAAGCGTATTTTGTGCCTACAGACGTATTCTGCACAAGACGTAGTGTCGACCATGCTCCGAGTGTCGTCGTTCCGCATTCTGTCTTTTCTGGTAACACCGATGACCTCCCTCAAACACTTCATTTCACACATCGAAATTCTGCTCTCCGGCGCCCTGGACAGAGGCCATGTTTGGCGCTGGTAACAGAGTCCACATATATAGTATATCAGCTGCTGCTTTGTTGACAAACTAATGGTCGGGTGGCTGGCTATTCAATGACGACGGCTGGTAGATGCTTCCTGACAGCTAGTCTCGATTTCCCTGTCAATCCTGCCGATTGCCGAATAAAATACTGTCCAAATACTTTAACTCATGGGCCTGTTGAAGAGCAATATTATTTACACTTATGTTGAGTGGCCTATGTGCTCTAATGGTCCTCATAGTTTCTGTTTTCTTCCCATTAATTTGCATATTGTAATTATCACAGGTAGTCGCAAGCGCGTTCATGTGATTTTGCAGTTAATTTCAACTCGGTACAGCAGACACAGACCATCTGCAAAGAAACCATTGTAATTAGTTAAGATGTATGCAAATGGAAGTCTCTAAAAAAATATACAAATACCAGTACACTCTTTGAAAAGCGAAAGAGACGAAATCTTCTTCTTCCTCTTCTTCGTTCGCTCTCAATCTCCCGCTACCAAACCCTGAAAGGTCTTAAGTAGCAGAATGTAGTCCAGAGAACGGAATGCGTTGTGTCGTAGTTTACAGCTTGATTGCGATATTTGCACCTTTCGGTCCAATACATCCGACTTCAGCAAGCATTTTTTGAGTACCGGGTTAGCATTCCCTCTTCGATCCCTTCTCCTTAGTCAGTCTGCCCTGCTGCAGCCTATTATCCAGGATCACCTCGTGGAGGTGTAGAAGGGTATTGTCAGCTCTTGTTCGCTGGCCTTGACGCTAGCAGTCAGCTATCGGTCGCTGACCACTGCAGCTCATGGGCGGCTCAGCGTCTTGATCCCAGACAAAATCAAACAAGTCAAGTCTCTTTAAATTTTAATTTTCACACTGACATACATCAGATGGAAGACGGGACACAGAGATTCAGAAAAGGATTGCTATGAGAAAAAAAACAAAAAAACTTTCGCTACGTTGAGACAGAAATGACAGAAATATCTCTATACGCACAAACATTCGCTTACTTACGGGCTAGATGTGGTGTGTTCTTTTATATAGATCCGAATGTTCGACAATGAGCAATCAAATAGCGAAAAAAACTTGTGGAAATGTGTTTTTTATAAGAATATTGAGAACTTCATGGACAGAAGAAAACAAATGCCGAAGTACTGGTACATGTTATAACAGATCGCTCATCAAAACTGTCAGGGGGGAAAATGAATACTCTTTATGGGATATATTAACAGAACAGGAGGCGTGGAAGAGTTAGTCCTATGTGAGAAAATACCAGGTAGAAAAGGATGGAGACGACAAAGAAAGATATATGTGCAAGGCTTAAACAACCGGGCAACAAACACAACAACATGAGCAACAACAACATGAGCAACAACAACCTGACTAGACTATCAAAAGGCACAGAAGGATCTTCTTAGTTCTCAGTCGACCTGTACTTCTACAGGGGCAGATACCCCTGTGAAGGTACCAGCTCAAGTATGAGCTGCATGCAGCCGGGAGAAGGGTTTCCTGTTTAGCGGGCTAAGCTCGAGCAGCTTAATACTCCGCTGCACTGGGACGTGCGCTTACGGAGGGTGGTTAACCGATGTGTAAGTCCATCTTAATAGACTCAAACACTAGAGCAAAGTAAACCCGCATCCATATTAGGCGCCATTTATGCTGCTCTAAACAAATCACCTAACCATGGCCGGTGTTATGCCATGTCACACAGTTAGTCGCTTCTTACGATAGGCTCTCTATGAGGCAGTGGTGCTATTCTTGTCCTTGTCACACACAAGGACCACTCGGATCCACACAGAAGATTGGAGGGTCATAATCACCAATGTTTGTCTAGACCAGACACCTGAGGAATAAGAATTAAACATCAAATAAATTAAAAACAGGTCAACGAAAACCTATAAATTACAGTAAACAAAGTGAGAAAAAGCTAAACACAGGATAGTGTGTTAGTTTTAGAGTATCTCATTGTTTCTATTGGGCTTGAAACTCATTATCAATGTTATTGATTGAATCATTCAATCATTCAATCATTGTTGTTGTGAGCATTGTGCGCTCTCTGGTGACATTGCCCCAACTATTGAAATATGTCTCCAGGCTGAACTCAAAATACTTGCATCTCCGCTCGTAAACATTTGTGAAGTAGTTAATGATGACAGAAGACGAGATAAATTTATCTAAAATGGTGTGCGAGGTTGTTAAAGTTATCTGGATGTTTATCCAGCTTTTCCGAGAGACCTTGGAGATTTCTGTTGTAATTTCTGTAAACAATTTAGCAGTAGCTCCTAAATATTTTTAAATAGGGAATAAGCGATGGTGTTATTACTGGTAACACACTTTGTACGATGAAGAAATGCTCAAAACTTTAAATTTGCAACACACCTTAAAGTCCGCAATGGAGCATCGATTGCACAACATGCATCTACCTGGTGTTGATGTTTGCTTGATATCACTTTACAATATTCGAATTCTACTACCATATATTCCACGATCATATGTTGCTGAAGACCATACTAGACGGTAGTGTAGAAGGCAGTCGCTCAAGAGGCAGACAACGTTATCGTTATAAGTTGGTGGATAACATCAGTAGATGCACTGGAAAACGCCTGTCAGATTGTACCATTACGGCACGACAGAGTAGACTGGAGATCCATTGCAGCGACATGTCAATGGGGAGATGGCACCTGAGCTAAACTAAACTGAATTCGACGACTTTCTCATTTTCTAACTTTGTATCCCTTTATATGTTTCTCATCTAATTTCTTGTGTATGTTTATCTATTTTTGTGTATTCTAACTTGTGCGCGTGTTCACTGTAACATACACTAATAAGAGTCATGTACTGAACTTATTAGGAATCGTAGACATATCTGACAAGAAAATCTGTAGTTATTGTCGCACCTGAGTTGTTGCTGGCATTCTGTAGCACTATGTGACCCATACTAACTGTACTCATTTGTAGGATGTGTGAGAATAGGTTGTTAATAGTAAGAAAAACAATTGACCAGTGCTTTAATTGTACGCGGAGCAAAAAAGAATGCGATACTTAGCTATCAGTTAATCACCTCCCTCGTGGCACTGTGCCCAGGACTAACCGACCTGCAATGCCATGCCAGCTGCTCCCATCGCAATCCACCATGCTCAATACACTGTACAGATCACCACAACAACGGAGGAAGACACGTGCGTTGCATCATCACCATCATCATCACCATCATCACCCTCACCATCATCATCCTCATCACCATCATCATCACCATCATCACCCTCACCATCATCATCATCATCACCATCACCATCACCATCATCATCATCATCACCCTCACCCTCACCATCATCATCACCATCATCACCATCATCATCACCATCATCACCCTCACCATCACCATCATCATCATCATCATCGCTAACATCATCATAATAATTGTCAGCCGTTATTCCATGCGTTCATTAGTAAACTTAAACGGGGTTTACCGGAGAGGTTCCCGCACTGAACACAAACAGGTTCACAGCAAACTTCCAAACATAGCGTAAAAGGCGATCAATGAGAGTTGTTTAGTTTAAAATATCATCGTTAAAGTCTTGAAAGATGTTGCAAGTGATCATCGTCCTATCCTACCTACTATTTAAACACTAAGAAAGGAAAGGATGGGTTCTGAGCAAACCATCATATAACTTCAGGAAGGCTGGCTGGACCCGATTTGGTCTGGAAATGGATGTTGCATTTAGTCAAATAAGTAATATTGATGACATCAATACAACCTTCAAACATACATGTGCCACCATCTTAAAAGTTGCAAATAAATGTAGTCTACTGGGCACATCCAGGAAATAGAAACCGTACTGGAGCCACGAATTGGCTTCTACTGTCAAATCGAGAAGAGAGTCCAGGACGAAAGTTGACGAACTCCCGAATAATCTAATTAAAACAATAGATGAACAGCAAAAGTAAGGTATATAACTGAGAAAACCAGCGGGAGATTTTGAGAGAATTATGTAGGGAGTAAGGCACGAGCATCCGTCAAAAGAGCAAGAGCCAAACCCAACACTCTTAGTTGTTAATTTTTAGTCGACCTGTACTTCTACTTCTGTGCAGGATCCCAGTTCTGGTTTGAGCTGAATATAGCCGGGAGGAGGATTTACTGCTTAGTGGGCTAGGCTTGAGCTGAGACGATCATTTACGGAGGGTGGTTAACCGATAGGCAAGTTCTTCTTAATAGACTCAAACACTAGAGCAAAGTAGACCCTCAGCCTGTTATGCGCCATCTATGTTACTCTAAACAAACCACCAAACCATGGTCGGTGTTATGTCATGTCACAGTTAGTCGCCTCTTACCAAATGCTCTCTGTGAGGCAGCGGTGCTATTCTTGTCCTTGTAATTCACAAAGATCCCTGGCAGACCACTCGGACCAACACTCCTGACTGGGGAAATTGGGGACGAAATAGTTTGAAACAGCAAAAAAAGGCTGAAATTTCTAACACATTTTACACCAGAGTAATGGAAGCACAACAAAGAGAATTACTACACAAAGCACTTTAAAGTACAGCCAAGAGAATTACTACACAAAGCACTTTAAAGTAAAGTACAGCCAAGAGAATTACTACACAAAGCACTGTAAAGTACAGCCAAGAGAATTACTACACAAATCACTGTAAAGTACAGCCAAGAGAATTACTACACGAAGCACTTTAAAGTAAAGTACAGCCAAGAGAATTACTAGGCTTATCACTTTAAAATAAAGCACACAAAAAAAAACTAGATAAAGCACTTTAAAAAGTTATCCGCTACCATCGAATTAACCTACAGCTAACTTCAAATATCACTTCAATCCACAAGAATTGAGTTTGACTACAGAGAAACTGACAGAACAAAAGAAAAGACACAAAAAAGCAAGAACAGATAAATTAAAATACAAGATGGTCAGCGATTAGGGTGAAAGGAGGCACTTGTATTTTTTATCAACAGAACATGGGACTATGAACAACTATCACCAATATAGCGATCAGCAACCTTTTTTGAAGGGAAACAACCAAAAACCTGGAAGCTAAAGATCTGTGTTCCTCACCTCCTTTTTAGGCAAACTGGTCGAAAGAATGGTAAACAACAAACTGTATTGGTGGTTGTAAAGCGAAAACCTTGACATAAGCAATACAGGGTTCAGACGTGGACATCGCACGGATGATCACCTCTTTAGGTTTACACAGCATGTGATGGATGGATTCCAATTACTGATTAATACATTAGCCATATTCATTGATCTACAGCAGGCTGACGACATGGTCTGGAGTAAGGTACTTTTCTTTTTTTCTTGTATTTTTTATCAACAGAACATGGGACTATGAACAACTATCACCAATATAGCGATCAGCAACCTTTTTTGAAGGGAAACAACCAAAAACCTGGAAGCTAAAGATCTGTGTTCCTCACCTCCTTTTTAGGCAAACTGGTCGAAAGAATGGTAAACAACAAACTGTATTGGTGGTTGTAAAGCGAAAACCTTGACATAAGCAATACAGGGTTCAGACGTGGACATCGCACGGATGATCACCTCTTTAGGTTTACACAGCATGTGATGGATGGATTCCAATTACTGATTAATACATTAGCCATATTCATTGATCTACAGCAGGCTGACGACATGGTCTGGAGTAAGGTACTTTTCTTGAAAATGAGGAAGATGGTAATAAAAGGAAAGATGATCAAATGGACACATACTTTATTGACAAATAGAACGATAGATACCAACTTTTCAGGTGTAACTTCAAGTAAAAGAACGTTGGAAGTAAAACTAACACACGGCTCTCCTCTCAGCTGCACCCTTATCCCCATCTATGTCATCTAAATGTGTCAAAGGAACTGTTTGCTGATGATCTCGCCATCTGGACCACATAGAAATATACAATTGTGGCAAATGCCATAATCAGTAGAGCACTACTAATAATTTCAGTATAAAGGCGAACTGTTGAAACTAAAGATAAATACACGGAAAACCGCGTAAATAATCTTTTACCGCAAAACAAATAGATTCATTAATATAAAAAAGGAGTGGGGAATTACTAGTAATAGAGGATACCTCAGTTTAACTTGGAATAACACCGAATTGGCTACGTAAACTAGACAGACACACCTGTAATCTTTGGGATAAAGCAAGCAAGAGACCTAATCAGAAGACTCGCTAGCACAAATTGGGGAGCTGATAAACAAACTCGCCGCCAACTATACCTTGGATATGTACGACCATAGATGGACTATAGACTTCCCTTCCAAGTCACTGTAAGTATAAATATCACCTCATCGGGTGCAGAATTAAGCTCTCAGACTAATGAGTGGGGGTGATGAGATTAACACATACGGCGGCGTGAGAGATAGAAACCGATACAGAACCGTTGGGTATCTGGAAAAAAAGGACGCCAAAAGGAAGCAGCAGAGAAATATGAAAGACAAGTGAATGGCCACCCAAATAGGGTACAAATAGACTCTTGGACACAATAGAAAAGACTGCAGCAATTGTATTCACTGGGCATAGCAGAAGAGGAAAACAATATACACCATCTGCCAGAGTAGAGAGAGGTGGAAAACACGTTTTATGGATCAGCCCTTAGGAAAAATGTTTATCTCCCAGTTATTAAAACACACTCAATATCATTCTCTATAAATAAGGCTTTTAGGCCGCTTCGCTCTTCTGTATCCAGGTCGTGTACTGGTTATGTTTATTTATTTCCCCCACAACAGCAAAACAATATATACCTTAACGGGGATTTGATCCGCTGCGCTTCTTATCGGCAAGTAACCATCGCAACCATTTGGCCACGCGCACCCCAACTAATAGAATAGGTGACAAAAAACGAAACTTCACCTACCATCCTGTAGACATGCGCATTGGAGATAGTCTATAGATACCAAGCATCAGCTGTCTTCGTCTATACGGATGAGTCAGCTTTCAAATCTGTCTTGTTGACTGCTTATGGTATCTATATAAAATACCCGGATGGATTCATTTATGGGTTTTGTGCGACGTAAACCGTTCAAATGATGAAGAGGAGGACGAAGCTATCAAAACAGCCATTGAAATGTTGTACCAACAGTTTGACCTAAGGGAATTGGTACCCCTAGACGAAGTGATTTTTAATGACTCCAAGTCGGTACTGCAATCACTGAAAAACATAGAACAACAAATGAGATACTTTCAGTAGGAAGATCGATCTACAACATAATAACAACTCAAGCCAGATACCAGGAAACGAGATGGCTGAAAGACTCGCAAAAATAGGAGCCTCCAAAGAACAAAATGGTAGCCCCTACAGTAACTACACAGTTAAAAGAATCCTTAGGAATAAACCAGGGAAATCTGGCTGAAGTCAGATTGTGGGCGATGGGGACATAAGGAAACAGGTAGATATCTCAGCACCTGCCCTCGCGCAGACACTGCCATCGTGCAGACACTGCCCTCACCCTGACGAAACAGTTCGACATCTCAGCACCTGCCCTCATGCAGACACTGCCCTCACGCTGATGAAACAGTTAGACATCTCAGCACCTGTCCTCATGCAGACACTGCCCTCACTCTGACGAAACAGTTAGACATCTCAGCACCTGCCCTCATGCAGACACTGCCCTCACTGACGAAACAGTTAGACATCTCAGCACCTGCCCTCATGCAGACACTGCCCTCACTCTGACGAAACAGTTAGACATCTCAGCACCTGCCCTCATGCAGACACTGCCCTCACTCTGACGAAACAGTTAGACATCTCAGCACCTGCCCTCATGCAGACACTGCCCTCACGCTGACGAAACAGTTAGACATCTCAGCACCTGCCCTCATGCAGACACTGCCCTCACTGACGAAACAGTTAGACATCTCAGCACCTGCCCACATGCAGACACTGCCCTCACTGACGAAACAGTAAGACATCTCAGCACCTGCCCTCATGCAGACACTGCCCTCACTCTGACGAAACAGTTAGACATCTACTTATTTAGTGCAAAGCGATGGCAGACATGAGGACAACATTTTTACAAGTGCTGACGACAATCGTCAATACGCTGTATGGCATAGTGGAAGAACTGAAGAAGAGCTGTATTTATATAAGAATGGCATGTGCTACGAAGAACAGGCTTGCTAAACAGCTATGGGATAGAATCAGTAACAACAATGAAGATTGTGCGTATGGGTAGTAAGCGTATCAAATACAACCACTGCACAGTAAATGCTAGTACACATGCTGCATGCAAAGAGGTCATCTGTAGAAGTGGCCCTATTCTTCATTTGGAGCGAAAAGATGGATCAATCATACTTATACGGGATAATACGATTAGTTGCCGCCCGTGTCGGCCCAAACAATCGATCCGGCGCTGATTAAGAATGAACTATTGTTATTTATAACTCTTTTTATTTAGGAACATGATTTCTACAGCTCGATTTCGCCCAAAGAAACACGACCTGGCACGTGACACTATCAAGGCGCGCGACGAACACTATTTGTTTACCACACGTGCTGTACTAATGAGGTAACGAGAATACCCTGGTCTTAGAAAATCATTTTTGGCTACTGCTGAAGTAACGTTTCTCAAACTGTACGTGTTCCTGAACCCTTACAATCTTAAACCAAAATGGCCTCAAGTAAATGCACGAACCGGTGTGGCAGGTTGACGTGGCTGCTTGAGAATTCAATATTTGCTGTTAAACGTTTTGGAATGCTGAAAAAATATAATATTTAAAAATGGAAAACAAAAAAGGATGTAATATTACAGGACTTTTAGGCACAAAAGAAAGAGCTAAATATGTTGTAGGTTTTCTTGAACATCAAGAGTAAGCTAAGGTCATTGTCAATGGCGGCTCGTGAATTTTATTATGGACGGGCTCAACCGTATACATTAAAACACACTAAGAGCACATATAAATGTGTACTCAACGAAAATAGCAACTTGGCAGCTCTTGTGTATGTTTTTATGTTTGAAAGTTGTAATTTAATTTTAAACCGATGCATTCTTGGCGGTTTTTGGAAACCAAAAATTGACTTAGTTAGTGTCAGTGGAAAATGAATGTTCACTGACCTTCAAAATCTGATTTCATGAAATTAACGACTATCTGGACAGTTTTTCACAGTTCACGCCGAGCACAAAATTGACCTGAGAAGTGTTCACTGGTGATCTGTTTATTGTGCCATTTATTTCGTTCAGAAGCAAACTACTGGAAGGATGCCACGCACGGCGCTAAATGGCAGGTTACGAGCTGTTGATATCTTGGAAGGAGAAATGTCTGTGTCTGCAACAGAAATCAAGACAATTTAATGTCAATACAGACTGTTACTGTGGCTACATCGATACCAGACGACTGGGACTGTTCCTGACCATGTAGAAAGGGCTCTCTTGGAACGACTTGGACCCCGAGTATCTAACCTTCTTCTTGTCTCCATTTTACTCATTACCAAGCACAAGCCCATGCCAGCTGACTCGTTATTGAACATTGTAATGCACATTGTAAGCGCCAACATTGCTGGTTTCTTACGGAATATGTTTTACAGGATGAAATTGCTAACCCAATGAGCAATCTTCATTAGCTGTGGCGACCACACACAACCACAAAGTGCCATCGATTAACGACCAGACGGCAAGGTCGTTACATTACTCTCGCACTTCTACGAAACAGAGTTTAGTCAGCAACTGTCACTACCGGCACCATCCCCGAACTAAGAATAATAAGTTTAGCTGTCAAAACCGGTTGTGCGGTCAAGGCCAACGTGCAAGACGCCCTGCTATTCCTTCAATCTGCAGCAATGGCATCGTGCCGCTAGCTAGCCTGGGCCAGACACCATCTGCGCGTTGGGAGCGCTCTGTGGGACAATACTGTTTACTGACGAGTGCAGGATTAAACTTACAAGAGCCGATGGTCGTCAGAGAGTGTATCGTCAACACGGAGAGCGCACCGACAACTGCATTCAAGAGGGCGCTCGTCATGGTGGTGGCGCGATGATGATCCAGGAAGGCCTCTGTACTAATCAAAGGACAAACCACGTTATCTTAGACGGTTTTGTTACCGGCTTGCGATACCATGACGTGATGAGATCGTGAAGAACCATATCGCGCCTTTTGTGCTGAACCATGCACCAGGCATTGTGCTTCAGCAGGACACTACCCGTCCTCATGTAGCCAGAGTCGTGCAGGATGAGCTTGCAACTTTGACATTGCCAGCATTTCCCCTGACTTATCACCAATTGAGCATGTCTGGGACACGCTGAAACGTCAACTTCAGCCACGACTGTACGGCAACGTCATCAAGAAGTCGTACATGAGTGGCAGAACATTCCACAGGATTTACTGAGGTGCAGATATCAAGCCGTGATTTAGCCCGGATATCAAGCCGTGATTTAGCCCGGATATCAAGCCGTGATTAAGCCCCGATATCAAGCCGTGATTAAGCCCGGATATCAAGCCGTGATTAAGCCCGGATATCAAGCCGTGATTAAGCCCAGATATCAAGCCGTGATTAAGCCCCGATATCAAGCCGTGATTAAGCCCGGATATCAAGCCATGTTTAAGCCCAGATAGCAAGCCGTGATTAAGCCCAGATATCAAGCCGTGATTAAGCCCGGATATCAAGCCGTGATTAAGCCCGGATATCAAGCCGTGATTAAGCCCGGATATCAAGCCGTGATTAAGCCCAGATATCAAGCCGTGATTTAGCCCGGATATCAAGCCGTGATCAAGCCCAGATATCAAGCCGTGATTAAGCCCCGATATCAAGCCGTGATTAAGCCCGGATATCAAGCCGTGATTAAGCCCGAATATCAAGCCGTTATTTAGCCCAGATATCAAGCCGTGATTAAGCCCCGATATCAAGCCGTGATTAAGCCCGGATATCAAGCCATGATTAAGCCCAGATAGCAAGCCGTGATTAAGCCCAGATATCAAGCCGTGATTAAGCCCGGATATCAAGCCGTGATTAAGCCCGGATATCAAGCCGTGATTAAGCCCAGATATCAAGCCGTGATTAAGCCCGGATATCAAGCCGTGATTAAGCCCGATATCAAGCCGTGATTAAGCCCGATATCAAGCCGTGATTAAGCCCGATATCAAGCCGTGATTAAGCCCAGATATCAAGCCGTGATTAACGTACGTGGTGAACACAAGCGGTACTGAGAGTTGTCATTAAAAACAATGACCCCCACGCTCATAGACGCTCCGGAGACATTCACACCTCACCCGAGAATATCTTTACAGTTTTTTCAGTTTCCAACTATGGAATGAAGTTTTTTCTCCACAAATTGCGTTGCTTTTAGATGATAAAATATATTTAGCAAAGTATGTTACTCACCTCATTTGTAACCACTACTGTTAAATTTTCACTTAAAACTGACGACATTGTGGTTTTTTTTCATTCTTTTTAATTTAACAACAAATCACGATTTTGGTCACACCGCCTTTCCTTTGTTCAACTGCATAATCTAAAAACAATAAACATACAAAACAGAAGCATCACATTTGCTTGTAAATGCACCTCGAATCTTACATGAATATTGTTTTTATTCAATATTGAATTTAGGTACTGGGCGACAACTAACTTTTAATTTAATTTTCTCTTGTAAACTCAGATAGCTGAACACACCTTATTTTAATTCGCGGACACGCATTTTAAACAGATAAATACATATCTGAGCGACAAACAGGCCATGGCTCTGGATCATGAGTTCAGTGTATCAATGACGCCAGGAGATACAGCATCAGTTGCCCAGTCTTCGTTGTCATGGCAATTGATTCAATATGAGAGCGAGTGAGAACTGAGCCTAAGGCTGTCTATAATGCATGAACAGATATTGCAGTAGTCTTTCTAGGTTCGCCAATTAAAAAAATGTTTTTTCGCGTTCGCCTTTTTTTTTGTATTCCTCAAGGCAGTGTGTGTTGTACTGCGGTTTTTATTTTGGGTCTGTCGGCCCAATGCATCCGACTTCGGCATTCATTTTGTGTAAGGGTTTGCTTCCTCCTGCATTTTCTAAGGGGTTGCTTACCCGTTGTAACGACCGGTGCTGTGATGGGGATCGAACCCAGCACCTTCGGGTTTTGTGAGCCGTGTCACTTTACCACTAGCCCACGCCGTCCTCCGGGTTCGCCAATAATTGAGCATCTATTCGAAATATTAGTTATATAGTTGTTACTTATTAATACATATTCATGTTTTAAATGCACATCGCTTCGTAAAACACCAGGGGGGGGGGGGGTGGAGGAAGGGATGGGGGATTTTACGTTAGCCCATTGACACCGGCCGACAGTGGGCAATGTGTAATCGGAATACATTTGTGATAGACTAGTACACGTGTAAGCAATTAATGGTGAGAGACTAATACACGTGCAAATAATAAATGTTGAGGAAAACTACAAAAATAATAACCAAGTCTCTTCTACGTGCTATGATAATAACAGTGACCAGGACTATGCTACTCTATATGATAACAATAATGGCCAGGTCTAAGCTACTTAATATGATAACAGTAATGGCCAGGACTGTGCGACATGCTGTGATAGCAATAATGATCAGGTGGGAGCCACGTGCTTCGATAACAGTAATGGCCAGGTCTATGATACTTGCTATGATAACAGTAATGACCAGGTCTATGCTACCTGCTATGATAACAGTAATGACCAGGTCTATGCTACTTGCTATGATAACAGTAATGACCAGGTCTATGCAACCTGCTATGATAACAGTAATGACCAGGTCTATGCTACTTGCTATGATAACAGTAATGACCAGGTATACGCTACTTGCTATGATAACAGTAATGGCCAAGTATACGCTACTTGCTATGATAACAGTAATGGCCAAGTATACGCTACTTGCTATGATAACAGTAATGGCCAAGTATACGCTACTTGCTATGATAACAGTAATGGCCAAGTATACGCTACTTGCTATGATAACAGTAATGACGATGCCTACAGAGAATTCTGCGCGTTTCTTTCAGACGTCATCTATATCGTCGAAGAGAAGCATCATTTGATTGGTTATTGCAATTCTAATGGAAGAACAGGGAAAACCCGATCATCACAAGAATAATGATTAGAAAGATTCAATACCCAAGGACCAGAACAAACACAGCAATGGAGAGCAGCTTGTACATGTAGGTACTATGCGGATTCCAGTATATACACTAGGCTTTCCATCTTCAACGGAGACTTACGTATATCATGTAGAAAAAGCTAGGGATTTCCTTCTAGAGTGATCTGACTAGTGTTCCTGTCAATCTGTGAAATATTGTCGATTGCCCAGACGTCTTGACCCAGCTGGCAGCTACAGGGGTCTTTGTGTTACAACCTACACTGTTCACTGTTTCATTATCCAATCTATAGCCAATAACAGGCTGCAGCAGTGCCGAATGACTAAGCAAAAGGGATCGAAGAGGGAAGGCTAACCCAGTACAAAAGAATGAAATGCTGAAGTCGGATGTGTTGGGCCGAAAGGTGCAAATATCTTAGTCAAACTGTAAACTACCATTCCAACGCATTCCGTTCACCGGAGTACATCCTGCTACTTGCAAAATCCTTATCAAGGTTTGGTAGCGATAGTTTGAGAACGAATGACGACGATGAAGAAAAAGCTGTTTACGACATGTTAAGAATATTGCAACCTTCATTAGCTACCATTTACGACATGACTAGAAGACGGCAGTGCACTTTCTCTTCGTTCATTGTGTCCCACACGTGAACTTGAGGACTATGTTGTGAGAACCATTGAAGTAGAGACACGCGACATTTCTTACAAGCAGCTTAGTTCTCGTGGTTTAAGCTTCTGAATGCTCTTCCCATTCACGTGTCTTGCTCACGTGGTCGATGTTTGATGATTTATTGGCGCGTTTTTCACATTGACCTCTTGCGTTGTAACCAGATTTAGAAACGTTGTTTAGTTTACAGATGGACGTCTAGTTACAAAATGTCCTTGAGTTTTTCAGGACACATATATGTGTTAAAGTAAAGCAAAGAGTTTAACAACCAACGAAGTTTTCTGTAACATTTCAAATTTACGTAGTCTAAGTGACATAGTGGTTAGATACAGTCCTTCTTACGGTACGTGTACTGGTCTCACTTAGTGATAGCGTCACGCTCTATTCTTCTCAACTATAAGTGTGTACCTGACAAATGGGTACTTTCGTAATAATTCAGGAAGACAAGACAGTGAGGAAGGTAGGTCATACCCATTTAGCAAAGAATATGGTGACCTATGTAACAATCAAGTCTCTAATACAAAAAGATGGTGACCCAGTCTGGTACAATCAAGTCTCTAACACAAGAATATGGGGACCTAGTCTGGTACAATCAAGTCTCTAACACAAGAATATGGTGACCTAGTCTGATACAATCAAGTCTCTAACACAAGAATATGGTGACCTAGTCTGGTACAATCAAGTCTCTAACACAAGAATATGGTGACCTAGTCTGGCATAATCAAGTCTCTAACACAAGCATATGGTAACGTAGTCTGGTACAATCAAGTCTCTAACACAAGAATATGGTGATCTAATCTGGTACAATCAAGTCTCTAACACAAAAAGATGGTGATCTAATCTGGTACAATCAAGTCTCTAACACAAAAAAATGGTGATCTAATCTGGTACAATCAAGTCTCTAACACAAAAAGATGGTGACCTAGTCTGGTACAATCAAGTCTCTAACACAAAAAGATGGTAACGTAGTCTGGCACAATCAAGTCTCTAACACAAGCAGATGGTGATCTAATCTGCTACAATCAAGTCTCTAACAACGCATGTCGCTGCTGTCAGAAGATCGACATCCATAACGCCCGACCAGGCACTCCTCGCCAAAGAAACAATCTAACACATATATAATAATACATACATATATACACACATAAAGCAATACCACAAAAACAAATGCAGGCTATCATGTGATTTGCCGCAGGTACTGGTTTATGTCAGCAACACTCAGTGAAACCTTGATTGGTAAGTTACACATGGAAAAAACAAAATTATAAAAATGGTGAGCAAATACGCAAGTGTAAACTGCTATGTACCGAGTCTGAAATAAAATTTCAAAGTTGGACAGTTTCATGTCGATTGCTAAATCTGCAATTCATATGAAGCCGTAGTTCAACCCAACGTTCAAATCATCTGTTATTGAATTGCAGAGGTCAAATGCTGAACTGATTGGACGAACCAGTGATCTTGGACGTTGGGGAACTTTTTATCTCAAGATAGTGTTCGATTTTGGACAGAGAAGGGTCGGTCAGACCTTTAAAAATGGAAGGTACCTGTTAAACAAATCATGCCACGCCTTCACTGCCACGCCTTCACGATCAACAATAAACAAATAACGAGGCACTGTGCACTGAAGTTTTCAAAGAAAATGAAAACAACTATAACAACGAGACATAACGCCATGAGTGTCTCTGTTTTCGATATCTACTCGAAAAGTGTACTGTTTCGTTTACAAACTGTGACCGTTATTTGACTCGTGCTTCGCAACAAAAGGATTTGATGATTTGAAAACACATCTCAACAATATAGAATCACGAATCAAAAGTATAACAAAGAAATGATATATAGTTGTATTTGCTGCGTCAACGGTAAGCAAGTATCTCCGATAAATTAGATTCACATTTCTAGAGAGAACAGCTGTATTAGCGCCATGTTCTTCGTCTAGTTGTTGCTGTTGTATGCACGTGCTCTGAACATGGCTTGGAGTTCCGGGGAAACAGGTAAAAGATTTCGTGCACAATATAATGGTAATTTTCAAGGGCCTCTTGAACTGATTGGCGAGTTTGAACAATTGTTTTCCAACCATATATAAACATACGGAAACACTGAACAAGGACACTTTTTGTATATGTCCAAGACAAAATGCAACGAGCTGATTCATAAAACGGCTAACAAGGTAGAGCAATCTAATCTGGTTGACAGAAAACGTGTCGGTTATTATTGTGTCTGTAGACTTGACTACGGATTGTTCCCATACTGACCAATTAATTGTGGTATTGCGTTACGTCATTCCCCAGATAGGAAGACCACGAATCATTTTCAATTTTCAATTAATTAAGAGCCATGCTGGTACTTGTTTTCCAATCAACCAAGAACCAAGCCGGTCATTGTTTTTCAATTAGTAGCTATACAGGCCACTGTTTTTTCAATTAGGAGCTATACAGGCCACTGTTTTTCAATTATGAGCTATACAGGCCACTGTTTTTCAATTAGGAGCTATACAGGCCACTGTTTTTCAATTAGGAACTATACAGGCCACTGTTTTTCTACAAATTAAGAGCCATGCTGGTCACTGATTTTCTACCAATTAAGAACCATACTAGTCACTGTTTTTCAATTAGGAGCTATACAGGCCACTGTTTTTCAATTAGGAACTATACAGGCCACTGTTTTTCAATTAGGAACTATACAGGCCACTGTTTTTCAATTAGGAGCTATACAGGCCACTGTTTTTCAATTAGGAACTATACAGGCCACTGTTTTTCAATTAGGAACTATACAGGCTACTGTTTTTCAATTAGGAGCTATACAGGCCACTGTTTGTCAATTAGAAACTATACAGGCCACTGTTTTTCAATTAGGAGCTATACAGGCCACTGTTTTTCAATTAGGAGCTATACTGGCCACTGTTTTTCAATTAGAAACTATACAGGCCACTGTTTTTCAATTAGGAGCTATACAGGCCACTGTTTTTCAATTAGGAACTATACAGGCCACTGTTTTTCAATTATGAACTATACAGGCCACTGTTTTTCAATTAGGAGCTATACTGGCCACTGTTTTTCAATTAGAAACTATACAGGCCACTGTTTTTCAATTAGGAGCTATACAGGCCACTGTTTTTCAATTAGGAACTATACAGGCCACTGTTTTTCAATTATGAACTATACAGGCCACTGTTTTTCAATTAGGAGCTATACAGGCCACTGTTTTTCAATTAGGAACTATACAGGCCACTGTTTTTCAATTAGGAGTTTTACAGGCCACTGTTTTTCAATTAGGAGCTATACAGGCCACTGTTTTTCAATTAGGAACTATACAGGCCACTGTTTTTCAATTAGGAGCTATACAGGCCACTGTTTTTCAATTAGGAGCTATACAGACCACTGTTTTTCAATTAGGAGCTATACAGGCCACTGTTTTTCAATTAGGAGCTATACAGGCCACTGTTTTTCAATTAGGAGCTATACAGGCCACTGTTTTTCAATTATGAGCTATACAGGCCACTGTTTTTCTACAAATTAAGAGCCATGCTGGCAACTGTTTTTCTACCAATTAATAACCATACTGGTAAATGTTTAAAAAAAATTAATTAAGAGATACTGGCAACTGGGATCAAGATGCTGAGCAACGCATGAGCTGCAATGGTCAGCGACCTATAGCTGACTGCTAGCATCAGGGCCAGCGAACCATAGCTGCCAAGACCCTTCAACACCTCCTGGATAATAGGCTGCAACAGGGCAGACTGGCTAAGGAGAAGGGATCGAAGAGGGAATGCTAACCCGGTACTAAAAAAGTGCTTGCTGAAGGTGGATGTGTTGGAGCAAAAGGTGCAAATATCGCAGCCAAACTGTAAACTACGACATAACGCATTCCGTTCTCCTGACTACATTCTGCTACTTAAGCCCTTTCATGGTTTGGTAGTGGGAGATTGAGAACGAACGAAGAAGAAGAAGAAGAAGAAGAAGATATTGGCAACTGTTTTTCTACAATTTATAGCCCTACTGGCCATTGCTTTTTATCACTGAAGAGCTATACTGCCCATTGCTTTTTATCACTGAAGAGCTATACTGGCCATTGCTTTTTATCACTGAAGAGCTATACTGGCCATTGCTTTTTATCACTGAAGAGCTATACTGGCCATTGCTTTTTATCACTGAAGAGCTATACTGGCCATTGCTTTTTATCACTGAAGAGCTATACTGGCCATTGTTTTTTATCAATGGAAAGCTATACTGGCCATTGTTTTTTGATCAATGGAAAGCTATACTGGCCATTGTTTTTTATCAATGGAAAGCTATACTGGCCATTGTTTTTTATCAATGGAAAGCTATACTGGCCATTGTTTTTCAATAAATTAAGAGCCATACTGATAATTTTTTTCTACCAATTAAGAGTCATACTGACGAACATATGTGGAGAAATCCTAGTTAGTTGTCTTCTATATGACCGTAAGATGGCCAAATGCCCCATTAAAAAGCTGGCAGCAAGTAGGTTTAATGGTATGCAGCAAAATATGCGTGAGCTGAATCAACATACAACCTGTATTCCATGTGCTGCACATTCGCTGATTTTAGTTATGCGCAGCGTTGTTGACTGCTGCACTGAAGCAGCAAATATCTTGGCCAAAATACAACAAATAAAAAATGATTTTTTGTTTATGTCAACACACCGTTGTCAGTTTTGTTCTCGTTCCTATAAGAAGGCGCTCTTCTAAAACGTTTGTCATATACTGATGGAGAACACATTGCTGTTTTTATATACTGATGGAGAACACACTGCTGTTTTAGATCACTATAATGCAATACTGGATGGATTTAATTCCAGTAATATTGATCAGTCACAAACAAGAGATACGGGACGAAAAGCCAGGATAATATTTGATCAGATGCAGGAGCTACAGCTTGCTATTATGTTGCTATTATTATGGTACGATATACTTAGTCATTTTCGTGTTACAGCATTACATGGACAGAAAAGTGTGCTCCTGATGTGTGCTAATCTGCATGCCCCTTTGGTTAATTGTCTTCAAAACCTCGTTTTGTTGAAAGGAAGCAAAAGCCCGATTTTCGGAGACTGACTTTAAGAAGATAAATTATCTGACGAATGACAAAGCCACGGGTAAAAGATAGATCGCCACAAGGTGCCATGGAAACAGTGACTGGAAACTATAAACCCATGTCACCATGGTTTCCTATCGCTGACGATTTACTCTCTAATCTCAAGACTAGCTCAAATATCTGTACGACTACTTTGTCAGATCTATGTACATTTCATATTGAGTCCGGCATGCTAAAGGTGGAATGTCAAACACATTTATATAAACTGATCGAAATATATGCTGCACATGATATTGGTGATGGCTTAGGTATTAATTTCCGCTTTAGATGACCTATATATCCGACATTCTTGTACAGGAAATATCAGGCAAACAAACGCTTCAAAATAAGATCACGTGTCCGTGTACAATGTCGTAGTTTGGGATAATGGTTCACAGTGCTTGTTTTGACATTTATGGTTATTATTAATTTCTTCAGGATCTAACTATGCTGTTCAGTAATTACGACATTTCGCCGACAACTGACCTTGGATGACATACTAGGAATCTATTTATGGCAGTTAAAGACAGAATGACATTGTCAATAATAATCTTAACGACTAAACCTTGTATTTTATCGACCGCCTCTGTGTAAAATTTATAAACTGAAAGACCCTCTTTGCATCGAGTTTATTTATGTCGCATTTGCAACAAAAAAAAAAAAAGAAAAAAAAGAAAAAAAAAGGAAAAAAAAAGTTAATGAATTAAATACAGGGGACGGCGTGGCCTAGTGGTTAAGTGGCACGGCTCACAACCAGAAGGTGCTGGGTTCGATCCCCATCACAGCACCGGCCATTACCCCGGGGAAGCAAACCCTTAGAAAATGCAGGAGGAAGCAGACCCTTACATAAAATGCATGCTGAAGTCGGATGCACTGGGCCGACAGGCGCAAAAATAAAAATAAAAACCACAGTGTAACGCACACACGCCTTGGGGAATAGATAAATAAGGCGAACGCAAAAAAAAAATAAAATAAGTAAAAAAACGTCATTAGCTGTTACATACATACCAAATTAATCACAGTTACAATTGTTGCTGGCTTTGTCATCGCGTATAGCAATGCACCGATATCTGTTGACAAGGCGTAAACAGCTATTGGTCCCCATGTTGGTGGTGCATAGGGTCCAACGATGCCTTAATCAGATCTTGACTACAATGGTAATTTACAAGCGTAACTAATGTGACTAGATTAAGTATATCTAAAAGAAGAATTATGATTCTTATTCTTCAAAATATGATTAGCAACGAAACAAAGCCACCCTTTTGTAAGTAGGATCAGTAAAGCAATGAAAAGGCCACACTCTTGTAAATATGGCAAGCAAAGCAATAATAAGCCACAATTTTGTAAATATGGCAAGCACAACAGTAAAAAGCCACCATTTTGTAAGTAGGATCAGTAAAGCAATGAAAAGGCATACTTTGGAAAATAGGACAAGCACAGCAATAATACGTCACACATTTACAAATAAAACAAGCACATCAATGAAAAGCCACAATTGTGTAAATAGGGCAAGCAAAGCAATAAAAGGCCACACTCTTGTAAATAGGGCAAGCAAAGCAATAAAAGGCCACACTCTTGTAAATAGGGCAAGCAAAGCAATAAAAGGCCACACTCTTGTAAATAGGGCAAGCAAAGCAATAAAAGGCCACACTCTTGTAAATAGGGCAAGCAAAGCAATAAAAGGCCACACTCTTGTAAATAGGGCAAGCAAAGCAATAAAAGGCCACACTCTTGTAAATAGGGCAAGCAAAGCAATAAAAGGCCACACTCTTGTAAATAGGGCAAGCAAAGCAATAAAAGGCCACACTCTTGTAAATAGGGCAAGCAAAGCAATAAAAGGCCACACTCTTGTAAATAGGGCAAGCAAAGCAATAAAAGGCCACACTCTTGTAAATAGGGCAAGCAAAGCAATAAAAGGCCACACTCTTGTAAATAGGGCAAGCAAAGCAATAAAAGGCCACACTCTTGTAAATAGGGCAAGCAAAGCAATAAAAGGCCACACTCTTGTAAATAGGGCAAGCAAAGCAATAAAAGGCCACACTCTTGTAAATAGGGCAAGCAAAGCAATAAAAGGCCACACTCTTGTAAATAGGGCAAGCAAAGCAATAAAAGGCCACACTCTTGTAAATAGGGCAAGCAAAGCAATAAAAGGCCACACTCTTGTAAATATGGCAAGCAAAGCAATAATAAGCCACAATTTTGTAAATATGGCAAGCACAACAGTAAAAAGCCACCATTTTGTAAATAGGACAAGCACAGCAATAAAAAGTCACCCTTTGTAAACACATCAATAGAAAGGCACACTTTTGTAAATGGAGTAATCAAATTAAATTCTATGTCATTGTGCGGTACTGCATTGTTTTAGAGTGACCAATTATACAGACAGCCGAATAAAAATAAGGCTTATTATGTAAAATTAAACACTGAAAGGTATTTTAATTTTCAATGACAACAAAAGAAATAAAATAAAAGCTTTTAACCAGTTTTATATACACGTGGCCTAAGGTTGAGCACAGCTGCAAGTCAAATACAGGGATGCAGGTGAAAAACAAATGATCTAATATTCTTATTACTTTTACATTTTAATTACTGTTATTGTTTCATTTAGCCTGTGGTTGTCACATCAAAGCAATGAAATTGAATTTTAAACACTTCAACGTTCACAATATTCACTAAATCACAGCGGATATCGCAAGGCGATGCAAATCGTGTCTGCAGTCAAACTGGAATTGTGATTGCTTCGTCGAAACTTCTGTCTTGTCGGAGAGTGGTGTCAGTGTAGAAGGTCATGTAAATGTGCAGACTTCCTAAGTCGGAACGCTGTAACTCGAGGTTCACTTGTACATACATCGACACAAATAATTATACACACTTATGGAATTTAGTGGCGGATTTAGGTTTTGTTGCATGAGGGTATGGGGAGGGGGGGGGGATGGAAAGGAAAAATACAATTTTAAGGGGGCGCCAGGCCGCCAAACCTACTAATTCGTCGAACAACATCAACAATCTAAACCAAGACTTTCTAAAATTTTACTAACATAAATAAGTGTCAATAGTGTATTTAGTAATATAAACAAGAAACTGACCAGTTTATATGAATTGCTTTCTGAGTGATTTCATCGAGGCCAAGCGATTAATTGTTGATTCAAAGTCCATGTTATCAGCACGATCACGTTTAATTGAGATTAATGCCAAACCAGATAGGCGCTGGTTTGTTATTGTTGATCATAAATAATCTTTGATAATCTTCAATCTACTTAAACTTCTTTCAGCAGTACCAGATGTGAAAGGAAGAGTCAAGTCAATTTGATAGAGTATTGACAAACTAGGGAGACCCTGTGCCACCTGTTTTTCAATCAAGAAAGGCAAGACCTCTTTAAATTCTAGTTCACTAGATAGCAATGGACGTATTGATGCATACACGTCTTTGAATGTATTATATTCTTCGATTGCTTCTTCAATGTTAATGTCTTTTTTGTAAATTTCGCATAAACTTCTAAAAGAATCTTTATTTTCTTTCAATATCTGTGCTGGATAAAAAGAACATAAATAAGTACCTATATTAAAAAAGTAATTAAATCGTTCATCTGTTTGGGTGACAAGCGTATCCAGTACAGTGAAGTACGTATCACATTTAAAGAGTGTAGTTGGATCATGAATCCTTTCATCTCTGCTAAGTTCGTCTGCCATACGTTTCTTTCTTGATATTCGCTTGTCCTTAAATTCTGTTTCAACATCTAGTCCGGAACATTTTTCGTTAATAAATGAATTGACAGCTACATTTAGAGTTTCAAAAGCTTCATCGCTTCTCATGCCAATAAACGTTTTTCTTGCAACATTGATCAATTGTTTTGCAAAGGATATGTCAATGTCACTGCGTTGCAAGTAATTTGATAGCACAAATATAGTATCTAACAGCGTTTGTAGAAATAGCATTAGAAAAACAAAAGAATATTTCTTTAACAAAACAGATAATCTCATAGCTTCTGCTTGGACACTTCCTTTATGTTCTTTTGATTCCCCAAAATTGATATCATCTTGAGTGGCTAGAATAGCAGAGAAAGATCAAACAACTGCATCACCTGCTTGCTTCCGGTTTGCCCACCTTGTTTCAGAAAGTCGTTTCAGAGTATCACCACATTCAAAACACGAGCACACCATTGAACATAAATAGCGTTAGGTGCAGTGTCTTTATCTGAGTTTGAAGGCCACTCTTAACTATAGACAACTCAAAGGCGCCATCGTATGCCTGTCCTCGACAGAATATAATATCAATGTTTCGCTTTTATAGCTCTGTTAAAATGACCCCAGTAAATGCTGTAAAATCTGTCCTCTTTCACACTACCCCTTCCAAATCATTTTGTGTACCAAGAAATTTGAAACTTGCGTTCAAATTCATCTGTTAAAATGTTTAATGGCTCAATGAGAACTGGTTGGAATGATCATATTTCACACAAATTTCGTATCAATCTTGTGCTTAAACCCATATTAGTGAAGAGTCCTAGATTTGTAGTGAATTCTGATTGAGGCAGAAGTGGTTCTTGGATAGTATCTGCAGCAAGTTGTGTTTCAGCAAATGCTTCAGATTCTTCATCCTCTTCTTCTTTGTTCGTTCTCAATCTCCCGCTACTAAATCCTGACAGGGCTTAAGTAGCAGAATGTAGTCCAGAGACCGGAATGCGTTGTGTCGTAGTTTACATCTTGACTGCGATATTTGTTCCTTTCGGTCCAACCCATTCGACTTCAGCATGCATTTTTTGAGTACCGGTTTAGCATTCCCTCTTCGATCCCTTCTCCTTAGCCAGTCTGCCCTGCTGCAGCCTGTTATCCAGGATCACCGAGTGGAGGTGTAGAAGGGTCTTGGCAGCTTTGGTTCGCTGGCCCTGACGCTAGCAGTCAGCTATGGGTAGCTGACCACTGCAGCTCATGCCGCTTCAGATTCTAGATCAGTCTGATTATTATGTTCTTCCACTTCTACGTATTTCAAATCAGTCTACCTATTATGTTGCAAGTCAGGAGATGATAGTGTTTCAGCCTCAACGGGCTCTCTATTGGAACTTGTAGCTGTGTGCTGACCGTCATATACTGGCTTTTTTCAGCAGAAACATCAACTGAATGAATTACTTTAGCCATAAATGATGTTAATTTAAGACATTTACTTTCATCTTCCCTGAGACAGGCTTCCTTCGCCAATTTACTGCTGGCGCCCGACTGAATTTGTTAACTGATTTTCGTTTATTACCATGATTATCGTCACCGGCTGAGCTGACTCATCCATGGCAGTCATTTAAATATTATTATAATTTCATATGAAAACAATTAATAATCATTTGTCGTAAAATCCAATTTGCTAAAATAATTAACAAAAACAGCTATAATGTCAGAAAATGGAACCCATGCAATTTCTACAAGAGCATACAGTTACTAGAAGGATTAACTTTCAATTTAGTCAACCGCCAACATAAACTTAGAATTACTGCGATTCTGAGAAATCTGTTGGAGCGGTATATCTGGCGCGTAATTAAAACAGATCTTGACCTCTAATTATATCAGGATATACACTGCGGATATATACTTACTCTGTGCGGTCTTGATGCGGTGTTGGTGCTGGCTTCAGTTTGTTAATGGCGAATTATGCACGTTTATAAAAAAATATGTTGACGGGTTCCAGATGGCATTGATTCATGTTTGCCTATAGTTTGATATTTTCGTCCAGGAGGGAGCGACATTTTCGGCATGGTTGGGGTGGGGTGGGGGGGGGGGGGGTAAGGCGCGTTTCGGTTCCACGTCCATAGCTGGATCCGCTACTGACACGTACACGTATATACACATACATGCATGAATACATACGAGGGGCGTTCAAATCAAACCGGAACTTTTTGTTCTAGTTCTATCTGAAAGGGTATTAGCGTACTGACACTACTATCATTAGTTGGGGGCACTTGTGTCCTATTACTACTAAGTGGCCCACTTACCATGGACCAGTCACGTGACAAATTCATTTAAATGGCGGACAACACTGTTAGTGCTTGCATGGAACAGCGTATTATGATGACGTTTCTTGTGACAGAAGGTGAGAAATCTGTGGAAATTTACAGAAGATTGCATTCACAATCCGGTGATAAGACAATCAGCCGCAAAAAGACATTTGAATGGTGTAAACGCTTTAGAGGAGGCCGTACATCAGTGAGTGATTATCCCGGCCGTGGTTGCTCTCAACCCACCGTAATCATTCCTGTGAATGTCCAGATTCTGCAACGCCTAATCTTGAAAATCGACGCATAACCTGTCATGATATTGCACAAGAGACAAGTGTTCTACTGGGTATGGTGAACATTATTATTCATGAACATTTGCATTGTGGTTTTCATTACTTCGAGCGTCCTGCTCCTGCAAGAAAACGCTCGACTTCATACGGCTCACCGCACTTTGTGCCATTTACAGCAACTCGACTATGAGGTATTGTCACATCTACATTACAGCCCAGAACTCGCTCCAATCGATTTCCACCTGTTTGAACCCGCTAAAGAATTTCTGGGCGGTCAGCATTTCAGCACTGATGACGAAGAGTAAAAGGCTGTCCTGGCTTGGCTCATACATACTAACACATCTTTCTACTCTCGAAGCTGTTTAAGCATAACATAAACGCTGGGACAAGTGAAGAAACGTTGCAGGAGATTACATAAACAAATTAATGATATTTTGACTACTTAAAGAAAATTTACATACACAAAACAAGTCCCGGTTTGACTTGAACGCCCCTGATACATACATACACACACTAACACATACATAAATACATACATACGTACGTTCGTACATACAAAATACATAATACATACATACATACATACATAAATACATACATACATACATATATACATACATACATACATACATACAAACATACATACATACATACATACATACACGTATAAAATTTCCCGAATTATAGAAGCACGAACAGAAAAGGACAGACAAGAGAAAGACAACAAAGAATCCTGTGAAGTTGCTGGTTCCTTTGAAGTTCGGAAGAAGTGATACTGATCTTGTTTATTTTCAAGAACAGATATTTGCTGCACTCCAGGTTACAGACGCTATAATCATTGTCTGAAAGCCCATTTAGAGCAGGCAGTACGGATGCCATAATGTTAATTGCATACCAAACCATAACCGGTTGTCTAGAAGTTCTCCATTGACAGAAGACTGACTACAAAGGCTGACAAACAGAAAATACTATTTGGATTCATTGTCGTAATATGAATGGTTAAACTAGCTTATTCAGTATTCATGCGTACATTAGACGAGTTGTAAAAAGGTAATATCACAAGACGTAACAGATGCTCACGATTAAAACTATATGATATCAAACTGACTAATGAATGGGTTCATTGTATATTTGGAAATGTAAAACGTTAGGGAAACATGGTTCTCAAGACAATTATCACAAAACTGTCACGTTTGTAAACACATATTTAAATATTTGAACGTTTCAAATCAGAGTTATTAATCTTCCTTGCGTCCTGCTTTTTATGGTATTAAAGGTGCCTTCTCTATTTCTACTTTTGATTTATTTATGTGTTCTCAGAAGTCATAATGTTTGTTTGGGAATATTTACAATTGGATCAAATTCAGTTCATCGACTATAATTACTATTCAATATTGCTCTTGTGGTGGTTTCTCGTTGATGTGCAGTAAAATGTTTCGAAGATTACCCGCCCAATAACATAATTTCCTTAGATCATTTATGTTTGGTAGATATGTTTCGTTCAAGAGACTTCAGTCGTTTAATGATGCTGAAGAAATCACATGTATGGTAAACATTATGTGTTGGTAATACTATATTTCTCTTACTTTTGTAAATGTATTGAGCGGAGTACTGTCTTCTACGTTTATATATATGTTGCTATTGTTTTACGCGGTAAACGATAATTTCGCTCACATTTCTTTTGTCGATGTAACCAGAGACAAGTGGTGTTTCAGCATTTATGTTTATTTTGGCGTTGTAGCCAGAGACAAGTTGTAATTCTACATTAATGTTTATTTAATCATTGTAACCAGAGACAAGTTGTAATTCTACATTAATGTTTATTTAATCATTGTCACCAGAGACAAATTGTAATTCTCCATTAATGTTTATTTAATCATTGTAACCAGAGACAAGTTGTAATTCTACATTAATGTTTATTTAATCATTGTAACCAGAGACACGTTGTAATTCTACATTAATGTTTATTTAATCATTGTCACCAGAGACAAATTGTAATTCTCCATTAATGTTTATTTAATCATTGTAACCAGAGACAAGTTGTAATTCTACATTAATGTTTATTTAATCATTGTAACCAGAGACACGTTGTAATTCTACATTAATGTTTATTTAATCATTGTCACCAGAGACAAATTGTAATTCTCCATTAATGTTTATTTAATCATTGTAACCAGAGACAAGTTGTAATTCTACATTAATGTTTATTTAATCATTGTAACCAGAGACACGTTGTAACTCTACATTAATGTTTATTTAATCATTGTAACCAGAGACAAGTTGTAATTCTACATCAATGTTTATTTAATCATTATAACCAGAGACATCCGATGTTTTCTAATGTGTAGTTTTAAAACAAAACCCATTTTAATTAGCAGGAAACGCCTGAATATTATAGGGGCTATTAAAGGGGCGTGCAATAATAATTATGTAAACTGCCAAGCATGTCATAAAACACGACTTTGAAATGTTGTGCATAGGACCTCGCTACCCCTATTTTTAGGAACTAAGTCCAACAGACTACATCAGGCGTAGACAAGTCAACGTTTGATGACTTGAGATGTATTTGCTCAGAATCTATTCTCCCCAGCGAACTGAAGAGATATCAATTTATTGATTGATTGTATTTACAACAATTGGTATTTTCGAATTTGTGTGGTTTTGATAACTGGTGTTTTAGGAATGCTTTATTATGTTAATGTAATCAATGATAATTTGCAGAAGCGTCCGATGACTTTTCTCAAAATGAACTTGGTGCGAGGACACATTTCATTACTGAACTAAAGAGAGAGAAATTCTCTCCATATAATAAACCAATGGCACGTTTACCGGTCACTGTTTGCGCAGTTCAGCTCACTTCAACGGATGCACACTATTTAGAAATGGAATAAACAAACAAATACATTCTATATAATTTTAAACAATATATATTCAGGTTTTCTCGAAAGATTGTTCATTTAGTATTTAGTTATTGTGGATATGTGTGAGTAAATCTTTTCGTAACACATCTTGGCTTTGTGAAAATTGCTGATATCACAAAAGCCATTATGATTCATTCTAACGTTTTTCTAGATCAACAAGAAATGGAGAAAATCACAAGTTTTGATTACCTCTGCTCAATTATAAACAACAATGGAAATTGCCTGAAGCAAGTCAGACGGAGAATGGCTACAGCAATGCAGAGGTTGAATAAAATGAGAAACTTGTAGCAGAGCTCTAATAAAATGACGAACATAAAAATCCTGCAGACTACGGATGTGAAAGGTGGACCGCCACACAAACACTTCAGAAAAGGATTTAATCTTATGAACTAAAATGCTACGGAATGCAATGGATATCGAAAAGGAAAATTGCAGATATCCCACAAGAATTGGAAATCGAGAAAAATTGGTTAGTTAGCAATATCTTGTCCAGAAAGCTAAAATATTTTGGACGTATCAAACGTCATAATGGCCTGGAGAGAACTATACTGGAGGGTATGGTACATGTAAAGCGGAACAGAGGCAGATCGAGCAATAGATGGACACAAGACATCATGGAGGTCATGAAGATGACAACGACACAGGCAGGAGTTCTGGCTAAAGATCGAGAGTCTTACAGATTGGCTGTGAGAGTGACGTCTGCAAAGGACATGCAACATGATTGTGATGTGTTACTGTCCGGTATGTGGGAAATACCCACAATAACCAAATAACAACAGGACTACCATTCTTAAGAAGCAAACGAACATTAATTATTTAATTATGACAGAATGTCAAGCGGTTAGCATTAATCGTATTGCATAGAGGGACTAGGATAGCTTGATCTAGTCCATTACACGGGGAGAACCGATAACACTCGAGCGCCTCCGATTCCAGGGCGCAGTCATTTGGGGCTGCTAGTAGAGAGAATATCTTTGAACATTGTGAAGCAAATTGAGACAGGTAGTGAAAAATACTAATGATGTTTATTCAATATGTGTATTTTATGCTTTTATGTCCCGTGGAAATTTAACTCAAAATTGCTTAACTAAAAATGTCCGGGGATTAGCCGAGTCGTACTAAGTCCATTGACCGCACGTGAGTGATAATTTGTATTTTTGGATTTGTGCTTATTTTGTTAATGTAATCCATGGTATCTGCTGTTATATGATTTATGTTTATCTTGTTAATGTGTTGAGCAATAACAGGTATTTTATAATGTTTAAAAATGTGTGATAATAATTATTGACAGCTGCGTTCTACATTCTCGACACATGTTCATTAAATTGAATACTTTTGCTAGTAATTTAAGGCGAATGGCATTTCAAATGTCAGACTTGTGTTCTTTAATTGTGACGGTCTTGACAAGTGGTTTTGAGCATGTTATATGTGATTGAACACGTGGTATTGCAGGTGCCTTCCTATAGATAACACATCGAACATATATTTTGTAATGGCTCCACGAAAATTAAGAACGCGTATACTCTGAGTGGCGTGTTGTGAAAAGTAGAATGTGACAGAGCTCGGTTTTGAGACCAATTTTGTTCTTTATATATATATAAACGATTTGGACATGGATATGGGATCCATTATTGCAAAATTTGCTGATGACACAAAACTATGCAGTAATGTCTCATCTAAAGAAAAAGTGGATATATTGAGGTCGGATTTCAATAAAATTCGAGAATGGTCTGTAAGCTGGCAAATGCAGTTTAATGTAGATAAATGTACAGTCATCCACATGGGTAGATCCAACAGGGAACATAATTACAGAATGGACGAGAACAATATTAGAAAGATAGATAAGGAAAGGGTTTATAATAGATCATACATGTAAGGTGAGTGAGCAAATGCAGGTAGCAGTGAAAAGGGAAATGCAATGTTAGGTATGATAAAAAGAAATATTAAACATTGGAGCAAGGAAGTGATAGTCAAACTGAATAAAGGATTAGCTAGACCTAGATTGGAGTACTGTGTACAGGCGTGGAGTCCTTATCATAGAGGGGATATAAACATGCTGGAAAGAATGCAAAAAAAAAGAGTGACAAAGCTGATAGTGGGATTCCAGAATTACAGTTACGAGGAAAGACTCAGAGAAGAATTCGAGGTGACTTAACACAGGTTTATAAGATGATCAGAAGAACGGACAAATTAGACTATAATACATTAAAAAAAAAACTACCACCTATAAAAACAAGAGGTCATAGGTACAAATTAGCCAGTGAGAGGTCCAGATTAGATATTAGGAAATATTTTTTTAGTCAGAGAGTGGTGAATGTTGGGAATGCATTGCCACCGGAAGTAGATAAATTTTCTCTCCAGGTATGTGAATTCATTGGTTCACTTCACCGTGTGACCATAGCCAACAATGCTGTGAGGACCAGTATCGGAGAAAATGTTGTGAATTTTTGTCTTGGTACAAGATATTGATAGACCCGGTTTTGATGTTCCGAGATCCAGTTTCCCCACAGACTGTTGCAGACCCGCATTGTCTGGGCTGACTAAGACTATCTCATCCGCATAGGCAAGGTCTGTGATGCTTGTTTGGTCCATACAATGCCAAGATGGTGAGAGTCAAGGCGGTGTAGAATCCAGTCGATGTTTGGCAGAAAAGGTCAGGGATAAGTACTTCAGTAGCTCTGGCGGAATATGGTCCGGACCTACAGCACACTCATCGTTAAGCCTCCGTATGATGGTATGGACTTCTGCCAATGTTGGAGGGTCGATGCACGTCTCCGCGTTTGGGGGAGTATTCACACATTCCGAATCCAGGTCGGGACAAGCCGGTGTTGGAGGTAGATTGAGGGCGAGCACATAGTGCTCCTTCCATCTGTTCGCTACTTCTTACTGCGTCGAACATGGTGAGCCATCTTCTCTATTGACAAACACGTTATTGTTGGACGCCTTCTGCTTGCTTCTGGGGAAGAGGAGCCCGATGCCTTGGTATGCAGGCCTAAAATCATTGGATCTAAAACCTGTTTCAACTGATCGGTGATTTTGTTGAAGAAACTCTCCCGGCCAGTCATAGCAGCCGCACGGAATTGACTTTTTAGCTGCCGGCGTAATCGTTTCGTAGTAGGTTTTTTGGATAAAGCTATCCTAAGCACTGTTAGAGAGCTATGGTTTTTGCTTCACGGTTTGTGAGCCTACATTACCGTGGCAACCTCGCATACAGCGTTCTTTATGGCAGCCCATGCTGACTCTGGATCGTCGGACAGCGAGCCAATTGTGACAATCTTGTCTCTTACAGACGAGGCATATTCTTCCGCTAAAGTGTAATCAGTTTTGAGGCGCTGGACATTGTACCTTGGTGTTAACGCTGGTCTTGGTGGAGCGTATGGATTGATGGAGTACGTAGACACCAGTAAATGGTGTAATTCTGGTAAATGGTGGTCTGTGTCAGCAGGTGCCTCAGTGCCACGGTAGACACAGTAAGAAGTCACAATGTGTTCTAGCTTCTTCCGTGTGATGTGGTCACTGGAGCCCCACATGTGGCGATGGATATCCAGACGGCGGAAACAGGAACCAGTGGTCATCAGACTAAACGCGGCACAGAATGACAGGCACCTGTGAGAGTTGTCATTCGTGTTTCCTCAGCCAAACGGACCCAGGACAGAATTGTAGCCACTGCGATTGGTCCCCGAGACGGCGTTGAAATCCCCCAATAGAATAAATTCGTCGTACGGAGGAACAGCCGCAGAGAGGCAGTTGCAAAATTATTATAGAAATCATCTTTTATGTGTGGCTAAGGAACAAGTGAATTTCGACTACACGTTTTTGAAGTCCGAGTTGTTGCAGCTGGTGAGGAAGACAAATAAGATAAATATGTATCATATTGACAAAATCATTCTCTTTGACTACCTGCATATCATGCCCGTTTAAACCCTATAGAGCTTTTGTGGGCTAAAGGACAAGTTGCAGAAAAGGACATTTAAAATGTGTGATGTTGAAGTGCTGACACGTGAGTACCCTTCAGAAGTAGACATTCAGTTAGTGTGTTGAACATGTGCTCTGGGAAGAAGAACAGTACTGGCAACGAGATGGATTACAATTTGTCCAGCCAGTAACAATCATCAAGCTCTTTGAATCGACAGATTCGGAATGATTAAATACCATCTTTTGTGGACATACTGATTAGCGGACTTGGATGAATTAGAGAATGTTTATCAGAACAATTAAGTGTACTTACAATGGCGGCAATCCTTGAAGAAGTCTTCCCACACTAAATTGTGATAGTATTACCATAGACAGAGAAATGCTCTATCACATACGGTTTGCGGATGACCTAGTCATCATCAGTCACATCATCAAGGAAGCTGAGCAATGACTAATTGAGCTCAACATCGCAAGTGAGGCAGTTGGTCTAAAAATGAATAGACTAAAGACTCAATGCATACTGAACAGTTTATGTCCCTGCAAGGTAATGCGTATTGTAACTGATTCCGTCAAAAATGTGAATTTTTACGTCTACTTGGGCCAAGAAATTACGAACTCCCATGACTTGCATAAAGAGATCTCTCGAAGGATAGCAGCGGGGTGGTTCAGCTTCAACCGCATTCAGACCGTACTTGAACAGATGAAACACAACAACGCAAGAGCTCACACCTTCAACAGCCTGGTAATCCCAGTAATGGTTTATGGCTGCGAGGTGTAGGAGCCTAAGTGAAAGTGTCATGGCGCGGCTCCAAGGTACCAAACTGGCAATGGAGCGTAGAATACTGTCAGTTTCACTACAAGACCACATCCGCAGCACCACCATCAGGAGTCAAACCTGCTTCAATGACGTCGTAGACACGGCGTAAATAAGAAAGTACAGTTAGGCAGGCTACGTGGTACGCATGTCTGACAATAGATGGACACGTAAAGTGACGTCATGGTGACACCACACCTTTAATCGTCGCCTCAGACGTCCAGATAGAGAGATGGCCTGAAACAAGGCCTTGGTGGACAGAGATGAGCTTAGACGACATTTGGCTACCTGATACATACTGTGCCTGAGTGAACACCAAGATTACAGTACAATGACAACAAATACATTTTCATTAGCTGCGCAGTTGATACAAACTTGGGCTCTAATGTCAAACTTGAGGTCTAATTGTGATTGAAGGGCTGCAATAACTATTGCATATTGATGCCATTTTTACGATTTTACATAAAGGGCAACACAAACAATCAATTAATCTATAAAGACATTAAGGAGATACGCCTATGAACAAAATACGACTATAAATAAAGCTGCGTACTGTAAAATCTTAAAATGTACTGCTATTTCTTTGCAATGGTCATAAAAGATAAAAGGAATTCTTCGATGTGCTAAATTCTTAACATCTATGGACTAAATAATATAAATGTTTTAGCGTCATCAATATTCCAAGGCTACATGCAAAAATTCATTTAGATCTGTCGTGCAGTTTAGTAAAAAAATTGTTTCTGACCTTGTTCGTGAATTAAAAGACGGAACTATAGTTAAGGTTTGAACCTTCTCTATCGAAGATATGCTCCTTTTAACCACATACACAGTCTTTTTGTTTACATCAGAGCGTGTATAGAAAGCATCAATGTCTTAACACGTGTGCACCGCTGTAAAAACACTACGCAACAAAGGCAGGCTGCCGAGCAAAGTTAAAGTAAATGCTGAAACAGTAAATATCAAGAGAACAAATATAAAGTGATTGGATTCTTGAAAGAATATACCATTATTAAATTGGTAAATATGGCCCTAAACAATTCAGGAAGGAAAAAGCGGAGATGAAAATTGTGATACTATCAACAAACAGTGAGAAACGTTGGTGGATGGGTAAGATGGACACAAGCTGAGTGAGCTGTGTTTATGCTTTGCCGAGAACCAGTGCAAAGGAATATTAGTTGGACGAGATATGACTTTCACATTTTTGTTGTTTATTCGAGTGTGCACCATATCTTTAGTGCTTATTTTACTTTCTGGAAACATCGTTCGGGGTGAGCTGATCTCGCATTCCAGATCCTCATTTATTCTATCAAGTGGACATCTTTTGTAATGTGTGTTTTAATACTTCTGTCTTGCATCATAAACTCTCATGTAATCGATGTTCTGTCTTCTTTTGTTATTCCATACTTCTGCTTCATGGTAAATATAGATCTATACTATTGTCACATTTTTATGATCCCTTAACAAACACGGAAACGCTAATTAATTCAGGAGTCACAAAAATAAGTACGATGTCCGTGAGTAATCTAGTCCTCTGATCAAAAGGTGCGATGTTATAAATTCATTGTCTGGAAGACGGGGTGTTGATGGCCACATATGAATACTGTGTAATCATTGCTTTAGTGAACATTAGAAAACTTGCTCTGGAAAAATGATTTATCCATTTCAGGTAATACCTAGCAATTGAAGATATAGTGCAAAATGGTCAAGTGAAGGAGAGAAGCTGACAGATAGCAAAAAAGATGAAGAAAGAGATTGAGATAGAGAAAGAGAAATAGGCAGAGAGAGAGAGAGAGAGAGAGAGAGAGAGAGAGAGAGAGAGAGGGAGGGGAGAAAGAAAGGAAGAAGGAAAGAGGGAAAGATGAGAAGTGACAGAAAGAAAGATAGGTCACAAATATACAAGAACAACTGGTGCATAAATTCGTTCATTCTGTGTGACAAGGATTGATAAATAGACAGAATGATTTAAACTTGAGACAATTTCTGTTAAAGTCGTGTACTTGTCTCAAAGATTAAGCCATGCATGTGTAAATTCTCGCTGTCTTACAGTGAAGCCATGAATGGCTCATTAAATCAGCCGAGGCTCTAATTTTAAACAAAACAGATCGAATTGGCATGTCTGAGAGGTTCAAAGCAATAAGGTAAGGTTGTCAACAACAAAAAAAAAAAAAAAGAAAAGAGGGCCAATTTGGTTAGCACTAGTGAGTAGATTTTGGTGGCAGTAACAATTGCTTCTTTGAAGAAATGTCTCTGCGTGCTGTTGAAAGTCTGTTGGGGTTTTCAGCTTTGTTCGCACGTATACATATATGTCATGAGGGACGAACCTGTATTGCTACAGATGATGAAGGTTAGTCAACGTCGCCACTCTTTATTTCCTTAAGGGAAGGGGGAGTAGGGGTGGTAGAGCAGACGACACTGACGACTTCTATGAACTACTTGAAAAGACAGTAAACGGTTGTCATGATTACATTAACCTCCATGGGGGCCTTAATGCCAGATTTGGAAAAGACAATTCTAGATGAAATGACGTGATTGGAAGATGCAGTTCAGATATTGTAAATAACAATGGAAGACGACTCCTGAAATTCTGCAGCTAGAAAATCGTAGTCATCACAAACACAAAGTTTCCTGTCAAGCGCACACATACGAGTACATTCACTGGATGTGAGCCGCCAAGATAAACACATCTTCCATTAAGTCATCATGAGAAAAGATTAATTTAAATATACGAGAGATGCCAGAGCATGAAGAGACCAGAAGTCGGAAATGATCCCTACCTGGTGACAATAAATAGAACAATCGAAATTGTAACCCCACCACAACACCAAAGGAGGAGTTAAAAGAATATAAACATATAACATAAAAGAGTCGGAACTTAGAACATGATAGCAGGTGCTTATATCAACACCAGTGAGAAGTTCAGAGGAATCACCAGAGGACCTAGAAACTCTATGGTTACAATTCAAGATCGTTATCAAAGCCGTAGGACCAGAAACATAAGGTGAAATCATAGTAAAAAATAAAATTAAGAGGATACCTTAGTGGACGATGGAATTCAAAATGAATAGAAAAAGATAGAGGCATATAAATAGTACCTGGAAGACAAAGAAGACAGCAGGAAAACATAGAAATACCAAAAATATGTAACTCTCAGAGAATGGAAGTCAAGAACAAAGTGCTAACAGGAAAACAACGATTCTTGGAGGAATTTGGATACAAACTTATAAAGAATGCTAGATAAAACTAGAAGCTGTTCTATAACTATTGTTGTTGATTGCATACAATAAATATGTTTAATCTTTTGTGCTCCATGATAAGGGCGTTAAGTGGCAGGTTGCAGTTGCTTTTCTCACATCCCGAGCGTGCTGATAAAGGTGGACTGTGGTCCTCCAGGCGTCTAGGCAATGCTTAGCTTCTTTGGCTTCATTTGCGTAACGTTTACTACTACAGGGAACACATCGAACACCCACCTCTTCAGCCAGGCTGCAATGAAACAGCCTGTTTCCAGGAACAACTGAGTGGAAGTGACGTTTTGGTGCATATTTCGTCAAAACCTGACTAACATTGCCCAGCAAGTCTTGTTTGACTAGACGTTAGTCTCCTCTTCTCAGAAGCTATTCTACATGTTCCTAAAGAACACGAGAAAGGAAACAGAGTGCCCAGACAAGGAAAGCAACGATGGGGAAAACATTGCAATGGAGGAGCTGAAGGCAGTCCTGGAGAAACACAAATATTGGGAAAGTAGTCGGACATGATGGTATAACACCAGAAATGGCAATGCACATGGAAACTGCAGGTGAACTGTTATTCCCGAATGCTCTCCGGCAGACCGACGGAACATTATACCAATTTGTTAATAGTGCTAAACCGTAGAGGCATATCCCACCTGAGTGTTCCTGGCAAAAACCTGCTCTAGAATACTGCAGTGGAGCCACAGATAGGCGAATCCAATTAGGCTCAAAGAAAATTGAAGTACTCATGATCTTCTCTCCACAGCCAGGCGAGTGATTGAGATTGTTATTGAGTGTGATGACTAAATACACCCCTGTTTCTTGGATCAAAAAATGTTCAATGTAGCAGGCTCTGGAAATACCTTCATAGGAAGAACATCACAGCACCATTGATCTGCGCTGGACACGTTTGTATAGGATCGGTAGAAACTATAATATGACAGGAAACCAAACGTGAGAGGAGTTCAACACCACCAATGGGTAAGACAGGGCGACACTATTTCACTAAACCTTTTCATACTACTCATGGATGACGTCATCTAAGGTTTGTGTGTTCTGTTCCTAAGAAAACAGTCTCTCTCTGTCTTTCTCTCTCCCTCTCTCTCTTCCTCTCTCTCTCTCTCTCTCTCTCTCTCTCTCTCCCTCAGTAAATGCTGGTGGGTGTGGACACTGATTATCCCTGCGTGTCGTTGGTAATTTTCACTTCTCTTGCGCTCCAGTCCACTCGAACCTAGTTCGATTCAAAGTTCTGACGTCTGTAAATAGATGATTCACCTGTTGCTGTGTCACCAATCAACAGGCGGTCATTGATATGCTTCAAAATGTCGCTCTAGTGCACCTATAAAAGTGTTTGTGATGTGAAGATGACAGCGCTTTCGTTGTCCTCGACTCCCGCATGATCAGGTCAGTGGATCCACACCAGACCTCCAGGCTTGATATCGCTACAGCTGCCATCGACACATGCCTTTAAGGAAGCTCCTCCATATCTTCGAAAGTAAGGATTGTAAGTCTGACGTGATGGCTGCCCCTATTAAATAAGTCTCAGCCATCTCATGGATGCAGTCACTTGTTCCATCTCCATCCCTCTACTATAAGTTGCTATTCTGTGCGACCTGCTCTATTCTGCTTTCACCTGACCTCTTACCCTAACAGAGAAGAGCTCCAACCAGATATCCCACCGCTCCCTCGGTATATATGACGGCATCACTGTACTGAAAGTTATCATTTATCAGCTGGCTAACGTTGAGCTCTGCACTCGCGCTGACCACTCTCTGTATTCCATGCCAATTTATTTCTGAGTTGACTCTGATGTCCAAGCTCTAAAGCTAAGTGCAACTGTTTTCTCCATCAGGACATCTGATATCCAGCTCACCAGATATGGTTTGATTCCTCATTGCTTCAAACAGTTAGTAAAGGTCCCAACATCGACCCAATTACATACATCCTCTAACAGCGGCGACTCTTTCCTGTATGAACTGTAAGCTCTCAAACACAGCATATGAATATGTTCACATTCTAGATGAGGCATTATTTTCTGGCTGTTTTGGTCAATCATTTTGCTTATGGATATTATGTAGATTGATTATTCTATAGCTACAGAGGAGCGCGGAATACTTTGCTGGGTCTAAAAAGTGAGCGCATATAGCTATAGAGCCAGTCTTCATGCACTGCTGTCTTCTCTATACTAGTATTGCATCATTCACAATATTTCTAAAATCTGTCTCACCCGGCTGCTTAAAGTGCCGATATCATACTCCATCGGGACGTGGGGCAGTGTTCTTGCAGGAGCGAATACTGTGTGCAGCTCCACTTCAGTTATCTAATTTACATAAGCCTCTTCCCTGATTGCACCGTTTAGAACATATTTCGTAATTTCTTGACACACAACACTATCCCCTTTGTTTGACTGAGCAGCATATTAGATCATTTTCTGCCACCAGGGGCGTTCCTGTGGAGTCATGTCTCGTGGGGATGAGTTGATGTGTATTCGTTCCATGAATCTTTCAATGAAGGTGTCAGAACGTCTGGAAGGTTATCATTACCCACCCTTCTTGTTTTCTACAAAATTCTTAAGCCGCCTCTTTCGGACTTTCCTACACTCCTTTTCGCCATCGCCGTTTTTCATGCCTGTTCTACAATTGTCTTCACCGGGGTCGTTAGACAAAAGGGCATCTAATGACCCTGGGTCCAATTGTCTGATGCGGCCTCTGTAAGGAGAGAACACAAATGTACTCAGTGGGGTGGGGGAAGATTAAATCTGTCTATATATCGTAGCTCGCGTTTGCCGATCACGTGGTATCTCCAGACCAACCATCACATCTGAAAAGAAGAGCTGGGGAAGAGGAAGATGAACGTTAGCAAAATTTAAAAACAAAAACCTTTGTAGTCTCGAGGGAAGAGAATAAACACCACATTTTCTTTCGGAATGAATAGCTTCTGTAACAGATCAAGCACTTCAGACACCCTGAAGCTGTAACAATAATCATAATAATGTTCGCCTAGGCATCTGAGGCCCGTTGCGTCGGTCGAATGCCACCATGACCAGTCGAAACGGTGCTCTTCCAGATCTCGTCTATCTGTTGAATCCACGTGACTCGGGGACGGCCTCTCCTGCCCTTCCAGCCAGCTGGTTGGATACCCTTAGCACTTTGAACTGCCGTGAGAAGCTTCTGGTAAGCTGGAACTTCCTGATCCAGTCAGACGACAGTTCCAAACAGAGAAAGGGGACGACGGTCCAGGACTTATGATACAGTTAGTCATAGTAGAGACCTTGACATTTCGTACAAGATCGTACCAACGAATTCCAAGAAACGCCGCCGATTGCGCGTGTGAAAGGACTCGAGTCTCTAGATGTCCCTTTTCTGCATAGTCCAGGCTTTGACTCCATAAATTAGCACTGAAATCACACACGACTGGTAAATACGCAGCTTCGAACAGGGATAATCTACTGTTGTTCCACACGCGTAAAGGTCGTTCATCACCGAAGCAGCGAAGCCAATCCGTCTTGACATATCTGGGCTTCTGCGCCCGCCAGTTGACATTGTGCTTCCGAGGTAAGAAAGTCATTTACGCTCTCCGCTGTGTGATCGCAAACTGCTATGTTCTTTGACCTTGTATTTTGAGCTGTGCTATCTAGATACTTAAGAGACTGTTGCAGCGCTGTGCTATCCGGGCTTAGCAGGGCTATGCCATCCGCATAAACGATGTCAGTGATGCACGTTTGGTAAATAGTGATTCCATGGTGCTGAGGCGGACCAGGAGCCAGTCGACAGCGCGACAGAAGAGATCGAGAGCAAGGACGCCGCCCTGTCTGACCCCCGTAGATGTTGGAAATTTTTCAGACAGAGTGCACCTAGACGGATTCTGGCACCGGTATTCGTATTCAACGCTTTAATAAAGTCTATAAGCAGAGCAGAAATTCCGATGCCTTGCTTGGCTTTCCACAGCGCCGATCTGTCCACCGAGTCGAATACCGCCTTTAAGTCCACGTACGCAGGGCGAAGGGGGCGAGTAAATGCGAGGTGTAACTGTCAGAATACGGAGCGTGAGGATGTCATTCACTGTTGACCTGGCGTGAAGCCTGACTTATGTGGGCGACGTTTTGAGACCAGCAACGGTTTCAGTCGGGCCAACAGCAGGTGAGCGAATACCTTGGCTGGAACCGAAAGTAGAGTTGGAGGGCCAGTGCTAGTCTCTGGATCGGGAGGAGTTGCTACAGATTTATCATCCAGGTCAAGGCAGGCCGTGGCTGGTCGATGGTTCAAGGCAAACGTGTAGTGCTCACTCCACCTAGCCACCACTTCTTCATGCGTTGTACAGGGTGAGCCATCTGACTTGTTCACGAACTTGACACCGCCCTGGGCCTTTTTCTTACCTCCAGTGCGGAGAAGCTTTATGGTCTGGTAGGCAGGCCTGAGGTCGTTAGATCAGAGACCAACTTCGATCGAACCGGCAATGTCACTGAAGAAACATTCCCTGTCGATTCTTGTCGCCGCACGCAAACGGCTTGGTTGCCGTCGGCGTTCGACAAGATGATTGCCGAACCTGGCAGTTTTCTTTTGAAGTGTTATGTCGTAGTTGGTGTCAGAGAGCCAAGGTTGACGTTTTGGTTGTTGTGATCTCTTGATAGACTTGGTCGCATCGCATATGGCGTCTGTCATGGTATATCACGCTGCCTCCGGGTCATCTGGAAGGGGGTTCGCAGCAGCGAGGTGACTGACACCTGACAGCATCGGCATTTTATTTCTCGGCAGTACTCGGGTCGAGAACTGTAACAATGCAGAAGGGAAATTATTAAAGACGAAATGTCAACACGAAGGACAGTCACTGGAAAACGTTTTCATGACTTAAACAGAAGATGTGCAAGTACAAGATGTGTAAGTACAAGATGTGTAAGTACAAGATGTGTAAGTACAAGATAAAAAAGTAAGAAAACTTTGATGGTGTTATACCATTCTACTTGTGTAGCAGTTTTAACTCATGGATTTGAGAAATGGCCAATGACAACAACTCAGAAAAGCTAGCTCACACGCATCCACAGGATATGGTCATGCGACAGTCTACAGTCTACCCTATCATCCTGGGTCGCTCCTACAAGCTACAACCCGGGAGGAGAGGTGCCGGGCCCCCAACCTCGAGGGACCCACCCAAACAACCGGTGCCTCTGCTAACCTAGTGATCAGTTGAGGTAGAGTAGTGCGACTGATCAACAAACAAGGAACCTAAAAGTGGTACAATGGAATACATAGGGTTGTGAGAAACAAGAAACTCGAACTGAAAGCATTCCTCAAGGAAAACGGCATAGACATCATTTGTATCTAAGAAACACACCTAAAAGAAACTCAAAAATTTTCCATCAGAGGAAATGAATGTTTCCGTCAAGATAGGGAAAAAAGAGCCAAAGGAGGATTATAACACTAGTCAAAAACTCTATACCAGCAGTAGAAATAAATAGATCTGGACCAGATGAACTCGAGTACATCACTGTTAGGATCATCCTACCCAGTAGATACTCAATGATAACAAACTGCTATAGTCCACCAGTCACAGCTCTGGCAATACACAAAGGCAAAATTGAAGAGTCGAGACACCTCATAGTGGGACATTTTAACAGTCACTCCCCAAGCTGGGGCTACGAAACAATGGACCAGAGAGGCGAGGAGGTAGAAGATTGAATGACAGAAAATAAACTCATCCTAATAAATAGGCCAGACGATAGGCACACATATTATTCTAGAATATGGAGAAAAAAAATTGAATACTCCGGACGTTGCGATGGCAACGGACAACCGTCAACGGCTAATAGCAAAAACAGTCATCAGCCAACTGGGTAGAAGAGACCATGTCCCAATAACTTTAGAAATATGTAACATGAGACAAACAGAGATACCATATATGCACCCACGCTGGAATTTTAAAAAAGCAAACTGGACTCTATTTAGAGAAAATGTACATAAACTCTGTAAAAAAATATCCCAGCAAACTTTAAGTTAAAAAAGGAGATACAACAGAACGTAAAGACACATAATGCGGATCCCTGCATGATCGCATAATTCAAAATGGTAGAGTTAAACACTGCTATTCAGAAACTGAAAAAAAACAAGAACGCTCCAGGAAAAGATGGCTTCACAAATAAAATGATTAAAAACCAAGATCAAGGGGCAAGAAGAAAGCTCCTGAAAATCTTCAACCAATCATGGAGCACGGGTTAGATCCTAGATCAGTGGCGGGAAGCTATCATTCTCCCCATCAGAAAACCAAAAAAAGGACAAGACAAGAAAGGAAAGCTATAGGCCAATATGTCTGCTCAGCTGTTTTGGAAAAGTCATGGAGAAAATGGTAAACGCAAGACTAATAAAACATCTGGAAAAAAACCCAGCTTTTACTCAACTCACAGTCAGTCTTTAGGAAAAATCGCAACACAGAAGACCAACTAGTGTACCTAACCCAATAAATAGAAAATGCATTCCAAGGTAAGGAAAAAGTACTTGCGATCTTTGTGGATATTGCAACAGTTTTTGACAAGGTATAAAGAGAAGAACTCTTCCTGAACCAATTAAACAACAAAATAGAAGGGAGAATGTACAGCTGGATACGACTTCTTCCGATATAGAAAATCAAGAGTGAAATTAGATGGATCACTGAGCCATAGAATAACTCCCCAACAAGACGTACACCAAGGAGGAGTCATCTCTCTTACCCTCTTTATCCTGGTCATAAACGATATAACGGAAAACTCCAAAAGAAAGTATCCAGTGCCCTACACGCTGACGATTTTGCAATGTGGAGTGCTGCAGAAAAACTACCAACAGCTAAAAACAGAATACAGACAGCACTGGACGATGTTGGAAAGTGGGTTACAGATTGGGGATTGCAGATTAACATCTTAAAGACAGTTAGAATATGCTTCCCACTGTCCAACGTCAAAGAAGAAACAAAACTTAATGTAAATGGCAAAGAGCTTGTACAAGATAATACCCCTGTGTATCTTGCAGTTAAATTGGACAAGGGGGAACACTTGGAGGGAACACATACAGGAGATATAAAAAAAGCAACCAGAAAACTACCCTTATGAAGAAGCTGGCCGGAACAAGCTGGGGTGCAAATTGCAACATTCTTAAAAATGTATAGATTGGCACGCAGGCCAGTACTTGAATACGGCATGACAGCCTGGACCACATTGTGAACAAACACGGAACGCATAAACAACATTCAAAACTCGGATAAAGATAATAACAGGAGGAATGAAGACTACACCAATCCAGACAATGGAAACATATACAAATATAAGACCCATAAATATTAGACGAGAGAAATGAGTGCTGACACATAGTGAAATAATGCTACGCATGCCTGATCATACCATACATATCAAACTGAAACACACAGTTAAAAATAGGCTAGAGAGAACAGCTTCATACATATATCAAACTTCCTACGCCAAAAATATGGAGAACTAATACCCAACCAACCTGCAGAAATACAAATGCTTATCAACTATGAAGAGCCAAGATGCAGCATAAACAACATGGCAATAAGCACAGAGATCCCAGGAATCAGAAGAAAAGACCAACACAGTGTCCACGAACTGAAAACTTCAGTACAAGCAATAATTGAGGAGAAATATAATACCAAGAAATGGACACGTGTACATAGATGGCTCAGCAGTGGGGGTGGCAGGTCGAAACGGGAGAAGAAGCATATTTATAAGACACAAAAGTGGAAATATAACAGAAGAGACCATCCCAACAGGAAAGTCGTCCACAAACCTCAGAGCAGAACCTATGGCCCTCCTGCGGGCACTGAGAATACTTCAAACAAAAAGGTAACCATCAACAAAAGTAGCTGTATTCACAGATCGTATTATTAGAGACCATACAAAAAAACAAACAACGAACCAGTTATCAGAGATCAGAGCAGAACTAGGAAAACTGAACCCTGAACACATTCTACGGGAATGCTCAATCTATAGGGAAATGAGATGCCAGACCTGGCCAGAGGGTGCGGCCTTCATGGTGGCTGGCCTTCAAATATCTTGCATATACAGCATGACCAAAAGATGTCGAACTCGAAGAAGAAGACGACAAGATCTCGAAGCCCCTTCATTGCAGACTCGACAATCAAGGGAAGCAAAGAGTCAAGGATTCAGACCCCGAGGACAACTCAAAGTCCGCCGTGATGACAACATAAGAGACCGTTGACTAGACTGGAACCTGGTCCCGAGGACAATATCGTATATAATGGTATGTGGATTTAATCAGCAAATATCTACACTCCAGGGAAGAAGAGGTGACTAAGTAAGTAGTGTATATATATATATGCCTATGGTCTGTTTGCTTCATAACAATTGCTATATTTAATTCTGTCATATGTTTGTAAACAAGACAGTGTATCCGGTTTAAATTTGAACACGCCTCGTGTGTTTATATATATGATGGATCGTTGGGCAATATTATCATCTGGGATTTGGTGTCCCAGCGGGAGCATAGGACAACACTGGCAGCTTGTCTGTCAAATGGAAGACTGCATCAGAATATGTGCGCAGTGGTAGTTTCTGCAGAACTTGACCGGAACATTCGTCTGGTGACGGAGAAGCCCACATTTTGCTGTGTGTAGAATACATGTGTCTTTCTCTGGGGTGTAATTCGCCATAGCGGAGGCTCAGCGAAAACTTGCAGCCAGAAATAACAATACTCATAAAGATTGCACTGCCGAATCTCCATACGTGTGCCCTGAATGAGGCAGGCTCAGCCGCTTCAGGACTGGCCTTTACAGCCACAAGAGAACACATATTTCCCAGCAATAGTCTGATGCTGTCGCATCTTCGCTAGCAATGGGCAACTATTTTTTATTGTTGCGAACGATGCTAATACCAAGCAAAACTTTTCAATTTTGGACAAGCGATTAAGTGCAGCGCTGGTGTTGTATTTCCTGCCGCGTCCTTTCTACCACCATCTTCCAATTTCCTTGTCGTGATTCCAAGTGTCAAACAACACAATTCAGATTTCAGAGATTCACATGCAATTCTCGTAACCTCATCTATTCTATCATCTGCTGCCAGTGTGGTACGACATACATTGGTAAAACTGGTATGGAACTGCGGGAGCGTTTCCACCAACACCTCAACGACATCCGCAACTGCACTAGTTCCCCAATTGCCAGCCACTTTAATGGACCTGAGCACGGGGTAAGGCTGACGTTAGTGTCACTGGTCTAGTTTCTTGCTTCTTTGACGATCGTCATCGATTCCCCCTAGAGAATAGACGTATCTCCAGCATGGGTTGTCTCCAACCGCATGGGATTAATATTTTCCACACCTTTTCTTAAAACCTCACACTGGCCCCCATCTATTTGTCTTCCTTTGTCCCCCCCACCCTCTTCTATCAGTTTCCTCCCCCCCCCCCGTTATATTAATCTCACCCCCTCCCGGTTTATATCAGCTTCGTTTTGTTCTCCCACTTAGATCACTATTTGGCGGTTTTCATATTTGACCACCACTGGCTTATCCGGAGTATTCTCCCTCACTTCTTACGCTCTCCAGGTCACCTTATTTGACCGCTACCCTCCATATTCAGTCAAGCATTTGGCCCAACCTGTCGCTTAGACAGACTGGGTCTACTATCAGTTATGTAGACCGTTTGTTCCTTAAAAGTTGATGTGTATTGTTGTTATTTGTTGTCCCTGATGAAGGCCTATTGTTCGTAACGTAGGTTTTGTTTATGTTCTCGTCTCGGTGCGGTATCTGACTATACCCATTTTTAAATTTTGATTAAACTCAACCGTAATCAACTTTTACTTTTTTTTCATTTGTTTTTCCCCAGATTTCAAATCTGAGCTGCCAGCAGACAAGAACAAGATGAAAACATTAAGGACAAAGTTTTTGTCACTTAAAGTTTCTGCTGCATGAGTTCCTAATCTGGAAGTAAAGTTGAGACACGTAATTGTAATTTTTTAAATTAAAAAAATGTTGTTGAATGCCTACAATGAGTAAGTTTACTCTTTTGTGCGCCCTGAAAAGAGCATATCAGGTGGTTTTGCTATGTTTGGCTTCATCTGCGTGACGCTCGCTACTACAGGGATCACTTCGATCTACACCTTGTTATCCAGACTGCCTTGAAAAACAGCCTGTTTCCAGAGAACTTTAAACGGAAGAGAGATTGTAGTGTTGGTCAGTTTATTGTGCCTAACCCTGACACAACATCCTGGTTAGTATGTTGGGCCTGACCGGTCTAGCGTCTCAGTTCCACATTAAAAATGTTAAGGGCTTCAAAATGTGGCCACTACAATCTTGAGACACTCTACTACAGCCTATTGGAAAATCCGGAACTGCTAGCACCATGCTAAACCCTTCTAAGTTGCCTCTTAAGACATTCTGGTAGGTTTTTAGTGCTCTTATACAAATTTAGAAACGACTATAAGGGACTGAACACAGCCGTGTGAGAGATGCCAATCTCACTCACACTATGTCCCTACTACCTCTTGTGATTATGGGAAATGCACGACACACAACGTTAGATGTGATCCCCCTCCGCTGCCTTGCGGGATACCTGTTTACGGGAAAGACTTCGGGAGTAAACCCTAAGGAAACTCTGCATCCTGTGCTATCTTCAGTCGTTTCGATAAATATCTTGTTACTTACCAATGGTATCTCAGGATCAGAGAGTGAGGTTGACAAAAGGCGCAGTTACTTCCTTACTTTAATCCAAATCACGGCGCAAGTCACCTTTTCCAGCAGACACAGCAAGAGAAAAGACTACACACGGCTGAACAAAGAGAGTGGTCTTCACTTGTCATGGACAAACATAAAAACAAGCAAATTGTAATGTATAATTATACACAGAGAGAGAGAGAGAGAGAGAGAGAGAGAGAGGGAGAGAGAGAGAGAGAGAGAGAAAAAGGGAGAGAAAGAGGGAGAGATAGAGAGAGAGTGAATTAAATCCGTGTGGATGTAACATAAACAAACACATGTTTGATGAAACACTTGATGTATCGAACCTTTCATCGGACACTCAATAACACCCCGACTGTTGCATAGCATTGCTCACAGTTTGTTTGAAACCAAATGACAAGGAAGGCGGCTCATAAACTCACATCAAAGATTTAGCTTTCCCGTTGCGTACAAATAAAATAGGTCATCCTGGAAATCCTTACAGAACATCGTCAAAACATCGACCTGAAGTCGTACACAGGCTTGGCTGATTGACATCAGTCGCCACGTTGTGAGAGTAGTTCCGGTTTATTTAAATTATTTGGTGTTTCCACATATGCGCTAATGATAAAATATGGAAACGCGGGTGGAAAATAAGCTGTGTGCTTTAATAAATCTAAATTTAGAATTGATTGAGTAAAGTAATCAGGTTGTTCATGCATTAAGACCAGGCCGAAAATAAAGCCGTGAGATTTTGCATCCTATGCAATGATTAAACAGTTTTTTGGGCCTAGGAACCTGAATAGCTTTCTATTTTCGTCCCAAATTACTTATAAGCGCTCGAATGCCTCAAGTAATAGCAACCATCTCTTGCCATCTCGCTAATTCAATTCCAACTTATTGGTCATCCTTTGACGCTGAATTCTTGCACTTGTACGACATCTCAGTTGGACTTAAATATACCCTCGCGCTCTCCTCCGCCCCCCCCCCCCACAAACTCACACACACACACACCTATATTTATAAGTATTTATGGAAAGAGAAATGCACAAGGTGTTACTCTTAATTCCTCATTCAATAAACTGCTTATTACAGCATTTGGTGACCTATTTTTATAAATTTCTATGAAAAACCCGTTTCCTTGTGTGAGTGTGTGTGTGAGTGTGTGTGTGTGTGTGCGTGTGCGTGTGTGTGTGTGTATGTGTGTGCGTGTGCGTGGCGTGGTGTGGTGTTGGGTGCGTGCGTGCGTGCGTGCGTGCGCGCGTGTGTGTGTGTGTGTGTGTGACTATATATATATATATATATACATATAGCAATCGTCTCCATGCCCAACTTAGAAGTGCGAAACCCATCGAAAGATTACAGACAAAGAATGATTTTGCGGTGATCGGCGTCGAGGCTTCGAGTAACTAATTTGATGCTGCGCCGATATTGTGCAGCTTTCAGGAGACGTTCGAGTGCAAAGTTCTCATGACTGTAGATCTTGCTTAAGGTATTGAAGGCCGTGTGGCTACCTGGACAACGAACCACCCAACTCCGTTGCTCCAACAAATGTCGACTGGCAGATAACATGTGATATGTGGTGTGAGGGGGGACTGCATATGTCAAATTTGAACTCCTCCAGCTTGTCGGTATCTGAAGACATTGTACACGTGCGTTCATAAGTTCCAGTATCCACTTCTTGACTTTCGTGTCAAAGTGTTTAATTTGCGCTGATTGGATTCCATCTATTCAAGTTGCCCCAATGATTTTCAGTCCTTTAATCGCGACTCCAAGCTCTCCAATGGTGAAAGCTGTTCCTAGTAAATCCATTTCATTTTCTTTTTCCCTCATCAATTGCGATCTCCATCAACACTGTTTAGTTTTGCCATTTAGTAACAGTTGGTGGGCAATCTGGTTAGACGAGATTATTATTCGTGTACTTGCATTCACACTAGAATCTTGGCTTAAATTGTTTAATAAATTTCAATGCACGGCGACTATTTTGTTTCATATTAAGCTCTTCCACTATCCCACACAATATTTCTTTCCGTAAAGGTTGATATAGCATTCATGAGTGTTTCCCCCGACACGATCGTCTCTTCAGCAAGTGGATCTTTTTCATATGAATCCTTTTATCGTACTAGGAGAATTTGTGAGTCTTCATTAAGCCTAGGGATGTATTGTGTCCTACATCCTCAGGAACGAGTTTCTTGATATTCGCCGTGTTAGGTCGTTGAATACTTCATAATTTTCCGGCTTTAGGTCCAAATCCCATAGCTTCCTATCCAAATTTCTGCTGACGATGTTTCATCTGGCTAGCTTGGAAATTCAAGCGTCGTTTAAAGGGTAAGGTCTCAGGATTGACATGTTTAATTCTACATATCAATTTGTGCTGGGTTTGAAATATCTGTATCTCTACATACTTTGCTGCCTGGTTAGCTATATGGGCATTCACAAAGATGACTCTGATTTATAACCTCTTTTTGATATGATACTGCGAAAGGAAGACGGTGACCTTGGCTCGAAGATCAGTTGTCCTGCGGGGGATCAACCTAGTTTACGAGCTCTTCCCCATCAGCATTTGACTCTCTAGCCCTAACCACTCTGCAATTGATTTTCCCCATGACCATCTTGGTGCGTTCAAATTTGACAAATGCAGTCTCCTCGAACAAGAGCGTCTCGTTGGGTGGTATATATACAGATGTTAGTGCACATGATTTTATATGTGTAGTCAACAGCTTAATTTTGTTACTGTAAGTACATTTCACGTGTTTAATGTCTATTCATTGTTTCGTTAAAATCGCGCTACCGTATAGTCCATGAAGTCTATCTAGCGTGAGACGCGTACTTTGTATGTGTGGTCCTATGATCAGTAATACCGCGATTAGTCTCCTGCACAGCTCAGATAGTAGTACCGCCTTATCTGCTGAATACTCCTCTATGTTGATTGAAATCTACTGGTCGGATCTGGCAGTTTGCATATGAATGTTAATGTGGTAGCGGGTGTTGAAGGGAAATGTCAACTATAATATGCATATATACATATACATACACACACACACACATGCATACACACACAAACACAAACACAAACACACCCACACACATACACAAACACGAACACATGTGTGCGGTAGTGGTGTTTTGGTGATCCACGAGAACGGACAAAAGTCCGCGGAAAGAATAGGTCTGGCGATTTGTGGGAGTTTTGGCTATACATTTCCTTCCACGAAGTCGCCCACCTTTTCGAAGGCGGGATGTTTTGATTAAAGATTTAGGTCACCATTGACGCGGCCCGACAGAGGATCGGAGTGCATACAACATTTTGCTGACTTTCTCGCATAAGGCATACCTGCCTGATTGACGTCGGCGAAGATGTGTGCCTTTGTATATGTGTGTACGGGTCTGTGTTTGTGTGTGTGTGCATGTGTGGGGGTGTCTGTGTGTACGTGTGTGTGTGTTTGTGTGTGCACGTGTGTGTGTGTCTGCATGTACGTGTGTGTGCATGTGTGTGTGTGTCTGCGTGTACGTGTGGGTGTTTGTGTGTGTGTGTGTGTGTTTATGTGTGTCATTGTACTTACATGGCATTTTCGAAACACTGTCTTTACCCAATTTTTATTTAGTGTTTTTGCCGTTGTATTTTTGCTTCCATATTCTTTGCTATTGATGCCTGAGTTTCACACAACGGTACTGAATATCATATGGCAGGACAGAGCTGGTAGCTGCTATCACTAGCATTAATATTATTCTAATACAGTCACATATCCGATGGGTGGGTGGGTCACGATGTCCGCATGTCTGACTATGGACTGTTAAAAATACTCTTTTATGGTGAGATGCAGGAAGGTGCACACTCCCTTGGTTGCCAAAAGAAGCGCTCCAAAGACACCCTTGAGGTTTTACTAACGCTTTTGGCACTATACTCAACACTTTGGATATTACTGCGCAAGACCGAACAACAAGATGCGCAACTCGTGAATGTACAGGACTATGCGAGGTATGCATCAAATTATCAGCTGAACAACGGAGACAGGCTAGCAAATTTCGTGAAAGTATGTCTTCACCAAAGGCGCCCATTCCTCATCCACACTGCCCGATATATTCTTAGAGCCACATCCGTCATCTCAGCCATCTTCGATCTATTTGACTGACTGAACATTTTCTAAACGACTGAACAGAGAGAGTGGTCATCATCACACGTGATGGACGAATTTTATCATCAACATTATCCTCATCATCATATAAATGGGTTAATGACATACATAGTGCTCTTATGTCAATGGGTTAATCACATACATAGTGCTCTTATGTCAATGGGTTAATCACATACATAGTGCTCTTATGTCAATGGGTTAATCACATACATAGTGCTCTTATGTCAATGGGTTAATGACATACATAGTGCTCTTATGTCAATGGGTTAATCACATACATATTGCTCTTATGTCAATGGGTCAATGACATACATAGTGCTCTTATATTAAATGGGTTACTGACATATATGACATACTTCAGTTCAGTTCAGTTCATCCCGTAACCCATCAGGTCGTTGGGGCACACATGAAGACATGAAAATCCCCTGCCAACCCTCTCTGTCTGTCGCCGCATGACGTATCTCACCGGGACGAACGCCTGACCACTTAGTGATGTTGTCCACCCATCTCTTCCTTGGACGTCCTCGCCGTCTCTGTCCCGGAACGGATCCAAAGAGTATCGAGTTGGGAATTCCGTTGGACCTCGCGACGTGCACGCACCAGGCCATCTTTCGTCTTTTGATAGCTGTGAACAGATCTTCAAAAGGACCAATAGCGTTTTCAACTCTCTGACGGATGTCTACGTTCGTGACACGATCCTTATATGTAACATTTCGGAGTTTTCTATAGCACCGCATTTCCATTGCACGTATCCTGCCCTGGATATCTGCTGTAATGGTCCATACATACTACAATAAATATATATGACAGATGTGTGACCTAGATAGGAGATCTCGTATCATGTAAATGCAGGCAGTTCATACATACAAAAATTGAAATTCATTCACCTCCAAAGGGCTACAATTTGAATTTCAAATGTCTAAGCGTTACAATGTGATCCCTACAAGAAACTATGGTTTCCACAAATATTGGACGAGAGATTAATCGTTTCTTCAAATTTCACACTAGACTCACTAATTCAGTTGTTTAAAAGACAAATGAAGCAGGCGAATATATTATGATTACACGCTCGAATTTCAGCGTGGAGTCTCAACGGCATCCCTCCTCTGATCTACAATCCTGCCTCACGCTTCGGACAAACATTTTTTACTCATCAATAATTTAAAAATAACAATTATGTAACGCAAAAAATTATAGTTTGAGGAATAAACTCAATTTGAATGTAACACTCGTTTGTATCTATTGCACACATAGTTCTGAGGAGAATTCATGAATTTCTGTATCCTTCTACTACAACTTAACACTATGTCGTACTAACCAGGGATTCAACATGGTTCGACCAGGTCTCGACCAATTTGCAATATAATGTCGGATTGCGAGTTATAAATGAGTTCAAGGTACTAAACTACGAATTAATGCTCCAATACAAAGTACCATAGACGGCTAGTAAATATAGATTAAATCTGTTGATCGTTGCAGCAAATATTATGCAAGAATCGATTGACTATTCATCTCTGCAAGTTTCAGCATACTTTAGCAAACTTCAGTAAACAGTTGCAAGCTTATATGTGAACCATTTTAATCAAGAACGTTCCTATAACATGAGGACTATTTGGAAAATGTTGAAATAAAGGCTGTAATTTTGCAGAGACCTTCATTAAAGAATTTATTGCTGGTGTTTGTGTGATCATATGCCCATCTTCATGTTGTAGCCCATACTTCCACATCTTATTATTTTTCCCTGCAACCAAAGTATACGGCCAGTATCAAACAGTCGACCATGTACAGCTCTCGTAATCCGCCTTTGAGGAACAGTGACTATTCTTTCCTCATCATTAAGGGACCTAAGTATCGATTCGGGGAATGGCGGCCACATGTCTATATTAAATAAAGGTTGGCATCTAAAAATGTTTCTTTCGTTTTTCTTCAATTACGTTCGTCACGGACTGAAGCTTATACTCTATTGGGAGTTAGCAGAGAGAAGATTAATGTCCAGCCCAGCTAAGTGTTCTCGTCAGACTGTGTTAGTCATGGTTAAACTAAGTGTTCTCGTCAGACTGTGTTAGTCATGGTTAAACTAATATTCTGTTCAGACTGTGTTAGTCAGGGTTAAACTAAGTGTTCTCGTCAGACTGTGTTAGTCATGGTTAAACTAAGTGTTCTCGTCAGACTGTGTTAGTCATGGTTAAACTAATATTCTGTTCAGACTGTGTTAGTCAGGGTTAAACTAAGTGTTCTCGTCAGACTGTGTTAGTCAGGGTTAAACTAATATTCTGTTCAGACTGTGTTAGTCAGGGTTAAACTAACATTCTGTTCAGACTGTGTTAGTCAGGGTTAAACTAACATTCTGTTCAGACTGTGTTAGTCAGGGTTAAACTAACATTCTGTACTGACTGTGTTAGTCATGGTTAAACTAACATTCTGTTCAGACTGTGTTAGTCATGGTTAAACTAACATTCTGTTCTTACTGTGTTAGTCATGGTTAAACTAATATTCTGTTCAGACTGTGTTAGTCAGGGTTAAACTAATATTCTGTTCAGACTGTGTTAGTAAAAGTTAAACTAACATTCTGTTCAGACTGTGTTAGTAAAAGTTAAACTAACATTCTGTTCAGACTGTGTTAGTCAGGGTTAAACTAACATTCTGTTCTGACTGTGTTAGTCATGGTTAAACTAATATTCTGTTCAGACTGTGTTAGTCAGGGTTAAACTAATATTCTGTTCAGACTGTGTTAGTCATGGTTAAACTAATATTCTGTTCAGACTGTGTTAGTCATGGTTAAACTAATATTCTGTTCAGACTGTGTTAGTCATAGTTAAACTAAGTATTCTGTTCTGACTGTGTTAGTCAGGGTTAAACTAACATTCTGTTCAGAATGTGTTAGTCAGGGTTAAACTAACATTCTGTTCAGACTGTGTTAGTCAGGGTTAAACTAAGTATTCTGTTCAGACTGTGTTAGCCAGGGTTAAACTAACAATCTGTTCAGACTGTGTTAGTCAGGGTTAAACTAACATTCTGTTCAGACTGTGTTAGTCAGGGTTAAACTAATATTCTGTTCAGACTGTGTTAGTCAGAGTTATACTAAGTATTCTGTTCAGACTGTGTTAGTCAGGGTTAAACTAACATTCTGTTCAGACTGTGTTAGTCAGAGTTAAACTAAGTATTCTGTTCAGACTGTGTTAGTCAGGGTTAAACTAACATTCTGTTCAGACTGTGTTAGTCAGGGTTAAACTAACATTCTGTTCAGACTGTGTTAGTCAGGGTTAAACTAACATTCTGTTCAGACTGTGTTAACCAGGGTCAGGCAAGACATACTGATCAAACTGTGTTATGACATACGAAGAGTCAAAACGGCTTATTAGAGCTAGATACATGACCAAATGGGAAACCGAACACACTGGCTACACCAAAAACGATGCATATTACCAGTTGAACAGAAGAGAGCAGGTCGTGGTCTTCAGACTTTGCACTGGCCACAATAGACTGAGGTACCACCTATTCAACAAATTGAAGATAGGTGGCACTTACGAATGCCCGTGTGGTAAAGGGAAAATGACCGCTGAGCATTTGCTGCAAAACTGCCCGACATACGAGGACCAGAGAGAGCAGATGTGGCCATCAACAATGGCAACACTAGACAAGCTCTATGGCAGTGTCGACAGCCTCAGGATAACTGCTGCTTTTTCGAAAAAATAAAGGTCGGCGTCTGACAGCGTAAGAAGAAGAAGAAGAAGAAACTATGTTAATCAGGGTCAAGCTATGTATTCTGTTCAGACTACGTTAGTCAGGGCCAAGCTATGTATTCTAGTCAGACTACGTTAGTCAGGGCCAAGCTATGTATTCTAGTCAGACTGTTATCCAGGGCCAAGCTGAACATACTGATCAGACTATATTAGTCAGGGTTAGGTGAAACATATTGGACAGACAATGTTAGTCAGTGACAGGTGAAACATATTGCTCCGCCTAAGCTAGCCAGGGTCAGGTGAAACATACTGGTCAGACTATCTTAGCCAGGGTCAGGTGAAACATACTGATCAGACTACGTTAGTCAGGATCATTCAAAACGTATTGATTAGGTTATGCTAGTCAGGGTAAGAAAAATCATGCTGGTCAGACTATGTTAGTTAGAGTCAGGCAAAACATATTGAATTGACTATATTAGTCAGGGCCAGGCAAAACATATTGAATTGACTATATTAGTCAGGGCCAGGCAAAACATATTGAATTGACTATATTAGTCAGGGCCAGACAAAACATATTGAATTGACTATATTAGTCAGGGACAGGCACAACATATTGAATTGACTATCTTAGTCAGGGCCAGGCAAAACATATTGAATTGACTATCTTAATCAGGGCCAGGCAAAACGTATTGAAAAGACTATGTTAGTAAGGGTCTGGTGAAACGTACTCACTTCCAGGCAGTTCTCTCTTGAAACAGACTGTTTCGAGGAAGTCTTCGTTACTGAGGAATCTAGCATTACGCTACAACCAGGAACCGCTGTACACTTTCTACTAATGTTAGAAAAGCCATAGTAACCAGCCAACAAAGAAAGTCGCTAAAGATGCCAATCTCAAGTACTAGTGCAACACAGTTTACAGCATGGTAGATTTATATTGTGTTGTTGTTCGTCCTTCGGATGGTGAAGACGACTCTCTCTGATCATCTATTTGAAACAAACATGTTAGAACAGTCAATGGGTTTGCAGACGACTGATAAGCCCGATGCTTGTGGGAAGACCTTGGACTGTGTAGGCAGAGAGTGTAACCCTGTCGTGAAGATAACAATTCACGGATATTTTCCACCTCTGTTGTTCTTCGGTTACTTTTACGGATGCCTTGTTGACGTTGTACAAACTTTCACAACTTTCACAAACAGATGTGCGCCAAATACTTCGATCTGGTACAGCCTTTTCCAGAGTGCTGGGTTATTATGCTTATAGTGAAGCCTTGAAGGTGTCTTTCAAACGCTTTCTGTGGCCACCAGGATAGCGTTTAGCGTTTTGTATCTCTCCATAAAAGAGGAATTTATCGACTACATAACCTACTAATAAATATAAATACCTCAGTCAAGTAAGTACATGTTATATCACATTTAATCGGCATAGTTACATACATGCATTGTTGATACAAGTGGACTAGTAGGTACACGACATGTTCAGGTACATGATAGACTAATATAATTGCTGTAGTCAAATACTTTGTATATTCAATTTCACTGGCGTAGTTACATACATGGTATTTAAGTAAATATAGCGTAGTTATATGCCACATTAATATAAATGACAGATACATGATATGTTAATATAAATAGCACACTAAGATACATGATATTAATATAATGACACAATAATATACATGATACATAAATATCAATGGCATACTAAGATACATGATACATTAATATAAATGGTATAGTCAGGTACATGATAAATTAATATAAATGTCACACTAAGATACATGATGTATTAATATAAATCACTTAGTCATAGAAGTGGCGTAATCTTGAACAAGGCATGTTAATATAAATGGCGAAGTTATATAAATGGCGTAGTCAGGTACATGGTATTGTAAATAAATGACGTAGTCACATACATGGTGTAGTCATACAAATAGCGTGTCAGATATATCGTATAGTTTTACATATTGACCTTGTCACAAAACTGGCCCAATTAATGACATCGTATCGTCATAAATGTGATGTAGTCATATACTGCATATTTTCGCAATATATTTGGAAATTGTGTCGTCACATACAATATGCGACAATAAATCAGGCAGTCGGGTGCGATCCACTCTCACATATCTGTAGCTGCCGCTGTATTCAGGCAGTCGGATGCGATCCACTCTCACATATCTGAAGTTACCGCTGTATTCAGGCAGTCGGGTAAGATCCATTCTCACATATCTGTACCTACCGCTGTATTCAGGCAGTCGGGTGAGATCCACTCTCACATATCTGTAGCTACCGCTGTATTCAGGCAGTCGGGTGCGATCCACTCTCACAAATCTGTAGCTACCGCTGTATTCAGGCAGTGGGGTGCGATCCACTCTCACATATCTGTAGTTACCGCTGTATTCAGGCAGTGGGGTGAGATCCATTCTCACATATCTGTAGTTACCGCTGTATTCAGGCAGTGGCGTGCGATCCACTCTCACATATCTGTACCTACCGCTGTATTCAGGCAGTCGGGTGAGATCCACTCTCACATATCTGTAGCTACCGCTGTATTCAGGCAGTGGGGTGCGATCCACTCTCACATATCTGTAGTTACCGCTGTATTCAGGCAGTGGGGTGAGATTCATTCTCACATATCTGTAGTTACCGCTGTATTCAGGCAGTGGGGTGCGATCCACTCTCACATATCTGTACCTACCGCTGTATTCAGGCAGTCGGGTGCGATCCACTCTCACATATCTGTAGTTACCGCTGTATTCAGGCAGTGGGGTGAGATTCATTCTCACATATCTGTAGTTACCGCTGTATTCAGGCAGTGGGGTGCGATCCACTCTCACATATCTGTACCTACCGCTGTATTCAGGCAGTCGGGTGAGATCCACTCTCACATATCTGTAGCTACCGCTGTATTCAGGCAGTCGGGTGCAATCCACTCTCACATATCCGTAGTTACCGCTGTATTCCTTTTTCACAAACAAAACCAATTAGTTATCACATGAGACAGAATGATATTTTGTGCAAATCGTTGCGACAGTGAATGCATCAGCTGTTACAACACACGGATCACTTCTACACTTCATGTATTCACAATATCTGCATCATACAAAATTCCATAAGTGGAAAGGCAGAAAAGTAAAAATATTGCATCTAACAATATTAACGATAACTTTAATATATATACATACATACATACATACATACATACATAATATTAGCAACAATACGAAAATATCTCTCAAATAAATATACATGAAAATAAATACAAACGAGGAAGTAATTTCTACGTGACACGCAATAGTTGGCCAGTTCGTGTACTATAACATTAGATACGAAAGACTACGACCATGAACGGTTCAAATTTGAGATATTTCATCCACGATTAGCCAAAACTGGAAAAGGGAATTGACAGAAAGACGGACCAATCATAACATATTATCTATGACTGTCATGCCTGGCTCTGCCCGAATCTGACATCGTTTATCACCTCTGTATCTGTCCGTGTGCTCGCTCTTATCTGATTCTCTTCTATAACTTTTTCTGTGATCATTTAACGGTGATATACCTGCACGTGAATGGCCGGGTAACATTTCCGTGGAGGATAGACTACATCTACTGCACCATGTTATCTAGATCATTAAACAGTGAAAGGTCGCTTGCTTTATACACAGTATGTATGTATGTATGTATGTATGTATGTATGTTCATGTGTGTGCGTGCGTGCGTGCGGGCGGGCGGGCGGGCGTGTGTGTGTGTGTTTATGTATGCGTATATATTTTTGTACGTATATATTTAAAGTTATTGCCAATCACGCAGTGATAATAGCCACAATATCAGTCGGGTTTGTCTTAATTCTTCTTCTTCTGGTTTTCTCAATCTCCTGCTATCAAGCCCTGAACAGGGCTTTGCCAGTAGCAGGATGTAATCCGGAGAACGGAATGCGTTGTGTCGCTAGTTTACACCTTGATTGCGAGATTAGCACCTTTTGGTCCGTCAGATCCGTCTTCGGAAGCTCTGTCTTAATAATGTAATGTGCGCTGTATTTGGATTATAGTGAGGAAAAATATGCGCTGGTCATCAATTTCACTTTTATCTCAAGTTACCTTGGATCAGTGGCAAGACTATTGGTCAAGATGACTCGGGGTAACTCGGGATGCAGGCACTCTGGTCTTACCTCTCGTGGGACGATGAGGCTAACGTATGGTCAGGCAAAACACACTGATCAAACAATGTTAGCCATGGTCAGGAGAAATATACTGTCCAGACAACAGTCTGGCTAACAATGTGAGGTTCGATGTGATCCCCGTAGTAGTGAGTGGCAGGCAGATGAAGTCAAGCATTGTACAACTGCCTGGAGGACCCAGGTCCACTTCATCAGCACGCTCGAGATGACAGGAAAGCTACTGCATTCTACCACAAGTTCCGTCATTTTCAGGGCGCACAAAAGGTTTACCAACCCATTGTGGGTATTAGCAATCAACCAACCAACCAACCTCCAGTGAGACCAGGGGTCACTTAAAACTTGCCCATTCGATCGCCCACGGTTTCCTTCTTGACTACAGCGACCCTATATATATATATATATATATATATATATATATATATATATATATATATATATATATATACATACATACATACATACATACATACATACATACATACATACATACATACATACATACATACATACACATATGTATGAAATATACACACACATAAAATCTCCCAAACAACTCTTAATAATATAATAGTTCATGTATAATTAGCATTGGTTTTCATAAAGAATATTATTTCTGTTATCTTCGTCATGTTATCATTTGTCACGTAATTTATCCAACTCTTGGAACCGGATTATACTTTGGAACCATATGCAATAAACCTCGAGCTGTATATTAGAACGCAAGTCAAGTCAAGCCAAGTCATCCTGTAACCGGTGAGGTTGTATCGGCACACATGAAGACACCCCCAAAACTCTAAGTCACCTCTCACTATCAGCGACCGCTGCCTGTGTCTCCTCTGGTCAGTTTTGACCCATTCTTTTATGTTGTTCTCCCATTTCTTTTTTGGGACGACCTCTTCCTCGTCTGCCTTGCACCTTTCCGTGCAGGACGGTACTTGCACGACCGCATGATCTCGAAATATAGCTGCACCAAGCGAGTTTTCCTCTTTTGATTTTAGAACTACCAGCAACAATTATGTTTTGACTCACAGGAACCAGTATTATATTAGAAAACATTAACCTTCTTCAAGTCATATTAAACACGCAGCAGTTGCTGCTGTAAGCCACTCCTACTGAGTTAATTTCAGTCATTGACAACATTTCGTTGGAAGCGCAGTTGAATAGCTTCTCTTATATCCAGAGTACGTAAGATGGTGGTCCAAGGTGTTCATATCTGTAATGTATTGTGATTCTTCTTAGTAGACTTACTGTTACTGAGATCAGAGTGTAAGATCCTCATGTTGTTGGCTAAATTTCCGTAACGTAACGTGTTTCTAAGAGAACAGTGTGGGCAAAAAGGGAGGACCGAGATCAGTATGTTTCCTCTGACCCTGACCTTAGTCTTCTCTATAGACTGCAGTAAAACTATTATCTTCTTCTTCGTTTGTCCTACTGCTCTTGACATGCGTCGTCGCAGAGAGGATGCGTAGATATCTTGTTTGGGCCAGGTGAGAAGCTTGTGTGGTTGTCAAGTGGAACCTTCCGAATGTTTCAGACACACCTTTTATCTGCGACGAGGGCGACCCTTTGCACTAGGACCTGATACATGCATGTGATATGCTCTTGCTACTGGTTGGTCATAATGCACCCGAACCAAGTAGCTAAGCCAATTGATTTGTTGGGCTTAAATGTAGACATTTACTGTGTTCGTTCCGACCATCCGCCTCAACGTGGTGTTTCGGATACGGTCTCGTATGGACGTGCCAACTGTACGTTGCCCACAGCCCATCTCACAGCTCTGAATCTTACTCTTGTGACGTTCCAATAAGGACCCCGATTGACACTGGTAACAGAAAGTGGGAAGGACAAGCGTGTTGATCAACCTCCTCTTTGTTGAAAGTTGCACTACATGATGGTTTAAAATCGATGCTTACTGGTAGTGGACATTGCTTGTTTTCTGAATACTATCTCTCTGTCCCCTCTGCCATTGTCAGTGAAAGCACTTCCCATGTACTTGAACTGTTGGAAATTTGTTTGGTCACTGTGGAAGCGTTGCTGCACTTTGTTTCGGGTTATTGTCATAGATACAGTATTTTCTATGTTCATCTTTATGTCATATCTTTGACAGGCGGAAGTGAGGGAAATGAGGTGATGTTGTAAGTCATCCCCGTAGTAATAGAAGATAAGTAGTAATAGCTTTGATTATCAGCGAACATGATTTCATTTAAGGTTGAATCTTCTGGATTTGCTAACTGAGTAATTTTATCCATATAAATGATGAAGATAAGAGGGGAGAAAACACATCCCTTATGTACACCACTCTTCTTCGAGAACCAGTTAGTCAAACCGGCGCTTCTTCGCACAGCACCCTCGCTGTTAACATACACAGGGCCGTCGCTGTTAACAAACAAAGCACGAATGTTATCAAACATCTGACCTTTAATACTATATTCCGCCATTACCTTCCAGAGCTTACTCATATTTACCCTATCGAAGGCTTTTTCCTGGTCTATGAAGGCCACGTTCAGTTCTTTATTGTATTCGTTGGTTTTTTTCGCTTAACTGTCGGAGCGTGAATTTGGCATCCGTACATCCTCGGCCTTTCTTAAAACTGGATTGCGATGCACCAAGCAGCGGTTCCACCATTGCCAGAACTCTCTGTTTGAGGACCCTAGCAAACATTTTCCCAACATGGCTTAGAGGCGATATGCTTCTATATGAGCCGCATTCCGTTTTGCTTCCTCTGTTCTTCCAAATAGGCACCCCAACCGCTCTCTGCCAATCTCTAGGTACGATCCTTTCGAGCCACGCCTGATTAAATATCTGTGTTAACCACCGGACGCCCCCCTCCTGACACACTTTAAGAGCGTCCGCCGGTATATTGTCCACCCCTGAGGCCTTGTAGTTAGGGCTTCGTCTAAATGACTCTCTGACCTCTAGTTCCAGTATTATTCTAGCATTTTGGGCAGTTTGGACCGGGTCATGTACTTTCGTTTGATTTTTCTCAGGTACTGAGCTGTCAGGGTTTAGAAATTCTGTGAAAAAAGTCTCCCCTCTTGCTTTTCTCTGGTCGGGATCAAAGATTGGCAGCCCCTCTATGTCATTCACAATGACATCTATATACCAATGATAATTGAAAACATGTAAAAGAACAATGACATATTGTTATGACATTATTAGCAAACGTATTCCAGTGTTTAAACTTTTATCAAGAACAAAACAAACAAACATAGAACAAAAGAAAACAGTTATTTGACCTTAGCGAACACAAAATTAAACTATTACCAAAAACAGCAGAATGAAAACGTGCCTTTACTCTTGAAAAATAATAATTAATCATAATAATTTTTTAAAAATCATCGGTCCGTTCGTCTAAGATTGTAAAGAGATGAAGTTGATAATAACAAAAATAACCAGAGCTTAAGTAGAGTTATCTAAACAATTAACTGAATATAGAAAATGAAAGTAAAAACCCAGAAGTCTCCCAGAAGAAAACGTGGGGGTGTTGCCTAATTATATGGCACACATTTTTAGTGCTTTTTGATGGAACTGATTTCTGTTACACTGGACAGCATAAAAGATGTATCAGAGACAAAGGAAGCTATTTATAGCTAATTTGAACATACGGATCATCAATCTGGCACTTGAAATCACGAATTAACCACATATGTTGTCAATTCTGTTCTCAGCCCCGCACACATATTGCAATCCTGTACCAGACCCGGTACTCGGCTCTACACACATCTTGCAATCCTGCACTAGGCCCGGGGCTAGGTCCCACGCACATGTTGTTAATCCTGTACCAGGCGCTGTGCTAGGCCTCATACACATCTTGTCAATCCTGTACCAGGCCCGGTGCTAGGCTTCCCCTCATGTTGGTCAATCCTGTACCAGGCCCGGTCCTAGGTCCCCCACATGTTGTCAATCCTGTACCAGGTCCGGTCCTAGGCCTCCCACATGTTGTCAATCATGTACCAGGCCCTGTGCTAGCCCCCCCCCCCCCCTCCCCACATACTGTCAATCCTGTACCAGGCCCGGTCCTAGGCCCTCCCACATGTTGTCAATCCTATACCAGGCCCGGTGCTAGGCACCCCCCCCTCCCCCACCCCCCCCCACATGTCAATTCTGTACAACGAATCTCATATCCTGGTTGAACTAATCATTGTTACGTTTGCCTCATTCCTCCAAGTGGACATGGTATTTCTAAGAAGAAATATCGGCATATGACCTTTCCGAATATTAGCTCTGCAATGCGGCCAAGGCCAGGGATTCGCGGGGAACCACTTCCTGCTACTGGCCTACCAGAAGCTTATACCCTGCATGAAAAAAAAAAGATAATAAGGCCACCGGTCATTCATCAGGTGGTGAAAGCATCTACAACAAGAGACCCTGAATTCGTACCTGTTTAAGAGTCTGCACAACCATATACAAGTGCCCAGAATGAATTGAATGATCCAGTGAGAGATCTAGAATAGTCACAACTACAAAAATAAAGGAAGCTGTTGGTGTCCATACTGCAGCAATGGAATCTTCTGGAAGAGAATATTCATGTTTCTGTGTTTTGTGGTCAGCAAAAAGATCTGCTTCCTTATTTCAAAATAACAGATAATCTCATTGCTTGCATTGATATAGTGGGTCTGATGGTCTCACTTTACATCAACTACACAGCTGACGATTGAAGGCTGCTTATTGATTCGTCTTAGCTGAGCTTACCATCTGTGCTGCTCCATAATGGTGACGATTTACCATCTGTTCCAACCAGGCATGCAGTCCACAGGAAAGAAACGTACAGCAATGTGAAAGAGGTGTTGCACATCATCAACTACGTATAAGTGTAAGATTTGTAGTGACCTGAAGGTCATTGCCATCTTGATCGGATTACAGCAGCGTTACACACAGTTTTGCTGTTTCCTTTGTCTGTGGGAAAGCCATGCCAGAACTTCCCACAACATGAAAAAGAATTGGCCCCCAACGACAATCACTTTAACCGGGGACAAATAATCTTCTTAGCGAACAACTTGTAGAATCACACACAATTGTGCTCCCTATTTTTCCCTTCAAACTTGGACTAATGAAGAATTTTGTAAAGGCCATGGAGCCAAAAATGCGCAGGGTTTTTATACCTTTATGATACATTTCCAAGACGTCGTTAGGCCATAATAACGTCTGCTGTATTTGTCAGTGCACTGAAATATCAGCTCTTCTGAGATAAGCGGCTGTAACAGTTCCAGCCGGAGCATGGGTGTTTAGGGCAGGGGTGATGCGGTCGGCGACTCTGAGAACAAATGTACCTGAATGTGTCCCAAGGTCTCACCGTCTCGACACTAAGTCGACAAAGGAAAATCGGGGGTTGAGGGAAGGAATGTGTCTAGTACAGGTAGGGGCTAGAAGCTGACCACTCTGGCGTTCCGAGTTGGGTAGTGGGGGGTTAGTGACAGACATAAGCCATCAGGTCTTGCTGCGGCATTTTGAGCGACATGAATTCAGAGTGATTCGTTTCAATAACAACTAAGTGGAGCTAGATCCACGGTAGAGTGATGGCTGAGTCAGACATCCCACAAAAGAACATTGGACAGGCTCTGATTATGTATGCGACTATATAATACTAGGCAAAGTTTAACAATGTTAATGATTATTGTTGTTATAATATGTTCTGTTTTGTTGGTTTATTAATGATGTTAACAACTCTGCTGCCTGATGCTTGCTATGTTATTTGCCGTGTGTGGTCGTGAATGATGTGGATGCATGTGGTAACATTCTAGATAGCTAAACCGCAGTGGAAATGCCGTACGCTGCCACACGGTTTGCTGATATCTTCACAGGTATTAGCTTGTATGCTTTCCATGCTTTTGTATGCAAGTGGCCACAACCTTTTCTATGAAACAATAAGACTGACAATTACCATAGACTTGTAGAAACCCTGTTCCAGTGTAAGGAAAGACTAGGGTGCAGCATGTCCGTGAAATTAACTTACACTTACGTCAGATTTCTTCCCTTTTAACTGCAGTGCTGTCAGAAACGAGCATGGAGAATGATTTCATCAGGGCAGTACTATCCTCTTCCTACTATCAACTTGTGCCAAGGAAAATAGAGTGTAGCAATACTAGCAGACCATTTTTGGACCTTTTTGAGAGATACTATAGAAATGAAATTACAATCCATAGCCAGAAAGATATCGCCGTGAATAATTTCCTCTGTAAGCATTATTATGATATGGTGTATGTATAATTGTATAAGACTGGTATTGAAGATGTTACAAAAATTAGAGCTAACCTTGTGTTTTAATGCCACATTCATTGTAAGCAGCCCAAACAACATGGTAACGAGATGTAATCTCAGATAAACACAACAAGTCCTAATTTGCTCATATAAGTAACTTATCATTACGCGAGTGGCGACAGATTTAGATATCATCAACAGACATCGAAGACGAATTAACGGAAGAGATTATCACACTCTCATGTCAGCTTCATCACTGGAAGTTAAATTATAAGCGTTTATAAATGATGGAGTTGGTACCATTGCATAAAATACAAATCAATTATTTTTAATAACATCTTCGGTTTTTGAAAATGACACAATTAGGGTCTGGATCGTGTTTCTACAAGTGAAATATCGACGTTCTCCTTAGAGAAGCAAGAGGCTAATGGAGTCGTACACTTTCTGGAAAGTGGGAGTCTTCTGACGTTCAGATTACCAGCTGTTGCACTGTTCTGTAGTTTCATATCACGTTATGCATGTGTCGTACAAAGAGGATGTTCTTCATGTTTTTATCTAATCAGAAGATCAAAAATTGTGATCTAAAAAACACCATAAGTTCCTGAATCGACTGAAAATGAATAAGTATCTCAAATAATACTTTTTGGACCGGAAAATATGTCGGTGAACGTTCACATGAGTTCAATTGCCGGATCCAGCTCGTTAACCTTTTGTCAGTATATCGAAATATGTTCCTGGCAACAGTAGTAGACACAGGAAACAGATAGTAGTTATCATGATGTTATTGGTATTTAAGAAGCACAGATCGACACATTTTATATTTCCACTCTCCCACTCCAATAGTGCATCGATACATCATTACGACACTAAATCGTTTAAGTCTTTGAGTAGCTGTCAAGAAATTTCTGCCCAGTCTGAGGATAAGACAAATTCCAGAATATTAAGTCTAAAACTTCAGCTTTACACAGTTACAGACATTCCAATCGTGTGCTATATTTGACAGGAAATGAGTTTGCTATCAACTAACGTGTAAGGAGATAAATATGATAAATATTTTATCCTTTAAACTATTGAACCGGACATAATAAATCTACACAATTTTTGCGGGCTCTGGACTGAAATGTCAAAACGACTAGGAAAACATGGACTATTCAAGTTTATAAAAAATATAGTGCTCAAATAAAGGAAAGAAAAACGAAACTGGAGTTAGTTCATTGCCATCCTCACTAGCCATAACACGTATCATGGGTTCAGTTCAGTTCAAGTGACATCGCCGCATCGAAGGTCGGCTTCAGTGGATCTCCAGTGTACTCTATCTCTTGGTCGTAATGGTGCAATCTGAGAGGTTTTTTTCAAATTCATCTCTTGAGGTTATCCGCCCACTTAAAACGTTATCTGTCTCTTGAACGACTACCTTCCATCCTACCCTTCAGTCTGGTTTTCAGTATGGAAGTATGTCTTATTATTTGCATTTCTCCTCCCAACTTTTGTAATACCTCCGAAATCTTCTATATACCCACATTTCGAAGGCATCAATACTCTTTTCCAACTTGTTATTCATTGTCCATGTTTCTGCGCCATAAAGTAGTAACGAGTAAAATAACACCTGCAAATTCTCATTTTCAAATTCTGATACTTTTTACATCTATACTTGCAGAGCATAATTTTCCTGATTTTACTGTAACAATTTGTTCCCATTTCAGATTACTGGGCAAGGGTACTGTAAAATAATAGCTGATAAAATTAGAAACTTAACAAAGACTCAACGGATTAGACGATAAAATATGGCGCGTTTTTGCCTGACTTGCACAAAAATAAACTTTAGTATTAGTACTATTTGTAGTACCTCAGAACTGAAATGAATATCTGAGATTTCTATAACAAAGGCAGTCATCGTGACAGATGCGCAAGCCGTACTTCAGAAAGTACAGAAGGGATGGCGTAGATACGAGTGGATAGCTGCTGTTGAGGCCTCAAACCTCCAGGCGCTTACCTGGATCTACTGTCCTGCTCATGCCGGGGTTCAGGGCAATGAAAGGGCTGACATCTTGGCTTCACGGGCTCCCATCATGGGCATATTGGTGATGGACAGAAGTGACATTTTGAAATCAGTTAATGACCGCCTGTTTGATGAGGACACTGCAATAGATGAAGCAGCAATCCACAGACTGCAAAGTTTTGACATTAAACGAGGTTCAAGCGAAGTGGGGCGCATGAGAGGACGGCGCAGGAGCGTGTACAACCAGCGAGCAACAGGGACCATCAGCATCCATACCTTACGCCATTTGATGAGAGAGAGTGAGCACCTATGGGTATGCCCGGAGTGCAGTGACGTCGATTCTTAGAAACAGAAACAGAAACTATTTGTAGTGTTCTTAGTCCATTATTTATATATATATAATAAGAGTTTCTGGAATTCTGGGTCAACACGATTATTTTCAGCTCTCTGTGATTTTCCATTCCCGAATTATTTAACATTGTACGCCCTCTATCGATGAGCTATATGGACGTGAAAATTGCGCATCTCATTTATTCTCGTAATTTCTAACTGAAAGAATTAAGTTCTGTTCGCTGCGTTTCTGTGCGTTCCCAAGTCGGTGACGTTAAAATGGGACAAGGCGTGTTGAACTTGTTCGAGGGCAACAAGTTGGCCTATTTAAGTTGTCCTTCCATGTTAAAGCAAGGAGACAGTTATTGCCTCCTACCACACTGTGGGGACAGTTCATTGTTTCCAGCTTGCGTTCAAGATATGTACCTGTTTGCAGGTTACTATTTCTCGCATGTTAGAGAGCATTTCATTTTTTACTTATACCGTCCTTTTCTTGTGACATTTCTCTTCTTGAGTTTACTCATGGCTGATTCTAGTTCTGTCCTGGTGATATTTACCATCAGATGTTCCTCAAGTATCCGCATTGAGTGCTCCATGTGATTTATTTTTCTCTTAATATAACTTTTCTTGTCTGTGTGGATTTTGTTTCCACTTGTTTTTTAGTAACTTTTGATTACAACATGTGCTGTTTTGTTTCAGTTAGTACCTTTTCTTCATTTTCAATTGCAACTGCTGGCCTGTCGCTGTTTTTATCATTAAGACCTTTTCTAGCTTTCAGAACTGCTTACTCTCTCTATAAACTTTCAGCATTTTTGTGTGATCGCGCTATTTTTTCCTGCATACTTGGTCGATTGTTTTGCTATAGCTTGCCGCAGATGTCCTGAGTGCGATATTATCATCTTGATTTTGGTTAATTTCAGCTCTTTCTCTTGCCTCTGGTAGTTGAAGTTTTATTCGTTGCACTTCCAGTGATCAATACGGTTTGTAGTTTCTTCTGGCGCTTCTTGTGAAGTTTTCCATTGCTGCCTGTTGATGGCACTGGTTGAATTTTCACACCATTTGACCTACTTTCTTGTGGTGGGTGTTGATGGAATGGCAGTAAAGATATTTGTGAAAATCTTCGGCCTGTCTGCCTTCTTATAGTTCCATCTTGGGAATGGTTTGTGGTCTAATGGAATGTTTCCTAGGTTTATGGTAAGTTTGATGGGTCTGTCATACAATTTTTTTTAAGCATAGGTCGCATATGGTAAAATCAAGGTCATGGAATTGTGTTGATGAACATCGTCTTGAATAGTACATTGGAGGGTCGTCTAGGAGGCTGATCATGAAGAGGTTGCTGTCAATCTCCTATTCCTCTAGTTCGTGCCAGCTTACATTTGTCTTTGCGTAACTCCACCGCTCAGACGGACTGTTTAAATCTCCTACCACTGTGGATGTCTGGTCCATACTATTCGTGGCTTCTATGGCAAGATTTTTTTGTTGACGGACAATATATGTTATACATTATTACTGTCTGATTCGATAAGGTTATTTCCACTTCTTTTTTTCGACAAATACGTTAGTTTCCTCGAGATTAAGTTTGAAGGGATCAATATTTTAGAGAGGGTAAACACGCCACCCTTATATCCAACCCTGCCCAGTCTGTGGGTTTGACATTCTCTTTTACAGAATCTGTGTTTGGCATTAAGGTGACACTTTTATTTGCAGAAAATATGTATTACTTCATATTTTTTCAAGTAATAATTTCCTTTCAAAACAATACAAAGAATGTCTAAGAAAAAATATCTTATTAACACATTTGTATTTCACAATTTGGAGCTTGTCAACCAAACAGTGAATCAGGTAAATTTAAGCAAACAATTGACTGTCCAATCTTGATATTAGCCTTTTACATACAATGTTTCTATTGCTTTCATGTCTACCACTTCAAAAGATGTTGCTAGCTTTTCGTATTTATCTATGCTATATTAAACAGTATACATTTATAACAGCCTGGATTACGACAATCGCATGAACACGGTTTTTTCCACATTAACAAGCCTTACATGATCATTTCCTGTAATATTAACAGATAGGTGTGTTGCATTCAATCCATAAAGTGGAGCAGTGAACTCTTCTAATGTGGATCATTAAAGTGACTTCCAATGTTGGGGATAGCTTAGCTTGTGACTAACGAAATAACCCCACTAGCTGAGAATCCAATAGCTTATTTCTATGTCTCTGCTTCCTGCGAAAAGTCACTTCAGGTCATTTCTAAAGAGCTAATTTTCTTCTCAATCTTTTACACACTCAAATTCTTGTCCTTGAAATGACAGATTTGTAAGTTTTTCTTGTGTTCTTTTTTGTGAATTCCTTCAATAATAGAACATGCTTTTCCCACTTTCGTGACCGACTGTCAGAGTCTGCATCAAAGAATACATCTTTATTTCCAAAAGCTTCCATCTGTCTGCATTTCTAGAAGACATATTAGACTATGAAGATCCTGAATATTCTCAAGACAAACGTTCAAATCATGTTTAAATTGTTTTGATTTCTTCTGAATATTCTTGTTTTCTCACCTTCGTCATTATCCTCTGTTGCTGCTACTGATTTTTTTGCATCTCTGACATATTTGTCACAGCTTGAAGTTTGTTTTCAAAGAGTTCATTCTTTTATTTTGTTGTGTTGTTAACTTTTTCTGTTTCTCGGAAATACTTAGCAGCTTTATTTTTATTGAGCTCATTTTCTCTTGTTCTAATTTGATATATTCAACCGATAAGCTGATACTGTTTCGAAACATGCTCATTTCCTGTTCTTATTCAGAGGTCGTTCCATTCCAGTTGAATGATTAGATTACATTTGTGTACTGTATTTACTTATAAACTATTAGGTATACATCCACACACACATACACACACACACACATAAATATATATATATATATATATATATATATATATATATATATCACACACACATATGTATATGTATATATATATATATATATAAATATATATATATATATATGTACATATATTTATATTTGTATATAAACACATACACTACACTGCACTACACACACACACACGCACACATACACACAGAGAGAGAGAGAGAGAGAGAGAGAGAGAGAGAGAGAAAATGAACAAATGGAGCCAAACGTTTTATCAGAAAATGATTATGAATTGACGATATTTAACTAAAACGCATGTAGTTGTACATAAATCCACCAAAGAAGGCTGTTAAAATTTTTGTTAAAATATTCAACATTTGCTAAACACAAGTCCTCAGATACTTGAACCATTAGACGATTACTGCCTCGATTGTTGTTTGATGGAATTCATTCCAAGCGTCCACAATTCCTTGTATGAACTCAATGACATCTTTTTTTTTTCTACCGATACACTCTTGTCTTCTAATTATACACTTTATGAACCGTTCATGTCGGGACTGTTTGGTAGATTAAGTGTTCGAAGTATGTTATTACGAATCCAGCAGCAAATGGGCTCCTGCCCTTTGACCCAATGCCAGTTAGTGGTATCAACGTGTTTGTGAGTTGTTGTTTAGTTCAGTACAAAGTGTTCCATTTATCTGGCCTCAGTGGAAAAAAGCTCTTTCCTAAAACCGACAAGCTCCGGACATTCAAAAAGGTGGTGAACAGCAGCTTCATTGGAATGCGTGCACAGCCGGCATTCTCGAATATGATCTGGTTGGATTATGTTCAAGTGACTGTTAAGTTGTTTGTGTTGAGTACGAATTCGGAAAATGGAGCTTCGATCTCTCCTTTTATGGAGATTGAAATTATCTTTGGGATTTGTGATGGCCATTTGTTTGTAGATTTCTCTCACAATATTCCCCGTCTATTCAGTCCAGACTCTAAATTCACAGTCTTCAGTATTTGTTTGAATGTCCAAATGGTTGTCGGTGTGTATTGTTGTTCTTGACTTGATCTCTTCTTAGCCAATCTGCCAGCCTTCTCATTGCCAGGTGCAATTGAATGACCAGGGATCCACTGCATAACTATTTTGACTTCATGGGATGTGATGGTTAGTATCTAGGAATATTCGGATAAGTTCAGGCTTACAATGACCAGAAATTTTTAAGAGCTTGAAGGACAGATAATGAGTTTGTAACGATTACGATGTTTTTGGCTTTTGATGGGACGCATCAAGTTCAGACCTCAAGTGGTTCGGAGCTACTTTCAGTGCTGTTGTTTTCTACTTCATAGTTTGAATATATCTTCCCCCAGGCATAAAAAATCTCATCAGATGTTCTGTCTGGACACTCTATATAGACTCCACATTCTGATTTAATGGTAGTCTTACAAGTAGACCAATCAGTATTGACATGGATCCATTCTTCTCGGTACGCGTTTCTCTTTCTCTTGTATGCTCTTGGTGTATTATCTGTTAGTTTTGTTTCATTTTCTGGCATGTTTAAACATGAACGTGATGGAAAATGTAGTATTATTGTCTGTGTTTCTTGTCTTTTGTCTGGAAGCTGATATATGTCACTAATCTCACTGACAAGGTGGAGGACTTAATTTTGTTTTATTCTCTGCCTTTGCTACCATTTTTCTATAAGATGTCTATTGGGGCGGTCTTTGGTAATTTTACTCTTCTCATAAACTTCCATAGCGACCACGTAAATTTCACAAGCAGCAGTAAGTGTAGTCCTTATTGCTCTTCCAATGAGGCGCAGGGCATTTTTCTGCACTCTGTCCAGCGATTCAACATTAGTCCATGAACATGTTGTCAAGAGTTCACCACTGTATTATTAAGCAGTTCGTACTTATCCAAAATAAAAGCCTCTCAAAGTGTCCCAATTCTGTGCCAACGAGCCTGTACAATAACTGTAGTCGTCTCAATGCTTTATTTTTAACATTATGAACATGTTTCGGGAGGCTGGGCTTCCAGTGGTGAGTGACTCCAAGATATGTAAGCTCTTCTTCTCTGTGGAATTTCTGCTTGCCGAATCTCAAACTGCTATTTTACTTGGCTACTTTGTGGTTCTTGGTAAAGATAGTGTAAACAATCTTTACACAGTTTCTTCAGTTTACACATGCAGTCTTCTCATGTCTCCTTTCAATCTTTGTGCTGCACTTTTACATCGTCATGACTCTTCTATTTAAACAGATCATCAGCATACATGGCTTTTCCAGCTTTTGATGTGCCTGGCCAGGTCATTGACGTAGATGAGAAAAATGGTGCAGCTTAAAGCAGAGCCCTGCAGTAAGTGTTCCTTTCAGACTTCTTTAGAAGATACTGCATTGTTCATCTTTGTCTGGATTGTTCGGTCAATGACGAAATACATTATCCAGTTGTAAAGCTTTTGGCTAATTCCAACATCAGCTATGTTCATCAGGCGACCTTTTATCCATACTCGATCATAGACATTTTGTAAGTCGAAGAAGATGGCTACTGTTCGTTTTTTTTGTTTGTTTCTTTGGAACCCATCGAAAATTTTCTGTGTTAGCCTAAAATGTTTCTGAAGCCTGCCTGTTCATGGCAAGATATTTCTTAAATCTAAAAAAACCAGTAAAGTCGCGCATTTACCATTCTTTCTGCTAATTTGTCAAGGCATGATGTTAATGGATTTTGGGTTCATCTGGTGATTTGCTGCCTTTTAGAAGAGGGAAAGTGTGTGCATTCTTCCAGTCTGGGCAATTGTCCATTTCTCTAAATCATGATGTTTAACTTGAGAAATATTTCTCAATGGATTGGGGAAAACCTCGGTAATTAGTAAATATTTTCCTATCTCTTGTAAAATAAAAGCCTATCCTCTACACGTGGTGGCATCTGCTGAGGCAAGGGTCCTTTTTATAATAATAATGTTCCCCTAAGCATCTAGGGCCCGTGACGTCGATCGGGGACTCCCATGCCCAACTGCTGAGGCTTGAAGCCAAACCTCGTTCAATGCCGAAGGAAAGACTGCTATCCGTCGGAGCCATATAGAACGGGGGCGACCCCTCGCACATCCCCATCCGGCCAGTGGGCGACCGTTGTTACTGCTGGCTTGGACATTATCTGGTGAACCGAAACGTCTTGATCCAGTCGAACCATGTGACCAAACAGAGACAGGCGGTGGCAGACCAAAGTGTCCGAGATGGAGGGAAGACTCGTCTTTGCAGACACCATGACATAACGGACGAGATCGAACCACTGGATACAGAGGATGCGTCGCTCGTTGCACATATGAAAGACATCGAGTCTTGATATGTCCTGTTTCTTCTTCTTCTTCTTCTTCTTCTTCTTCTTCTTCTTCTTCTTCTTCTTCTTCTTCTTCTTCTTCTTCTTCTTCTTCTTCTTCTTCTTCTTCTTCTTCTTCTTCTTCCTTCATCTTCAGATCTCAACTTCAATGACTCTAACGAAGGCAGCAGTCGACTCAAGGCTATGTATGCTTCCGTACAGCTTCTCGTGGAAGGACACTGACTGTTGCTAAATGCTACTTCTTTTGTCGGTATACAGTGAACAGGACTGCAAAATATGTTCTGCCTTAATGGAGGCTGGGCTGCAGGCATACAAATCTGTAGTGCTAATCTTGAACTTGTACAGATGGCATCTAAGTCTGTTGTGACATGTGCGTAGCCGGAGAATTATTGTCTGGTCTCGCCTGGAGAGTTGATGGTAGGCATCGTTTTCTATGTGGCCAGTGTGGTCTTTTTTCCATTTTCCACTGTATGATGCCCTAATGAATGCTTTTGTCTCATTGTATGTGATTTCTGTATCACTCTGCTGCAGCATTCCTCTCTCTCTGGCCAGTCTGTCTGCCGCCTCGTTGCCTGGAATGTTGCAGTGGGCTGATATCCACTGGACTGTGCTTTTTTTTAAGCACTGGGACAGGCGTTCGAGCTAGTCTGCCAAAGCATCGAGTTCATTTTTGTGTTGGTTCTTGAGCGCCCTTAACACTGCGAGGGCGTCTGTGAAAATGACCACTTGCTTTTCTGCCTGCTCCTTATGGTCTATAAGGGTTTCAGCTGCTTGTCTCAGGGCACTGAAGTTGCTGCATCGTCTCCCAGTGGCCAATGCTGCTGAGTATACTTTGCTTTTTAGTTTTATAGTGATGCCTCTTCCTCCGTTTCGAATGACATCTTTAGTTGAGCCATCCGTATAGGCGTGTGTCCAGGATGTTGGTGGAAATTTGTGGTTGATGTAATTTGTAACTATGTGTTTTTTCTGTTCCTCTGTTTGTGTCTTTTTGTCTTCGATGTTGGGTATATTGCATTTGAGATCCAGAAAGGGTCTTCCTTTCCAGAGGCAGCGGATGGAGCATGCTGGTATTGGTTTTATTTTTTCGTTTAAAAGTGCAGCATTGTTTTTAATATTTTCTTTTGCTTTTCTTTCATATGTCCTGTTCAAGTATGGTCCAATTCTCTGAACCATACATGAGGGCAGGAATCACACACGTCTGATCAACACGAATTTTTCACCAGAGAGAGCGACAGAGATACAGAGACATAGAGAGAGAGAGAGAGAGAGAGAGAGAGAGAGAGAGAATCTCCCATGATTCCACATCCGGCAAAGGTCGTTCATAGCGGAGGCAGCAAGCTTGATCCGCCCTAACATGTCAAGCGCACTGTGTCCATCGGAAGACAAATAACTACCCAGGTATATGACCATGGACGACAATGCTGTGAAGACTCCAGTGTTGGAGCCAATGTTCTGAATTTCTGTCTTGGCCCAAGATTTTGATAAGCTCAGGTTTGATCTTTCGAGATCAAGTTTCTTGAGAGACTGTTGCAGAGCCGCATTGTGTGGGTCGACTAGGACTATGTCATCGGCAAAGGCGAGGTTTGTGATGCGTGTTTGGTCCATGTCAAAGCTCTGATGATGGGAGTCAAGGCGGGAAAGAATCCAGTCGATGACTCTGCAGAAAAGGTCATAGACAAGGACACAACCCTGCTTGATCCCTGAAGATGCTGGGAACCTGTCCAAGAAATTGCCACTTACGTTCAGCAGTGGGACAGGAGTGTCAATGCCTTGCAGGACATTCCAAAAAGCAGACCTTTCGCTCGAATCGAATGCAGCCTTTTGATCCACATCCGCAACACAGAAGGGGCGGTTGGATGCATGGTGCAGCTCAGCTAGGAGTCGGAGAGCTAGAATGGCGTGAACAGTTGATCTACCTGGGGTGAAACCAGATGGATGTGGACGGCGTCTTGTGACCAGGAGGAGCACATGAGCAAATACCTTGCCTGGGACTGAAAGCAATGTGATTGGTCTGTTGCAGTTTTTAGGGCTTTCCTTGCCTTTGTATAGGGCAACAACTATTCCATCTCGCCAATCTGTGGAATTGTGTACTGTTTTCTAGACTTGAGGTGGTGAACAGCGGAGCTGATGGATTCCATGGCGTACTTCAACAGTTCTGGCGGATATGATCCGGACCTGCATCGCGCCCATATTTAAGCTTCCGTATGGCGGCTTGGACTTCTTTCAATGTCGGAAGTTCGATGCACGTCTCCATGTACGAGGAGTATCCACACATTCTAATTACAAAGCCGTTGCTGGAGGATGAGGCTAATCGTATAGTGCTCCTTCCATCTGTCCGCTACTTCTTCGTGCGTCGAGAACAGTGAGCCATCTGATCGAGTGATAAACTCGGTGTTGCTATACGCTTAATGGCTCAGTCCTATAAATACTTCCGATATACTTCAGTGTAGTTAATGAACACCATCGTGATTGTTTCTTCCTCTTCGTTTTTAAATCAAAAGCTGATACAGGAACATCCATGAATAGTCCATATACATACACTTTTAGTGGGAGATGTAGCGGACTTTGACCAGGCGAACAAAACCAAAGAATGTCCACGTGAATCGTTGTATGGAAGCACTTTGCTTAATCGCTAAGAGATAAATAAAGAATGAGATTATGTACTCACTTAGCGGTCATTAAATGCATGAATTCAGCACGTGAACAACCACTTCCTCTGATCGCCATTTCGCGCCTCTGCACGAACCATAGGCTTACCGATCAGGTTGGGTGTGAATGAATTTTCGTGGTTCTTGTAGACCTGCTGTTTCGGTAGTAATTTGTTTGACATGATGATGTTGCCGGCCCCTTTTAACCGCATTTAAATACTTGTTTGGATGGCGTCACTAGGCATATTCTTGGTTTCCCAGGATATTACAGAGGTGAATCTACCAGCATGAGTATCAAAAAGGTCACAAATACCTACTGTCAAGGAATTATATAATGGGAAAAAAACATGAAAAAAAACTAGTAAAAGTTGATTAAGGTTGAGCTTAATCAAAATTTAAAAATGGGTATGGTCAGATACCGCACCGAGACGAGAACACAAACAAAACCTACGTTAAGACCAATAGGCCTTCATCAGGGACAACAACACTGAACTAATAAATCAACATATAAGAAATGCTTAATAACCAAAACTATCAGTAAACTCAAGACGAGGACCGTAACAAGACAGCAATACCTTTTTTGCAGCAACCTTTCTTGGGATAAATTCATAATTACCTGAGACTTTGTCTTGGGCAAAATTGTGACATGTTCATTATTAAAGATAATTACCATAGCCTTTGTCTTGGGCAAAATTGTGACATGTTCATTATTAAAGTGCCTTGTTTACACAAACATGAAGTTGTGTTTGATTCAGCTGTTCCGTTTATCGGTGGGTTGTTTTTTTCTCCAGAAAGACGCAGTAATAATTATGGGTCAATTTGATAACCCATTTATTCTACAGATTATCTGGTTTGATGTTCTATTTCGTTTTTGTGTGCCCTACCTGTTAGAACCGTAAAGAAATACTTAATCTGCAATACTTATATTACATCGTGGTTCCTAATGCCTGATACAGAGAAGCAATGAACAGCACCACTGCATTCTTCTGTGAACGGGAACTAAAGAGGAGTGCAAATAGAGAGAACAATCTTATCAATTCAAACACACAGCTGTATAAACACAATCTGCAAGAGCATATGAAATACTTTGGTAGCAAAAACCACCGGTGCGATAAAAAAAACTGTCAAACGTTGCAAGTAGCGAATAGAGCAGAAGAAAATCTGTCAAGGCTGAGAGAACGAGCGAAAGAGAGAGAGAGAGAGAGAGAGAGTGAAAGAGAGAAAGAGAGTGAAAGAGAGAGAGAGAAAGGGGAGGAGAGGAAGAGACTGAAAGCGTGTATGAGTGCATGCAAATAAGAGTTGTGCGTCTCTCTGTGTGATAGAAAATTCATGCGACAAGGATGTATTTGCTTGAATAAATGAAGGCAAATAGCACTGGTCAGATAGCAGTCTTTAAACCAAAGTTTCCCAAATTGCTAAAACTGCTTAGTAAGTCCATGCGTTGTGTGAGCCTGTGAAATATAAGACACCTTTAGAAATAAAACAAACAAAAACGATCTAATGCCCAGTCGTGAATTTAATTTAAATGAGATATTCTGATCTTGATTTTGATGCCCCGTTCCTTAGCGCTGCTACGGGTTCCAACGTCGTCTCCAGCGGACCCTGTCTTTGGCCACGAAAATCCAGTGCCTGTTAAGTACTCCTCCAGAGGCGTCTCGGATGTTGTTACGTACAGCAAGGGAGTCTAACAAACGCAAAGGAGGTCTTACCCGCGGTCCCTTTCTGCATCGGAGGTGCCAGATTGCTGTCGCTGTGCTCCATCGATCATCGTTTCGTCTCAACATCAGACCTGTCCATCTATAATTTGCCCTGTCTGCACAGATTACCGCATCATTCACCATAGTATTCACCATTTTATGTGAGGGTCTGACTCCTGCATTTTCAAAGGGTTTGCTTCCCCGGGGTAACGGCCGGTGCTGGGTTGGGGATCGAACTCAGCACCTTCGAGTTATGAGTCGTGTCACTTAACCAATAGCCCACACCGTCCATTTTGACATTTTGACTCGAATGATTCGATTCTTTGTCTGGAAGTTTTGATAATCGTCCATGATTCGCAGCCATAAGCTGCCACAGGAAAAAAACAGGCTCTCAAGACTTTTACTTTTATCATTTTGTTGAAGCTCTGCCATAATTTCTTCAAGCTGTTCAGTCTCTGCATTTTCATGACTATTCTTCTTCTGATTTCTTTCGAGCAGTCGCCGTTTTTGTCAATTCTAGAGCCTATATATTCAAAATGTGTGACCTGATCTATTTCCTCACCACCCACTGTAAATTTATGTTGACATTGTGTTTTGTCGAGGGTCATTATCATTAGTTTTATTTATGTTTAAAAACAGGTTTTGATCTTTATTGTGTTCATTTACGGCTGAAATTAGCTGCTCTGGCCCTTCTGCATTTTTTGATAGTATCAATGTGTCGTCTGCGTATCGTAACTCTGGAATCTCGTACTCGCCAATTGTAAATGGGTCGAAACTTTCAATGTTTTCGTCTTCTCGAACATTTCTCATTATACATTCCGCATAGATGCTATATATATAAGGTGAGAGGATACATCCCTGTCTTACTCCCTTTGGTACTGCAAACCAATCCGATGTTTGCCCAGATACTCGGACAGCGGAATGTTGATCTTGGTATAATGTTCCAATGAGATGAATAAAATGCAAAGGAACCCCAATTTCTTTCATCATTTACCACATATTTTGATGTTTTACCGTATCGAAGGCCTTTTTGCAATCAATGAAACATATGTACAGGTCTACATTAAACTCTCTACATTTTTTGTAGAAATTCCTTAAATTGAATATGTGGTCCCCGGTCCCTTTGTTTTTCCTAAAACCTGCCTGGACTACGTGAATTTAAGATTCAAACCTTTTGTCTGTCCTTCTTAATAGGATTTGCAAGAGTATCTTGCTAGCGTGGCTGATCAGCGCGATTGTTCGATAGTTCGTGCACAGCTTCAGGTTGCCTTTTTTGGGAAAGGGAACACAAATTGATTTCTTCAATGCTTCTGGCCACTCTGAGCTGTGCCATATCTGTTTACACCTCTTGTGATAGACTCGAGCACTTGCCTCCCCTCCTGCTTGTATTAGCTCTGATTGGATATCATCACATCCCTGGGGACTTTCCCCTTTTCAGGCTTTTGATTGCCGAGCGTACTTCCTGTTGGTTCAGGTTATTTCTCATCATTTGGTAGGATTTAACTGAGCGCTTTGTACTATCTCCATACATGGTTCTGCAGTACTCTCTCCATCTATTCAGTATGTGTTTGGTTTCTGTTAATGTGTTATCCTCTTTGTCATTGATGACATTTGGAACCTTGTTGCTGTAGGTTTTCTATATCCTTACAAGTTTCCACTATGTATCTTTTTTTATCTTTTATTATTTCTCTTTTATCTTCTCTTGCGCAGATTTTATATGTTGTTTTGGTCCCTTAACTTCACATTTGTTTTAATTGTTTCATTTCTGGTATGATTTTCTGTGTTTCCTCTGATATATAGCTCTGTTTCTTGTGCAACATCATGGGAATCATTTCGTTCGCTGTCGAGATTAAAATATCCCTTGCGTGCGATCTCAAACCCTACACATTTCATAAAACTATTTTATATTTAAAAAAAGGAAATGGTTGGTCATTTGTTATTTTAAAAACATTTTCGCTCTCTCCTTAAACTAGACGTACCTTACAAAAATATATGCTTGGAATTACATAGTTATTAGTGTACTATTTGGGAGATGTATGTTCATATGTTTGTTTTTTTGTGGAAAAAAATGGAATTATCCTAGTTCCATAGGTATTGATATTTATTTAATAATCATTGATTGTACAGGTTCTCGAATTTAGAATAATTTCAAATATTTAATTGCCGACAATGTTGATTTCATCCACAAAGTGTAGATGAGCTTTGATATGAATCCACGGACAATGTAGCTAACACATTAAAATATTAGCGCAGCCATAATTTGAAATACATTTGTGACATCTATCACAGTCGCTTGATTATATTTGTTCCTAAACACGTAATTTGTTTGGAGGCCAAGCACTTCCATTTGAATTTAAGGTGTTGGAATGTTGATAACGCTCCATCAGTGGGTTTTAAATGTTTATTTCTCCTGCATACCCATTAAGGTCAGAATAATACTCATGAAACTATTTTCAGCTCAATAATGATTTCTTGTGCAAACGAATTAGGAAATAGTGTTTCAAAATATGGGTAGAACTTGTTATGAAGCGCAAAGTGAGAAAGAAAGCGAGATTTGATAAGTTGAGTCCTGAAAGGATCTGGACATTTTCCGACCTCTTATTCACTGGTATACATGTCATAGATTAGCCAGTTATCATGTGTAGTTTGAGATATTTGATATCGAACGTCGTTCCTGTCCATCATCAAATGGACACATTCCAAAGCTATTTAATGATTGTGAGCAAATATCGACATCATTTTATCTAATTTTTGAGCATTTTAACTGCATATCTAAACGCAACACAATCTGAAAATAATATTTGCTCATCAAATTAAATTGTTGAGATAACAAATCGTGGTATTGTAATAACATTTTGACGAGAAGTGTTGTACACCAAATTTGGTTAAGCTCCTGCCAGAGAATGAAATTCATGGCTGAAATTCCCAGCTGTATGTATTTATGCATTACATCATAATATTCGCAAAAAAAATCTTTTCGTGAAGGAATGCAACGGAATATATTGGTTGATTGATTTATAAATAACTTTTTTTTTTCTTTCCAGGTGAAGCATATGGACATCACTACAGCATGTATAACAATTTGCAAAAGTCGTTTCGAATCAATGAGTTTACATGATGCACAGCCCTCAATCCACAATGCATTTTACGAAATGCTTGGAAGGTTACAGTGGCTCTACTTTTATTAACCCGGGTACCACTGGGAAAGCTCAGGTATGACTTGCCTATGTTTTTACTAGTGTGTTGTCCCGCATACTTTGGCTAGAGTAATCTCCCATAGACTATTTGAAAGATGTCACTGAAACCGTTCCATCAGTTTACGGAGACAAAACACTTTGATGACGTCATGCTCATTCAAAAGCAAAACGAAGAGAGAACGAGAATACTTAGCTTTACTTCTGTGTACTGGTTTAGAATACTGCAGAGTATGTATACAATCAGTTTATATTACTTCACTTGATCTAGAAATCAAGAACTTAGATGGGAGCGAATCTTGGTTCTTAACGAAGAGACAGATAGTGAGAGAATAACTGAGGCCTTGAATTCGGCATTGATAGACACGGCAACTGAGGTCTTATGTGACAAGAGAAGATTACCGAAGGGGTCGAAGAATACACTGGATGGAATTACAAAATACAGAGAGATAAATGGAAACATAATGGCCAAGATGAAAATGACCAAAGCAGAATGGATACCTGCTCAGTGCTCAGATATCGAACAAAATCTGAGAAGAAACGATGCCAAGGGGGCTAATGAAATAGTCAAGGACCTAGTAAGGCTTTTACAAGGTCGTAATACAACGATTCGGGATAAGAGAGTGAAATGTCTCACAGAACCCTAAGACATTCTTTCTCGTTGAACAGAGTAGTGCTCTGAATTATATAAGCATGAGGGTCGAGGTGACCCAGGAAATTCAATCGTCCCCGAAATGAATATGTTAGAGGAGAATCAACCGATAACAAGAGAGCAAGTAACTGAAGCGGTGAAGATGCTAAAAAAGGGGAAAGCTGTGGGCGGGGATAATATCCCAGCAGAAATCCTACAAGTGGGAGGTGACATAATAATTGAGGTTCTGACTTAGATCTATAACAAAATCTGGCGGACTGGAGAGTGGCCAACCATCTGTACGAAATCATTGGTTTACCGCTGCCTAAATCAAGGAACCTAAGGATGTGTCAGAACTATAGAACAATTAGCCTCATTAGTTATCCTAGCAAAGTTATCGCTAGAATAATCATCTGTAGATTAAAGCCACAGGCAAAGAATATCATTGCCAAAGAGCAAGCAGAGCTTTGAGAGCAAAGAAGCACTTCTGATCAGATATTTAATCTACGGCAATTGAAAGTGAACTACTTAAAGTATCAACAACACATTTATCATGTCTTCATCGATTTAAAAAAGACATTCGACAGAGTATGGTATGCGGCGCTATGGACAACAATGAAGCATTTGAAGATCTATAGTAAAATTTTGAAGGTTAATTGAGAACATTTCTGAGAAGGCGTCAAGTGCTGTTTCTGTTGACGAAATACTAGGTGAATGGTTCCGCACGTCTTTTGGGGTGAGACAGGGTTGTGTACTCTCTCCAGCTCTCTTCAATGTATTCTTGGAAAGAATAATGGAGGTGGCCTCGGAGGGACATGTTGGTACGGTCAGAATTGTGCCAAGACAATTACAAACCTACGATTTGCAGATGATATAGATGGTCTGGTAGGCACAGATACGGAACTCCATGAGGTGATTAGTAGATTTGGACAGAGCGGCGCAAAGCTATGGCATTGAAATAAATGCAGAGAAAAAAAAAATGGGGGCCCAAAAGATCGTCCGAACTAGCGTCACATATGTTTGTTATTTATCCATGTACAAACTTTCCACAAGAGTAATTATCAACAGACTGATAAAACAACAAAGAGAATCAGCCACGAGAGCAGGCGGGATTCAGGAAGGGCTACTCCGCCATTGCCCACCTCCACACTCTCCACCAGCTAATGGATAGGGCTACTCAGCCATTGACCACCTCCACACTCTCCACCAGCTAATGGAGAGGGCTTCTCAGCCATTGACCACCTCCACACTCTCCACCAGCTAATGGAGAGGACTTCTCAGCCATTGACCACCTCCACACTCTCCACCAGCTAATGGAGAGGGCTACTCAGCCATTGACCACCTCCACACTCTCCACCAGCTAATGGAGAGGGCTACTCAGCCATTGACCACCTCCACACTCTCCACCAGCTAATGGAGAGGGCTACTGCGCCATTTACCACCTCCACACTCTCCACCAGCTAATGGAGAGGGCTACTCAGCCATTAACTACCTCCACACTCTCCACTAGCTAATGGAGAGTGCAAAGAAAGTGCGCATGCCCCTATGTCTAGTGTTGTAGACTATAGACTATGAAAAAGCCTTCGATAGCACTGAAGTGACTTGCAGTCACACATTCTCTACGAAATCAAAGCATCGAGGAACGAAATGAGCGGCTTATAGCAGATACAAACGAGGGCTGCTCTACAAATTTCACCATTTTTTACAGGTCAATTAACATACAAATTGAACGTGGCATACAACGGGGTGATATAATCTCTCCCAAACTTTTCATAATGATAAGAATATTACCATAGACGGAGAAATGATCAACGACCACCTGTTTTCGGATGACATAATCATCATCAGCCACAGCATCAAGGAAGCTGAGCAATGCCTAAATGAGCTCAACAACGCAAGCGAGTCAGTTGGTCAAAAAATAAATAGACTAAAGACACAATGCATGCGGAACAGTTTCTGTCCCTGCGAGGAAATGAGGCTTGGAACTGATTCCGTAAAAAAACCTAAATTCGTCTTCTACTTGGGCCAAGAAATTACGAACTCCCATGACATGCATAAAGAGATGTCACGAAGGATAACAGCGGAGTGGTTCAACTTCAACCGCATCAAGACCGTATTTCAAAAGATGAAAAACAACAAAGCGAAACTAGAACCTAGCAATGGGACGATTGAAAAGAAGCAGCTTTATACACCAAGAGACTTCTTAGGAACGCCACATAACTGCTTGAAATTGATATTCATTTACCAACTGTGCCAGAAAAAATATCATGGAGAGAGCAGCAACAACTATCAGTACGAGTCCAAACAACCGTTCAAGGAATACTAGGCAAGGAGGAACAGAACAGAGTGCAACGTAAGAAAATTGCTTTCAGTTTCATGGATGAAGAATATCCACATGATCTATGGGTCCGATTATACCCATATGGGTCAGCACAGACTGCAGCAAAGAATAGAGCAGCAGGAGTGCATGTAAAATACTCAAATAACACCATGGAAACAGTTGCAGCACCAACAGTGAAATTCTGCCATAATTACGATGCAGAGATACAAGCGATGAAATTACCGACGGAAAAATTGCTGAACACCAACCTTCGCCTGTATGCTTGGGAATTTCCGACAGATGCAAAATTAGTACTCCAAGCACTATCTTCCGGGAAGCTGTCAGATCTACAAGTTCTATTGTCAACATTGAGCAGCCAGCGCAAAATCACGGTGCAGTGGATACCGCCTCACTGCGGAATACCATGAAATGAGAGAGCTGCTACACTGGTGAGGGAAGATGCTGCAGACGAGCAACCAGATGTACCAGTTACATACCATCAACAAAAAAATGATGATTAAATCAATGAGAGAGCTTCCAACACAAATACAAGATGACTATCATAATATAAGTAGGCAAGAGCAGATTGTCATACTGCGCCCCAGAACAGGAGACAACCGTCTACGCAACCCATGTATACACATTTTAGGATTGGCAGCTCAAGTATGTGTACATGTGGACAGGTACCCACAACTGCGGAGCATATACTACAGGACTGTTCAGAGTAAAAGATACTGAGGCAGACACAGTGGCCAAGAGAAACAACACTGAATGAGAAACTATATGGACCTATGTGTGAACTGCAGAAGATAGTGAGGTTCATACAAGAGACAACTTTGAAAAATGTAGACATACTCCAGGCGAACGAAAGAAGAAGAAGAATAAAGCGAGAGCTCACACCGTCAACAGCCTAGACATTCCAGCCATGGTATATGGTTGCGACGTGTAAATCCTAAAAAAAAGGGATTATCCTGATTAGATAAAATTTGTCTAAATGCATTACATTTTGTTATTATTTACTCTAACATTATAGTCTATCCTCATTTGAAGTACACTATTGACCGTTTTAGCTTAGGCGAAAGTATCACAGGCGGAAGTCACGACTACAATGTCAAAACTTGGTATCCATAACAGAAAGGAACCAATGACAGCCCCTGTCTCATTTTTTCCTACTTCTTTTCCTTCCTCTTTTTCTCCTCATTTTTCATTCTTTTAATCTTACTCTGATCACTCCAAAAACGTTATTCACTTTTTGTTAATCCTTGATCATACGAGGGGGCTTCAAACGAAAACCTTTAAAGTGAGATCAAATAATGCCTTTGTAGTGTAACTTGTTAATATGATTGTTAAGGATATCAAGAGTGTCATGCACGTGCCATAATGATGCAGAGAAATAACATAACGTCATAATTACAGTTAAAAGTTTATGAAACCTATAGAAATACGTAAATGAAGATCCAGTACGGTGATGCCTGCCTTTCACTCACATTCAATCGATTATTTTTCTTTACGAGTCTGTCAACGTCTGTAATCGACTATGTAACCACTATTCGATGAGCCTGACCCGATCGTCAACAGCTTGTCACAGAATTCACGTCGTTTTGTAACTTCAAACTCCACACATGCTGGAGTGAAAGGCATGCATCACAGTACTGGACCTTCATTCGCCGATAAATTCAGTTAGGTTTCACCCTTTCGCTTCTCTACTAACAGGACGATACTCTTCTTTCGTGCATGTCAACAGTGGGGCGGCCATATTTTAACTGCAATTATGACGTCATGTTGTTTGTCTGCACCGTGATGGTACTAGCAGGACACTCTTAACACCCTTAGCAACCATATTAACAAGTTACAATACAAAAGCATGGTTTGTCTAATTTCTTTCCCACTTGTAAGGTTTTTGATTTGAAGCCACTCGTATATGACATATTGTTTATAAAGTGTTCTTTCAAACCATAAAAGCTACTAAGCAGTCATGAGACGTATATGCATTTGAGAGTCAGCAATTATTTGTCTTCGTATTCCTTGTTGCATCTGAGTAGAAAGCTAAACAGCTCCACGTGAAGAACTGCGTTCACGTGTTTACAGTCCCTGATTCTGATGTTTGAAATTTTGCTCCTTCTTTTTCTTCTTCTTTTCTTCTTCTTCTACTTGATCTTTAGAAAACGAGTTATTCACTCCGGTTTTTTTTCCATATTAAATTTAAGGTATTATTTCTAGAATTTTCTCTCAAGCCTAAAACAAACAAGAAAAAACAAAAAAAAAAACCCCAAAAACTACACAATTAGGTGGCGATTAGTCTTTGCGGATGTCGTCATTCGCATTGCTAAGAATTGTACGGAAAGTCAGTGATTCGTTGAATTGGACTTTATTCTTGCATCTGTGTAGAAAACTAACCAACATCCTTCCTCGGCAGGACTGCCTTAAAGTGTTTGCGGACAAGGTCGCTTCAAACATTTGCTTGTCAGACTGTGTCTGATGTTTTTGCTTAGCTGCTCCTCTGAGGTGTACGGGTTTTTTTTCAGGAAAAAACAAAGATCATGAGACTATTCCATCCGTTGCAGTATTATTGGCCTTGTTCCAGTCTAATCCTCAGTCTCTTATAAGCTTTCTTATATTGCCTCCAAGCGGACTTTTGATCGTCATAAGGGTATGGATCCTGGGGTCACCGCTACCCTTGACTGCCGAGGTAGCCGATCCTCTTTCATTCTGCAGACATGACTAAAACAGCAAGGTTGAGATTACTTCCCTCGAAACTGCCAAGCTGGGTTTCGAGATCGTGCAGTACTGGACCGACTTTCGTAGATATCTAATTTCAAAGGCTTGGAAATTCTGATATTTTCTGGGTTGGGGTCGTTGCTCGTGATTCACATCCGTAGTCGAAACATGTACACATGAATAACGAAACTTGTAAACAGGAAGAGCGAAACATGTACACAGAAAGAGCGAAACATGTACACAGGAAGAACGAAACACAACCATCTCAGTTTTCTTACCTATTTCGCTTGTTCGTGTGTTTAAAGGTTTGCCTCTCTGGATTCTACCGTCGACGGCACGTCCTTTTCACTTTTACGGAGAAATTCTCTATTTATAGCATGAACAAGTCACCATTTGGAACTATTCTTTGGTACCTCCCTTCTGGTTTATTACAGCTCTAAGATACGTGTATTCGTTGGTCTGTTCCAGAGGCTGTTCACCCAGAAGAGTGTAATGGGTCTTCTCTTCGCCTCGAATTTGAAATTTTTGTTGAACTGCTATTGGTCAACCTTTTCTTCTTCGGCTCCTCATGTTAGATTTGCAGGTTAGTCTCTGGATGTACGTTTCATTTGGTAATTAGAGTTATATATAGACTAGGCTCAACATCTAAACTCATAAAGAACGTTTAGTCCACTTCTTACAGACTTAGATGGCATCGTGTGTTTCAGGTGGTCTTGAATATTTCCTGTCCTAATGTTGTTTCTGCAAGTATTAAACTCAGCATAGCGCAGTTAAATCATTGAGATATTCTTCCATCCCAGCTCTCTCACAGCCTGACTGAGTGGATCCTATGTCCTTTCCTGTTCCAAGAAACAAAGTGCATTTCAGCATAATATTCAGAAGCTTTTTAATTCAGTTGCCTGAGTGGACGATAGGTGTTGAGTACTTTTGCTTTTCTTCTGTTTTTCTGAAAATGTTTTGATCCTCGTCCACTGTTGATCAGATAAACGTCTTAGTCTCTGCTCCAATATTCTAAAATAGACTTCGCCCGGGATATTTAGGTGGGTTTCGTCTATGGTTTTCACATAATCTTTGACAATTAGTATAATGCTGGCTAGCTCCCAGTCCTTGGTATAGCTCTGTGTTGCTAAGCTGACGGACATCCTACAGGTAAACATAATAGTTCATCTGCAGTTGCCATGTGCTTGGCCATTTCTATTGCTATACCATCATGGCGAGCTGCCTTAAAAACCTCCATCATGATGTTTCTGTTGCGGTCACTGATTTCGTCATGTATAAGAGAGCCTGTCGTATTTGGAATTGATTTTCCACTGTATCGAGTCTCTGAGAAACTGTTTTTCCATCTATCTATTACCTTTTTCGAAGTGGTAATCAAAGTACCTAGTTTGTATTTTACAATTTTCAGAAGGCATTCTTTTTTTTCTTTATGGTGATGTAGAACAGCTTCTAGTTTTCTCCGGCATTCTTGTTCAGTCTCTTTCAAAGTCCTTTCATGTTTTATTTTGGATCTTAGCACTTTCATCCGTTCTGAAGGTTACATAGTCTTTGTATATTGCTATTTTTTCATCTGTATCTTTGGCTTCTAAGCATTGTTTCTATATTTTTTTAAAATTTAATATATTTAATTTGAACGTTTTTTGTCCACCAGGATGGCATCTGAATATCGTTATTGGCTCAGACTTCACTCTATACTTTTGGCGAGGCTGCTTTAAATTTGAGCGAAGATGGTACCTCTGTATATTCACTACTGTCGATCTAATGCCTTGGTTTCTGACCATAATTTATGACTCTCCTAGTTTGCAGGTCTTAATTCGTGGTCCCTCTACTTCACTGATATTTTGTTTCTTGCTTGGTTGTGCATTTTGTTTTGGTGGGGCAACTCTTTCAGTTCTAATTATTGTCACGAGATAGTTTGCTGTGGTGAAAACAGATGTGTTGAGTTGAACAGCGCATATATCGCAGTTAATAGATTGGATGCGTACAGCTTCTAGAGCAAGATGATGTAATTGGAACTGGTTGTATACAGACTCTGCAGAGTCTTCTAAACCAGTATAAAGACGTTAAGTTAAGTTAACTTACTGCAGTAAACTACGCAAACGAGGTCACAATATTCTTGTCAGTACAAACGACAGTAAGAATTACATGGCGAGGGTAACTTGTGATATCTGATCATCTCCAGGTTCTGCTATCTCTCACGTTCTTAAATGAATCTTTCCTCACAATGCATAATCAGTTATGGATTTATCATTCCTTGTCGGTTCTCATCGAGTGTAGGTGTGTATGTGTTTGTGAAGGAACGTTCTATTTGTAATGACCAGGTTTCGCCTTCCATTTTCACTCAGAACATCAATTATGATGTGCTCCAATCACATCCTCCCATCTAGAATTATCATTTTCAATTCTGGCATGGAAATCAGCAAGAATGATAATTTTGTCATGACAAATGTACAGTGTCTTTACAAGCACCTCTAAGCATTCTTCTTTTTTGTCGACATTTGATAATTCGATTAAAAAACGACAACGATGCTGACTATCGTATCTTCTATGAGGTCCAGTATCATAATACGTTTAAAAATAAATATCGATCCCTTGATGCAATCCCTCTAATTCCTGGTCACGAATAGGCCATTCCCACTTTGGCGTTTTCGATATTGGAAACCCAGCTTTAGAGAAGTATGATACCCTAAAAACCATGACACCATGTTCTTTTTAAATAGTTCAGGTCGAGAGTGTTTTTCAATTTTGATCTCTTCATTTCTGTCATGGGCTTGTATCCATTTTATTGCATGTTTTAAACGTTACATTAACAAAGATGGTAGTTCATGTTAGTTTGTCGTCTGTAAGGACCATCCTGTTTTCTTTCTGTATATGCTTATAATCTGATATGGAGACAAACAGGGGGTTGAACTGTTGTTTATTTGCATGGTGCCGGGGCTTACCTCATTTTGACCCCCATCTTGCTGTCTACATCCTGCTACTTGTTAAACCCTGTTCAGGGCTTGGTAGCGGGAGATTGAGAACGTTCAGGGCTTGGTAGCGGGAGATTAAGAACGTCCAGGGCTTGGTATAGCGGGAGATTGAGAACGTTCAGGACTTAGTAGTGGCAGATTGAGAACGTTCAGGACTTGGTAGCAGGAGATTGAGAACGTTCAGGACTCGGTAGCGGAAGATTGAGAACGTTCAGGGCTTGGTAGCGGGAGAAATATAAGTGTATGGGGAGAAATAGAAAGTGGGGGTGAAAAAACAGTGATTGGAGTGTGCTATAGATGTCCATCAAGTCGAAAAGAGGAAGATGAGGAGCTGATTAGTAGCATAGCAAAGGCAAGTAAAGGGAAATTATTATTAATGGGAGATTTCAACTATCCAGAAATAAAATGGGATATGGCAGAAGCACTTGTAGAGTCAAAACCTTTTGTTAAGTGCATAACTGACAATTTTTTAATTCAACATATAGAAGCAGCCACCAGAGGCAAAAATATACTCGACCTAGTTTTTACCACAGATGAAAATATGATTGAAAATGTTACCGTTGGGGAACTGTTTGGCTCAAGTGACCATCAAATCATCCGTTGGGATCTTATTGCAGGGAAAGAAGTAAACATAAACACGCGAACATACGACTACTCTAAGGCAGATGTTAAGAGGATGAAAGAGGCAGCGAACCACATAATCTGGAAAGATATTGTTGTAGGAACAGATGTTGAACAGGAGTGGGAAAGTTTTAAAACAGTTCTAGAAACGCTAAAAGAGGAATGTGTTCCATGTAGGGAGGTAAACCCCAAGCGTAAAAAGTGGATAACTAGATTTGTAGTGAAATGTAGAAGAGCAAAAAATAAAGCATGGAAAAAATATATAGAGGCAGGTAAATCAAAAGAAACATATGTAAAATATTTGGACAAGCAGAACATATCTCAGAAAGTGAATAAAACAGCAAAACTAGACTTTGAAAAAAACATGCTCAGAGGATCAAGACTGACAGTAAAAGCTTCTTTTCTTATGTTAGAAATAAACAAAGAACGAAAGACAAAGTAGGCCCTCTCATAGACAGTACAGGGAAAATAATAAGTGAGAATAGGGAGGCTGCTAATCTGCTCAATCAGTACTTTGGCACAGTCTTCACAAAGGAGGACTGCTCCGAGATCCCAGAGCCTATAGATATTTTTCAAAGAGACATGGATTCAGCGGGATTAAGATCAATCTGTATTACAGAGGAAATGGTTTTTAAAAAATTGGAGGGGTTGAAAGTGAATAAATGTCCAGGTCAAGATGGTATTCACCCAAAATTGCTGTATGAAATTAGAGACCAACTAGCAAAACCATTGGCTATATTATGTTCTCAATCACTTACAAAAGGGATTGTTCCACGGGATTGGAAAGATGCAGGAGTGATCCCCTTATTCAAAAAAGGCAAAAAAATCAGATCCGGCAAATTATAGACCGGTGAGTTTAACGAGCATAGTCTGTAAATTGTTAGAGTCAATAATCAAAGAAAACATTGTAATGCATTTAGAAAAATTTAATCTAATTAGAAATAGTCAGCATGGGTTTACTAGAAGGAGATCATGCTTAACAAATCTATTAGAATTCATGGAGGAGGTTACTAAAATCATAGATAAAGGGGAGCCAGTGAATGTTATTTATCTAGACTTTGCAAAGGCCTTTGATAGAGTACCTCATCAAAGATTATTTCGAAAGTTTAAATCACATGGAATAGGTGGGGAAGTTGCCAAATGGATTGGAAATTGGTTAACGGGAAGAAGGCAGAGGGTGGGCATAAATAAGGAGTACTCTGAGTGGAGTGAAGTGAAAAGGGGTGTGCCACAGGGCTCAGTTTTGGAACCAATTTTGTTCTTGATATATATAAATGATTTGGACATTGATATGAGATCCATGATTGCAAAATTTGCTGATGACACAAAACTATGCAGTAGTGTCTCATCTAAAGCGGAAGTGGATATATTGATGTCGGATTTAGATAAAATTCGAGAATGGTCTGTAAGCTGGCAAATGGAGTTTAATGTATATAAATGTAAAGTCATCCACATGGGTAGATCCAATATGGAACATAATTACAGAATGGAAGAAAACAATATTAGAAAGATAGATAAGGAAAGGGACCTAGGGGTTATAATAGATCATACAGGAAAGGTGAGTGAGCAAGTTAAGGTAGCAGTGAAAAAGGCAAATGCAATGTTAGGTATGATAAAAAGAAATATTAAACATAGGAGCAAGGAAGTGATCGTCAAACTGTATAAAGCTTTAGTTAGACCTAGATTGGAGTACTGTGTACAGGTGTGGAGTCCTTATCATAGAGGGGACATAAACATGCTAGAAAGAATACAAAAAAGAGCGACAAAGATGATAGTGGGATTCCAGAATTACAGTTATGAGGAACGACTCAGAAAAACCGGCCTACAGTGTCTCGAAGAGAGAAGAATTCGTGGTGACTTAATACAGGTTTATAAGATGATCAGAGGAATCGATAAATTAGACTATAACAAGTTTTTTAAAATACAGCCACCTACAATAACACGAGGGCATAGCTACAAGCTGACTAAAGAGAGGTCCAGGTTAGATATTAGGAAATATTTTTTTAGTCAGAGAGTGGTGTCTGCTTGGAATGCATTGCCAGGGGAGGTAGTGGAGGCAGGGACAGTTAATGCATTTAAGAATAAACTGGATGCGCATAGCTTTTAGAGCAAGGTGATGTAAATGTAACTGGTTGTATACAGACTCTACAGGGTCTTCTAAACCAGTATAAAGACGTTAAGTTAAGTTAAGTTAAGGGAGATTGAAAACGTTCAGAGCTTCGTAGCGGGAGATTGAGAACGTTCAGGGCTTGGAAGAGGGAGATTGAGAACGTTCAGGGCTTGTTAGCGGGAGATTGAGAACGTTCAGGGCTTGGTAGCGGGAGATTGAGAACGAACGCAGCAAAAGAAAAAGGAAATTTAAACAAATAATTTAGATGCCATTCAGCTATCCACCTCCGACTGACCCTCCTGGTAGGACGTCCTTTCTCAAGGTGACCGCTTTTGACGATCATAATTCTACTGTTATGTCTTTCGTCTAGTATCCCGTCTCTTATTGATGGATTTGAGAATAATCAAACCTAGGAAATCATGAAGAAACATATAGGTCGGTGATCATATAGCAGAAGTTATCAGCCTTTCCGGTCATATATAACCGAGAAGCATCAATTAAAGGAGACAAGCTTCATTACAGTTTATTAAACAGCGCGCGCGGTCGGATACTGAACTCATCACAATCAAACCCACACAGGAATAGTCCCTTTCCTATTTCTTTCAGTGTTTATCGGTAATTTGTAAAACTCGCTACCAGAAAACAATTAAATGATTTTGTGGAGAACAAGATGAATTCAAACTGATAAATTTGTTATTTGTTTAGTTTAGTTAAGTCGAAGAATGAACGTCATTGAACAATGATTAGCCCATAAGCGCTCTGTTTTTCTCTGTTTTTTTAAAGCCAAACATAACACAAGCGCCGGAGGACCGCGGTCCACCCTCAAGAACACGCTCGGGATATGAGGAGAGTTATTGCAACCCGCCAAGTAACACCTAAGGACGCACCAAAGAGAAAATGTTGTGGGCATTCAACAGCAACGACATCAACAACAACAGCATCAACACCACCACCAACAACAACAACATCAACAATACCATCAAGAATACCATCAACAACAACATCAACAACAACAACAACAACAATAGCATCAACAACAATAATATCAACAACATCAACAAAAACAGCATCAACAACGGTAAAATTGCCATTGTACAACAGCAAACATTCTCCATCATCTTCATGTGCCACGTAGACTGACTTTAGAAGATCATAGATTTCCCCACCTTCGTTCTAGCAATGTTCATCAACTCTCTTGTCGTCCTCGTGCAGATAAACTACAAATCGTCACTCACTGCTGGTGTCTAGTTCTCTTCTCAATGCTTTTTTTCGGGGACGGCGTGTCCTAGTGGTTAAGTGGCTCACAACCCGAAGGTGCTGGGTTCGATCCCTACCACAGCACCGGCCGTTACCCCGGGGAAGCAAACCCTTAGAAAATGCAGGAGGAATCAGACCCTTACATAAAATGCATGCTGAAGTCGGATGCACACTGCACCGACAGGCGTAAAATAAAAACCACAGTGCAACGCACACCGATTTGGAGATTAGAGAAATAAGGCGAACGCAAAAAAAAAAAAAAACAACAAAGTTTTCCTTTGTTCAGTCATCTCTAGCCTTCTTAAACTCAGAACATGCTGGAAGTATGCTTTCTGTTTCTCATGTGTCTCATAAGCTTCCAAACAGTGTTGTTCTCCGCCCCCACCCTCCACCCCATTCTCATCTCCCCCATATATATTTACATTAGTACGGGAATCCTGTATCCGAGCGTTGCAGTAGCGGTTTCAAAAGTAATGGTTATACGTATATGTAATCGTTAGTTACATTCACAATCTTCTTAAGTCACTTTTTAAGACATGCCATAGAGGTTACATAGGTCCTATTCTTTTCCATTTCCATCTGGTTACCATTTCAGTTGTGTGTATGTGCATAATTATATATATATATATATATATATATATATATATATATATATATATATATATATACATATATATATATAAATATATATACATATATATATATATTTATATATATATAAATATACACACACACACATACATACACACACCTACGCACACACAAACAGACACACAAGCACGCACGCACGCACACACACACACGCACAAAAACAGTCGTCTGTCTGTCTGTCCGTCCGTCTGTCCCTCCGTCTCTTCGTCCGCCCGTCCGTCTGTCCATTTATGTCGTTAGACGTCGTGTGATCTTCTTTTTTTCCTATTTTTGGCAGGTGAAAATCCACTGGTGACTTGCCAGGTCAATCCCAGCATCTGTTCATTCCTGGAATATACAATCGCCTATTTTTGAGACTGGTGGAGATGGAATCGTAAATTAGAGCAAGGTAGATCCGCAGCCTTTCAGGCGTCATCTAAGCCGCTGCGCTAACCATATAGCCAAGACCTGAAGTTATAGCCACACAGTCCCCATTTTGCGACATACTCTCTGTGGGGGTGAATATCCTTAGAATAATTTGAGTAGATTTTTAATTTGAATTTTTCTCGAGCAGCAGCCGTTAGGCCTACTCTTTTCAATTTCCATTTAGTAAAGTATTTTAAACGTGCTCACGGGTGCCTGATCTCACTACTCAGAGATCAGTAGAAATATTTAGCGGATGATCCACGTGTAAAAAAACGTCTCCTCTGTGATTTGAACCCGCGACCTCCAGTACCCGAGGCGAACACCTTACCTCGACACCACTGCCCCCCCCCGCACCCCTTTCCCTTAATGGCAGTCATCAAGTAACATAAATTGCATTATAGTGCGTATATACAATGTAAATAAATTTGGATTCGATATTAGCGTTAAAAAAGTGTTAATTATTTATTTTGTGAACGCAAATGCAATTGAATTTGAGAAATTGTGTTTATATAAAATATAAAATAATTGTAGTTTGTACTGTAGAGTATTATAGGATATTTACAATACATTCGAGACGTATTTCATTGTGGAAATGAGGTTTGTACGGAACAGTTAATTATTTCATTCTATCGCACCAATTTAACACTCAATAATAAACAAAGTTGCAGCATAAATGTCATTTGTAAGTGTCAACATCAGAGGCTTATACTCCATATCTGAGTGCATACAGAAGCTGACACGATGGCTCTAAACATGAAATTCCTTACACTGACAACAATTGCACAGAAAGTGAATGCATATTTCTCAAAGGAAGCTAAACTATGCAGTTTTTTTTCATAAGCTATCTACCTCAGTAAAGTGATCATGGACTCCCTGGATATTACGAACATTACATTTTCACCTCTGCAAGATAGTCCCGTTTCAAGAACACCAAAAGTGCTTGGAAGGAAAATGAAACTAGATAGTTTTGGCAAAGAGGTAGATACGTGAGATGCGTAAAATGTTATTTTCAAAAGAAGCCTTGACACTTAAAACGTTGAAAGATTCCTTGAGAAGAAACAATGACATTTACATCTCTAAAAGTACATTATAGAATACTGTAAGTGAAGCTGGTTTTATATTTCGGAAGTACGCAAACGGTAGAAATGTGATATGTGAGAAAACTCACTCTGTTGTTTCAACGGAACGCCAGAGTGGTCAGCTCTTAACCCCCACCTGTACCAGACACATTCCTCCCCTAACCCCTCGTTTCCTCTGTCGACTTAGTATCGAGAAGGTGGTTGACCTTGGCACACATTCAGGTAACCTTTGTTCCCAGAGTCACCGGCCCCAGCACCCCTGCTATTAAGGCCTATGTTCCATCTGGAACTGTTACAACGAACCGATGGTCGATTGAGCACAATAACAGCAATCTGGTACTCCTGATTTAAGAAGAAACCGAGGGGAAGACTTCCAAAGCGTTGGTCAGACTCCCTTGCTGTACGCTGCAACATCCGAGATGCCTCTAGAGGAGCACTTACCACGCACTGGGCTTTCGTGGACCAAGACAGCGTCCACTGAAGACGAAGTTGAGACCCGTAGACAGGCCGAGGAACGGGTAATTAAGATCAAGATCAAGTATTACTATAATGTATATTTGAATTGGAAACAGTCTACGCGTCCGAGAATTAGAAATCAAAATGTATGCACTTCTATATTTGATTCCAATAGGACACAAAGTTGCTGAAGAATAAATGTTGCAGTTTTTAAAATGTTATGTTTAAATTTGTTTTTATTTCTTTGTATGGACATCCTATGGGCGATTCCAGTTACGTCCCACGCGCTAATTATTGTATAGAAAAAAACAATTCTCGAAACAAATCACGTGTATTATCGCGGCGCTAGGTTGTTTACATTAACATTAGGGGCTTTATAAGATTGTACACGGTAAACATTTCTGCTCTTAAAAGCTGAAATAGAATCGAAATGTCCAGCTTTACAAATATTCCATTAGGACCCTTCAATGGTAATGTTTGCTCTGGTCTCTGAACACAAAGTGTGAGTATTGTCGTCTGCTTTCCGTTGCCATAAACAGAACTAGACAATTTACATTTTATTGTAAAACAGGCTTATAAACCTGCAGGAATGTTAATACAACAGGTGTTTGATTTATAGAATAATGCAATTCTCTATTGCCTAGACATAAAAATATCTCCTTCTTCGCCTGCGATGGGCAACTATTATTATTATTAGACAAAAATAACATTGAATCAGTAAAGAAATCACATCATCTTTAAGACATAAATCACATTTTTACCAACATATTGATAATATTTCAAAAATAGAAGTCACATTAATGTCGGTAAAGTAATCATATGGTTTCTCAAATAAGACCCACTTTTTGCGTTTAAAGTAATTTTTTCCAAAATATAAATCACATTATTACTAGCAAAGAATTCACTTTTATGTCAGGGAAACCTCCGCCGTGAAACTATAAATCAAGTCATATTCTCATCAGGAAATAAATACATTTCAGTATTACTAAAAATTCTTTCTTGGTGTTAGACGGCCAGAGGTAATATCAAACACAGATTTGTGAGAAAGAATCGGCAACCACCAACACCGCATGCAATTGGGAAGAGAAAGTTGGCACGGATACGGAATACTCCATGAAAGAAGCCGGAAAGTATAACCAGAAATGTGATTGATTGGAACCTACAGGGAAAGAGACGTGTGGGAAGGCTAAGGAACACCTATTGGCCAATGGGGGAAGAGTAAAGTTCAGTCGGGGCATTAACTTAACATCTTTATACTGGTTTAGATGACTCTGCAGAGTCTTTATACAACGAGTTTCTTGTACTTCCCTTGATCTACAAATAAATCTGCGCCTCCAATTTATTCTTGAATATATTAGATTTTCCTGCCTCATATATTTCCTGTGCTAATACTTTCCAAGCTTTCACCGCCTCTTATTAAAAAAGATATTTCCTAGTATCTAATGTGGATCTTTTAAAAAATTAATTTATAGATGTGCCATTTTGTTCTAGTAGACAACTGTTCTATGACAAACTTGTTATAGTCTAATTTATAATTTCCTTTAATTATTAAATCACCTCGAATTATTCTTTTTCCTAGACGCCGTAGGCCGGTTTATCTGATTCTTTCCTCATAATCTATAATTATGGAATCCCACTATCAGTTTGTTGCTCTTCTTTGTAACCTTTCTAGCATGTTTATATTCCCTCCACGATAAGGACTCCCCATCTAAACACAGTACTCCAATCTAGGTCTAACTAATGCTTTATACAGTTTGGCTATCACTTCCTTGCTCCTATGTTTAAAATTTATTTTTATCATTCTTAACATTGCATTTCCCTTTTTCCCTCACTTTACCTGTACGGTCCATTATAACCATTATGCCTCTTTCTTTTTCTTTCTTTCTGATTTTGTTATTTTTTATTCTGTAATTAGGTTCCATATTGGATCTATCCATGTCGATGACCGGGCATTTATCTACATTAAACTCTATTTGCCAGCTCTCAGACCATTCCCCAATTGTATTTCCTGGACGAACTCTGGATGACGTCAGAGAATAGAAAAAAATAAAGAGCACACGTGGTGGCCACATGCTCCAGAAGGAACCAGACGGGTAAATGATGATGATGTTTACAAACAATCAAATCATGTTCTGGTCCGGAAAGGAATTACTTTATTACAATAAAAGAAGTCATTTTATTTAAGAAAATTCATCTCCTGATTACTATTAGTGGCAGAAAAGAAATATCACAATTTAAAAAAACAAACTCGTAGATGACAATTCTTGTGGGAAATAATTCCACTATATACAACAATCAACACACAAACTCTACTAATATTGGGAATTAAATCATTTTTCTTCGCAATTAATCACACGATAACTATCTTCATGGTGGTCTCTCTCTCTCTCTCTCTCTCTCTCTCTCTCTCTCTTTCACACACACACACGCACGCACGCACAAACACACACACACGCAAACACACAGACACAGACACACACACAAATACACACATTTACGCACACGAACACAGACACACACACACACGCAAACACAAAGACACACACACAAACACACACATATACGCACACAAAAACAGACACACGCGAACACACACACACAAACACACACACACACACACGCAAACACACAGACACACACACAAACACACACATATACGCACACAAACACACACAAACACACACATATACGCACACAAACACAGACACACGCGAACACACGCGAACACACACAAACACACACACACACACGCGCGCAAACACACAGACACACACACAAACACATACATGTACGCACACAAACACAGACACACACACAAACACACACATATACGCACACAAACACAGACACACGCGAACACACAGCCACAAACACACACACACACACAAACACGCATTTTTTCATAAATCCCACGTAAACGTGGTCCATGTCAAACATGCATACAGATTCCCACATAATGTGTTGTACACATCGACAAGACCGTCTCTTGCATAAATGACATTATTTTTAAGACATATTGAATTTACGTTATTTTATATTGTTCCATAATTATCTCCCTTTGTACATCGGTCACATTACTACAAGATGCGGTTCTCCCATTTGAGATTGTCGCCACATCATCGAGAATATCTGATTCGGTTAATTAAGATTAATCATCGGTCACAGTGACTGTTCAATTTTAAGATTGGCGATCACATCAACGAGAATCTCTCGTTGGGTTAAAATGGCTTTTAAATTAAATGAAAAATGTGTTACAGTTTTGATTGACTTCCGTCTTTGTTCAGAGGTTATTGCTAGTTATAACATAATAGAGCTCAATGACGATGATATTAACATCGTAATAATAGTTAAACAAATTATATTATTTCTGTCAAAGTCTTCTTTTATTTGATTAAAGTAATTGAAATATTCAAATCTGGCACTGTACTATGTTCATCTGCCTTGCGGGATACCTGTTCACGTGAAAGGCTTCGAGAGTAAACTATGAGAAAAAATCGGGAGTTGGCGTCACTAAGGAACCGGTGGTTCCATCGCTAAGATGCACAAGCATATGATCCTGAGAGGTCTTCCAGTTTTAGCCTGCGGTGTCGACATAGCACGTGCATGAGCAGTTAAACTGGGATACCGGGATATTGAAATGTCCGTACCATAATGACTGGACTGTCCTATATCATGAAAGAAATATGTGATACCAGAAAGACACGTATAAGTAATGACGAGCTCAAAAGACTCGATGTGGGCATTGTAGCCCTCCAATAAACTCGGTTATCGGGCCGGTATCAATGAGAGAGAAAGACTACGTATTCTACTCGCAAAGGAAAAATCCCAACAAAAACAACGAGCATGTGTAGGCTTTGCAGTAAAAATGTTTCTAATACACATGGTTAAACCAGTTGAAAATTGTTCAGAGTGCCGGGTTACACCCCTCTAAAAGATGATCACCACCCTGGACCCGATGACCACCACCCTGGGCCCGATGACCACCACTCTGGACGATGACCACAACCCTGGACGATGACCACCACTCTGGACCCGATGTCCACCACCCTGGGCCCGATGACCACCACCCTGGTCCCGATGATCACCACTCTGGACCCGATGACCACCACCCTGGACGATGACCACCACCCTGTTCCAACTCTTCACAACGGTTTGGAACACTGCCTAAGCGCCCATGGCATGGCACGAAGGAATAATAATTTCCCTGCATAAGGAAAGTTCTCCAGTCTGGAATACGGCAATTACAGGCCTATTACCATTCTGTCCATCCCCGGCAATGTCGTCGCACATGTGCTCCCCTCCAGACTGCGGCCCCTGTTAACGTGGTGTCGTCGCCCACAACAGTCAGGGTTCACAGCTTATCGCTGCACCTTTATGCCATTCTCCCCCTCCGCCTCAATCCGAAACTACTGCACCGTGAGTTTAACCGTCCTCTCCACATCGTCTACGTTGACCTACGGGCTGCCTTCGATTCTGTGGACAGACACGCCCCGTAGAAGACCATACAATGCGTGGTTATCTCAGGCACCCTGCTGACCATCATTGAGGAGCTTCACAGTCACACCAGTGCCAAGATTCGGCTCGGACGGGATCTCACAGAGGTGTTCTCTACATCATCCGATGTCATTAGGGCTGCGTTCTCGCCCCTGCACTTTTCTGCTGTGTCGTTGACTGGATCCACACACAGTCTTCTGCACACAACCTGGGGTCCTCGTCGGCAACTTCCGAGTAACCGATTTCGTCTACGCTGATGACGTCGTCATACCGGACTACGATTCACAGGCCCTTATATGCCCCCTAGACGCACTGGATCGATCGATTACCCACCTAAGTTGCACATCTCTTGGATGAAGAGGAAAATCTAAAACCTCAGCAGGGGCCCCTTTGCGCTGCGCATCACCGCGAACGACAACCCCGTTGCAGCCACTGAGGATTTCGTCTACCTCGGAAGCAGGTAGGCTTCTGACGCGCGCGGCAGTCCCGACATCACTCGTAGGATGGGCTTAACGGCTTCATCCATGCACTCGCTCCACAGAGTCTGGTCCCAGCGAATGATCTCCCTGGAGACCAGGCTTCGTATTTACTCCACCTGCATTGTACCCATTCTCCTATATAGCTCTGATTTCTGGACACTACTACAGCAGGACCGGCAGCGTGTCTAGGTCTTCCAGCTGCGCAACCAGAGGCGCATCTTCGGGATCGTCTGACATGACATGATTTCCAACAGCGAAGTAGCTCGACGTACTCAACTTGCAGGCATTGTCTCGAACGATTGATCGCCGTAGTCTCTCCCTCTTCGGTCACGTTGTTCTCCTTTCCTGGGAAGTCCCAGCTCACAAAGATGCTCCGACATGCTTGGGAGGGGCGGTTTGTGAGAGGTCGAGTAACGGGAAGAATCCGAGCTCATCCTGGAGACATCATCGTGGCCCCCATCGCAACACCTGGCTAAAACTGATCGCCACCTCCCAAACACAACTGCAGGCCATCTGAGACTCGGCCATCAGACGTGGTCATCTTAACGGTCATTCGACGCGACGTGCCCTGGTCGCCTAAGCGTACTATTAATTAATTCATTAATTGAAAGCATGAACAGAATAATTCAATTTGATGGTAGCATAACAACCATTTGGTGTTCGCAGTGGTATTAAGCAGGACTGCTCGGAATCTTGTTTGCTTTATTACTGAAGCACGCATTTAGAAACGCAAATGAAGAAATCTACTTTCACATTTAGTCGGATGTTGGACTGTTTAATCTTGCAAGGCTCAATACCAAAACAAAGATGAGGCAGATCACCATCACAGAGCTGCTTTTCGCTGATGATGCCGCAATTGTCACCTACAGTTTTCAGAAACTTCAGAGGTTGATAGATCGCTTCTCCCAGGCTAGCAAACATTTTGTCCCACAGTAATTCTCAACAAAACAAATGTGTTGGACAGAAAGCAGGTGTCACTCCAACTCCTCGCTTCGATAATTATGAACTTTCAGCTGTGCATCGATTCACTGGGATCCCTTAATCAACGATAAGCACTCTATAGGTCCATAAATAAACAGTCGTACTGGAAAAACTGATGTTAACGCGTATTTCAGAAAACCAAAAATTGACAATAAAAACCAATGCCATTACATACAATGCATGTGACGTCAGCCCACTTCTATATGTCAGGGAGACATGGACAACCTATATTAAACAAGAGCACAGGCTTACCACCTTCCATATATGGCACCTCCGGTCCAATCTTGTAATTACATGGAGGGACAGAGTGACAAATGCAGAGGTGTCCGCTCTCACCAGTCGCCCAGGCATGTACACTCTCCTTAAGCAACGAAGACTACGATAGCTTGGTCATGTTCGCTGCATGAAAGATTAAAGCATTCCAAAAGATGTCCTCTATAGATGGCAAAAGAAGAGTCAGCCGAGCACAGTTGAAGTTCAGAGATCTGTGTAAATATCCTGGACGTGATTCTGACATCCTGCGAAGAAGACGCTCGCAGACCCACCCAAGTGGAGATGTGCACTTAAAGTTCACGATTGGTGAAAAGAAACTCTTGCAACACGAAGTGAAAAAATTCAACGCCGCAATGAGAAAGAAAACAAGTAAAGCTAAGTATGAATATTTTTTGTTTACCACTCCAAGTAATATAACTATGTAATCAGCCATGACTGAAAGGGGCAACTACTCTACTATGCGCCAATGTAGTAAGAGCGGGCCCAAAGAACATGTTTTGCAAAGTCTATCGACTCCAATAGAAGAGCAGAGAGGTTGGCAGCGTAATCCTCTCCAATCAAGACGAGGTTTAAACAGTACGATGGCGAAAGTAACCGCAGACAGGCCATCAAGTTTATAATAGAAATATATGGTAGGTTGTGTGAGACATCGAGAAAAAAGAAGAAATAAATACATGTGTAGATAAATAGATAGATAGATAGATAGACAGACAGACAGACAGACAGACAGATAGATAGATAGATAGATAGATAGATAGATAGATAGATAGATAGATAGATAGATAGATAGATAGATAGATAGATAGATAGATAGATAGATAGATAGATAGAGACACAGATTTACACACGCGCAGACAAACATTTTCTGTGTTGAAATGAAACAAATAAAACAAAACAAAAACAAGTAAATCAATTATGCACTTCATATCATATTCTCCCTCAAAAACTTGATTTGCGTGGGATTTTGTAAAATTCAAACTGAAAATTGGAGAAAACAAAGCTCAATTTTCTTTATAAAAATGGATTCAACCTTGAGTTTGTCAACCCCCGTGAGCTTTTTTAGTTAAATGACAAAACTCCAACGCAGCAACCAAAAATAGAACAATATCAAGATATGTGATATTATATATCACATCTCACCAAGTCACCTGAAATAACATCCAGGGTGACTAAAACATCACATTACTTACATATCAGTTCATTTGTGCCGTTAAGTGGCGCAGGGAGCTTAAGTTGTCTTTCTTGGACAAGGTGTGTCCCTTCCCTTATTGGAATGTGTTGTACGTTGAATGTCTGTTATGTCATTTGCCACTCGGTCTTCCATGTGTTTGTAGCCAGGTTTTCTTGTATTGTAAGCGTGTAGTGGTCGTTGATCAGCTTGTATTCCTATGAGATGACTGAATCATCTTTATTCTGTCTTGATGTGTGTATTCAGCACAGGGGGTGGGTGGGTATCTCTAGTGTCATCATTTAATCTCTCCTCGTGACACCAATGACTTTTAAAATATATTTTATTTAACATATTTCTTATGTTTTTCTCATGTGCCTTGGATAAGGAGCACGTTTGACATTGATTCCACAAACTGGTATAAATATGTTGTTATCAATCATTGTTTTGTTGTCAATCTGCATTCAAGTAGTCGTGAAAGTTGATAAGTTACAGCCGAGACTTTCTGAAATCTAGTTTCAATTTCTTTCTCAAACACTTTTTCTTCTGTAATAAGTAAAATACAATACAATACAATACAACATCCTCGACTTCAGTCCGGCGGTTGTGCCCTACCTATGCGAGGTAGCCAACACTCTCCTGAAAGCAGTTCGATATTTCGCAGTGTCGTACCATTTCGGACTTAGGTCTCTCATTAGACCATCTTTCCATTGTATGGGCGGCCGCCTGGTCGTGCATAATCATACAGCCACCGAAACGTCGTTCTGAGTGTCCATCTGTTATCTGACAAGAACACCAGGTGGCCAGCCCAGTGATATTTGCGAGACAATGCAGCTTGCACGACGTTTCGAAATAGAGTGCGTTCTCTGATTTCATCAATGTGGATTCAATCCCTGATCGAGATCCCGAGGACACGTCTTTCCATCGCTCGCTGTATAGCTCGCAGTTTCTCTGCATCCACGTTGCGTAGATTCCACACTTCACATCCGTAGATCATGGCTGGTATGACCGTAGATTCCACACTTAACATCCGTAGATCATGGCTGGTATGACCGTAGATTCCACACTTCACATCCGTAGATCATGGCTGGTATGACTGCAAAATTGACTGCTCGGCATACCGATCAGGAGTTTCGATGCCAATGGCACTTCCTACATTATTGTGTCCCCAGTAGCACCTTCATTAGGGGCCCCCCTGTCTTTTTACAGAGCCTACTGTGAGGCGCGACCGAGTACAAGGCGGTATAACTGAGCGGGCAGATTTGGCTCATTAGCCTTGGTTGGCAGGCAATCTAAAAGAAGGTAAACTTTGACAAGACCCGGGTTTACGAAGCTCGTAAGCCTGTTGAGGCAATTCGCCTTGTAGAGGAGGAACTCTGATTGTAAACACACTAGTCCCAGAGAGTGCTTGGGACGATGAGAGTATCATCGGATGTCTCGAGTAACTAGCATCTGCGAGCAACGACTCTACTGCCTTGTGGAAACCTCGGGAGATGGTAGGGTTACGGGAGTAAACTCAGACAGAAAATCCGGAGTGAAAGCACTTAAGGGGGGTGGTTTCAAAATTGCGAACTCATTCAGGCACCTCCTGCACCTGAGCTGGTGCCAAATTGTCATGCTGTGCAGTCTAATAGTCTAGTGAGTGTGGGGTAATTTACTGAGTGTAGTATAGTCCGTATTAAATATCTAGGGTCGATTGTCAGTGATGAAGGATCCAAATGTGAGGTGTTGGCCAGAATAGCACAGACAATAGCGGCGCTTGCACGGCTTAACAAAATCTGGCAAGATGAACGGTTAGCATTATGCACGAAAATCAGATTAATGCGTACACTGGTACTGTCAATATTCCTCTATGCATGTGAGATATGGACAGTTACAGCTGACCTTCAGCGAAGGATACAGGCCTTGGAGATGAGATTTTTCCGAAGACTTTTAAACGTCACGTACAAAGATCGAGTTACAAATGAGGAAATACGAGATAGAATTACAACAGCAATAGGGCCTTTTGAAGACCTCATGGTAACTGAAGGAAACTCGCTTGGTACAGTCACATATCGAGATAAAATGGTGTTGCAAACACGATCCTCATGGAAAGGTTCAAGGCAGACGACGGAGAGGCCGTTCCAAAAAGAGGTGAAAGGACAACATAAAAGAATGGACCAATCTCCGACCAGAAGAGGCACAGGCAGAGACCGCTCACAGAGAAGGGTGGCGGGGTGTTGTCTGGATGTCATCTTGTGTGCCCCAACGACTTCACCGGTTACGAGAGGACCTGACTTGACCTGAGTAAAGTCTAGTGAGTGTGGGGTAGTTTAGTGAGTGTAGTGTAATCTAGTAAGTGTGGAGTAGTTTAGTGAGTATGAGGTAGTTTAGTGAGTGTAGTGTATTCTTGTGAGTGTGGAGTAGTTTAATGAGTGTAGTGTAGTCTAGTGAGTGTGGAGAAGTTTAGTGGATGTAGTGTAATCTAGTGAGTGTGGAGTAGTTTAGTGAGTGTGAGGTAGCTTAGTGAGTGTAGTGTAGTCTAGTGAGTGTGGAATAGTTTAATGAGTGTAGTGTAGTCTAGTGAGTGGGGAGAAGTTTAGTGGATGTAGTGTAATCTAGTGAGTGGGGAGTAGTTTAGTGAGTGTGAGGTAGTTTAGTGAGTGTAGTGTAGTCTAGTGAGTGTAGTATAGGCTGGTGAGTGTGGGGTAGTTTTGTGAGTGTGAAGTAGTTTAGTGAGTGTAGTGTAGTCTAGTGAGTGTAGTGTAGTCTAGTGAGTGTAGTGTAGTCTAGTGAGTGTAGTGTGGTCTAGTGAGTGTGAGGTAGTTTAGTGAGTGTAGTGTAGTTTAGAGAGTGTGGAGTAGCTTAGTGAGTGTAGTGTAGTCTAGTGAGTGTGGAGTAGTTTAGTGTGTGTAAAATATTTAGTGAATTAAGTGTAGTCTAGTGAGTGTAGGGTAATTTATTGAGTGTAATGCAGTCTTGTGTATGGGGTAGTTTAGTGAGTGTAGTGTAGTAAAGTAAGTGTGGAGTAATTTATTGAGTGTAATGCAGTCTTTTGTGTCGGATAGTTTAGTGAATGTAGTGTAGCGTAGGGTAAAGTAGACAAATGAGTGTAGTGTAGTCTAGTGAGAGTGAGATAGTTTAGTGAAAGTAGAGTAATCTAGTGGTCGACGATCAGTGTACCGAGTGTAGTGTAGTGTATTGAGAGTAGAATAGTCTACTAAGTGTAGTTTATTACAGTGAGTGTAGATTCGTCTAGTGAGTGTAGCGTAGTCTAGTGAGTTGGGTGTAGCCTAGTGAGCGTTAGGTAATTAACTGAGTGTGCAGTAGTCTCGTAAGGGGGGAGAAGTCTAGTGAGTGTAGTATATTTTAGTAAATGTGGAGTAATCTAGTCAGTGTGGATCAGCATAGTGAGTGCAGTTTAGTCTAGTGAGTGTAGAGTAGTCTCATGGGTTTAGTGAGTGGAAAGTAGTCTCATGAATTTGGGGTCGTTAACTGAGTGTAGGTAAGTCTTCTAGGTTCGGTTTGTTAACTGAGTTCAGAATAGTCTAGTGAGTGGGGAGTAGTCTAGTGAGTGGGAAGTAGTCTAGTGAGTGGGGAGTAGTCTAGTGTGTGGGGAGGGGTCTAGTGTGTGGGGAGTAGTCTAGTGAGTGGGAGGTAGTCTAGTGAGTAGGGAGAAGTATAGTATGTGTAGATTGGTTTCGTGAGTTTGGGGTCGTTAACTTAGTGTAGAGTTGTCTAGTGAGTGGGGAGTAGTCTAGTGTGTGGGGAGTGGTCTAGTGTGTGAGGAGTAGCCTAGTGAGTGGGGAGTAGTCTAGTGTGTGGAGAGTAGTCTAGTGAGTGAGGAGTGGTCAAGTGAGTGAGGAGTAGTCGAGTGAGTGGGGATTAGTCTAGTTAGTAGGGAGAAGTCTAGTGTGTGTAGATTAGTTTCGTGAGTTTGAGATCGTTAACTTAGTTTAGAGTAGTCTAATGAGTGGGGAGTAGTGTAGTGAGTGGGGAGTAGTCTAGTAAGTGGGGAGTAGTCTAATGAGTGGGGAGTAGTCAAATGTCTGTAGATTAGTCTAGGGAGTGGGGCATAATCTTGTTAGTGAGGAATAGTCTAGTGTTTGTAGATTTGTTTCGTGAGTTTGGGATCGTTAACTTAGTGTAGAGTAGTGAGTAGTGAGTGGGGAGTAGTCTAGTGAGTGGGAAGTGACCAATTGAATGTAGAGTAGTCTAGAGAGTGGAGAGTAGTCTCGGCAGTAGGTAGTGGTAAACTGAGTGGGGATTAGTCTTGTCAGTGGGTAGTGGTAAACTAACTGGGGAGTAGTTTGTCAGTGGGTAGTGGTAAACTAACTGGGGAGTAGTTTCGTCAGTGGGTAGTGGTAAACTACTGGACTGTATACTCTGGACATGCAAGGAGGTTAAACCACTTCCACACAGGTTGCCTGAGGCGAATATTCCACATCCGATGGCAAGATCATGTCACTGACATCCAGGTTCTCACGAGGGCTAACATGCCCAGCATCCATACATTGCTAGAAAAAGCACGACTAGGATGGGCCGGACACCTCGTCCGTATGTCAGACGAGCGGCTCCCAAAGAAGCTTCTCTACGGCGAGCTGAGAGAGGGATGGCGCGAGAGAGGGCGCCCAAAGAAACGTTTTAAAGGCGGTCTGAAGGACTCACTAAAAAGTTTCCAGATAGACATCGACACCTGGGAATGTCTTGCGCAAAACAGATCTGACTGGAGAAGCGCAGTCAAATCGGGTGTAGCTGCCGGTGAAGATGACCGTGTTGTGAAAGCCCAGAACAGACGAGAGACGCGGAAATCCCGAGCAGCGGGAACACCATCGCCTTCTACAAATCTCGTGTGCCCGATATGTAGCAGATGTTTTCGTGCTCGCATTGGCCTGTTCAGCCACATGCGCACCCACACCCAACAGGGAAATCTGTGACAAGGATGATCTCGGCGGTCCTCATCGACAACGATGAACAGCTATTATTAGTGGTAAACTGAGTGGAGAGTAGTCTAGTGAGTGAGGAGTAGTCTCGTCAGTGGGTAGTGGTAAGCTGAGTGGGGAGTAGTTTCGTCAGTAGGTAGTGGCAAACTGAGTGGGGAGTAGTCTAATGAGAGGGGAGTAGTCTCGTCAGTGGGTAGTGATGAACTGAGTGGGGAGTAGTCTAGTGAGTGGAGCGTAGTCTAGTGAGTGGGGAATGACCAACTGAGTTGGAATAGAACCTAATGAACTATCCCAGTTCCTTTCCTGTGAATGTTACATTTCTGGCCAAACAGAAGACCCCGTTATTCCTATAGCTTTTCTTTTTTTTTCTTTTTTTTTTGGGAGCACTTGACGATCCTATTAAAACGATCCTAGAAAAGCGTATCTGGGAAACTGTCGTAGCTGATCAATTGCCGAACAACAGAGACTTTCATTTCGTAAGCCGGGGTTGTCACTCTGAATGAATCGTCCCGGTCTCGGAAGTTCCGTCATTTCGTACACATTGGTTGCTGCAAGTGTTACCTTAAATGTTTTCATACCACCCGACTGCTGTGTCTGAACACATGTATGTATATATTATTGTTTTGTTTGTGTAACACATGTATGTACATATTATTGTTTTGTTTGTGTAACACATGTATGTATATATTATTGTTTTGTTTGTGTAACACATGTATGTATATATTATTGTTTTGTTTGTGTAACACATGTATGTATATATTATTGTTTTGTTTGTGTAACACATGTATGTATATATTATTGTTTTGTTTGTGTAACACATGTATGTATATATTATTGTTTTGTTTGTGTAACACATGTATGTATATATTATTGTTTTGTTTGTGTAACACATGTATGTATATATTATTGTTTTGTTTGTGTAACACATGTATGTATATATTATTGTTTTGTTTGTGTAACACATGTATGTATATATTATTGTTTTGTTTGTGTAACACATGTATGTATATATTTTTGTTTTGTTTGTGTTCTTTTGACATTGCCTCCTGTATTAGCATCACACAACTGAATTTTATATCAAGATAGAAGTTGTATCATTGCATATTCTGTTGGAGACTACGTTGTACTTTGATCTCTTAACTTAACTTAACGTCTTTATACTGTTTTAGAAGACTCTGCAGAATCTGTATACAACCAGTTTCATTTACATCACCTTGCTCTAAAAGCTATGCACATCTAATGTATTCTTAAATGCATTAACTGTCCCTGCCTCTACTACCTCTCGTGGCAATACATTCCAAGCATTCACCACTCTCTAACTAAAAAAATAATTCCTAATATCTAATCTGGACCTCTCTTTAGTCAACTTGTAGCTATGCCCTCTTGTTCTTGTGGGTGGCTGTATTAAAAAAAACAACTTGTTGTAGTCTAATTTATCCATTCCTCTGATCATCTTATAAACCTGTATTGTTACCTTGAATTCTTCTCATTTCTAGACACTATAGACCTGTTTTTCTGAGTCTTTCCTCATAACTCGTCTAAAGTTGTTGTGCCGGTAACTATACTCGATGCCTTGTCATCCCATTTATAACTACGTAAGCTGGAGAGTACCACGGGTGAACAATAAACCCAGGTAAATAAAATATCCATCATGAGAAAAAAAAACATTAACAAAAATAAATATTAAGAAAAATCGTTGTAGAGAAAATAGTACAACAATTATGTTAAAAAAGACACGCACAATTTGTTACAATTCATAATTAAAAATCAATTTTAATAAATTCAGGAATGTGATATAACTACTGTTAGCAAGGAGTGTCTGGGCAAGATAGAGATATAGAGCTCGCACCTCTCTGTTCTATCACAGAATCGCTCCAGTCGATCGAGCTGTAAATGGTTACCTGTTGTACTGTCAGGGATAGAAAAATTAAAAAGGAAACAAACCACATTATTTCATAAATAGTTGAATCCATGTTCACATACATCTCTAACACTTCGTATGCAACAGCAGTCTCTGCTATATGACTACCTCAGAAAGTGATAAAATTGACCAACATGCATGGACATTGCCACAACTCAGGACTAAGTGTCAGTACACACAGTAGACTCACCGTCACAGGAAGGCTACCTTTAATGGATACTGTTTGCTTTAGGGATAATGTTACAGTTAATTTATTAGTGGCTAGGCACGTAAAACTTTTATCGTCTTAGTCAGGGGTCTCCAAATATCTCAGTACAAAGGCCATTTTATTTTACACTTGTTTGCGGCTAAAGCAAAACATAAATGGAGGTTTATAAATTATTGTGTAAGTTGTATTCTTACCCTTTCGGATAATTAATAAACCTCACCTTCAGCTTAAAGAACCTCACCTTCAGCATAAGGAACCTCACCTTCAGCTTAAGGAACCTCACCTTCAGCATAAGGAACCCCACCTTCAGCTTAAAGAACCTCACCTTCAGCATAAGGAACCCCACCTTCAGCATAAGGAACCTCACCTTCAGCATAAGGAACCCCACCTTCAGCACAAGGAACCCCACCTTCAGCATAATGAACCTCACCTTCAGCATAAGGAACCCCACCTTCAGCATAAGGAACCTCACCTTCAGTTTAAGGAACCTCACCTTCAGTTTAAGGAACCTCACCTTCAGTTTAAGGAACCTCACTTTCAGCATAAGGAACCTCACCTTCAGCATAAGGAACCTCACCTTCAGCATAAGGAACCTCACCTTCAGCATAAGGATCCTCACCTTCAGCATAAGGAACCTCATCTTCAGCATAAGGAACCTCACCTTCAGCATAAGGAACCTCACCTTCAGCATAAGGAACCTCACCTTCAGCATAAGGAACCTCACCTGCAGCATAAGGAACCTCACCACCAGCATAAGGAACCCCACCTTCAGCTTAAGGAACCTCACCTTCAGCTTAGGGAACCTCACTTAAGAATACAAGAGAAATGAGAAAATTACTTAGAAAGGGTCCCAGTATCTACACTATGAAATGAAAAATAATAATAAAAAGTTGTTAACTGGCAATTATTTCTGAAGAAAGAACCATTGACTTAACACAAAATGGAAACAGCAGGCTAATACATGTTTGATTAATTCTATTTATTGAAATGTTACTTACATTTATCTCAAATGAGAAATTGTCTAGATGTATGTTGCACAATAAGAAATCTAAACGTGCCTCAAGGAAAAAAACAACATTATGACAAACTAAAGAAATTCCAAATAAACCTGATGATCCCAATAAAAATCGAAGAAACAAAAATTCAGTCTACACCACTTCAACACAAGTCGTATATTCGATTTCATTTCAGTCTACATCCCTTCAACACAAGTCGTATATTCGCTTTCATTTTAGTCTAGAACCCTTCAACACAAGTCGTATTTTCCTTTTAATTTCAGTCTACAACCCTTCAACATAAGTCGTATATTCCCTTTCATTTGAATCTACATTACTTCAACACATGTCGTATATTCACTTTAATTTCAGACTACATCCCTTCAACACGTCGTATATTCCCTTTAAATTCAGTGTACATCCCTTCCAATATAAGTCGTATATTCCCTTTAATTTCAGTCTACATCCCTTCAACACAAGAAGTTGTTGTTCTTGTTGTTTCGAATGCCCACAATGAGTAGGTTACTCTTATGTGCGCCCTGAAAAGGGCGTTAAGTGACGGGTTGCAGTAGCTTTCGTCACATCTCGAACGTGCTGATGAAGGTGGACCGGGGTCCTCCAGGCGGTTGTGCTATAAATGGCTTTATCTGAGTGTCGCTCATTACTACGGAGATCACGTCGAACCTCACCTTGTTAGTCAGACTGTTGTCCTCGACAACAGCCCGTTTCCAGGATGAGCAACGAGGAGGTCAGATGAGGGTCTTGGCAAGTATACTTCTCCTGACTTCGACTAACATTCTCTGATCAGTGTGTTTTGCCTGACCAGACGTTAGCCTCATCGTCCCAACACAAGAAGTATATTCCCTTTAATTTCAGTCTACATCCCTTCAACACAAGAAGTATATTCCCTTTCATTGCCGAAAGTGCCGACGACGGAGTTGAAAGTAGCTGCCGCGGCGGCTCCAACATTTTCGATAGACATCGTCAGGTACCCATTTCTATGATAAATAAACACCAGAAAGAACTCCAACATAAAGATATACCAGCACTCATTTTCCTTGACTGCTTAGCAAACAATCAGTTTGGACATGCAATGAAAAAAAGTGTCGAATTTGATCTGCATTTGCAATTAGAATCACCATTCGTTCCCAACCTGTCAGAAAGTTTTTCACAAGATTATAATAGGAATGGTGGAAAATGGTGGAAAATGGTAGAACTGCTTGTTTAATTTCCAAATATCGCTGAACTTGAGTTTCAAGCTTGAGGAGCCAGTTATGAGAATGGACTTCAGATACTCATCAGATAAACCTGCTCGATAGATAGATTTGACGTGTTTTGCTCTAGTAAAATTGTATTCAAACAGGTACATTGTACCAAATACTGACACAAATTCACACGTAAATGTTTGTTCACACAGATACGTTCCCAAAGACTGACAAAAATCCATACAAAAATATCTTCAAAATTAGAAACTGCACTGGCTGTACATTAAAAAAAATAGTGATCATATTTCTTTCTTTGTGCTTGTCTTTTATCACGTCATTTAATTTGAGATCAATATTTTCATATGAAACCGACATGGGAGTTTTTCAACATTTGCAGTCAAACATTTAATTATCCCCTGATTTCCATCATTTTTCAACCCAGACATGGTCTCAACTTAACTTAACGTCTTTACACTGGTTTAGAAGACCCTGCAGAGTTTGTATACAACCAGTTACATCTTTTTACAGTCTTTCCTCATCTTGTCACACGCAGCAGTTGATCTCATCTCAGGTTATATTCTGACAGTTTTTTGTTTTGCACTTCTTTGAAGATGGTCATTCTTTGCAGTTATTAAAATGATTGGGTGCAGTTACATTTACTGCCAATCGATGCCATATTGTTGTCAAGTGTCGCACACACATTAGTCCATTTGATCAAGTTCGAGAGCATGTCATTGAGAACCATACTTTCTCTGCAATTTAATAAATTCTATGAGCAATAAAATGTTGAATATATTTTGCTTTTTCTAGGTGTAAATCTTCTACTTCTTCTAGCATACACTCCTTCTTTGGTCAGATCTCCATCGCTGAAAGATTTGCCTGTATTGATAAATATACAAGCTACCTTGTAGTTGGTTCTGGTTAAAGTTTCATTTTTAATTGTTTAAATCGTAAAAAAGAGCTTGTTAGGTATGCAAATTGTTGCATTGATTCCAATTTTGTATAGTGTTGTATTCCTGTCTGCTGGGAAATACTTGACCCATGTTTGATCTCATCATCCTGATATACATTGTACTCCTTCCAAACAGCTGCAGTGCCATTGTATTGGACAGACAAGCCTTGATCATCTGCTTGCACAAAGACGTTCTCTATGCTCCATTCATTATTAAACAGAATGAACTCACTGTCCACGTTTATTTTCTTATCCGCTTCCATAATTGACGGGCAAAGAGAAAATATATTTTTCAAGTTACTGTGGGCCTTATATAACATTGTGGTGGGCCTGATGTGGCTCGCATGTTATTGTTTGGAGACACCTGACCTAAGCCACAAAACGCAAGACAAATAGCCAAATAACGTATATACTTGTATTACTGCAAATAGATAAACGTTGCTTAAATGGGGATTATCTTACAGCAGCAGTGCCACTAATAGACGTTACAAATGCGTAGAATCATTTGCAACTTTTTGCTGCAGTTATAATTGAACCTACAGCAGCAAGTAAATCTACAAACATAATGTAGTTATTTGCAAGGGCTGGCCACAATTAAACTAAGGTCACATTTCTAAACAACAAATGTCACGTGTGATGGAGGAAAATAGCGTTTTTATGAAATATTTTCGGTAACAACAAATCAAAACAGAATAATGCAGTAAATGATAAAATAAGATACAAAATATTCAAAATACCGCCACATAAACACACACACACACATATACACACACACATATACACACACAGACACACACACACACATATATATGCGCACACACACACGCATATATATATATATATATATTTATACATATACACACACATACACACATATATATATATATATATATATATATATATATATATATATATATACATATATATATATAATAAGCCATGTAGAATTAATCTCCATTTTTCCTTTGACATTTGAAATAGAGATTTACATATATATTTATGCTTATTTAGACGGAGAAATTTAGATATTAGCAGATCATTGGCAAAACTAAGTAAGAACATTGTTACAACTTTCCAAATAGCTATAGCATTCGAGTGCAGATATATTGATAAACTTTATAACTGTAAGGTACTGGTGACGAGATTATACAAGATGGTCAACCTTGCGTAATAACATTGAATGAATACCCTTGGCTAAGTGACATACGAGTATAACCGGATCATTGGTTTCCTTCTGCTTTCCCGTCCTCATCGCTAGCGGACAACATATCGAACTGCTGCCAAAAAACTTGCATCTTCTTCTTCTTCTTCTTCTTCTGCGTACGCAGTCAGACAGTAACCATTATTTTTTCGAAAAAAGCGGCGGTCATCCTGAGGCTCTCGCCACTGCCATAGAGCTTGTCTTGCAGTTCCACTGGTAATGGCCACATCTGCTCTCTCTGATCCTCGTATGTCGGGCAGTTCGGCAGCAGATGTTCAGCGGTCATTTTACCAGTACCGCACGGGCATTCGTCGGTACACCCTATCTTCAATTTGTTGAATAGGTGGTACCTCAGTCTGTTGTGGCCAGTGCGAAGTCTGAAGACAACGACCTGCTCTCTTCGGTTCAACTGGTAATAGGCATCGTTTTTTGGTGTAACCAGTATGTTCGGTTTCCCATTTGGACATGTACCTGGCTTTGATAAGCCGTTTTGACTCTTCGTACGTCATACTGGTATCTGTTTGTGGTAGCCTTGCACCTTCTTTTGCCAGTCTGTCTGCCTCCTCGTTGTCTTGGATGTTGCAGTGTGACGGAACCCACTGTACCACTACCCTTTTTGGTGCGGACTGGTGGCACAGTTTGCAGAGTGCTGCTCTTAAGTCATTAAGCTCAGTGTTTTTCTGGCTTTTTAGCGCTGTGACTACTTCGAGAGCATCTGTCAGCAGGACTATATGGCTCTCATTTTCACTGTGTGTTACCATTTCTTCCACTGCCGCCCTCAGTGCCTCTGCCTCTGCTCTGAAATTGCTTGTGTACTTACCAGTAGCGAATGACAGTGTTATTTTTCTGCCATTTGGTAGGTTCAGGATTGCTCCTGCCCCTCCGTTCTGTCTAGTGTTTGTTACAGAACCGTCGGTGTATGCATGGGTCCAGTCCATGCTTGGGTAGCTTTTCGTTATGAAGCTTAGGGTAGTGTCTCTCCTTTCTTTTTCACTCTGGCAGTTTTTGTTTGCAATACCTGGTATATTTTCTACCACCTCTGGAAATATATCCTGCCTCCAAGTAGGTTTTCGTACAGTAGTGATGGGTTTTGGTGTTGTTAGTGCGTTTATGGGATCTTCGTGCATCTTTGCTTTGGCTATTTCTGCAAAGTTTCTCCGCTTTAGTTTCCCATTTCCCAAATTGTTTAGTCTCTGGTACATTGGATGGTCCGTCAGTCTTCGGAGTTTCTCTGACTGCAGCTGGGCTCTGCAGTCTCTTCTATCGGTCATGGATTGCAGTTTTGTAATCTTTTCAAGTTCTACAATTGGCGTTGACTTCATGCCACCTGTTATAATTCTCATGGCTTGGTTTTGAAGTTTGTTAACTTTATCGAAGTTCGCCTTCGCTGCTGTTGTCCATGCCACAATGCCATACTCGAGAACTGGTCTCACTCTTCCAGTGTACAGTTTCTTTAGTATGCCTTCGTCTGCTCCCCAGCTTGTGCCAGCAAGTTTCCTCATGATCGCCATTCTTTCTCTGGCTTTCATTCGGTTTATCTCAATCTGAATTTTCCATGTCATGCGCCGATCAAATGTGACTCCCAGATAGGTTGGGTTGTCGTTTGGCTGCAGGATTTTGCCATTTAGGCTTAATTTGGTACTTTGGGGTTTTAATGAGAGCGAGAATATTGTGCACGTGGTTTTCTCCTCGTTTATTTTGACCAGCCATGAGTTCGCCCACTCTTCCAGCGATGTTAGGGCCGTTTGCATCCGATTTCTTGCTATGGTGAGATTCTTTTCAGAGGTCCACATAGCCAGATCGTCTGCAAACATTGAGCTATGGACTCTTCTTGGTATATTCTCTGTGATATCGTTTATATATACCAGGAAGAGTGTGGGTGACAATACTCCCCCTTGGGGTACTCCCTGCTCGAGTGTCACCTTTTTGCTCATCTGCCCTTGTACTTGGACTCTGGCCGTTCTTTGTTTGAGGTAGTGGTTGATCCACTTGTACATCTTCCCACATACATCACTTCTTCTTAGCTTGACTCTAAGTCCATCCTTCCAGACTTTGTCAAATGCCTTTTCCAGATCCACCCAAACAGCTACTGTGTGTTTCTGTGCCTGGTAGGCATCTTCTATCTCCTGGGCTATGAGGATGACCTGGTCCTCAGTGGATCTGTGCTGTCTAAAGCCGGCTTGCTGTGGAATTAGTATTCGTTTTTCTTCCAGATGCCACATCAGTCTGGTGTTTATCATCCGTTCCATCAGCTTGCCGACACAGCTCAGTAGGCTTATGGGCCTGTATCCATTCGGATCTGTTTTGTCCTTTCCTGTTTTTGGTACTGGTACCAGTATTGCATCTTTCCATGCCTGGGGTACAATACCCCTTTTCCAGCTTTGGTTCAGGACTGATAGTAGTTTTTTCTTCGCTGTTTGGCCCAGCCCCATCAGCATTTCGTTTGTTATCCCGTCTTTTCCGGGAGATTTCCTTTTCTTTAGTGTTCTCATAGCCTCTTCCATTTCGCGCATTGTTAGTTTGGCCATCATGTGCTCTTCAGGAGCCGTATTTATGTTTTCGTGTCCCTTTAGCTCTTCGCTAATGTCTGTATGCTTATCTGCAGGGACCTCGATGTGGTTTGCTCTGGCATAGTGATCGACAAAGGCGTTTGCGGCTTTCTTACCTGTGAACAAGTTCTCGCCCTGCTTGATAGTAATTTGTTTATTTGACGGGGTTTCGTCATTCATGGCTCTGACTAGCTTCCATAGCTTGTTCCCTTCTTTGTCCAGGTTTAAACTTTCCGTTTTATTTTTCCAACTTTCTCTTGCTGTTTGCTTGAGAGTGTGTTTGTACTTCGCCGCGGCGGCTTTGAGGGCGATGTTTGCCTCCATGGATTTTTCTCGTTCTGCCACGTTCCTAGCATTTGTTACTGCATCTTCCACTTTCTGTAACTCATCATTCCAGTAGGGCTTATAGTTTTTCCTAGCTGCTCTTGGGATGGTTTCAGTGGCGGCTTGCATTATTGCCTTGCTTAGGCTCTCTACCATGGGCTTCATTTTGGTGTTTCGTGTGTTGATGGTTTCACACAGCCCATCTGTCAGGATTGCAAATCTGTCCCAGTCGGCTCGTTTGTAATTCCAACGTGGGAGCGGTTTTGTTTCCTGTGGGCCTACTTCCATGTCAATGGTTAGCCTGATCGGCCTGTGGTCGCTACCTGCCAGTTGGTTTAGCACCTGGCGGTCTATTTTATAGTGTATGTCCTGTGTGGAGAAGGCCAAATCTGGAGTCGAGGTGGTATGCAATGTTCTTGAATAGAAGCTAGGGCTATCCTCCGGCCTATTGATTAGGGAGAGATTTGCATCTATCTCCCAATCTTCCACTTCGTCACCTCTGCTGTCTGTGTCAGAGTAGCCCCATCTCTCCGAGTGGCTGTTGAAATCTCCAACTACTATGCAGTTGGAGTCTCTGACCTCCATACTCGAGAGCGATAGGTCTCTGTTTGGTGGTCCGTACAGATTGAAAATGCGGAGCTTCGTCTCTTGAGCCATTATCTCAACTCCTACAATTTCTGCTTGTCCGGTGTGATTGACAGGTACCGCGCTACTCGGTATGCAGTTTCGGGTCAGTATCAGGACCCCTCCTTTGTGGCCTTCTCTATCTAGACGGAAGGTCTGGTATCCTCTGATTGAGAATTTATGGTTATTGTTGAGGTGCGTTTCCTGGATACATGCCACGTCAATCTTACCGTCATGCAGGTGGTGTGTTAGGGAAAGTTTTTTGTTAATGACTCCCTCCGCATTCCACTGTAATATTTTGAGGGTCTTGAGGTTTTGGCCAATAGACGTTGCCCCATAGCCATGTGCCTTGACTCCACGACACATGGGTGGGTGACCACCAGTAGTCAAGGGTGGGCCCCTTCGAGGCGTGGGGCCCGGCGCTATCGCTGCCTGGCGGGTCTCCTCAGGATGAGCGCCATACGTTTTTCGAATAGGTTGTCCTGCCATCATACTGTGATTTACGTTGCACTGTTTTGTTAGGCTTGCGGCCCCGTGCATCCGATTTCAACAGGCGTTTCTGTAGGGATGCCCTCCTTAGCCTTTGGCTGTCCCCAGCCTATCTGCAAGGCAGCAGTTGTTTACGATCAGAGTTTTCTCTCCTATGGAAGTTGTCTTACCAGACTATCGAGTCTTCACTACTCGTGTCTATAGGGTGCAATGATGATATGTGATATATGTGTTGGACTGGTTTACCCGGAAGAGAGGCAGTCCAGTGTGTCTTTATCCCAGGATCGTCACGACGATTGGTTTTGAACTAATAAAAGCGCTCTTTCCGCGAGGGTCGGAGCTTGGTAAGCATGTATTAGCTCTAGAATTGCCACAGTTATCCAAGTAGGATCGTGTCATCTAAGGAACCTCGACTGATTTAATGAGCCATTCGCGGTTTCACCGTGAGACAGTGTGAACTTAGACATGCATGGCTTAATCTTTGAGACAAGCATATGACTACTGGCAGGATCAACCAGATATCTGTCGGAGACGTACGTACAGCGCACACCGGTCGGCGGAGGAAGGGTGTGTAAAAAGCCTCACTGGGACGGCCGCAGGGACCGACTGACGGGACGGACGGACGGTTGTTCCACCCGTCCCTCACTCCGTCGACCTAGGACCGCCTGACAGGGGCCTCCCACACGCACCAGACGACCGACCGACCGGGCTCGCTCGAGGAGAGATGGCAGCGCTCTGTGCAGAACGGATCCCAACGACCTCGGCAATGAATTTCACTGGGACTAGAGACAATATTTGGCCTGCCCTTCTCCGTAGGGAGAGAACGCAGGGCCTCGAGGCAACGATTCCTGCTTTCCATTTGCCGGTCACAAGCTCTTTGCGAGAGTCGGACCACCAGCGAGACGTACTGTCGAGCTCTGCTATAAGCCTTAGATAAATCACCACGGACGGACCACGTTTCCTGATACGAACCAGACTAGCGCACCTCGATGGAGGAGCCACCACCACAAACCGCACCCAATTCGCACTACGGGGAAAGGCAGGCGAGCGTTTTCCGCAAGCCCGCGCTATCGCTCCGCCTGGCGGGACTGAGATCGCTTTACGAACACTGGTTGAAATTGAGTCGCTGCGGCGAGACAACTACCCCAGATGGTGCGAAGTCTGAAGACAACGACCTGCTCTCTTCCGTTCAACTGGTAATAGGCATCGTTTTTGGTGTAACCAGTATGTTCGGTTTCCCATTTGGTCATGTATCTGGCTTTGATAAGCCGTTTTGACTCTTCGTACGTCATACTGGTATCTGTTTGTGGTAGTCTTGCACCTTCTTTTGCCAGTCTGTCTGCCTCCTCGTTGCCTTGGATGTTGCAGTGTGACGGGACCCACTGTAGCACTACCCTTTTTGGTGCGGACTGCTGGCACAGTTTGCAGAGTGCTGCTCTTAAGTCATTAAGCTCAGTGTTTTTCTGGCTTTTTAGCGCAGACTATATGGCTCTCATTTTCACTGTGTGTCACCATTTCTTCCTCTGCCGCCCTCAGTGCCTCTGCCTCCGCTCTGAAATTGCTTGTGTACTTACCAGTAGCGAATGACTGTTATTTTTCTGCCATTTGGTAGGTTCAGGAATGCTCCTGCCCCTCCGTTCTGTGTAGTGTTTGTTACAGAACCGTCGGTGTATGCATGGGAAACTTGCATCTAATATGTGTTAAATTGAAAGAAGTATGAGCAACAGATGTAACGGCTCGCCTTTTCACTACAAGTGGTTTATAGATCTACCTCTACTTCTGATCCCATTACAAGAAGCTATATCCTAACACCACAGAGGCGGTTTCATATCACGATTCTACATGTACAGATTGCAAGCCACACATACAACCCTCTTGAGTAATTATTTACCACTTGATATGTTGGTCACAGAAATCTGTTAATTTCAAATAAGGACCACGCGAGTGAGCAACATATGCATTACATACATATTTATGTTTTTCGTATTCATGTGCGATGTTCGATGGTAGCGTATCCTCCTCAATCTTCTTCTTATTTTCGTCTTGAAAAGAAGGTTGTGACGTTGCGTCGTAGTTTACATCGAGGCCTCGTTATCTGCGCTTTTCCGCCCTTCCACATTCTGTTTTAGCGCGTCCTTTTTGGACTGGGGTTACCTCGATCCCTTTTCTCTTAGCCAGCCTTCGTGGTTGCAATCTTTTTCCAGGGCCACCCCTTTAAATTATACAAGGGTTTTTGGCTGCTATGGTAATCTGACCAGGACGCAGGCAACTATGAGTGGTTGCTGTAACTACTATGGGTGCTGTAAAGTAAAGTAAAGATCCCGTCACGCCATGAACCCTGATCACCTGACTGGGAAGCCTGTGAGCTAACCACTGCGCTACCGCGGCTGTTATACGCTGCTGCGTATTTGGCTTACTTACTTTCTGTGTCCAAACATCGCGTCTCTAGCATACATCCAGTATTCAGCGAAATGGATTACCGTTCTTTTGCCAAAATGCGAATTCAGCTAAGCGATGTTTATCAATTTTGTTGGTGATTCTCTTCCGTTCCATAATATTAACATGTCCAGAGGCTAAAAAATATTAAGCAAGATATGGCTTTATTTAATAAACACACGGAAGACCTAAAAAATCATGCAAACAACTATAATTTCAATGTTTTTTCCCATTGAGGAAGTCGTCGATGCGGATTATAACTGAGGAATAAAGGTAGCTTATTCTTACATTCGCTACACAGTGCGCATGCTAGATTTTAAATTTTGCATCTGGAAGAATAAATACCTAGTCTCTACCGGGTTTCTTAACGTTAGTAAAAAAAATCCACGAGATTGACACTCGGCCACTCGCTTTTGAGGGAAATATCACGCCCAAAGTTATCAGGAATATCTGACCATCGAATATTATGGGATATCTACGTCCACTGGGATGTACTGGCCCAAACCATATATCATGCATCACGGAATAGCACCCAATAAACAAAGAACTCCAAAGCACAACCAATTTGACAAAATGAACGCAGAAAGAGAACGTAAGAGGAATTCTTGAAGAATATAAAGATAATATTTCCTAATGTCTATAACGGTGATTTGTTTCAAAAATATTTTCAAGGTTCGATTAAAAATTTTTAAAAATTGTATTTAAACACTTGCATTCTACATTCCTTTGAATATGTTTTAATAATACATACTTTCTTACATATTGGTATGTCACATACCTTCTTACATATTGGTATGTCACATACCTTCTTACATATTGGTATGTCACATACCTTCTTACATATTGGTATGTCACATACCTTCTTACATATTGGTATGTCACATACCTTCTTACATATTGGTATGTCACATTTCTTGCTACAAATTGGTACAACACATATTCTTATCAGCCCAGTCTATATCTTCTTACAAATTGGTACAACACATATTCTTATCGGCCCAGTCTATTTCTTCTTACATATTGGTACAATATTAGTTCTAAATTTTGTTATAGCCGTGGGTATGGTTGAGGATGAACTCTCAACACCAACTAAATGCTCCCACGGCGTGCGTCTCATATAGCGACCGACAACAAATTCCAACTCCTGGACTTCGCACGGCAGAACTGTTTGACTAACAAGAGATAGGGCGGAAGGGGAGCCACTGGCGCCTTAAAATCAGTAGTTTCGGACAGATGGGCCTCGAAAGCATAGGAAGCCAACTCATTTAGGAGAAGTAAAATCTTATTTCTGATAAAAAAAAAGAGATCGGGACCATACTGCATGGGCAACACATGGTCTCTATATTTCTGCCAGGACGTTGTGCTAAAAGCCCAATTACTATCGTCTGATAAGACGAAACGAGCCAGTGATGATGATTTGTACAACACATATCTTCTTACCTTTTTTGTATAACACAGTCCTTCTAACATATGTTCTTACATATTGGTACATCACATATCACCTTACATATTGGAATCTCACATATCTATTTACTTATTTCTATGTTCCATATTGGTAGGTCACATAGCTCCTTTCATATTAGTATGACACATACCTCATTACATATTGGTACGTAGCATATGTCCTTACATATTGGTACGTAGCATATCTCCTTACATATTGGTACGAAGCATATCACCTTACATATCGGTACGTAGCATATCTCCTTACATATTGGTACGTCACATATCTCCTTACATATTGGTACGTCACATATCTCTACATATTGGTACGTCACATATCTCTTTACATATTGGTACGTCATATATCTCTTTACATATTTGTACGTCATATATCTCTTTATATATTGGTACGTCATATATCTCTTTACATATTGGTACGTCACATATCTCTTTACATATTGGTACGTCATATATCTCTTTACATATTGGTACGTCATATATCTCCTTACATATTGGTACGTCACATATCTCCTTACATATTGGGACGTCATATATCTCCTTACATATTAGTACGTCACATTTCTTATTATGTATTGATACAACCCATTTCGAAATACGCATTTATATTGTACTTTTTGTTCCAAATGTTTGCAGATGCCGTGCATCAATTTTCATTGATGACAATATGTCCATTTTAGAATAAAACATTCTGTGATTTACTACAAAAGGGTGAGTACATTCTTTCTAAAGCTTAAACTAACAATCTAAGGAGCCTACAAGCTGAAATAGCACACAAATGTAAAGAAGAAAGAATGTCAAATACGTTCAATAAGTTCTTGTATTCTTGAGTGCAGATGGACTAAAAAACTACAGCGGAGAAAATGAAGGAGAGCTGCAACTAAGGACACGTTTTTCTGCGTTCTGGGCTGAAAAAGTTATGAGATGTCAAACATTTTTTGTCACAGCTATCAATCTCCCGAACGGATCTTTCCTGGCAAACGTATTTTTCTCACCTTTTTATGTTTTAAACGTAGCAGTTTTCCCAATTCCTGTATTTGTTGCTTCGAATAAATAAAAAAAACAGATCAACTAGAAATATTAAAATTAGAAAGACGATTATCATAATTTATTGCGAGAATCTCTGCGACAATGACTATTTGCTTCTCGCCCACGAGGCCCTATCTGGCACTGCAACTAGCCAAATAATTTGCAATTGATAGAAGTCTTTCTCTATCTTCTTCATCTATTTCTTCTTATTTTCAATTGTTTCATAGGATACATTCTTCTGGGTAGCACCGTACTTTCACAAACATGACCATATCGATCACAATTACCGGATGTCTTGCAGATTTATTTATATTTGAAAAAAAGGATAACCACCTTCTCCTTCCTAATGTTTTGTTAATGCGGTTACCCCAGTGGGCAGCATCCCAGATGGAATATTCAACTTGGCTTTGACATTTTATGGAAAGACAAGTTAAGATTACACCCCACAGACCCGTTAGTTCCGAATATTAATGTCCCCACAGAAATATTGACTAATAAGCCCTTCTACATATTTAATACATTTTTCATCCTTATTTTATGAAGAAAGAAAACTGCCCTGGAGCAAGAACTGGTCCTCCTACCAGGAGTATCAACTCGGTGGTGGATAGCTGAATGGCCTAAATATTTGACGGTTTGCTGTGAATGCCAAATAGACAGTCGAGAATCAGAAATAGTGGCCTGCTTGGTTGACAAATACAGACAGTGCCTTCGTCATGCAAAGACAAGGCAGGCCTGTTTGTCTATCCACCCCATCACAAGTCAACAAAAACAGGACATACCTGGATGACGAACTGGCGAGAATTACGGACTAAGATTTCAGGAACATTAAATATTAGAAGCTGAAATGGAAAGAAGAAATGGCCCATGGAAGAAATGAAGGAATCAAAATTAGAAGTCCTAGATCTCATAGAAACGTATGAAAAAGCACAGGAAGTCGTGGATCTTGAGTGTAATATGCTTCTTTACAGTGGGATTCCCACTACCCACAAATCCAATGGACGAGTTGGCTATATTGGGACCAGAAGTGAAAGGAATAACATAAACGGATAGACATATGTCTCCAGGCGCATTTTGGTACTGAACCTGGATACAAAAGGCCAGAAAGTCAATATCGTCAAAGTCTATGTCCAGAATAGGAGGGATTGACCAGATGACAACGACGAGTTATTTGATCTGCTTTCTCGCTCCATCACCTTTCCTAAAGCATAATTCTTCATCAAAGAGGGATTCACATGCAATTTCGTAACCTCATCTATTCTATCATGTGCTGCCAGTGTGGTATGACATACATTGGGGAAACTGGTATGGAACTGGGGGAGCGTTTCCGCCAACACCTCAACGACATCCGCAACCGCACTGGTTCCCCAATTGCCAGCCACTTCAATGGTCCTGAGCACAGAGGTAGGCTGACGTTAGTGGCACTGGTCTAGTTTCGTGCTTCTTTGACGATCGTCATCGATTCGCCCTTGAGAATAGACTTATCTCTAGTATGGGTTGTCTCCAACCACATGGCATTAATATCTTCCATACTTTTTCTTAAACCCTCACACTGGCCCCCATCTATTTGTCTTCCTTTGCGCCTCCCCCCATTCTTCTATCAGCTCTCACCCCCCCCCTCCTATATTAATCTCACGCCCTCCCGGCTTATATTACCTTCTCTTTGTTCTCCCATCTGGTCCACTATTTGGCCACCATTGGCTTATCCGGCGCATTCCCATACATTGCTTTCGCACTCCTGGCCACTTTGTGTTTGTCCGCTCCGATTCAGTTTCAGTCAGCATCTGACCCAACCGATCGCTAGGACAGACTGGGTCTACTATCAAAAACAGATGAGTTTACCATTTTTTCTTCTATGTTGATTTGTTAGTTCAGTATTGTTGTCCCTGATGAAGACATATTGGTCGTAACGTAGGTTTTGTTTGTGTTCTCGTCTCGGTGCGGTATCTGACCATACCCATTTACAAATTTTGATTAAACTCAACCTTAATTAACTTCTACAAGTTTTTTTCCATGTTTTTTTCCCCATTGATCTGCTTGAAGAAACAGTGGACAATTGTCACAACGAAATTATATTTCTGAGATTTTAATGTCAGTTTTGGAAGAGTTCATTCTGGGGTCGGGTGAAGTGATTGGATGAAGCCTTGAAGATGTTTTGAATGGCAAGGGAAGGCGAGTTCTGAGAATCTGCAGGGAGCAAAACCTGATCTTTACAAACTCAAAGTTTCCTTGCAGCGGCAAACATACATATACTCGATGTGAATCGACATGGAAAGAAAAGCCATCATGGACGATGTCATCATGTGGTAAGATTTATAGAAGTATGGGAGAGATGACCGAGCTTGGAGAGCACCAGAAATCGGTAGTGACAATTACCTCGTGACAATAAAAAGTACAACTGACAGAGTCATCATGTAGCAGCTGGACATGAAGGTTTAACACAAGAATTGGTAACGTTCATGTGAACTGTTTTTCTATGGGGTTCTCCTGTCAGCCTGGTGCTACACGTTATACTACAGGGAGGGAAGATAATTATACTAATTTTCAAAAAGGGTGACACCGACAGCTACAGAAGACAATAGAGCATACCCCTTCTTAGTGTCTATGACAAAACCTACTCTAGGATTCTGGACGAGAGTCTAAAACATATGGATTAACCACAGATGGGCGAAGCACAACGATGTTACAGAACGAACCGAAGTTCACTTAAGTGTGGTTAATCAGGTAACATGGTGAAACAGCTCTTGAGTGTGATGATAGAATGCACTTCTTTGTCTTGGATATTAAAATGCATTTGCTAAGATTCCCCGGCGCAGATATGAGACTGATGGGAAACAAAGAACACTCCTGAAATCTTTGTTAGTGGTATACATAGTTAATATAAGATATGCTGGTACTAAGTTAATATGTAGAAGAATTATAGATCACCAGTGGCGTAAGAAAGGACGACATACTATCACCAAACCTCTTGATGCTAGTCATGTATGAGGTTACCAAAGCCTGTAAAGAAAGGACCAAAAAGTACTCAGTGGGGTACTGGAGGATGATATCAGTCTATATATAGGAGATGGCTGTTGTCTATTATGTGAGGCACTTGTCCAGGCCAACCTTCAAATCTGGATAGAGGAGCTGGGGAAGGGAATGATGATCATTATCAGTTAATAAACAAGAGATGTCATATCAAATTTCTCAGGATTAGGTCAATTTGTTCAAATACCTTGGAGCTGTAATAAACCAAAAAGAAGAGTTGTCTACGCGAAACTAAAAAACTGGAAAACGTTTTCCTGCCGTAAGTAGAGGATTCTTCAGATAAAGGGAAACAGGTAATACAACTAAGATGGCTGTACATCACACCACATATGTTCCAGTTTTGGCTTTTGGATGTAAAAATTGACAATGACAAACACAAAAGGAATAGTCAGTTTCAAGCGTCAGAAATGAGATTTAAAAGGAAGGGGTTTCAAGTAACAAAAAGAGACTAGGTCCGCAATCAGACAATACGGTAAGATTTCGAAGCGTAAGCTTTGCAAACTCAAGTCAAGTAATCTCATATTCAATGATTTAGACATGTCTGCAGAATGAAAGAAGATCGATTCCCACGCCAGCCATGGACAGCAGAGTACCACGCCAGCCATGGACATCAGAGTACCACGCCAGCCATGGACATCAGAGTACCTCGCCAGCCATGGACAACAGAGTACCTCGCCAGCCATGGATAGCAGAGAGTAACGGATGCAGACCACAACGATGACCGAAGGCGTGACACCATATAGCAGCTTATCAGAGACCGTGGACTAGACTGAAACGCGACCAAGAAGAAGACAGCAGCTAGAAAGGTCTGGTGCTCTTTCTGGCAAACCTCTACACTTTATGGTAAAAGAGGAGGGACTAAGTAAGTGAAAGTAATTGCTGTATTTCAGACACGCTTCACCTGCTCTTGTTTGATGACCTGTTACGGTTACACATTTGATCAATCATCAGTCATACCCATCACGAGTAAACCATATCAAACACCTGGCATACCTCATCATTCGTAAAATGTAAAAGAAACCAGACCTTAACACATCACAGGTAAACTATATCAAACACCAGACCCTATCACAACACTCGTAAACTATATCAAACTCCAGATCCTATCACAACACTCGTAAACTATATCAAACTCCAGATCCTATCACAACACTCGTAAACTATATCAAACTTAAGATCCTATCACAATACTCGTAAACTATATCAAACTCCAGATCCTATCACAACACTCGTAAACTATATCAAACTCCAAGCTTTAGTGATTTAACTAGATCCATCGAGCTGCTCTGATTTCACCCATCCATCGAGTTGTTTGAGTGATTGCACTCGATCTATCGCGTGACGTGAGTGATTTCCACATGAGTTCTGTTTCCGATTACGGCGAGAACAACAGTCCGCTGTGCGTGATGAAGCCATCTATGAATGAAAGAAAGCTCTAGAAACAATACCTCAAACATAATAGAGGAATAAGCGTTTTTAGATATCAGAAGGAGAATATATTCATAGAGTCAGGATAGCAGTGTAACATGCATGACATGAAATTGTTCACATTCATTACCAGCTTCAATTATCACACCACGCTCATTAATTGGGAAATACGCACATAGTGAGTCGGTAGTGATAACTAACGTCTAGTCAAACGGGACACTCATTTTATTCTTTGCATTCAGGATCGTTTGGTCATGCTATATCTGCAGGCCAGTCACTATGGTGAAGTCTGTAGTCTTCACCAGGTCGGAGCAGCTGCCCAACAGCTTTTATCTCAGCTCCGCACACTCTGGCCAGGTCTGGTATCTCATTTCTTTATAGATCTGGTATTCCTGTAGAATATACTCAGGGTTCTGGCCTCCTGTTCCCCATGGGCACTCATCGGTGTGTGAGATCTTCAGTCGGTATAAATGTTCTAGTAGTCTGCAGTGTCCAATTTTCAGACGAAATATGGAAGTTTGTTGATTTCTTTTGAGTTGATGAATTGGGGCTGGTGTACTGCTTATGTTTATATCTTCTCTCCATTGGTATATATACTGATATCTGATGATGTTTTTTGATTTCTCTGTATGGTACTCGAGGATTAAAGTGTGCCTTTTTACTGCCATCTTTTGCCAGCGAGTCAGTTCTCTCGTTTTCCGTGATTCCGGGATTAGTGGGACACTAATAATTAGTGTGTATGCAATTTTTCATGTGACCTCAATCTCTCTCTCTCTCTCTCTCTCTCTCTCTCTCTGTCTCACCCTCTCTCTTCCATTATGGGTGTGGATGTTTGTGTTTGTATATGAAGCAGTTAAGCTTTGTCATTTGTTAATAACATTGTATGTATGCATTTGCAAACATGTGGTTGGCAAACATTCACAAAATGTGTATCGTTATCAAGAAAACAAATGATCGTAACTTGTGTGTTTTACGTCTGTATGTTAACATTAACATATACCTGATAGAACAAACATAATACTTTATGTGTGTGTTTTACGTCTGTATGTTAACATTAACATATACCTGCAGAATAAACATAATACTTTATGTGTGTGTTTTACGTCTGTATGTTAACATTAACATATACCTACAAAATAAACATAATAGTTAATGTGTGTTTTACGTCTGTATGTTAACATTAACATATACCTACAGAATAAACATAATACTTTATGTGTGTGTTTTACGTCTGTATGTTAACATTAACATATACCTACAGAATAAACATAATACTTTATGTGTGTGTTTTACGTCTGTATGTTAACATTAACATATACCTACAGAATAAACATAATACTTTATATGTGTGTTTTACGTCTGTATGTTAACATTAACATATACCTACAGAATAAACATAATACTTTATGTGTGTGTTTCTGTTTCTGTTTCTAGGAATCGACGTCACTGCACTCCGGGCATACCCTTAGGTGATCAGTCTCTCTTAGCAAATAGCGCAGAGTATGGATGCTGATGGTCCCTGTAGCTCGCTTGTTGTACACTCTCTTTCTCTGTCCTCTGGTGTTCCCTACTCCGCTTGAACCTCGTTTCATGTCAAAACTTTGCAGTCTGTGAATTGTTGCTTCAGCTATGGTAGTGTCCTCGTCTAACAGGGGGCCATTGATTGATTTCAAAATGTCCTTCATATTCATCACTCAAGTGTGCATGATGGGAAATTGTGCAGCCAAGATGTCAGCTCTTTCATTGCCCTGAACCCCAGCATGACGAGGGCAGCAGATCCATGTCAACCCCTGTATGTTTGAGGCCTCAACAGCTGCTATCCACTCGTACCTGCCATCCTTTCTGTACCTTCTGAAGTACGGCTTACGCGTCTGTCACGATAACTGCCATCGTTAAAGAAGTAGCAGATATCCATCTCAGCGCTGAGGTCACTGCTTCCACTCCATTCTCAAACTGGAGGTTGTTGACATGTATGCCCTACTGTACTCAGCAACTACCTCTCCTCTCATTCTAGCCGAGAAACCACAGCCTGATGTCCCACTGCGCAGCACTGATCCGTCGGTGTATATGAGGGCATCACGCTCCTGAGTGTTCTCAGTTATCAGCTGATTCACCTCGTGCTCTGCTCTCCCGTTGCTATGTTCTCCGTATTCCTTGCCTACAGTTATAATGACTCTCTGGTATTCTATAATTCTATCACCCGTATGGACCCATTCTTCCCCTTTGGCTATCGTCTCAGCTGGAGTGACGTTGCCGATTATTGTCTAAGCCTGTGCCATCCATTACGTCCCTCTATTGACTCCTGATCCCTTGATGTCTGACATACTACTGTACAGAGGGTGCCGCGTGTCTGTGGTGAGACGCATATAGGCTTTGACAGTTTATATCTGGATGTCACCGATAACAATCAAAACATGTACCGCATATTACAACAAGAATGCTAAGATTTTCAATTTATTGTTTACTCCATTTTATGTTTCGGTCACAACTGTTCTAACGTACAAGTTTATATTTACCTCTATAACCCTTTTGCTGATGTTTAAAAAAATAGTTCACTAACAAATTCGTAACATTTTTGGGGATTCGACACATATAGTCATTACTGATATATTAATGAATTACAATTTTCTAGTGTTATCTAACAGTTTTATTTGTATTGTTATAGAGTTAGTTTGATAATTTTACTGAATAATTTATTTCAAGCTCTCAAAGTGTTTGAAATGTTATTTCAGTCCAGTTTTGTTTAGTTTTGTGATAGCGATTTACATTTTTTTTTTTTTATGAGTTGCATGAAATTGTGTCAAATTTCGTGTTATCATATCAGTAATGTTTAAAAAAATGGGAAACATGAACAGATGTTTTTTTGGTGTACTTTTTTGCGTTCGTCTTATGTTTCTATTCCACAATGCGGTGTGCGTTGCACTATGTTTTTATTTTACGCTGATCTGCCCAATGCATCCGACTTCGGCATTCATTTTTATGTAAAGGGCTGCTTCCTCCTGCATTTTCTAAGGCTTTGCTTTCCCGAGGTAACGGCTGGCTCTGTGATTGGGAAGCGAATCCAGCACCTTCGGGGCTGTGAGCCGTGTCACTTAACACCTAGCCCACCTTTCCTACATCAACAATCATTCTTTCGAGTTAGTTTACTTTTTGCTAAAAATGTATATTGCTGCTTTGTCATTTAACAAAAAATGCACCTGAAAGGAAAACTCCCATGCAAAATTTACGCAGTTCAAAAATTTAAAACCACATACCCTAAGGGGCTAAACTATATAGCACTACATAATGAATTGGTAAATATTTACAGCTCAAATGACAAAGCCAAACCTTGCATTGAATTATTGGGTTTCATTGTAGATAACGACTTCAAACTAGTATATAAATAAACAGGAGACTTGCTGTAACTGATTCTCAGTGTTCCAGTGAGTTCAACTACTGCAGAACGTTCAATGAGTACATCCTCAGTCCAGACATGAACAGCTGCACTCTAAGTAGATCTACCTCCAGACATGAACAGCTGCACTCTAAGTAGATCTACCTCCAGACACGAACAGCTGCACTCTAAGTAGATCTACCTCCAGACATGAACAGCTGCACTCTAAGTAGAGCTACCTCCAGACATGAACAGCTGCACTCTAAGTAGAGCTACCTCCAGACATGATCAGCTGCACTCTAAGTAGAGCTACCTCCAGACACGAACAGCTGCACTCTAAGTAGATCTACCTCCAGACACGAACAGCTGCACTCTAAGTAGATCTACCTCCAGACATGAACAGCTGCACTCTAAGTAGAGCTACCTGCAGACATGAACAGCTGCACTCTAAGTAGAGCTACCTGCAGACATGATCAGCTGCACTCTAAGTAGAGCTCCATCCTCCCACCAGACACAAAAAGCTGCACTTTAAAAAAAGTCTCCCTCCGTCCAGACACGAACAGCTACACTCTAAGCAGAGCTACGTCAATACACGAACAACTGCACTCTAAGTAGTCCACCCCCCACCCACTTCCCCCTCAATACACGAAAATCTGTACTCTAAGGAGAGCCTCCTCCACCCTCAATACACTAACATCTCTTCTCTAAGGAGAGCCTCCCCCCACCCTCAATACACGAAAATCTCTTCTCTAAGGAGAGCCTTCCCCCACCCTCAATACACGAAAATCTCTTCTAAAAGAAGAGCCCCCCTCCTCCCTCAATGGACACACAAACCTCAAACCACCCCCCCCCCCCCTTCCTCCCTTTCCACAACATTGATATTTTTTGTTAAGGAGAAAAGAAAGGTAGCATTAGGAAAGTCCGACACCAGCTTGTTCCCGTGTTTCTCCAAACCTCACGGGTGTTGTCTAGTAAATCGGTCAGCATGACGTCAGAGTGAAGAAACAACTTGCCAAGTGGAAGAGGAGCGACATTGAACTGTTTCCACCGCAAGTCTTCACAATCGGAGATGGGTTACTCGTGTTCTGTCTGTAATATCCGTTTCTGAAATATCTGGGACAAAGTGTACTTTCATTCTAATGTTCTCATTGGAACAAGTACCCGTAGATAGATCTGTTGGCGTCATTGTGTAGGGATCTGGTTCTAAAAACTACTAAAGTGACATAATCATCATTCACCTTTTTTGCATCAATCTGAAGCATAGGTCACCAGTGTGACTGGTCCCTTTTAAAGAAAGTAAGCCATTATGAAAGCCTGTATCCCAGCTTTCATAGTCTTCTTGACCGAGCCCTAGATGGTTCTCTCTTACACGGTGAGCTTCACTGCATCTGTTATATCTGCTATCCATCTATTGCGTTGTCGACCCTTGACTTTGTATCCATTGTATCTGTATAGCATTGCTTTCTGAAGGATACAATCTGGTGTTTAAAGTGTTATATGGCCGAACCATTTGGTTTCCTGTCTCTTGATGAGCTCTAGCACCGGTGTTTTACCTACTTGTTCCATAATGTCTTCTTTTCTGATTCTATCGATTCTTGTTACTCCAAGAATTCTGCGCAGTCATTTCATCTTTGTTGTTACGATGTTTCTTTTATCTTTTTTAGTTAATGTCCAATCCTAGCACTGATCGCACAATGTCCAATCCTAGCACTGATAGTACAAAGTCCAATTCTGGCACTGATAGTACAATGTCCAATCCTAGCACTGATAGTACAATGTCCAATCCTATCACTGATAGTACAAAGTCCAATTCTGGCACTGATAACACATTGTCCAATCCTAGCACTGATAGTACAATGTCCAATCCTATCACTGATAGTACAAAGTCCAATTCTGGCACTGATAACACATTGTCCAATCCTAGCACTGATAGTACAATGTCCAATCCTATCACTGATAGTACAAAGTCCAATTCTGGCACTGATAACACATTGTCCAATCCTAGCACTGATAGTACAATGTCCAATCCTAGCACTGATAACACAATGTCCAATTCTGGCACTGATAACACAATGTCCAATTCTAGCACTGATAGTACAATGTCCAATCCTATCACTGATAGTACAAAGTCCAATTCTGGCACTGATAACACAATGTCCAATCCTAGCACTGATAGTACAATGTCCAATCCTAGCACTGATAACACAATGTCCAATTCTGGCACTGATAACACAATGTCCAATCCTAGCACTGATAGAATAATGTCCAATCCTAGCACTGATAACACAATGTCCAATTCTGGCACTGATATCACAATATGGGTAGGAATATTGTGTTGCATATAGATCTTTTTGCATCCATTGTCCCGTGACTACCTATAAATATCGGGTACTTTTGCACATTGATTTGACTTGCTGTACTACGTCTGTTTGGGGTTTCGTTGTCGCATTTGTTATCTGCTGAGATTATGTTACCGTGTAGCTTTGGCAGTAGCAAATGAAATGGCATTGGATTATTATAATTACAATGGTTTAACATCCCCGATATATGTGGAGCGTATAGCCTAATGTCGGCAGTGAGCTTGCTTGTTAGACTGGGATTGTAGAGTGCCAGGGTTCGAATTCACTGACAAGCAGAACAAAAATCCGGGCCATGGTTTCGTGTCTGGTACAACCGCTGTTCCAGTAGATCTAGCTGTAAATGAGTATCTGACATATTAGTTACGAAAGATTAAAAACAGCAAGGAAGGGAACTGGCCACCCCACTTAACATAGACTGCAGCTTAGTACATGAAGAGTTATCTTCATCCCTGACGGCATATATCGCCACGGGACTAACCTTCACCTTTAATATCACTTTTTAAAAAAATGTAAAGGTAGTCCATAGCAGAGAAGTGTACTTCATTTGTAGACAGCTTTGTGAGGTGAGGTGAGCAGTTTACTTCCCTAGCCGTCAGCCATGCACCCATTCACAGCTGGGTTGACTGGAACTGTCGGTAGCGGAAGTTGAACGCAGTATATTTACCATGAACAGCGGGTGCTCGCACTGTGCTAATCAGCGACCCATAACCCATAACAACATATGGATAGATAACAGTAGCTCGATTCTTTTCAGCCCAGGTATGAGTGTGTGAGAAACTCTGAAACTTAACTCGGTGACTGTGTTATTATCATTACCATCATGTGCCGTATCAACAAGCGTTGACGGTTTGGATCATCTAAAACTCCAAATACTTAGTGCGTTTTGGCTATTCTGTTTCTGACGTTATTTACATCCACTTTAGTGAGCCGTCAATCATATTTTCTATTTGTTGCTATCTATCCCTTTTCTAAACAGATTTCTCTGGTGTCACATTGTGCTCTACCTATGTGTTCTCAAACTACTGCTACCCATTTCGTCAAAAGACGATAATTATCTATTACGCAATTGTGCATTGATCTCCCTCAACAGAATCATCTCCTTCAGCATGATGATCTCCTTGAGCATATTTATCTCAATTGGCACATTGGTCGCCCTCTTCACATTGATCTCAAATGGCACATTGGTCGCCCTTTTCACATGTATCGCAAATGGCACATTATTAGCCCTTTTCACATTGATCTCAATTGGCACACTGGTCGTCTTCTTCACATTGATCTTAATTGGCACATTGGTCGCCTTTTTCACATTGATCTCAAATGGCACATTGAGCGCCCTCTTCACATTGATCTCAAATGGCACATTGGTCGCCCTTTTCACATTTATCTCAAATGGCATATTATTTACCCTTTTCACATTGATCTCAATTGGCACACACTGGTCGCCTTCTTCACATTGATCTCAATTGGCACATTGGTCGGCTTTTTCACATTGATCTCAAATGGCACATTGAGTGCCCTCTTCACATTGATCTCAAATGGCACATTGGTCGCCCTCTTCACGTCGATCTCAAATGGCACATCGGTCACCCTCTTCACATCGATCTCAAATGGCACATTGATCGCCCTCTTCTCATCGATCTCAAATGGCACATTGATCGCCATCTTCTCATCGATCTCAAATGGCACATTGATAGCCCTCTTCTCATCTATCTCAAATGGCACATTGATCGCCCTCTTCTCATCGATCTCAAATGGCACATTGATCGCCTTCTTCTCATCGATCTCAAATGGCACATTGTGGGGACGGCGTGGCCTAGTGGTTAAGTGGCACGGCTCACAACCAGAAGGTGCTGGGTTCGATCCCCATCACAGCACCGCCCGTTACCCCGGGGAAGCAAACCCTTAGAAAATGCAGGAGGAAGCAGACACTTACATAAAATGCATGCTGAAGTCGGATGCACTAGGCCGACAGGCGCAAAATAAAAACCACAGTGTAACGCACACACGCCTTGGGGAATAGATAAATAAGGCGAACGCAAAATAAAAAATAAAAAAAAAATTAAAAAATGGCACATTGATCGCCCTCTTCTCATAGATCTCAAATGGCACATTGATCGCCCTCTTCTCATTGATCTGAAATGGTACATTGATCGCCCTCTTCACATCGATCTCAAATGGCACATTGATCGCCCTCTTCTAATTGATCTCAAATGGCACATTGATCGCCCTCTTCTAATTGATCTCAAATGGCACATTGGTCGTCCTCTTCACATCGATCTCAAATGGCACATTGATCGTCCTCTTCTAATTGATCTCAAATGGCACATTGGTCGCCCTCTTCACATCGATCTCAAATGGCACATTGGTCGCCCTCTTCACATCGATCTCAAATGGCACATTGGTCGCCCTCTTCTCATTGATCTCAAATGGCACATCGATCGCCCTCTTCTCAATGATCTTTATCTATGGTCTCCCTTTGCTGATTCTCATAAGTTTTGCTGAACTGTCCATGCCATTCTTATCAGCAACTGCAAGATTTGATTCTATGTGACCAAATCATCTCCTCCATTTCTACTCCATACCTCCTCCCTCCCTCCTCCTCCCTTCTCTCACTCATCCTACCCTCCTTTCCCCATCCTGCCTCTTCACTTCACTTCCTCTTCTTCGACTCTCTCAATTCTAATGTCAATACGCATTTCTTCTCTCCTCCCTCACTCATCCTACACTCCCTCACTTTTCCTCTCCTTCGTCACTTCTCATCCTCTACCTAACTACTATTCCACCCTCACCCCTCTCATAATAAAAAAATAGTAACAATAACAAAAATAGTCTGTCAATCGAAGACCTTTCAGTTCCCTGTCGACCATAAGTCCTCAACAAATACTCAAATACAATGTATCGCCTATCCACAGCCATCATCTCCTCTGTATTTCATGCTCTAGTGGTACTTGTCCAGTATTTACAATCAGTTCCACGTTAGTGATCTTGTCGTACTATTTCCATTCTTGAATTTCGCGCAGGCAGCCATTTGCGAAGGTCAGTACCTTTTCCATAAGTGCCTGTGTTGTTCTCCATGTTTCAGATCCATATAAAAGAACGGATTTTACGTTGGAGTTGAAGTATTTTATTTTGGTGGTGGTTTTAATTTCTTTTGACTTCCATAAATTCCTCAATGCAATGAAATCTGTTCTGGCCTTCTGTATTCTTAACTGAATATCGTTTTCTGTTCCTTTCTAATATGTCTATATTGCTGCCAATGTTTGTGAAAGACTCCACATTTTAAAGGTAGGTGCTTGCCAACCCAGTTATATAATTGCTAATTGCATGTATTTTCAAAATGTGTGTTTTGTCTCTGTGTATTAGTAGCCACAATTTTAGTGGCCTATCTTCGAGTATGGGTATCTTATTTTGCATCTGGTTGTAAGTATGGGTCGGAAGCGTTACATCATCGGCAAAGTAGATATCGTTTAGTTGTCTAGTCAATGTTCATTTAATGCCGTTGTTGCTTGACGAAAATGTCGACTTCATAATCCAGTCAATGGCTAGCAGGATAAATAATGGTGATAGTATGCAGCCCTGCCCAAGCCCCGTTTTTATTTTAAAGAAATCAGAAAGCTGACCCTCATGTAGCACTCGACATCTCGTTCCATCATATGTTTTCTGGATTATATTTGAGAACTTCGGGGGCACTCCATAGTGCCTGAGCAACTTCCACAGTGATACCCCGTCCAAGCTGTCAAAAGCTTTCTCGTAGTCCACAAATCCTAGAATGAACGGCGAGTTCAATTATTATTCTCTGTGTTGCTATTTGCTCTGTACATGACCTGTCTTGTCGAAAGCCGACCTGCTCATCTCTCAGCTGCTCGTGTAGGGCCATTTTAATCTCTCTAAGATGATCCTGTTCAAAACTTTCGGATAATAAAATTATTCCTTTATAATTGGTACGTTGCTGTAAATCTCCCTTTTTTGGCAACTTTATTACATAGCCTTCTTTCTAATTATCCGGTATTTATTCCCTCTCCCAGACCTTACTAAGTAGTTTGTATCACACCATTGTTGAAGTTTAAATGTCCGCTTTGATCGCTTCCGCTATGCCAGTCCCTTTGTCCTCTTTCAGAAGCCGAATGGCTTTTTAAATTTCTTCTGCGGTTGGTCTCCCGCAATTTACCTATAGTTCAGAATCTGCTGACTGAATGTCAGGAGAATCGTTTGGAGCGGGGCGGTTTGAAAGTTCTACAAAATGTTCAGTCCATCACTTTATTTGCTCATTGTTGTTACTGATTAACTGTCGTGCCTTATCTTTGATAAAGCCATTTACATGCTTATATTTGCCTCTTAGTTTCTATGTTGTGTTGTACAGGTCTTTCATATTTCTTTTTGCAGCAGCTTCCTCTACCACTCACGCCAACTGATCAATATATTTCCTTTTATCGTTTTTAATGCTCTTCTTTATTTCTTTTGTTGGTTTTAGCGTATTTTTCCTGTGCCAAGGCTTTGGCATTCCTAGTGCTGCATTCGCATACATATGCTTCCTTACTTAATGTTTCGTTCTATTAACTGTACTATAGTGTCTGTCGTTATCCATGCTTTATGTTGGTGCTCTATTTCCTCTAGTACCTTTTCACAAGTCTCATTTCATACATTTTCAATTAGTTGCCAGTTACTTTCTATCTCTTCTATTTCTCCTAATTGTTATATAACGTTATACCAATTTGATATTGCGACTTTAAATGTATCGTTTGTGTCTTTGTTCTTGCGGAATCCCACATTACATTTTTTTCTGTGGCTCTATGTTGGTCTTAAGAAACTCTTAAGTTTAATTTTAATTTTGGCTATCAGAAGAGGATAATCTGACGCCAAGTCTGCCACTCTGACGCCAAGTCTGCCACTCTGACGCCAAGTCTGCCACTCTGTGCCAAGTCTGCCACTCTGACGCCAAGTCTGCCACTCTGACGCCAAGTCTGCCACTCTGTGCCAAGTCTGCCACTCTGACGCCAAGTCTGCCACTCTGACGCCAAGTCTGCCACTCTGTGCCAAGTCTGCCACTCTGTGCCAAGTCTGCCACTCTGACGCCAAGTCTGCCACTCTGACGCCAAGTCTGCCACTCTGACGCCAAGTCTGCCACTCTGACGCCAAGTCTGCCACTCTGTGCCAAGTCTGCCACTCTGTGCCAAGTCTGCCACTCTGTGCCAAGTCTGCCACTCTGACGCCAAGTCTGCCACTCTGCGCCAAGTCTGCCACTCTGACGCCAAGTCCGCCACTCTGACGCCAAGTCTGCCACTCTGACGCCAAGTCTGCCACTCTGTGCCAAGTCTGCCACTCTGTGCCAAGTCTGCCACTCTGTGCCAAGTCTGCCACTCTGACGCCAAGTCTGCCACTCTGCGCCAAATCTGCCACTCTGACGCCAAGTCTGCCACTCTGTGCCAAGTCTGCCACTCTGTGCCAAGTCTGCCACTCTGTGCCAAGTCTGCCACTCTGTGCCAAGTCTGCCACTCTGTGCCAAGTCTGCCACTCTGTGCCAAGTCTGCCACTCTGTGCCAAGTCTGCCACTCTGTGCCAAGTCTGCCACTCTGTGCCAAGTCTGCCACTCTGTGCCAAGTCTGCCACTCTGTGCCAAGTCTGCCACTCTGTGCCAAGTCTGCCACTCTGTGCCAAGTCTGCCACTCTGTGCCAAGTCTGCCACTCTGTGCCAAGTCTGCCACTCTGTATACATTTACTTTTTGTAATGATGGTCTTCTTTGTTGTTGCTTAGATGTTTGCCTCACTAGTTTCTACTGGCGGAGGCGCGCCATTTTCCACCCCAGACCGTAGTCCATTGGGCGATATCAGGACGCATAAGTCAGTGCTTGGATGCATGTGTGCGTCTGTGTGTACCTATCCTAGGTTTGTGCGCCCTCAGAAGCTAGCCCAACCAAAGTGCAATGGAAGGGCCTCACCATGAGGGCGCGTGTGAAAGTTGTGCAAGGGTGTGATTGTAGGATAAGGTCAAATGAAACAGAGTGAGGTGAGAAGAGAGAGAAGGGAAAGAGTGGCCCCCAGGGTGAGCCGTGTAATGATGGTCTGAACTTTGTGTTGATACATATATGGTCAATCTGAATTTATGTCTTGTGGTCTGGTGACACCTATGTCGCTTTGTGTATTCTTTTATGGGGGAACATACTTCCTTTATTTACCAGTTGATTTATAACACATTAGTCCATCAGTAACTCTATGTTTTCATTCTTAGACCCAATTCCGTGTTTGCCCATGATCTCTTCAAACCCGATATTAGCATTCCAAACGTAAATCGTTATGTCCCTCATTTTTTCTGCTATCACCCTTTGAAGGCTTTATCATTTGTTAGAGCATATCCGTAGATAATGTTGACCTTTATTCTTGTTTTGTTGTTGGCAGTTTTGAAAGTCGCTAGGATTAATTTTGGTGCTAATGCTTCCTTTTCAATAAGCGCTGTTTGAGCTTCCGCGAAGAGCATCAGGGCTACCCTTTCTCTATGGTGTGCGTTGACTTCAATGGGATCTGATGATAGTATTAGTGCCCCAGTGTTCAGTTTCACCTTACTCACTCTTAACCACTTGGTTTCTGTCAGACCAAGGCTTTCTATACGGTAGTTGCGCATTTCTGCAGCCACTTGCATTGTTTTTTCTTGTTCATGCATTGTGGGTACATTCCAGGTAGCTAACTTGGATGTGGTTTGGTAGAATCATAATATAATAATTATAATTATGATAATAATAACACTAATGCTCGTTTAGGCGTCAGTGACTCGTTGTGTCTATCGTCGTCTGCAATGACCACGTGCTGCAGCTTGTTGCCAGACCTCGTCTAGAGCTGAAAGGAGTCTGCGAACTGTCGGAGCCATGAAGTGCTGGGGCGAACTAGCACCCATACACCACGCGCTGGCTCTTCCTTCCAGTCACACCATTTTCAAACAACCTTTGTCCTTTCTCTGAACTCCTTGACCCTAGTTAAGGATCTGAACTCCTTGACCCTACCATGTCTGTATCGTAACCGCGTGATCGGTTCGTCTTCGAGTTCCCTGTGGGGCATTAAGCTGTACCTGTCGGTTGTCACCAATGTAAACATTGAACTGTCTTCTTCAATTTCCCAAATGTGACCGTGGCTAGTTTGATTTCTCCATCACTGCTCTGCGGATTGATTTTCTTTGCCTACCTTCTCTCCCTAACGTTTCGTCCCTACGTCCCTGTATACAGGGGAATATTTCACCTTATTGATGAATTGATTTCTGAGGTTATGTACGACTAAACTCACGGTTCTCTCTTCATTATCTAGCAGTGCTGGTGTTGTCTGGCTTATTTCCTCAAGTCTGTGTTTGTTATTCATTCTGGCAAACAGATATGATGTATAGGACGGCAACATCCGTTAGTGAAAGTCTGCAATTTGAATATGATATTCTTGGAAATTTTCTGTGTTTATGAGCCACAGAGAAAGACAGACTCCATTTTTGTGGCGAGCATCGCAATCTTTTATTTTCAAGGGAGAAAGGCACCGAGTTATGTAATAGGAGTGGACAGATGAAAGCAAATCTAAATTTGCCAATCTCGATATTTGCTGTCTCGTTTATTCGTCCTTCCTGTGGACGAATTTTCTTCAGAATTTCAACACTGTCCTTTTAGTCGTCCTTCCAGTAGTCGTATTTTGTTCAGTATCTTAACCCTGTCTTGTCATTCGTTCTTCTTGTGACGTATTTTGTTCAGTATCTTAACCCTGTCTTGTCATTCGTTCTTCTTGTGACGTATTTTGTTCAGTATCTTAACCCTGTCTTGTCATTCGTTCTTCTTGTGACGTATTTTGTTCAGTATCTTAACCCTGTCTTGTCATTCGTTCTTCTTGTGACGTATTTTGTGCAGCATCTCAACACTTTATCTGTCCATCCTGTCGACGTTTTTTGCTTAGTATTTCAACGCTGTTTGTTTTAGAAAGAAATATTATTTTGTCTTATATGAGCACCGTTCTTCTGACGAATGTTTGTCCTTTTATCCACACACAGTATTTTGGGTGTATTTATATTGTCCGCGTAGCGCAGTAGTTAGCGCACTGGTTTCGCATCTGAGTAGTCCTGGTTCATTTCCCAGTTGAAACGGAACAGTTTTTCAAGACCGCAAGGGCGACCGGGTCGACCCAGCCTTAAAGTTATAAAACCTTGACGTTATAAAATGTACTAGTATCCAACTCCTTTGTGAGCCATGAAAGGTTTTCTTTATGTGTAATTCCTATCAAAGAGAAAGTTTCATATTAGAATACGCTGTTGTCAGGGAAGGAATGTCAGATAATTTATTGTACAAGGCCGATGTCTTTTTTTAGTGAAGTATAGAAGCTTTCTCGCTGCCTTTTATTCGCTAACAGAAATTCATGTATTCATTCACAGGTGGGTCAACTGGAACGTGTCGATAATGGGATCGAACCAACAACACCTTTGCTTTGAGAAGCAAACATTTTACCAGTCTGCTACTCAGACTTTTAGCTTTCTTACATATGAGTCCAAATTGGGTATCAGATTTCAGAAACCTCTTTTATCAAATCAATTCCCCTGCTTGATGCTGTCAGTGCGATATTATAGCTACAATGAATCGATGTCACTTGATAAATGTCGAAATCTGAACTTGGATTTCCTTACTTCCTCTTGTTCTTGCCCTTGTCCTGCTATTTCTGTGAAATACAAGAAAAATTCCAGTAAATTTAAAAATTGATAGGTCATCTTAAATTCGAAGCATTGGAAACAATGGAAAATGGCGCATTCAACCGACGTCATTGCACTTTGGCGAAAAATAATGATAAAGATAGGAAACGAACAGATACTCCAGTTTGACACGCCTACTTTCTTTTTTAATCACATTTGACTCGAGAAACAGATGGACGCCGAAAATACTGAAACGTCTAGACACGGGCTAAAACAAGTCTCTCTGTGAGGACACAACTCACCGGTATATCGTGGGTGAGAAACAAATAATCGTCAAACAAGTCTACGCAGGTACAATCGAGGAATATGCCGCTAATACTTGGGCAACAGCTGACAAAACAAACACAGGAAAACTAGACCGAGTCCAAAATATGAGTCTCAGAATTACCCTTTGGGGCATTGAAAAAAACTCCTATTAAAGAACTAGAGAAAACAGCAAATATTGAACCTCTCGAATTAAGGAGAAAATTCAATCCCTTACTTAATTTTAAAAAAACTAAAGAGGTTATCTGATCACCCTCTACACCAGAAGTTCAAAGAGAGAACTAAAAACAACCTAGTAAGAAAGAGTCCCAACCATCTGGTCAGAGACATCCATAGAAAACAGATAAAACGAGATGAGTACATGAGACGAGAAGAGAGGATTTGAGACTAAATTGGAAGTGTAGATGAGACGAGATGAGACGAGTTTATGAGATAGGTAAGACATTATGAGACGAGATGAGACCAGACGTGATGAGTAGATGAGACGAGATGAGATGAGATGAGATAAAATGAGACGAAATGAGTAGATGATACGATATGAGATGATGGGACGAGTAAATTAGACGAGATGAGACGAATTGGGACTAGATATGAAGAGTCCTCATTATCATCATCATCATCATCATGTTGCATGTCCTTTGGAGAGCATCGCTCTCATAATAGCCGCTAAATAAGACTCGATCTCTGGCCAGAACTCCCGTCTCTGTCGCTGTCATCGAGGATCTACGTTGTGTCTTGTGTCAATCTTCTCCTAGGTGTGCCTCTGCCTCACGTTCCAGGCACCATACCTTGCAGTACCGTTCTGTCTATGAATTTATGGTGTTTCATGTGGCCGAAATATTTCAGTTTTCTAGACAAGAAATGGTTTACTAGCCAATTTTCCTCGATATCCAACTCTTTTTAGATATAGAATGAAAAGTAGATGAGACAAATAAGACGAAATGAGACTAGATGAAACAAAATGAGGCGAGATGAGATAAGACTAGATGAGACGGGTAGATGAGATGATATGAGAAGAGATAAGACGTAATGAGGCGTACTAAGAAAAGATTATACGAGAAAATATGAGCCGAGTAGATGAGATGAGATGAGACGTGCTTAGAAAAGATGAAACGAAACGAGACGATATTGAGATGAGTAGATGAGACATTTTGAAACGAGATGAGATGAGTATATGAAACTAGAACCAAGAACAGACAATATGAGTAGATGAGAAGAGATGAGATGAGCAGATGAGATGAGATGAGATGAGTAGATGAGAAGAGATGAGATGAGTAGATGAGATGAGATTAGTAGATGAAACGAGATAAGATGAGTAGATGAGAAGAGATGAGATGAGTAGATGAGATGAGATTAGTATATGAAACTAGAACCACGAACAGACAATATGAGTAGATGAGAAGAGATGAGATGAGTAGATGAGACGAGATAAAATGAGTAGATGAGATGAGATTAGTAGATGAGACGAGATAAGATGAGTAGATGAGACCAGATGAGATGATACTTTATGAGACGAGATGAGATGAGTAGATGAGACGAGATTAACAGTTTTGAAACGAGACGAGATGAGACTACATGAGACAAAATGAGAGAATATTTCATCAGATGAGATGTTGAGACGAAATGAGACGAGATGAGATGAGTAGATGAGGTGAGATGACATGAATAGATGAAACGTTTTGAGACCAGACGAGATGATGCTACATGAGACGAGATGAGATAAAATCTACGTGAGACGAGATTAGATGAGTAGGTGAGACGAGATTAGATGAGTAGGTGAGACGAGATTAGATGAGTAGACGAGATTAGATGAGTAGATGAGACGATATGAGTAGATGAGACGAGATGAGAAGTTGTGAGTCGAGTTAAGACGAGACTACATTTGAAAAGATAAGATGTTGAGATGATCTGGGCACGCACAAGCGGCTTAAGTAGTTAGTGTACATTAGGTAATACGTATTTTGTATTTGAATTAAGCGTTACCGTTATTTTGACGTTCACCTATTATGACGGTTATCTATTTTGACGTTCACCTATTTGTTAGATTGAACAGGTACAAATGCAATTTAATATCATAAACTACTTCAGGGATAGAGTGTTAGAGACTTCATTGAAATACGTATCAGTTTTTTTCGGAAGTAAAGTAATCAGTTCGGTTTTTTACCATCATGCCTTCTGTTATTGTTAGTCAGGTGCTCATTTATAGCCGAGTAGAATGAAGTATGTTTGAGCCATAAAGCCAACGGCGCTCCTCAGCCGAGAAAAACAAGATCTGTAACGGCTGTGCCATACAGTTACCTACGCTGGCTAAAAGTCCAAACTCGCCAACCGATTTTACAATATATTCATCCTTATTTATATGTTCAACATCATTAGTCAAATCTATTGTCATTTCTAAATAGAGAAAACATCGACATGCTTATGCAACGTCTGTCTAGGGAGTCAACATTTCCGGTGACGATTTCAAAGTCTGATAAGCTGAAATGTGTAAAAAAAACTTGCAAAGAGATTATTCAGATAAAAATGGAAATCTATGTAAAGGAAGACGGTCGTTCAGTGGTCAGGATAAGGGACATGTAAAAAATGAATAAATTAAACAGAAGCACGTTTTAGAAATGATAGATAGATAGATAGATAGATAGAGAGAGAGAGAGAGAGAGAGAGAGAGAGAAAGAGAGAAAGAGAGAGAGAGAGAGAGAAGGTGGAGTGTGAGGGGGAGAAATACGAAACTGTGTCGGGGAAAAGGAAACTGGACGATCTATCAGATTAAAATGGAAGATTGAGGACAAATATAGGAGAGTAGATATGAACAGATATTCCTACAATGATTGTAGCTGTGCAGGCGGGACACTGTTAGTTTCAGTAATAAAGTCACAGTCTAGCACATCCGCTCGTTTGCTCATAGTACCATATGTTTCACGACTTACACGTTTCGTATTCTAGTTTACTATTAAATTAACTGGCTTTTTCTATGCTTTTCTTACATCTGTATCCTTTAGAACTTGGATACAATTTCCATTTCACACTTTGTTAAAACTATGTTAGCCAGTCGTTTCATGTTATTTTATACTAATTTGATGATGTGTCTCAAATTTGCACTAATTTGTTAAGTGATTTAAATATTTTACAGACATTTGCCTTAGTTTCGTACTTATTTTTCAAGTGGTTTACATATTTTATAAACATTTTAGTTTTGGACTATTTCGTACTTATTTTAGTAGCGAAGGGTGATGATAATTGTAGTGTAAACTTAGTCATGAACATAAAGGGACATATTCGTTCACCTGTTTTAAAAATTGAAATACAGTCGGGGAAATCCGGCCTAATTTGTGGCAATTTGGCCGTGAGAGAAATGAATATTTTCCCAATGACCGTCTCCTAGTTACAAATTGACCTGATTCCTACTCTGTGTTAGGCTGGACGCAACCAGCTTTGCCGCTTCACGCGTTTGCTAACATGTCACTACGCTTAAACAAAAAACGCCATTACAATTTACATTTCTAATTTATTTCACATTTTTTTAATGCCAAAGAATGTCTTCTTGAATTTTTCAAATTTATTGGGAAAGCTCAACCTATCCTTTCTATTCTAAGGCTTTCGTGCGTCAGTTGTGAAATATTGATGAAATATTGATAAAATATTGATGACATATTGATGAAATATGTGGTCTCGAGGTAAGGTGTTCGCCTCGGGTGTCGGAGGTTGCGCATTCGATTCACAGTGAAGACTGGGATTTTTTTTCAGGTGGATCTTCTGGTCAAAATGTCCCTGATTTCTGGGTAGCGGGATCGAACTCCCATGTTCAGTATCGAACTTGTTAAACATTTCTTCGCAGTTGGAGATCGAAAAGAACGGCTTAACGGCTGCTGCCCGAACAAAATTCTAGTTAAAAATCTACCCATGTTTTTTGTACCTTTCCAAAGGTTAAGAGCAGGTATAGATGTCTGCGGGTCTACTTAGCTCTAGTGTTTGAATATATTAAGTTGGATTTGCACATCGGTTAAACCAACCTTCAAGAAACTAGTTTTATACAGACTCTGTATAGTCCTCTAAACCGGTTTAAAGGCGTTAAGTTAAGAAATGCTGGCCATTGAATAGTTCAGTACCTATATACTTCTGTATTTTTGGTTTATTTACCTTCTTACGGACATTGTGACAAATAAATGATTATCTTGATGCAACAGAAGTGGCTTATTTGGCAAATTTTTAGAAGATACAAATGAAAAGGCAGTACCATTGAAGACACTGCTGACGGGGCTGAAGTGTTGTTTATTTCATAGTGCTAAGTCTCATCTTATCTGAAGCAGGATAACCAGTTTCCTGTCCACATCATCGCCTTCTCTAGCTGGTCTGATGCGTTCCCTGTCCACATCATCACCTTCTCTAGCTGTGTCAAATGAGTTCCCTGTCCACACCATCGCCTTCTCTAGCTGTGTCTGATGCGTTCCCTGTCCACATCATCGCCTTCTCTAGCTGTTTCAGATGAGTTCCCTGTCCACATCATCGCCTTCTCTAGCTGTGTCAGATGAGTTCCCTGTCCACATCATCGCCTTCTCTAGCTGTGTCAGATGTTCCCTGTCCACATCATCGCCTTCTCTAGCTGTTTCAGATGAGTTCCCTGTTCACATCATCGCCTTCTCTAGCTGCAAGTCATAGCACATTGACTTCTCGGTAAGCTTGAATACATCTTAACAAGGTTTCGTTTGGAGCTCTTCATTTGGAGCGAGAGACATGTAGTCTAACTATTGTGCACTGCGACGTTCTAAGAAACGAACTAATATATCAAACAAACAAGAAAACAACCAACATCAGTGAATGTGAAATGAGAAGAGCTTGGCAGAGGAATACAAAAGGTAAAGAAAAGTATAGAACAACAATACACACAGAAAGGGGTCAATTGACATTACAGCATTGCAAAAATTAACACGAGAACTGAGTGAAACCCTCAGACGATCTAGTACTGGAGGTACATGTCAAATACGGTATGTTCCGCTCGGCATTGACCGGTCTCACATGTCAAGTACAGTATGTTCCGCTCGGCATTGACCGTGTCTCACATGTCAAATACGGTATGTTCCCCTCGGCATTGACCGGTCTCACATGTCAAGTACAGTATGTTCCGCTCGGCATTGATCGTGTCTCACATGTCAAGTACGGTATGTTCCGCTCGGCATTGACCGTATCTCACGCTCTAGCAACGTTATCCCAACCTGATTTTTCAGTGAGGACAACCGACCCATATGTATATAGTACAACATAGCATCATTCTCATAGTACCGATCCATCTGTATATATCACAACCTAACTCTCGCAGCACCAACCCATCTGTATATATCACATCACCAATCTCGCCGGTACAATCCATACGACAGCTTAATTCTCCTAAATATCACTTAAGATCTTTTTAGCCTGAAGCTCAGATACCACGTGACAGGCCTCACTGCATTCTCAGCCAAGGGTGACGGTGTCTTGGTTGAAGTCTTGTCTTCTTTATTGCTAGTTTTGAGCCAATCCAAGCCTTTGGTTGTAGTCACATCTATTGTTACCCGACTAGCCTTTCCTATCAATCAATGTCATTCTTATGTTAATGCTTGTTCTAATGATATGAAGGGTAGTTTTGTATTAGTCGGTTTCACGTCTGTGGTTACCTATATGTAGACGATGACCTGGATCAGTGTATTTTTGGATTTTATAGACTCAAGTTCAAGTATTTATCTCATATTCTCAACTCTAGTTTCCATTGTAAAAAAGGCGAGAATTCGGTTCTTTTTATTTCTTTGCGTTCAGGATCTTTTTGTCATGCTATATCTGCAGGCCAGTCGCCATGATGCAGTATGTAGTCTTCACCAGGTCAGAGCGGCTGCCCCACAGCTTTTGTCTCAGCTCTGCACCCTCTGGCCAGGTCTGGCATCTCATTTTCCTAAAGATTGGGCATTCCTGTAGAATATGCTCAGGGTTCTGGCATCCTGTTCCACATGGGCACTCATCAGTGTGTGAGATCTTCAGTCGGTAAAGATGTTCTAGTAGTCTGCAGTGTCCAGTTCTCAGGCGAAATAAGGTAGTTTGTTGATTTCTTTTGAGTTGGTGAATTGGGTCTGGCGTACTGTTTATATTTCTGTCTTCTCTCCATTGGTGTATATACTGATTTGTGATGATGTTCTTGATTTCTCTGTATGGTACTCGATGATTAAATTGTGCCTTTTTGCTGCCCTTTTTTGCCAGAGCATCAGCTCTCTCGTTTCCCGTGATTTCTCAATGGGACGGTAGCCACTGAAGCGCTATTGTTGATGAAAACTCCATTCCCAGTTCTTTTCTGATCTCTGATAACAATGGTTCGTTGTTTGTTTTTTGCATTGTCTCTAATAGTTCTCTGCAGTGCTATTTTTGATGGAGGTTGCCTTTCTGTTTGAAGTATATTCAGTTCTCGCAGGAGGGCCATCGATTCTGCTCCAAGTTTGTGGACAACTTTCCTGTTGGGAGGGCCTCTTCTGTTATAATTTATCTTTTGTGTCTTATGAATATGCCTCCCACCCCGTTTCGGCCTGCCCCCTCTGCTGAACCATCTGTGTACACCTGTGTCCATTCCTTGGTATTATATTTCTCCTCAATCATTGTTTGTGCTAAAATTTTCAGCTCCTGGACACTGTGTTGGACTTTTCTTCTTATTCCTGGGAACTCTGTACTTATTTCGATGTTGTTTATGTTGCAGCTTGGCTCTTCATAGTTAATAAGCATTTCTATTTCTGTAGGTTGGTTGGGAATTAGTTCTCCATATTATTGGTGTAGGTGGTTTGATATATGGATGAAGCTGGTTCTCTTGAGCCTATTTTTAACTGTGTGTTTCAGTTTGATATGTATGGGATGATCAGGCATGCGTAGCATATTTTCACTATATGTCAGCACTCTTTCCTCTCGTCTGGTATTTAGGGGTCTTATATTTGTGTATGTCTCCATTTACTAGATTGGTGAAGTCTTTATTCCTCCTGTTATTATCCTTGTCTGAATTTTGAATTTTGGTTAGGCGTTCCGTGTTTGTTTTTGATGCTGTGGTCCAGGCTGTCATGCCGTATTCAAGTACTGGCCTGACTGTGCCAGTGTATACATTTTTAAGGATGTTGCTATTTGCACCCCAGCTTGTTCCGGCCAACTTCTTCATGAGGGATAGTTTTCTGGTTCCTTTTTGTTCAATCTCCTGTATGTGTTCCCTCCATGTGAGTCTCTTGTCCATTTTAACTCCGAGATACACAGGGGTAGTTTTTTGTACAAGCTCTTTGCCATTTAGAATAAGTTTTGATACTTCCTTGGTGTTGGACAGTGTGAAGCATGTTGTAACTGTCTTTGAGATGTTAATCTGCAATCCCCAATCTGTAACGCATTTCCAACAGTGTCCAGTGCTGTCTACATTCTATTTTCAGCTGTTGGTAGTTTTTCTGCAGCACTCCACATTGCGAAGTAGTCAGCGTGTAGGGCACTGGCTACTTTCTTTGGGAGTTTTCTCGCTATGTCGTTTATGAACAGGATAAAGAGGGTCGGAGAGATGATTCCTCCCTGGGTTACGCCTTGTTTGAGAGTTATTCTATTGCTCAGTGATTCATCTAATTTGACTCTTGCTGTTCTGTATCGGAGGAAGTCTTGTATCCAGCTGTACATTCTCCCTTCTATTTTGTTGTTTAATAGTTTTAGGAGGAGTCCTTCTCTCCATACCTTGTCAAAAGCTTTTGCCATATTCACAAAGACCACAAGTACTTTTTCCTTACCTTGGAATGCATTTTCTATTTCTTGGGTTAGATACACTAGTTGGTCTTCTGTGTTGCGGTTTTTCCTAAAGGCTGACTGTGAATTGAGTAGGTGATGGTTTTTTTCCAGTCTTATTAGTCTTGCGTTTACAATTTTTTCCATGACTTTTCCAACACAGCTGAGCAGGCTGATTGACCTATAGCTTTCCTTGCTTGTCTTGTCCTTTTTTGGTTTTCTGATGGGGATAATAATAGCCTCCCGCCACTGGTCTGGGATCTTACCCTTGCTCCATGATTGATTGACAATTTTCAGGAGTTTTCTTCTTGACCCTTGGTCTAGGTTTTTAATCATTTCATTTGTGATGCCATCTTTTCTTGGAGCTTTCTTGTTTTTCAATTTCTGAATAGCAGTGTTTAACTCTATCATTTTGAATGATGACTCAATGTTTGCAGACGATCTGGCTATGTGGACCTCTGAAAAGAATCTCACCATAGCAAGAAATCGGATGCAGACGACCCTAACATCGCTGGAAGAGTGGGCGAACTCATGGCTGGTCAAAATAAACGAGGAGAAAACCACATGCACAATATTCTCGCTTTCATTAAAACCCCAAAATACCAAATTAAGTCTAAATGGCAAATTCCTGCAGCCAAACGACAACCCAACCTATCTGGGAGTCACATTTGATCGGCGCATGACATGGAAAAGTCAGATTGAGAGAAACCGGATGAGAGCCAGAGAAAGAATGGCGATCATGAGGAAACTTGCTGGCACAAGCTGGGGAGCAGACGAAGGCATACTAAAGAAACTGTACACTGGAAGAGTGAGACCAGTTCTCGAGTATGGCATCGCGGCATGGACAACAGCAGCGAAGGCGAACTTCGATAAAGTTAACAAACTTCAAAACCAAGCTATGAGAATCATAACAGGTGGCATGAAGTCAACGCCAATTGTAGAACTTGAAAAGATTACAAAACTGCAATCCATGACCGACAGAAGAGACTGCAGAGCCCAGCTGCAGGCAGAGAAACTCCGAAGACTGACGGACCATCCAATGTACCAGAGGCTAAACAATTTGGGAACTGGGAAACTAAAGCGGAGAAACTTTGCAGAAATAGCCAAAGCAAAGATGCACGAAGATCCCATAAACACACTAACAACTCCAAAACCCATCACTACTGTACGAAAACCTACTTGGAGGCAAGATATATTTCCAGAGGTGGTAGAAAATATACCAGGTATTGCAAACAAAAACTGCCAGACCGAAAAAGAAAGGAGAGACACTACCCTAAGCTTCATAACGAAAAGCTACCCAAGCATGGACTGGACCCATGCATACACCGACGGTTCTGTAACAAACACTACACAGAACGGAGGGCCAGGAGCATTCCTGAACCTACCAAATGGCAGACAAATAACACTGTCATTCGCTACTGGTAAGTACACAAGCAATTTCAGAGCGGAGGCAGAGGCACTGAGGGCGGCAGTGGAAGAAATGGCAACACACAGTGAAAATGAGAGCCACATAGTCTTGCTGACAGATGCTCTCGCCGTAGTCACAGCGCTAAAAAGCCAGAAAAACACTGAGCTTAATGACTTAAGAGCAGCACTCTGCAAACTGTGCCAGCTGCCCGCACCAAAAAGGGTAGTGGTACAGTGGGTTCCGTCACACTGCAACATCCAAGGCAACGAGGAGGCAGACAGACTGGCAAAAGAAGGTGCAAGGCTACCACAAACAGATACCAGTATGACGTACGAAGAGTCAAAACGGCTTATCAAAGCCAGGTACATTACCAAATGGGAAACCGAACATACTGGTTACACCAAAAACGATGCCTATTACCAGTTGAACCGAAGAAAGCAGGTCGTTGTCTTCAGACTTCGCACTGGCCACAATAGACTGAGGTACCACCTATTCAACAAATTGAAGATAGGGTGTACCGACGAATGCCCGTGCGGTACTGGTAAAATGACAACTGAACATCTGCTGCAGAACTGCCCGACATACGGGGATCAGAGAGAGCAGATGTGGCCATTGCCAGTGGAACTGCAAGACAAGCTCTATGGTAGTGGCGAGAGTCTCAGGACGACCGCCGCTTTTTTCGAAAAAATAATGGTTGCTGTCTGACTGTGTACGCAGAAGAAGAAGAAGAAGAATATGGAAATCAAGGACTCAAGCTGCCTAGTGGTTGGAGACTTCAACAGCCACTCGGAGAGATGGAGATATTCGGACACAGACAACATAGGCAATAAAGTGGAAGACTGGGAGATAGACACACATCTCTATCTTATCAATAGGCAGGAGGACAGCCCTAGCTTCTATTCTAGAACATGGCATACCACCTCTACTCCAGACTTGGCCTTTTCCACGGGGGATATTCACCACAAAATAGACCGCCAGGTGCTCAACCAATTGGCTGGTAGCGACCACATGCCAATTAGGCTAGAAATTGATATGGAAGTAGGCCTACAGGAAATAAAACCGCTCCCACGTTGGAACTATAAACGAGCCGACTGGGACAGATTTGCAATGCTGACACATGCGCTGTGTGAAACCATCAACACACGGAATAACAACATGAAACCTATGGTGGAAAGCCTAAGCAAAGCAATAATGCAAGCAGCCACCGAAACCATCCCAAGAGGGGCAAGAAAAAACTACAAGCCATATTGGAATGATGAATTGCAGAAAGCGGAAGACGAAGTCTCAAATGCTAGGAACATGACAGAGAGAGAGCAATCTATGGAGGCAAATATCGCCCTCAAGGTCATCACGGCGAAATACAAAAGAACACTAAACCAAATTACAAGAGACAGCTGGAAAAACAAAACAGAAAGCCTCAATTTAGATAAAGAAGGGAACAAACTATGGCGAAACACCATCAAATAAACAAATTACCATCAAGCAGGGCGACAACATGCTTACTGGTAAAAAAGCAGCAAACACCTTTATAGAATATTATGCCAAAGCAAACCACATTGATGTCCCGACAGACAGGCATACAGACATTAGTGACGAACAAAAGTGCCACGACAACATCAAGATGGCACAATAGGAGCACATGATGGCAAAACTAACAATGAATGAAATGGATGTGGACATGAGAACCTTAAAGAAAAAGAAATCGCTCGGAAAAGATGGGGTAACAAACGAAATGCTAATGGGGTTGGGCCAAACAGCAAAGAGAAAGTTACTATCAGTCCTGAACCAAAGCTGGAAAAGGGAAATTGTACCGCAGGCATGGAAAGACGCTGTACTTATACCAATACCAAAGAAAGAAAAAGATAGAACAGATCCAAATGCATACAGGCCTATCAGTCTACTGAGCTGTGTAGGAAAACTGACGGAGCATATGATAAACACCAGACTGAAAATCACATACTAATTCCACAGCAAGCAGGTTTTAGACAGCACAGATCCACTGAGGACCAGATCACTCTCATAGCCCAGGAAATAGAGGATGCTTACCAGGAGAAAAAACACACAGTAGCGGTTTGGGTGGATTTAGAGAAAGCATTTGACAAGGTGTGGAAAGAAGGACTTAAAGTCACACTTTTCCTGGTGTATATAAACAACATCACAGAGAATATACCAAGAAGAGTCTACAGCTCTATGTTTGAAGACGATATGGCTATGTGGACCTCTGAAAAAAATCTCACCATAGCAAACAATCGGATGCAGCAGGCCCTAACATCGTTGGAGGAGTGGGCGATCTCATGGCTGGTCAAAATAAATGAGGACTTAATGATTTAAGAGCAGCACTCTGTCAACTATGCCAGCAGTCCGCACCAAAAAGAGTAGTGGTACAGTGGGTTCCATTCCACTGTAATATTCAAGGCAACGAGGAGGCAGACATACTGGCCAAAGAAGGTGCAAGACTACCACAACCAGATTCTAGTGTGACCTACGAAGAGTCCAAAAGGCTTATAAGGGCCAGATACATGGCCAAATGAGAAACAGAACATACTGGCTACACAAAAAAAGATGCCTATTACCAGTTGAACAGAAGAGAGCAGGTCGTGGTCTTCACACTCCGCACAGGCAACAACAGACTGAGGTACCACCTATTCAATAAACTAAAGATAGGTGGCACCTACGAATGTACCGGGAAAATGACCGCTGAACATCTACTGCAAAACTGGTCGACACATGAGGACCAGAGAAAGCACATGTGGCCATCACCAGTGGCAACACTAGACAAGCTCTATGGCAGTGTCGACAGCCTCAGGATGACCGCTGCTTTTTTCGAAAAAATACAGGTTGACGTTTGACAGCGTACGAAGAAGAAGAAGAAGAAGAAGAAGAAAAAGAAGAAGAAGAAGAAGGATGTTCATTTTTTATTAGTTATTGCATATTATATTTTAAAATGTTTGCAAGTTCAGCTGCTGCTTCTGTTGAATATCTGTACATGGCAACATTTAAAGATAATGTTTTCAATTACGTGGAAGTTTCTATGTTGCATTTATAGGTATGTACAGCTAAACGAACACTTGCTCTGTGAACACTTGCTCGTACTAGCGTCGTCAGCTATAAGCAAAAACCATTTCATACGAAAGTGAGTTCGATCTTAATATGGACATTATCCGAACACAATTTTTAAACCAACCGATTAGTGAGTTCCAACGCTCGCCGCGGTTTCTATCAGATTTCGAAAGTCGTATTTAAAACAGCTCTTTGCATTTGTTACTGTACCTCTGTTATATTTGCGTTCATATTTGATCTAACGCGTGGTGTTGAAGCTCAAGGACACTGCAAGCATCAGTTGAAGAGAATATCATGAACTAATCGAATCGAATGACCTCGTTGTGAGTGTCAGTGAAATAGCTGCAATCTAAGGCTTTGAAATTTTGGTTTAACTGTTAACACACGGCTAACAGCAAACTGTTAGAGGAACTTGGGAAACCACTACATCGAGAAATCGCTAGATCGATAAACCGCTACATCGATGCATTGTGAAGTGATTAGGAAGCTGAACAGCATAATTACTGATATATAAATAAGGTCTTAAATATGGAGTGAACAGACAATCGACAACACCATTTATCTAACAAGGATTATCAAGGCTAAATTGATAAAGGTAAGATGTTATTTGTTTAAGTTAAATATTTCGTTTATTAATGTCAATTCTTGTTTATTTACTTTCGTATGTATTTATAAATGATTAATACTGTTCTATTTACTTTTGTCGTGGGCCATAATGCATTAACATGTTTTACAAACAAATTCACTTTACGAATCTGCTTTGGTCCATGTCTGTTCGTGCAAGCTGGCTACTACTGTATAGACTTTTACTGCACTTGCAAATCTTTTTGCCGTTTATTGGGAAGGAAATAGCAGATCCATTACACCATTCTATCTCTGTGGTGAGAAAACGTTGAAAGAATGTTATGAGCGGGACAATGTCATCTTGTGCTGAAACACCCTACTGCAGACTTCATCACATCATTGATTTTGTGTAGGCTTTCTACAGACTTCATCACACACATGATGTTGTGTAAGCTTTCTGCAGACTTCATCACATCATTGATGCTGTGTAGGCTTTCTGCAGACTTCAACACATCAATGATGATGTGTAGGCTTTCTGCAGACTTCATAAGACACATGGTGTTGTGTAAACTTTCTGCAGACTTCATAACACAAATGGTGTTGTGTAAACTTTCTGCAGACTTCATAACACAAATGATGGTGTGTATGCTTTCTGCTTGATAACATGTACTCGCATTGCTAACAAAGGAAGGAAAATGTAGGAACAAAAACAAATACATATTTACTAGTTTGTAACTTTGTTTATGTAATATCTCTAGGTTTTAGACAGATGGAAGGGATTCTGCGTGCTGAGCTCGCATGGAAAATCCCAATATTTCATCGCTTTCTGGGATTAGCCCTAGCCTATAAACAATTGTTGGTGAAGAAAACCTATCATTGTCAAACCAGATTCTACTTTGGCTTCATGTTAGCCAGTTCAGCCTCATGTTTACTAGCAAGCATTGCTTAACAATGGAAATAATTTAGTTCAAAGATCGATAAGCTTGCTGTACGTCGCAACTAAATAGACCACAGGGAGCTGTTAGAGTGAACATTAGGAATTATTTGCAACTATAATACATTCAGCGTTCCAGGTAATTTATATGAGCACTGGTTAAATTATGTGATCAGATTAAGTACGTGTGATCAACAATGCAGATGTAAAATGTAAACTTCATCAAAAGCCCAAAGCATCGTAATCTTAACATACTTATTTTATGTCCTTCAAGCTCTGGAAGATGGTGGTCTATGTCCTGGACAATGAAGGTAGTCCTATAAAAGAGATGGTCCTATATGATTAAGGTAGTCCTATATCAGAAACTGTCCTGGACAATGTTGGTAGTCCTATATACGAGACTGTCCTAGGCAATGAAGATAGTCCTATATAAGAGACTGTCCTTGGTGATAAAGGTAGTCCTAAATAAGAGATTGTACTTGATGATGATGGTAGTCCTATATAAGAAACTGTCCTGGGCGAGGAATGTAGTCCTAAATAAGAGATTGTACTAGGTGATGATGGTAATCCTATATAAGTGACTGTCCTGGGCGAGGAAAGTAGTCCTATATAAGAGACTGTCCTGGACGAAGAAGGTAGTCCTATATAAGAGACTGTCCTGGGCGAGGAAGGTAGTCCTAAATAAGAGATTGTCTTGGGCGAGGAAGGTAGTCCTATATAAGAGACTGTCATGAGCGAGGAAGGTAGTCCTATTTAAGAGACTGTCCTAGGCGAGGAAGGTAGTCCTATATGAGACTGTACTTGGTGATGATGGTAGTCCAAAATAAGAGACTATCTTTGGTGATAAAGTTAGTCCTAAATAAGAGACTGTCCTGGGCGAGGAAGGTAGTCCTATAAGAGACAGTACTTGGTGATGATGGTAGTCCTATATAAGAGACTGTCCTGTTCGAGGAAGGTAGTCCTATATAAGAGACTGTCCTGGGCGAGGAAGGTAGTCCTATATAAGAGACTGTCCTGGGCGAGGAAGGTAGTCCTATATAAGAGACTGTCCTGGGCGAGGAAGGTAGTCATATATAAGAGACTGTCCTAGGCGAGGAAGGTATTCCTATATAAGACTGTACTTGGTGATGATGGTAGTCCTATACAAGAGACTGTCCTGGGCGAGGAAAGTAGTCCTATATAAGAGACTGTCCTGGGCGAGGAAAGTAGTCCTATATAAGAGACTGTCCTGGGCGAGGAAGGTAGCTTCGAAATCAAATACAGATCCACAAGATTGTGATGACAAATAATTTTATGACAAAAGCGTTTTTTTATATGTATAAACGTACTTAACTTTTGACTATGTTGTAATATTTTTAAGGGCAACATAGTTTGTATTATGCCTAATCTAAAATCAACATAACAACTATTAATCTCGTATTTACTGTTCTTAGCCTTTTATTATTAAAAATATATCGTAATAGAGATACAACATTTATATTGAACTCTGTATATTTATATACCCTCATTTTATTTCATTTATGAAAGCTGTTTGTTGCATTTCTTAAATGTTTGCGCAAACATGTCAAATAGAAAAGAGACACAGATAATAAAACAAGACGTATGGATTTAATGGAAACAGCTAAATGAACAAAGAAAAGCACTACAGTATTTGATTTTGCGATGGAAATGCTCTAGTTATAATGGAAGATATCGTGCGAGCTGCAGCGAATGCAGCTAACACAATAATACTATATCTATATATTATCCGAATTGAGGCTTTATCTAAGTCTGGCAAAGAGCACATTAAAAGGGCGAGATTGTGGGCATGTCCTCAAAATACAGAACGTAGTGTTGTATACATCACCACATAGGAAACATATGTTCTAAAAACAAGTACATTTCTCTTATCGAAATAAAAGAAAGACGAGTCTGTGAGACAAAAAAGACAATTGCCTCACAAAACGGTAGAACAGAACAAACCACTAGAATATTAGAACTCAAATTACAATTCCCTGGCGATCTCAATTACTGCACGCGCCGTTTTACATCTCCACTCTAGGGAAAACTCATTTCCATTGGTCATCACCATTTTTAGTATTTTAGTAAATCACCAATCAGTAAAATTTGCAGTAAATGTCTGGAAACCCGATCAGATCAACTATTAAATTTTAACTTTGTAACATAAGGCCAACAGCACATTCCAACAATCACCAAACTACATCATTTGAAAAATAAGTATAATAATAAATATTCAACAATCATCACACTACATTGGGAGGAAGACTAGCGTCTAGTCTGGCATAACATACTGATCAGACATGTTAGTCAGTCAGGCAAAATATACTGGCCAAGACCCTCACCTCGGCTTTCTCGTGGCCCTCCCTGGAAACGGGCTGTTTTCATGGCAGTTTGGTTAACGGGGTGAGGGATTGACATGATCCCCGTAGTAGTGAGCGACACGCAGATGAAGTCAAGCATAGCACAATCGCATAGAAGACCCCGGTCCACCTCTATCAACACGCTCGGAATGTAAGGAAAGCTACTGCAACCCGCCACTTAATGTCCTTTTCAGTGCGCACAAAAGAGTAAGCCTACTCTTGTGGACATTCGAAACACCAACAACAATCCCACTACATCATCATACCAACTGAAGACGAACTGTTACTCTAATACTGTATCTAAGCAACCAGTCTACCAGTAGATGCTTATCCACCACCATAACACATCAGCCTACAGGTCCTTCCATTCTGTTATGTAAACAATTCCTTCCATTCTGTTATCTAAACAGTTCCATCCATTCTGTTAACTAAACAGTTCCATCCATTCTGTTATCTAAACATTCCTTTCAATCATTTATTCTAATATTCCTTCCGAGACCTTTCTTTCACCCTTCAACTTCGAAAGTTCCTTCTACTCCTTTTTTCCAATCCATATTTCTCTTCAACTATTTCATTCCTTCGATCTGCTGAACTGTCCCAATAATTCAGTTTAATAAATTATCCAAACTATTCATTCTTGAATTCTATTTTTACCATATTTTTCTACTCAACTATTCCCTAAAGACCTCACAAATAAACAAATGGCAACAAAAGCAGAGAATGAAACAAAAGTCAGTCCTCCACTAAGTTAGCGAGATTAAAAACAGATATCCCCGCCCAGACAAAAAGACAAGAAACACATAGAGGATCAAGAAATTTACTACCACAAACATGTCAAAATGGGAGAAATTCAAACAAAACTAACAGATAATACAACAAGAAGTTCATCATCATCATGTAGCATGTCCTTTGTAGAACGTCGCTCCCATCACAGTCTGTCTGAAAGAAACTCGTTCCCTTGCCACAACACCAGCTTCCGCCACTGTCATACTCAGGCATTCCTGGATATCTTGGTGCCATCGTCTTCTTGGTCTACCCCTTTTTCTTTTGCCTGGCACCATACCTTCCATCACCGTTCTCTCAAGACCATTGTGTCTCTTGATGTGACCAAAGTATTTGCATTTTCTAGCCAAAATGGAATTGATAAACCAGTTCTCCTCTATGCTCAACTCTTGCCGAATGTCTACATTTGTTCTTTTCTCTGTCCAGGGTATTCTGAGGATCTTTCTGTAACATTTTGACTCGAAGGATTCGATTCTTTGTCTAGAAGTTTTGGTAATCGTCCATGCTTCACAACAATAAGCTGACACAGGAAAAACACAGGCTCTCAAGACTTTTACTATTATCGTTTTGTTGGTGCCCTGCCATAATTTCTTCAGGCTGTTCAGTCTCTGCATTGCCATAGCTAGTCTTCTTCTGATTACTTTCGAGCAGTCACCATTTTTGTCAATTCTGGAGCTCAGATATTCAAAATGTGTGACCTGATCTATTTCCTCACCACATACTGTAAATTTATGCTGACATTGTGTTTTATCGGTGGTCATTATCTTTGTTTTGTTTATGTTTATGAACAGATTTTGATCTTTACTATGTCCATTAACGGCTGAAAGTAGCTGCTCTAGCCTTTCTGCACTTCTTGAAGAAGTTCTGATCCAGTAAATCTTATCAGAATCCAGAAGACTGGATACATGTCTATACAGATGGGCCTGCTGTTAAAGCCACCATTAAAGCGGTATATGGAATCTACAAAGAGTAAACAGGCAAAACATCTGATCAGCTGTTCGATGCCTGTGGGAAGATTTGTTCAAAGCGTGAGGCAGAAATATTAGCACTGGGTGTAGCTCTGTATCCCTTGAGAATTGTATTTGATGATTTCCCATCAAAAGCCCAGAGCATCGTAATCTTTACAGACTTATTATCTGTCCTTCAAGCTCTGAAAGATGGTTGTCATTGTAAGTCTGAATTTATCCAAATATCCCTAGATGCCAACCAACTTCTCACATCCCATAAAGTCAGAATAATTATGCAATTGATTCCTGGTCACTCATGTACACCTTGCAATGACAAAACAGATAGAATGGCTACGAAGGAATCAGGCCAAGAACAACAATACCCACCAACAACCATACAAACAGTCAACAACTACTGCAGACTGCGAACAAAGAGGTTTCATTGAATAAACGAGCAATGCGGAATACTGGGAGAGAAATCTAAAAACATTTGGCAATCCCAAATCCCGAAAGACAACACCAATAAAATGAAAAAGAGACATCAAAACATAATTTTCCGCATTCGCACTCAACACATACAGCTTAACAGTCATTTGAACAGATTCCAATTAGAACACACCCCAGAGTGCTGGCTGCGCACACATTCATATGCTACTGTTAAGCACCATCTTTTTAAATGTCCAGCGCTTGCCAGTGTTAGGGCAGAGCTTCTTACTCAGAGGCCAGACATATTGAACACTTTGTATGGAACTAAATAACAGCTTACAAATATTTGCAGATATCACTACATTGCATTGGGCCAAAGGGCGTAGCCCACAAGTTGCTGGATCAATAACAGACCAACCAACTCAACCTTCCTGACCATTCCTTATTGTCCTTTCCAGAATATTTCTTCTGCTTAACAATTACAACAATACATACAACTAAATATAACAGGACATATCAAGACTCGATGTCTTTCATATGCGCAACCAGCGACGCATCCTGTCTACCCAGTGGTTAGATCTCATCCGTAATGTCGAGGTGTCTGCAAAGACGAGCCTTGCCTCCTTCTTGGACACTCTGGTCCGCCGCCGCCTGTCTCTGTTTGGTCACATGGTTCGACTGGACCAGGAAGTACTGGCTCACCAGATAATGTCCAAATCTGTTATGTGTAACAACGGTCTACCACCGGCCGGCTGGAAACGTGGTAGAGACGTACCCGTTCTAAATGGCTCCGACAGATAGTAGTCTCTCCTTGGGCAGTGAACGAAGTTTGGCTACAAGCCTCATAGGTTGGACATGGTAGTGGTCGATCGACGCAACGGGCCCTAGACGCCTTGGTGAACATTATTATTATTATTACAACTAAACTATTTCAACCACTTCTTCCTATGATATTTCCAAACCATTCCTTTTATTTAATAATTTAATTCTATTATCAGCTCTCCCAACGATTACTTTTACTGAAGAATCTACAACCATTCATTTTATTCAACTACCCTAACCATTCGATTTGCTTAACAAATCTCGACCATTCCTTTTACTCAACAATTCCAACCATTCCGTAGGCTCAACAATCCCAAATGTCGCTCCTACTCAACAATCCCAACCATCCCATCCACTCAACAATCTAAACCGTCCCTCATACTCAACAATCCCAATCATCCCTCCTACTCAACTTACCCAAACGTCCCTCCTACTCAACTTACCCAAACGTCCCTCCTACACAACAATCCCTAACGCCCCTCCTACTCAACAATCTGAACCATCCCTCCTACACAAAAATCCCAAACGTCCCTCCTACACAACAATCCCTAACGTCCCTCCTACTCAACTTACCCAAACGTCCCTCCTACACAACAATCCCTAACGTCCCTCCTACACAACAATCCCTAACGTCCCTCCTACTCAACAATCGCTAACGTCCCTCCTACTCAACAATCGCTAACGACCCTCCTACACAACAATCCCTAACGTCCCTCCTACTCAACAATCGCTAACGTCCCTCCTACACAACAATCCCTAACGTCCATCCTACTCAACAATCTCTAACGTCCCTCCTACACAACAATCTCAACCATTCCTCCTACTCAACAATCCCAAACGTCCCTCCTACACAACAATCCCTAACGTCCCTCCTACACAACAATCCCTAACGTCCGTCCTACTCAACAATCTCAACCATTCCTCCTACTCAACAATCCCTAACGTCCCTCCTACTCAACAATCTCAACCATTCCTCCTACACAACAATCTCAAATGCGCCTACTACTCAACAATCCCAATCATCCCTTACCAACAAAATATCATTTTCTTGTTCGTCCCATTGCTGTAGTTCACCCGCAGTATGTGAAGTACTGAAAGAATAAAGGTCGCTTGCTCCTGCAGACACCATGCACTGTACACGCAAAGTTTGTATTTTGCCTTCGGTAGAACCAAACTCTTTGACTTGCTGAAGTTTTTAATGCATGCTCCCATTCTCATAAGACCAATTATCGAAACCACTGCTATTTCACATACCCGTCCTTACCATTTTGTCGAATATTTCGACCTTACTTACCATATGTCTAACTGGCAATACCAAACGTATTATGTATGACTACCCAAATGTAGGCACAATTTCTTCTGAAATCCACCATGTAAAGAAGATAAACCCTGGTTGCGCATAATTTCGCTGTCTGTGTCGTTGTTGTTCCGAGTGCGTGAATGATATCTGAAACATCTCGTTTAACGTTATACCAACCAGCAGATGATATTGTCATGAAAATTACTTTTTGTCTGGCTCACCGGGAAGCAGACAAAATGTGCTTCGATTTTTCTGCCTGCGTCTCATTTACATAAATAAAAGATTTATATTTTGTTGTTTTAGCTTGAAAAGGAAAAAAGAGACGGCTGGACATAATGCTGACATCAGAGAACGCGAAGTGATCCGGGTAATGGAAGAACATTAATATTAACAGTGTTATAACTCTCTCATAAAATCAAAGTTAAGCAAATGTACTGAAACGTCAACTCCAACTGCTTGTAGACATTTTAATTGCAGATCTAGCTTATATTGCACATATTAGTCTCAACATTTTCACCCCCTGTGGAAAAAATGTCTTCAATAGCACGTATCAGTCCATCTAGCCTGTCTCTATATGTTGAAGTTTTGGAAGCTGTTCTGCATACTGGAGTCAGCTCCATGACCAATTCTCCTTAGCTGCCTATTTCGGCATGGTTGGCAGGTTACAGTGTTACTATTCTTGACTCTGCCTTATGGTTCCAGCAACATTCCGTAAGACATGCTATGGTGACTTTCTAATTCAGGTGTTAAGTTCAAAGTGTCGCAAAGAAGATACGACACTGCCGCTGGAGATCAAATGTTAGTGTGTGCATTACACAATCTTCAAGCTTTTTATGAGATCGGAGGCTACTAGTTTTATCCTTCGTTGGCTTCCTTCATGTAAGTCAAGTATTCATTTGTAACTGGGTCGACTGCAGTGCGTCGCTATCGAGGATATAAACTCAATACCGTTACCGTGAGAAGCAAAACCTCTAACCACTTTGCCGCTCAGACACTATTCAATGTAACTATGTTTAAATAACTTTAAACGTTGCTATTATTAACAAAACGTGGATTTGCAGCATTGTGAAATGGTCTAGCATTTATAAGAATAACATTATCAATGCAAACTGCAACTTTCGGCTGGCGCACATCAAGAGAAGAGCAAAACACCTCATTTTGGAAAAGAATATTTGTAAGACGTTTAAAAAAACGAAACATGATTTTGAGAGAATACTCGTATATAATTCATATCAAAACAACAGGTTTATTCAGAATTTGCATTCTTTTGTTAATTAAATAAACCGTGGGAAGTAATAAATGTTTGAAATAATTATTATCATAAACTCTTGAGCAGCTTTGAAAAGTACTTAAGTCTTTATAAATTCTGAATTGATTGTTGCTGCGTGGTGAAATGGTAGGATGGGGATTTACTGTTAGAGTGAGATTTGCAGTTATCATTGAACAAAATGGGGCATACATGACAACGATGTGATAGCGAATTGGTACAGAAATGGGATGAAGTTCTCTCAGGCCTAAATAATTAAGGGCAGTCATCATTTCTAACCCTCCAGCATGCATCGAGCGAGTTATGCTCTGTTTTGTCATAAATCGACTTCACTGCACCAAGACAGACCCATATGTGCTCATTCGTTCTCAGCAAATGGGTAAGGTCGGGTAACTGATAGTTCCAATACCCTTCTGCTCCCACAAACTCTTGATATGTTAATTCAGGCTCAACTCCCAGATCGGTTCGTATTTAATTTTCAAAATTCTTTAGAATGTTTATTTCAAATTCATCGATTGCAATGTCAACACCAGAGATTCGGTTTTTATCGACCTCATAATATTCATATCCAAAGTTCCCAGTATATGTGCCATCGAGAGAAGGCTCCATAGTTGTAATGGTACCTCAGTTTGGCCATGATCTATAGTTCCCTGGTGAGTTGATACCTTAATGTCTGCTATCTAGCCATTCCGTATGGGAAGTCAAGACACAATGACTGTCCTTATTGAAGATGTCTATCAAACCTCCTCAAAACCGATGATGTCTCAGATAACCTTTCCAAAACCGATGTAACCTGCTCGATCTCTATACTCATGCTAGAAGTTGATGTACCTCTTCTTCCAGCCTTGACCTTACACGTCACTCTAACTAAACGGCGATGGCAAGGACATGAGAGGATAGTGGACACACATCTTCAAAACGTTGTCCTGGCTTTACGGTAATGAAAGAATTGGCATCTACGATTTGGAAACATTCGGGCTGAGCAGCGCATGAGCTGCAGTGGTCAGCGACCCATAGCTGACTGCTAGCGTCAGGGCCAGCGAACTATAGCTGCCAAAACCCTTCTACACCTCCACACGGTGATCCTGGATACAGGCTGCAGCAGGGCAGACTGGCTAAGGAGAAGGGATCGACGAGGGAATCCTAACCCGGTACCGAAAGGTGCAAATATCGCAGCCAAGCTGTAAACTACGCCACAACGCATTCCATTCTCTAGACTACATTTTGCTACTTACCCTTTCAGTGTTTGGTAGTGGGAGATTGAGAATGAACGAAGGAGAAGAAGAAGAAGGAAACATCCATAGTTAGATATTGACAACAATCAATGGCCGCTTGTTGGATGAATACACTTCCATCGATTCATTGGCATAACACAATCAGAAGGACTTTAATGTGAAACCTGTCCAGCTAAGACGGACAGAACAGAGCAAGCTAAATAAACTCTAAGTATCAATACCCTATATAATTTTCTGAGAATCGGAGCAGCTATGCAGCTATCCTAGATCCAGGGATGGGGAAGCTGCATAATATAAGAAAATTTAAAATACCACAAGGACTACATTCTTGAACGTGGCTGGAAAGAAGAAGTCACGAAGAATACACTGTTAAGCCGCACGAGACAGAATGAAGTTCTTGAGCACCGCTAAAATACAATAATCACTTAAATCTTCTAGACTCTTGGTGTTGTTACTACTCTCATGTGTTTTTATTACATTGTTAATGCAGACGTTTACAGCCAAGTCTATCGTGGAAGGCAGATTTTGTTAATCTCTATGCGGAAAGGAGAGACACCAGAAATTTAGAGCTAGCCTACTGCCATAAATATTAAAATAATACCAGAGATGTTCAGAGTTATTTTCAAGCACTGGGTAAAAACATGGAAAAGTAATAACGTTTAATTTATTTGTGAAATCCATAAGAATGGGCCGACCATTTAATTCAAGAGAAGTTGAGCCTACTTGGCTGTTCCGCAAGCAGATGCTCAGATGTTGTGAAACTTTCATTTGGTCTTAAAGCAATTTCTATTTGGGGATTGGTGAACGTGTGTGCCTGATGTACAATTTGTTTTAGGGGATTTATGAACGTGTGCCTGGTATACAATGTGTTTTAGGGGATTTGTGAACGTGTGTGCCTGATGTACAATTTGTTTTAGGGGATTTGTGAACGTGTGTGCCTGGTGTACAATTTGTTTATAAAGTTTGAATACGCACATGCAGCAAGAAAAAACAAAACAACTTTACATTTTTACTTTGAATAATATCCTGGAAATTGTTTATGTTCTAGAGCTGAAGTTAGCCAAGTATGGGAGGAATGCTATTGAATCTCAGTGATGTTATCAAATACATGCTCGAAATTATTAACAACATACAGGTTCTCTACTTACAGCTAAGAATCAACATGTTGATTAAAGCATCTTATTACGTTTATGCTATGCACCTGGAAATAATCATTGTGTTACAGCAACCTAATCATGGCAGATAGGATCTACAATGTTATCTCTATAGCTGTAAGCGTGCTGAGTCACAATGTATTGCACTATAACGATGGTAAGATACGTTGCCTACTTCAGTAGTTCTAAAAAAGTAAGAAAAACCTGTGTAAACTCGCTGTCAGAGACAATGAGTCAAGATTGAAGGACATCTACCAGTAGCTTCCACAGCGGGGCAATAACAACTCACTCCCATCATAGATGATTCATCCGGGATGGATTGAAGAGAGGAAATGAAATGTCAAGAATTAATCCCACAAGCAAAATTATTAAAAAGCGATCGTATTCTTCATCGATTCATACACGTTATGATAAATTTATGTTTGCCTTCTTGCGTTTGTTACACTTCATCCGGAGTATGAGAGCTACCACTATGTCCCCTGTATTGGGAAACATAATCCAAAACACTTTACATGCTTTTAATGTGGTAGTTTCTATAGCAATTTGTTTTACACGGCGAGATTGCTAGTCTCATGCACAGCTGTCTTTAGTCGCATTTCACGACATGTGTAAAGATGCAGGGTACCTATTCTTTCCTCCGTAGTAAGGTATCGTGTAATCCACTCGGTGATCACACAACATCTAGCACTTTTACCAGAGCGTTGTAACGGCAAATCGGCATTGGTTTGGTGTTATGGACTTTAACGATCTTAAAATGTCCCATAGTTGCGGAATATCACCTAAAATCTGAATAATCTGAGAGTTTTATACTATTGCAATTCAAATTCGCTGAGCATAATATGCGAAATAAAATGGTTTTCATAGGAACTTTAGGTTTGGTAGAATATTTTGATGGAAACAACTGGAAACTAAGAGACGTACTTTATAAACATAATAGATGCAGCAGCCACCTAAAATCATGTCCGTTTTGACACTTTCGATAATTGTATACAAAACAACTGAAGGGATCTGAAAAAGTTGCTGGCCCAGAATCAAACCCTGGTACTCCAGATGACTGGTCCTCAGAAAGACTCGATCACGGGATTCAATTATGTGCCTCACTAACATACTTTTCACCAAGAGTGACGGTCAAACAAGAAACGTGACACAGAAACATACTCTTGAGTCCGATAGACATTCTCATATGATTTGAGTCATGAACAAAAAATATGTATTACAGTTTCAACTGATTGCTTTTTTTTTTACATAGATGAATTACGCGGCATGTTCAAATTAAATGATGGACTGAATTACACCAAGTGAACATACGCACAATGCGTATGATGACGTCACTTCAGGTGTAAATAGCACATACTAACCGTCAAGCTTGTACAATTTCATTTTCTTTTGACTCATAGTTTCCTCAGCAGACCATTTAAAACATGGCGGGTGTGATACGGAATCCGTCCAGAGTTGATCAGTGAGCAGTGATTCGGTTTCTAACAGCTGAAGGATGTCGACCAGTTGGCACTCATCGCATAATTCAGGCAGTGTATTGTAACACAAGTGTGTCGAAGACAACAGTGAAGAAATGGACAATGATGTTTAAAGAGAGGCGTGAGTTCCGAGACCAGGTCAGGCGCATATTGTTGCGCTAATTCGTGTCCTTCTTTAAAATTCGTTGTCCAGTTCTTCACTGAACAAGACGCCATCGGCAAAATTGGTGCAGCAAAATTGAGGACCGTCGCCGGAGCAGAGGAATTCGCTGTGTCGCTAGGGACAGTTCAAATGCTGGTTAGTAAGAAATTGAAGTATCAGTACCCATTGTGAACACCTTCCGATACTTCAGTTTCTTGCTAACCAGAATTTTAACTTAACTTAACGTCTTTATACTGGTTTAGACGACCCTGAAGAGTCTGTATACAACCAGTTACATTTACATCACCTTGCTCTAAAAGCTATGCGCATCCAGTTTATTCTTAAATGCATTAACTGTCCCTGCCTCCACTACCTCCCCTGGCAATGCATTCCAAGCAGACACCACTCTCTGACTAAAAAAAATATTTCCTAATATCTAATCTGGACCTCTCTTTAGTCAGCTTGTAGCTATGCCCTCTTGTTATTGTGGGTGGTTGTATTTAAAAAAACAACTTGTTATAGTTTAATTTATCCATTCCTCTGATCATCTTATAAACCTGTATTAAGTCACCACGAGTTCTTCTCTCTTCTAGACACTGTAGGCCGGTTTAGAACACAACCATATTTGGTTATAGGACACGACTAGACAACACAACAAATTTTGGTTGTAGGACACGACCAGAGAACACAACTGTCCCTACCGACACAGCGAATTCCTCTGCTAGCGAGCCTAAGCTCGGCGATGGTCCTCAATTTTACTGCATCAATTTTGCCGATGGCGTCTTCTGATGCAATAATATGCGCCTGACCTGGTCTCGGAAGATCTTTGGAGAACCCTTTTTTAAACATCGTTGTCAAGTTCTTCACTGTTGTCTTCGACACACTTTTGTCACCAAACACTGCCTGCATTCTGCAATGAATGTCAACTGGTCGACATATTTCAGCTGTTAGAAACCGAATTCTCGCTCAGTGATCAACTCTTGACGGATTCCGTATCACACCAATATATTTTAAACGATCTGCTAAGGAAACTATGAGTCGGAAGATAATACAATTTTGCAAACTTCACGGTTGGTATGTGCTGTTTACACCAGAAGTGACGTCATCCTCCGCATCATACGTATGTTCCCTTTGTGAAGTTACGTCCAATTTCATTTGAACATGCCTCGTAATTTGCCGATTGAAGATTTTCTGCTAGAAACATTGTTAGTACTAGCTATTATGTTTGATACACAGTCAGACTGAAAAATAAATAGTTCAGTCATCTCATGAGAATGAAATCTCATCAACTAGCACTGCGAGCCAACAACACAACAAGATTTCGTATTAGGACACGATCAGACAACACAACAGTATTTGGTGTTAGGACACGACCAGAAACCACAAGATTTGGTTATATGATACGACCAGACAACACAACAATATTTGGTTATATGACACTAGCAGACAACACAACAGTATTTGGTTGTAGGACATCACCAGAGAAGACAACAATATTTGGTTATAGGACACTACCAGACAACACAACAATATTTGGTTATAGGACACTACCAGACAACACAACAATATTTGGTTATAGGACACGACAAGACAACACAACAATATTTGGTTGTAGGACACGACCAGACAACACAACAATATTTGGTTATAGGACACGACTAGAGAACACAAGATTTGGTTATAAGACACGACCAGAGACCCCAAGATTTGGTTATAGGATACGACCAAAGACTACAAGATTTGGTTATAGGACACGACCAGAGACCCCAAGATTTTGTTATAAGACACGATCAGAAACTACGATAAGATGTTGTAACACGACCGAACACTACAATATTTAATTATAGGACACGACCAGAGGCCACCAGAAGATGAACAAAGGGAATTCAGACAACCAAAGCAACATATTAACCCAAGAAAAGAATTTTCAGCGACCTCACAACGCTAAGTCACACAAGTAGACAATATCTTCAGTCACCTCATAACGCTTAGACACACAAGTAGACAGTATCTTCGGTCACCTCATAACGCTTAGTCACACAAGTAGACAGTATTTTCAGTCACCTCATAACGCTTAATCACACAAGTAGACAATATCTTCAGTCACCTCATAACGCTTAGTCACACAAGTAGACAATATCTTCAGTCACCTCATAACGCTTAGTCACACAAGTAGACAGTATCGTCAGTCACCTCATAACGCTTAGCCACACAAGTAGGACCTATCGTCAGCCACATCACAACGCTTAGCCCCTTAAGTAGACACTATCGCCAGCCACCTCACAACGCTTAGCCCCTCACGTAGGCAATATACTCAGCTGGCTCACAACGTTTAGCGGCAAACGTAGGCAGTACAGGTACAACAAAGTAAATTAGTATATCTCTCATTTTCAAAAAATAATTATGTGAAACATTTCGGACAATGAAATATTGTGGACGTGAACAGTTAAGGAAACCTGATCTCCTATTAGAAAAAAAGAAAGTATTAGCGTGGGGTTTACAAAAAAACAAACAAACAGTGTCCCTCCTGGAAAAAATACATGAACTATTGACATCGGTTTTTTCACCAAAGTTAACACTGTGAATCATCATATAGTTTCACATTTAGCAGTCGTGAAAAGTAAGACGTAGTTATAAGAGCAGATTCCCAACTTAGTATCTGGATTGCCGCATAAAGTCGATGCGACAGATTATCATTAACCAAATAGCAACAACGATCGAGATTACTAGAATATTGGTGCACTCTGAACATAAATGCGCCTCGCTACAAGAAATACATAAGATATAGGAGTTGGGGTGTCTAGATGTCAGATTAACTAATATCTTTTCCACACTGATGCTCAGTTATCACCTGGTTGTGTGGGTTCGAATCACGGTTTCTTATCATTTCGCAATTTCCAGTTGTACTTTGCTTCCATATTTTTTCAAATTCAAGCATATGCAACTTTGTGAAGAGAAAGGGCTAGATATCGATTTTAAAATTTGTTGACGGACCATATAATATGATGGTACTACATAGATATAAGACATTGGTATTGATTTGAACAAAAGCTTTGATCTATGTCAATTTTAAATTTGATTAACGTTACATCATTAGTAGCACAATCTGTTTACGAGTAGATTAATAGTAGGGCATTAATTTCCTGGGAGCTTTTCCAGCTATTTATTATTTAGTGTTTATTTTACTTATTTAATTTGTTGAAGTTTGCTTTACGAATAATATAAAGTTAAGCTTAAAACAGATTAGATGTATTCAATTGGACATTTAGGTCTTCACGCATCTCAGAAGATGGTCAATGTGAAGGGAAATAACTGAAGATGCAACATGCATAGCGTTTTCTAGATTCGGAGTCGGTCATTTTCGTCTTCGTTTTTAGGCTCAACTTATTTTACTGTATTTAAAAAAAATTTACTCTATGTGCTAATAGTCTTCTTCTGCTTTTTCTTATTTTTATTCTTCTTCTTCTTATTCTTCTTCTTCTTCTTCTTCTTCTTCTTCTTCTTCTTCGATCACTTTGAAACGACAACTTATTTTCTCTGAAGAAAGCAGTGTTACGCATAAGGTCATCTATATCTTCATTGACCTTCTATTGGATTGAAATGAGAGATGACCTTATGTGCCTTTTCTGAAACTCGTATGTTAGACACATCTGGAGCAGATGTTCAGCAGCTATTTAATTAGTGCGGTAGACACATTCATCGGTATGTCCTATATCTAACTTGTTGAATAGATGGTATCGTAACTTGTTGTGGTCTGTGCGGAGTCTGAAAATCACTGCCTAGTCGGCCCTGTTTAGCTTGTAATAAGCATTCTTTTGTTGTTGTCTTGGATGCTTCGCTAACCACTTGTTTTTGTACCTGCACCTGAGAAACCTCCTGGCCTCTTCATAAGTTATACATATATTTAGGTTGAGACAGCTTTCTGCATTCTCTTGCCAGTATGTCAGCCATCTAATTGTTCAGTATGTTGCAATGAGAAAAATCCATCGAGTCCTCACTCTTCTGATACGGAAACAGTTTAGAGAGTAACTTCCAGAGATCTTTCAGATCTGACTTTTTTTAAACATCTAATCAATCCCGCCATTTTATCCCACCTTTGACAACAACAACAAATGTAAAAAAAACAACAAAAAACAACTTATTACTTGAACCAAGATTCACCAAACGCTATTGCATGAATAATTCCTATTAGAATTTACAATAATTTACGTTCAATATTTAAAAAATGCTAATATAAAAAGAATGAAGAAAGGTTATTAATACTCTGCTTACTATATCCAACATTGATGTGCGGAAATACAGTCGTTTAACGTTAACATTTATTTGTTCATATTGAGAATTTTACAGACTTCCTGAAATGATCCTCAGCTCGAGAAGAGAAGATACAATTTTGTTTAAAAACTGGTTTAACCTTCTTTTGACATACTTGCAAGTACGTTCTGGTACGCTTCTTTCAACCTCATACAGTTTTCCGTTTATATAAGAATGCGTGAGTTACAAAAAATAATAAGCCTAAATTACTGAAAATAATGTTTTCAAAATGAAAGGAGTAGATATGAAGTTCTGATTAACATAGGCAGTGCTTTTTTGTCTTTGGATGGGCTTGTATTTATTATACCTAGGTATTGCTGAAGTCGGATGCACTGGGCCGACAGGCGCAAAATAAAAACGCAGTGCAATGCACACCGCCTTGGGGATTTGAGAAACAAGGCAAACGCAAAAAAAAAAAAAAAAAAAAAAAATACCTAGGTATTGCTACATTTTGTTAACATGATGTATTTTGAAGAATATATTTTCTTTTTTAAAGTCGAACCTTTATTCTAGAGACGCTTTGTTGGCCTGACTATTGTATTGCCTTTGATCTTTCTGAACCTATCATAAAAGATTGCAGTTAGTCTATTAAGGTTAAAACACACAAATGTGTTTCATCTCACTTCGGTCTAGTAATTACACTGCAGTGATCTCATGGATTTCATGAAATTAACCACCCCATGTAACACGCGTACATCCTAACTTGACCGAATGTCATTTTATCATAAATTTAGTTGACGGTTATTCAGTATGGATGAAAAGTGTCAATCTACGTTGAAGGGTACATAGAATCAATCTACGATCAAGGCAAAGAAAAACTGATATATGCATACATAAATACATACATATCAACATTGGATAAAAAAAAGGGAAAGTCCCCAGGATGTCATGATACCCAAGCAGAGCTAATACAAGCAGAAGGGGAGGCCAGTGCTCGAGTTCATCTTAGGTTAGGTAAACAGATATGGCACAGCGTAGAATGGCCAGACGCATGGAAGAAATCAATTTATATTTCCCTCCACCCAAACAGGCAATCTAAAGCTGTGCACAAACTACCAAACTATCGCGCTAATCGGCAATGCTAGCAAGATACTCTTGCGGATCCTTTTAAGAAGGATAGAGAAACAGATTTGAATCTGAAATTCAGAACGTCCAAGCAGGTCTTAGGAAAGACAGGGGGACCAGGAACCTACATATTCAATATGAGGAATATCTACGAAAAATGAAGAGAGTTTAATGCAGAAATGTACACATGTTTCATTGATTGCACAAAGGCCTTCGATACGGTAAAACATCAAAATCTATGGGACATCAAGAAGGAAATGAGGTTTCATGTGCACATTATACATCTCATTGAAACATTATACCAAGATCAACAAGTCGCTGTCCGAGTATCTGGGCAAACATCAGATTGGTTCGCAGCACAAAAGGGAGTAAGACAGGTATGCATCTTCTCACCTTATCTATATAACATCTATGCGGAATGCATAAAGAGAAATGTTCGAGAAGACGAGCACATTGAAAGTTTCGACCCATTTACGATACTATCAAGAAGTGCAGAAGGGCTAGAGCAGATAATTTCAGCTCTAAATCGACACAGTAAAAATCAAAACCAGTTTATAAACATAAACAAAACAAAGATAATGACCACCGACAAAACACAATGTCAACATAAATTTACAGTAGATAGTGAGGAAATAGATGAGGTCACGCACTTTGAATACAAAATTGACAACAATGGCGACTGCTCGAAAGAAATCAGAACAAGAATAGCCATGGCAATGGAAAGACTGAACAGCATGCAGAATTTATGGCAGAGCTTCAACAAAACGACAAAAGTAAAAGTCTTGAGAGCCTGTGTTTTTCATGTGGCAGCGTATGACTACGAATCATACCCAAACTTCTGGACAAAGATTCCAATCCCTAGAGTCAAAATGTTACACAAAGAATCCAATCCCTCGAGTCAAAATCTTACACAAAGATTCCAATCCCTCTAGTCAAAATCTTACACAAAGATTCCAATCCCTCGAGTCAAAATGTTACACAAATTTTATCAAAATACCCTGGACAGAGAAAATGACAAATGTAGAAATTCAGCAAGAGGAACATAGAGGAGAAACTGGTTTATCGATGCCATTATGACCAGAAAATGCAAATACTTGTACTTTGGTCCCATCAAGAGACACATTGGTCTTGAGAAAACAATGATTGAAGGTATGGTACCAGGCAAAAGAGGCAGGGGTAGACCAAAAACACAATGGTACCAAGATATTCAGGAATGCCTTGGTATGACTATTGCGGAGGCTGGCGTTTTGGCAAGGAAAAGACATTTTCTCAGACACTGTGATGGGAGCGACGTTCTATAAAGGACATGCCACATAACGATGATATATATATATATATATATATATATATATATATATATATATATATATATATATATATATATATATAAATACACGTGTACAAGTATACGTGTCCTGGGAAAACTTGGCTCAACGTCGGTTTGCCGGGAGAGGTGTGGTTTAAACAAGGGCGTTGTAGTCAGCGAGGGCCTCCGTATGCAGCGTACCGAGGATAGTCGCATGATCATAAAGCCTAGAGCAGAGGGAATGCCAGTAGGAGCTGCAGACCATGTTTGCACGTCATGCTGTATAACTTTACCCGCTCTAATCGACTTTATCAATCACAATTGCACCAACAGACTCAATGAAGCAGTATCACACATTGTGATGTCGTCACTTCGACGACTATTGATAATTACATAAATATAATCATCATCATGCAACATGTTCTTTGCAGAACGTCTCTCTCATAACATCCGATCAATAATACTCGATTTTTGGTTAGGTCACCTGCATGTCATTGTCAGCATCATAACCTTTTTAAGATCATGTGTCCATCTCTTCAGCCTGTTCCTGTCTCGCATCACAGGTGCCACGTTCTCTCCCAGTATTGGTTTATCAAGACAACTATGGTTAAAGTATTTTAGTTTCCTAGTCGCAATATTATTTGCTTGCCAATTTTGTTCTAAATTCTTTAAGGATACTATATTTTTCTTTGTAGCTTTCCTGTAGCATTTTAGATCGAAGGATTTAATCTTCTTCCGTATTGTATATGTGGTTGTCTATGATTAGCATCTGTACGTTTTAAATAGCAATCCGTATATGTCCTCGGGATATTTATTTTTGCATTCTTTTGGTGTTCATCATGTGTTTCCCATTTTATTTAACCTCTGCATCGTCGTGGGCATACCTCCATCATTCCTTATAGTTTAGTCCAGATATTACAAATGTGTGAAGTTCTAAACTGATTGCTCCTTTAGGATAACATTAGTTCTCATTTTCTTGGTTGTGCTGATGATTAGGTGAAGAGTTTGTTTTCGCTGTTTCAAACCGGCTGCACTCATCGAAATGACAACTTTATCATCTGCATGTCTTAGTTCTGGTAATTCATAACCGCTGATTGTGAACAAGTCGAATATTTAATACACGTTGTCATTGTTGACGTTTTTCATTATTTTTTTCAAAAGCCAAGCTGATGTCTCCTTAGTTAGTTGGTCTTTTCTTGTTGTTACAGAAACAGTGATTAAATCAATTGAACAAGATGCGTTGGGGATCCCATGTCTTTCATAATACTAAATTCTATTTCATATTGTACAGTCAAAAGCTCTGGTGTAATCTATGAAACAAGTGTGTTGTTCGATATTGTACTCGAAATAGATGAACCAGCAAAGTTTCGACATCAAACGAGGTTCGAGCGGAGTGGGGCGCATGAGAGAACAGAGAAGGAGAAGAGTGTACAGCCAGCGAGCTACAGGCATCATCAGCATCCAGATCCTGCGCCACTTGCTGAGAAAGACTAAGCACCTGTAGGTATACCTGGAGTGCAGTGACGCCGATTCTTGGAAACAAAAACAGAAACTCTACATTTGTTTATGTTTCTAATGTAAATGATGCGATACCTTATGCATCTAGCATGTCTAAAATCTCATTGAATTTAAACAATTTATTGGCTCAGTCTATACACCACAGCAATTTCCATTTTGATACACAATTTCACCATGACAGTTAACAAAACTAGGTTAGGTCACCGTTACCTAACATCAGCAAATTTGTTGTTGACGTTATTAACAAAGACGTGTCACATTGTTTGAGCACAAGATTGATAAATAATGAGAATGAAATAAAATCTTTGCAATAATGCATCTCCTAATACCAGAACGCTTTGTCGTCAATTTTTGTAGTCTAATTTTCGTTTCAAGTAGCTTCTCCTATTATTCCAGATTATGTCATATTGTGATCGGTGTTGATTTATTTAGTTCAGACTCTGCGTTGACAATTAAAACTTGCAGATATACTACAGCATACATACATTACTTACGTGTGAAGTTAGTATACATTACTGCAAAAAAATTGCTTTTTTATAATATATCTAACTTGATTTAATTTTTTGTTATTACGAAGAAATCAAATAAAATGAGAAAAAAAATTGATATTAAGGTAATTTCCATTATGTCGTATTTTCAAACATGTATCTGATAACACATAATTAACTTAAAAAAACTAGTATATAATGACAAAACGTATGGAATTATTTACATTTGTAAAGACTGGTGCATACAGACCCAGCGATATATTCCTGCTCGGAGCCAGTAGAGTGTACACATTATATAGAAACTATTTCCTCGTTTTGGTGCTGATACTCAAAATGATTGAGATAATAGACGCTCAGCTGGCTTGCATGTGAAAATATTTTGCAGATTTCAGTTGGAACCTGTGGAGCTATTGAACTATGCTGTTACTATAAATGAGACCAGTGTTAACATTTATTGAAGTAAAATTTAATAGTTGTGTAATAATCTTTCAATCTAAATTTATCATATTTAGCCTTGCAGTGAAATTACATTTTTTGTTGGACAGGATAAGTTTTACACGGCTGAAAAAAATAATGAAATACATGTCAACAGAGGCAACATCATACAAAAATGATTGATAGAAATGTGGAAGACTTTTTACAGTAGCTTGTATAGAGAAAATAGAATGGTCTTCATTTATGAAAATAAAGAATTAGAGTTTGTCACAAACACATTAACACTGCAGGTTTGTTCAAATATGAACACACGGTAGTTCTAGGTATCAAAATATCAATTCTAGTGATGTACAGAAGAAACTGGGTGTGAAGTGTCAAGTGATGCACAGAAGAAACTAGGTGTGAAGTGTCAAGTGATGCATAGAGGGAACTGCGTGTGAAGTGTCACGTGATGGACAGAAGAAACTTGGTGTGAAGTGTCAAGTGATGCATATAGGGAACTGGGTGTGAAGTGTCAAGGAATGCACAGAAGAAAATGTGTGTGAAGTGGCAAGTAGCATTCATAATAATATAACACATGATCTGATCTTTTACACACTCGTATAAATATTTTGTTTGTGTTGTTTGTGATATATAGCTCTGAAGCTTTCTTTTTGTGACTATTTTGAATATAAAAAACATATATGGCGTAACATTTTGGGCTTCTATTATTTGTTCAAGTGATATTCATTATTAAAATGAAATGAGTGTATACAAATATAAATAAGGTCATCATATTGCTCAAGATAGTTGCACCTTTGGGTTATATAATTTTCAGTTATGAAATGTAGCATGTTTCTGTAATACAGATTTAATACTGAGAAAGACCATTGGAAAATGGACAAATTTATAGGACCATAGATGGCTTGGCTTCGTTCATTCTCAATCTCCCGCTACCAAACCCTGAAAAGAGCTTAAGTAGCAGAATGTAGTCCAGAGAATGAAATGCGTTGTGTCGTAGTTTACAGCCTGCCTGCGATATTTGCACCTTTTGGTCCAACACATCCGACTTCAGCAATCATTTTTTGAGTACCTGGTTAGCATTCCCTCTTCGATCCCTTCTCCTTAGCCAGTCTGCTCTGTTGCAGCCTGTTATTCTGGATCACCGTGTGGAGGTGTAGAATGGTCTTGGCAGCTGTGGTTCGCTGGCCCTGACGCTAGCAATTCAGCTATGGGTCGCTGACCGCTGCAGCTCATGCGCTGCCGGACCATAGAAAATTATGTTAAAGTATATTGTGTCCAACGTATACTGTGTACATATTCATGCATTCCATTTTATAATTGATGTATCTTGTCCTTTATTTTGGGAATTGTCAATAGTATGTACAAGTAGAAGTTGACATTATTTTGCTATTGGATAATGGAAATAAATACTTCCAAAAAGAGAATAAATTAATTAACATATGTTTGAGCATTGTTCCTATGTTTATTATATTAGGTAACGTTATAGGTGTATACATGCATTTTAACGCACATATAATTAGCGTATCCATGAGATAAGCTTTATAAAGTCACACACATATATATATATATATGCGTCTCGAGGAGTGCTGAAGCAGTTGGATTTGGGTTTGCACTCTTCCCATTTGTGTATTGCAAGACAGCAGGATCACCACAGTGTCGAGCCCTACTTCGTTGGTCAGGCTGCTGTAGTAGTCGTGTTCCATGTCCATGGCGTTAACACGACGTAGGGTATTGGTCAGTATGATGCACTTGACTCTGATGCTAGCTCTGATACTTTTAAATGGGCCGTATGAAGAATTGATCAAAGTTTAAGCATTTTTAATTTCTGTGTTTAGTAGACTCACTTTCTGCATAATTGTTATATAAGAAAAAGTTTCGCTGCTGCTCGTGAATACTTGCTGCTATCAATGAAAGTCCTCACTGGTGCTCGTGTATACTTACTGCTATCTTCTTCTTCTTCTTCTGCGTACGCAGTCAGACAGTAACCATTATTTTTTTCGAAAAAAGCGGCGGTCATCCTGAGGCTGTCGCCACTGCCATAGAGCTTGTCTTGCAGTTCCACTGGTGATGGCCACATCTGCTCTCTCTGATCCTCATAAGTCGGGCAGTTCTGCAGCAGATGTTCAGCGGTAATTTTACCAGTACCGCACGGGCATTCGTCGGTACACCCTATCTTCAATGTGTTGAATAGGTGGTACCTCAGTCTATTGTGGCCAGTGCGAAATCTGAAGACAACGACCTGCTCTCTTCGGTTCAACTGGTAATAGGCATCGTTTTTGGTTTAACCAGTATGTTCGGTTTCCCATTTGGTCATGTATCTGGCTTTGATAAGCCGTTTTGACTCTTCGTACGTCATACTGGTATCTGTTTGTGGTAGTCTTGCACCTTATTTTGCCAGTCTGTCTGCCTCCTCGTTGCCTTGGATGTTGCAGTGTAATGGGACCCACTGTACCACTACCCTTTTTGGTGCGGACTGCTGGCACAGTTTGCAGAGTGCTGCTCTTAAGTCATTAAGCTCAGTGTTTTTCTGGCTTTTTAGCGCTCTTACTGCTATCAATAACAGTCCTCGCTGGTGCTCGTGTATACTTACTGCTATCAATGACAGTCCTAGCTGGTGCTCGTGTATACTTACTGCTATCAATGACAGTCCTCTATGCTGATCGTGTATACTTGCTATATAAGAAAATTCTCGTTTCCACAGTAAATAGGGAAGAACATGTCAATTTCCGGTCAATTTTTTTGTCAGATTCCAAAATGACTAAACCACGAAGTGATTCATCTTCTTCTTCTTCATCGTATGCTGTTTACAGCGATATTTACGTTGCACTGTTTTGATTTGTTAGCCAGTGGCACAGTGCATCCGATTTCAACAGGCGTTTCTGTAGGGTTGCCCTCCTTAGCCTTTGGCTGTTCCCAGCCTAACTGCAAGGCAGCAGTTGTTTTTGGTCAGAGTTGTCTCTCTTAGGAAGTTGTCTTGCAGGACTAACGAGTCTTCCCTACTCGTGTCTATAGGGTTTGGCAATGATATGATGGACTATGTACTAGTTTGTACTGTCCCGGAAAAGAGGCAGTCCAGTGTGACTTTTTCCCAGGATCGTCACGTCCTGCCAGCAACGTAGCATATGCATATGAGTGAGGTATCTTTTTGCTCGCTTTATTTTCTCGGCTCATCTGCAGTGATGGTACGCCTAGCATTCCCCGCCACCCGGGAGGTTGTCACCATAGGGCAGGAGGTGCAATGTCCGCTGGACTGCATCTCTTCTGCGTCCATTGGAATGACTGATAGTGGACAGAGGCAAAGAGCGAGGAAGGAGTGCATTTTACCAGGTGCATTCCTGCGGCTCGACCGGGCCGGGCTGGGACGCAATTCCCAGCCATGTCGTAGCCTCCCATCCCAGCGGTGCTGAGATTAAGGGCGGGATTCTGGCTTAGAGGCGTTCGGCCGTAGTCCCTCAGATGGTAGCTTATCAGCCAAGCACGTGGACCAAATGTCAGCGACCTGTGATTCCTCTCGAAAAAGTGCATTTGCCCAGGGGACAAGCCTGGTCATTGCACGGAGATGTTGTTCGCCTGGGGAGCGGACATATCTCATGGTCAAGGGTTGAGTCTCAGCAGTTCGCAGTGAGGTAGCTGATCTACTGCTTAGGGTACCCCGACCGAGAACTAAGTCTTATACAAATGGTTTCATACCTCATCGCCGTATGGGGTGAATATCGAGCAGCTTCCCGCCCGCTTTGATCGGCGGTCGGCAGAGTCCTCATTCTGCGGCTCGACCGGGCGGGGCTGGGGCCCCAGGTCCCCACCATGTCGGACCTCCCCTTGCAATCGTGCTGAGCTTTTGCGCGGGATTTTGGCTTAGAGGCGTTCGGCCGTTATCCCTCACATGGTAGCCTCTCTTATCAGCCTGGTACGTGCACCAAATATCTACGGTTCATCTCGAGTTGAGCAGGATTTCCGTAGCAACGCCTTGTCATTTGTAGGGTAAAACGGACCTGTCTTCCGATGATCTATTTCCAGCACCCGTTCATTTTTTGGCCAGGACGAATTAATCGAGTGCTTTTGTTTGTCCGTGACCAGGTACCTGGAGCCTGCGGTTTCCGCGGTGTTAGGGCGCGGTTTCCGTAGCTTTCCTTCATTAGAATGTTAGAGAGCTGACCTGTCTTCCGTGGGTCTAATACCAGCACACGTTCACTATTAGACCCAACGAAAGTGCTCTCGATTTGTCAGTCTTTCTACAGTGTTTGCGTCTTGAGTCAAATTTAGCCGCAGGTTCCACTCCTGATAGTGCTCTTCCGTCAATTCCTTTTTCAGACACTGGATGCAGACCAACCGAGCCACAGAGGGCATAATCCCAGATTTCTGAGGGTCTAAATCCAGCACCAGTTCCATATTAGACCCACGGAAAGTGGTCTCGGCATGTCAGTCATTTCAGTGTTGGCCGTGTTGAGTCAAATTAAGCCGCAGGCTCCACTCCTGGTGGTGCCCTTCCGTCAATTCCTTTAAGTTTCAGCTTTGCAACCATACTTCCCCCGGAACCCAAACACTTTGGTTTCCCGGAAGCTGCCCGCAGAGTCATCAAAGCAACTCCTGCGGATCGCTAGTCGGCATCGTTTATGGTCAGAACTACGACGGTATCTGATCGTCTTCGCGCCTCTGACTTTCGTTCTTGATTAATGAAAACATTCTTGACAAATGCTTTCGCAGTAGCTCGTCTTGCGGCGATCCAAGAATTTCACCTCTAACGCCGCAATACGAATGTCCCCGTTTGTCCCTGTTAATCATTACCTCCAGTTCCGAAAACCAACAAAATAGAGAAGTGATTCATCAATGTACGTATTTGTTGTTATCCTTGCTTTTCTACATCAGAGATCATCGTAGAATACTGTTTGCAGTAACAGTTACTATTTTCGTGATTCAGAAATATATTTGATTCAGTGGTTTTTATTTTTGTGTGTGATTTATTTGGAACAAGAACCATGCCAGGTTATGTGATCAATGTTTCTTCTTCTTCTTCTTCTGCGTACGCAGTCAGACAGTAACCATTATTTTTTCGAAAAAAGCGGCGGTCATCCTGAGGCTGTCGCCACTGCCATAGAGCGTGTCTTGCAGTTCCACTGGTAATGGCCACATCTGCTCTCTCTGATCCTCGTATGTCGGGCAGTTCTGCAGCAGATGTTCAGCGGTCATTTTACCAGTACCGCACGGGCATTAGTCGGTACACCCTATCTTCAATTTGTTGAATAGGTGGTACCTCAGTCTATTGTGGCCAGTGCGAAGTCTAAAGACAACGACCTGCTCTCTTCGGTTCAACTGGTAATAGGCATCGTTTTTGGTGTAACCAGTATGTTCGGTTTCCCATTTGGTCATGTATCTGGCTTTGATAAGCCGTTTTGACTCTTCGTACGTCATACTGGTATCTGTTTGTGGTAGTCTTGCACCTTATTTTGCCAGTCTGTCTGCCTCCTCGTTGCCTTGGATGTTGCAGTGTGATGGGACCCACTGTACCACTACCCTTTTTGGTGCGGACTGCTGGCACAGTTTGCAGAGTGCTGCTCTTAAGTCATTAAGCTCAGTGTTTTTCTGGCTTTTTAGAGCTGTGACTACGGCGAGAGCATCTGTCAGCAGGACTATATGGCTCTCATTTTCACTGTGTGTCACCATTTCTTCAACTGCCGCCCTCAGTGCCTCTGCCTCGGCTCTGAAATTGCTTGTGTACTTACCAGTAGCGAATGACAGTATTATTTGTCTGCCATTTGGTAGGTTCAGGAATGCTCCTGCCCCTCCGTTCTGTGTTGTGTTTGTTACAGAGCCGTCGGTGTATGCATGGGTCCAGTCCATGCTTGGGTAGCTTTTCGTTATGAAGCTTAGGGTACTATCTCTCCTTTCTTTTTCAGTCTGGCAGTTTTTGTTTGCAATACCTGGTATATTTTCTACCACCTCTGGAAATATATCCTGCCTCCAGGTAGGTTTTCGTACAGTAGTGATGGGTTTTGGTGTTGTTAGTGCGTTTATGGGATCTTCGTGCATTTTTGCTTTGGCTATTTCTGCAAAGTTTCTCCGCTTTAGTTTCCCATTTCCCAAATTGTTTAGTCTCTGGTGCATTGGATGGTCGGTCAGTCTTCGGAGTTTCTCTGACTGCAGCTGGGCTCTGCAGTCTCTTCTATCGGTCATGGATTGCAGTTTTGTAATCTTTTCAAGTTCTACAATTGGCGTTGACTTCATGCCACCTGTTATAATTCTCATGGCTTGGTTTTGAAGTTTGTTAACTTTATCGAAGTTCGCCTTCGCTGCTGTTGTCCATGCCGCAATGCCATACTCGAGAACTGGTCTCACTCTTCTAGTGTACAGTTTCTTTAGTATGCCTTCGTCTGCTCTCCAGCTAGTGCCAGCAAGTTTCCTCATGATTGCCATTCTTTCTCTGGCTTTCATTCGGTTTCTCTCAATCTGACTTTTCCATGTCATGCGCCGATCAAATGTGACTCCCAGATAGGTTGGGTTGTCGTTTGGCTGCAGGAATTTGCCATTTAGACTTAATTTGGTACTTTGGGGTTTTAATGAAAGCGAGAATATTGTGCATGTGGTTTTCTCCTCGTTTATTTTGACCAGCCATGAGTTCGCCCACTCTTCCAGCGATGTTAGGGCCGTCTGCATCCGATTTTTTGCTATGGTGAGATTCTTTTCAGAGGTCCACATAGCAAGATCGTCTGCAAACATTGAGCTATGGACTCTTCTTGGTATATTCTCTGTAATATCGTTTATATATACCAGGAAGAGTGTGGGTGACAGTACTCCCCCTTGGGGTACTCCCTGCTCGAGTGTCACCTTTTTGCTCCTCTGCCCTTGTACTTGGACTCTGGCCGTTCTGTTTTTGAGGTAGTGGTTGATCCACTTGTACATCTTCCCACAAACATCACTTCTTCTTAGCTTGACTCTAAGTCCATCTTTCCAGACTTTGTCAAATGCCTTTTCCAGATCCACCCAAACAGCTACTGTGTGTTTCTGTGCCTGGTAGGCATCTTCTATCTCCTGGGCTATGAGGATGACCTGGTCCTCAGTGGATCTGTGCTGTCTAAAGCCGGCTTGCTGTGGAATTAGTATTCGTTTTTCTTCCAGATGCCACATCAGTCTGGTGTTTATCATCCGTTTCATCAGCTTGCTGACACAGCTCAGTAGGCTTATGGGCCTGTATCCATTTGGATCTGTTTTGTCCTTTCCTGTTTTTGGTACTGGTACCAGTATTGCGTCTTTCCATGCCTGTGGTACAATTCCCCTTTTCCAGCTTTGGTTCAGGACCGATAGCAGTTTCCTCTTCGCTGTTTGGCCCAGCCCCATCAGCATTTCGTTTGTTATCCCGTCTTTTCCGGGAGATTTCCTTTTCTTTAGTGTTCTCATAGCCTCTTCCATTTCGCGCATTGTTAATTTGGCCATCATGTGCTCTTCAGGTGCCGTATTCATGTTTTCGTGCCCCTTTAGCTCTTCGCTAATGTCTGTATGCTTATCTGCAGGGACCTCGATGTGGTGTGCTCTGGCATAGTGATCGACAAAGGCGTTTGCGGCTTTCTTACCTGTGATCAAGTTCTCGCCCTGCCTATAGTAATTTGTTTATTTGACGGGGTTTCGTCGTTCATGGCTCTGACTAGCTTCCATAGCTTGTTCCCGTCTTTGTCCAGGTTTAGACTTTCCGTTTTATTTTTCCAGCTTTCTCTTGCTGTTTGCTTGAGAGTGTGTTTATACTTCGCCGCGGCGGCTTTGAGAGCGATGTTTGCCTCCATGGATTTTTCTCGCTCTGCCATGTTCCTAGCATTTGTTACTGCATCTTCCACTTTCTGCAACTCATCATTCCAGTAGGGCTTATAGTTTTTCCTAGCTCCTCTTGGGATGGTTTCAGTGGCGGCTTGCATTATTGCCTTGCTTAGGCTCTCTACCATGGGCTTCATTTTGGTGTTTCGTGTGTTGATGGTTTCACACAGCCCATCTGTCAGGATTGCAAATCTGTCCCAGTCGGCTCGTTTGTAATTCCAACGTGGGAGCGGTTTTGTTTCATGTGGGCCTACTTCCATGTCAATGGTTAGCCTGATCGGCCTGTGGTCGCTACCTGCCAGTTGGTTTAGCAGATCAATGTTTCTAAACACATCATATAGAATTAAATGTAATGTGTCCTTATCATGCAAGATAATGTATGGGACTGAGCAAACACCTGATTAATGGAGCTGCTAGCGTCAACAAAAACTAAGTACAAAATGAGGTGAATTCTAGCAGTAACGTTACAAGGTGAGATATTGTCTAGCAGTAACATTACACGGTGAGATGTTGTCTCCCAGTAACATTACACGGTGAGATGTTGTCTAGCAGTAACGTTACAAGGTAAAATGTTGTCTAGCAGTAACATTACAGGGTGAGATGTTGTCTAGCAGTAAAATTACAAGGTAAGATGTTGTCTGGCAGAAACATTACGTGGTAAGATGTTGTCTAGCAGTAACATTACAGGGTGAGATGTTGTCTAGCAGTAACATTACAAGGTCAGATGTTGTCTCGCAGTAACATTACAACGTAAGATGTTGTCTAGCAGTAACATTACAAGGTAAAATGTTGTCTAGCAGTAACATTACAAGGTAAGATGTTGTCTAGCAGTAACGTTATAAGGTAAGATGTTGTCTCGCAGTAACATTACAACGTAAGATGTTGTCTAGCAGTAACGTTATAAGGTAAGATGTGGTTTAGCAGTAACATGTTGAAACGAGAATTTTCTTATATAGCAAATATACACGATCAGCATAGAGGACTGTCATTGATAGCAGTAAGTATACACGAGCACCACCGAGGACTGTCATTGATAGCAGTAAGTATACACGAGTATTCAGAATATATCAGAGTTGCGCACTTTCAGCGCGCCTGTAGGGTGCGGCTTTTGGAGTGCAGTAGCAAACAAAATGTCCAAAGTGTCATTTGTCAAGACAACGTGTCTAGTAAGGATTGAAAAAAAATACCTGTCTGACGGAATACTATCGTCAACAAAGAACGTATCACATGGAATAACCAATGGGATACGCATACCACGATAACACGTCGAAGCTTGAATTTGGTCCATCAATGAACAAAGCCAACATTCCGACATTATCACCAGAACTGCCATTTAGCGGACCACACCGGACAATTTAGCAGTAACATTACAAGTGATATTATTTTGAAAGATTTCGATTAACCAAAATGGCAGTATATCTGTCTTTCGTCAATGTGGTCATTGACCATGATGCCTGATAGTGTCTTTAATGGCAGCCTCAAACTCCCTCCACTTTGCGTGGTCTGATGACATGCGTCCTAGTTCTGAAACATGACTTCCTTTTTGGATTCTATGATTCTTTGCCAAGTTGTCTGAGATATGCCTGTCTTTAAATTGTCCGGTGTGGTCCGCTAAATGGCAGTTCTGGTGATAATGTCGGATTGTTGGCTTTGTTCATTGATGGACCAAATTCAAGCTTCGACGTGTCATCGCGGTTTGCGTATCCCATTAGTTATTCCAGGTGATACGTTCTTTGTTGACGATAGTATTCCGTCAGACAGGTATTTTTTTTTCAATCTTTACTAGACACGTTGTCTTGACAAATGACACTTTGGACATTTTGTTTGCTACTGCACTCCAAAAGCCGCACCCTACAGGCGCGCTGAAAGTGCGCAACTCTGATATATTCTGAACTTTCTGTTTGTGCTATTCTCCAAGCACTTCCAAGTATTGTGGTAGTTGACCAAAGCTGTTCTAGGTGTGTTCAATTGTGTTTGATGACTTTGCCTGCTCCGTCGTCTGACTTAACTTTGCTTCCCATGGATGCAAATATGTCAGCTTAGGCTACTTTTTGTGTCTGTACCATGCGTTAATCGGTGATGGATTAATTGCGATTTGTATCAAGACTTCTGTGTTTTTGATATTAATGATCAATTGTAGTTGTTGGCTAACTTAACTCAACTTAACTTAACTTAAGGTCTTGATACTGCTTTAGAAGACTTTGCAGAGTGTGTATACAACCAGTGTCTTTTACAATCACCTGATTTAAAAATAACTATACAAATCCAATCTATACTTGAATGCATTAATTGACACTGCTTCCACCATTTTCTGTGGCAATGCATTCTAAGCATACACGATTCTCTTACTAAAAATATATTTCCTGGTATCTATTCTGGGCCTTCATTTAATTAATTTGTGACTGTGATCTCTTGTTCTTGCAGGTGGCTTTTTCATGAAAAAAACAATTAGTGTCTAATTTATTCGTTCCGTCCATTATCTTATAAACCTGTCTTCAATCATCTCGAATTTTTCTCTTTTCTATACACTGTAGATCAATTTTGCTAAGCCTTTACTCATAACTGTAATTCTGGAATTCCACTATCAGCTTCGCCGTTCTTCATTGTTTCCTTTCCAGCATGTTTATATCTCCTCTACGATAAGGACGCCAGACCTGTACACAGTACTATAATCTTGGTTTAACTAATACGTTATACAGTTTAACTATCACTTCCATGCTCCTGTGTTTAATATTTCTTTTTATCATACCTAACATTGTTATTTGCCTTTTTCGCTGTCACGTAGACTTGCTCAATCACCTTATCTGTATGATCTATTATAACACCTAGATAGTTTTCCTTTTCTATCTTTCTAATATATCTCCCGTTCTGAAATTAAACTCCATATTAAATCTACCTACGTGGGTGACTGTCCATGTATCTACATTAAACTTCATTTGCCATCTCTCAGACCATAGGCTATATGCACTTAGTCTTTGAGTTTTTCTCTCGCTTGTTTTTGCATGAGTTTGAAAATAATGCAATGACATATTCATAGTCCGTGTCTACCAGTGCAGTACGTAATGTCCGTTATTGCATAAAGAATGACAACGTAACGTAACAACACTTCTAACCTGTCGAAGCTGGCCAGAAAGTTTAGATGTATTCATTTCAGAACTTCTCACGCTCTCAGATACAACCCCTTTTTTCCACATTTGCTGTATCCTTCACATAAGCTTGGATCCGACAGACACAAACATTCACTGAAGGATTCTCATATATAATTCATGAAAAAAACCCAAAAGAGGATTGCTTTAAGCTATTGGAGATGTTGCGAACGTCTATGTGTAATTATCTGGCGTCTTATACAGGAAATAATAATATTAAAGTTAGCGTGTTCTCGAGATAAGCTTTATTAGCGCACGTGGGCGACACTTAGATAACGAAAGAGTATTTTTAATTAATAATAAAAGAGCATACGTCATGAAATTGATGAGGAACCACAGATCTATAAGTTAAAAATACAAATTGGAAGTAGATTGCTTTTACGTCAAATGAAAATCAATGACACAGATATGTTAAGATAATAAGAAATCTAAGTGTTACGGAAGCAGGCACAAGAGGTATCGATAACGGTTTATAAGATGCAATTCTTTTACAGAGAATAACAAATTCAGAAACATATTTAAAAAAACTGCGTAGCATGTACATTCAGTCATCTGAGCAATTATAATCTGATTACATAAAAAAATGTGTTTTTTTAATATAACCAGAATTAATTCAGAGAACTGAATTTGAACCAGCAGAGAAAGAAACGAGTTTGGAGACTAAACAAAATGTTAAAGAACTGTGATAGATAGTACGGATATGATTTAAAGGACAGAGATGAAGAGATAAAGAGGACTGTATAAAATAGGAATGGATGACAGCATGTGTTGTAAACACAAGAGAAACGAGACGGATTATGCCATGGCTTGAAAGTTAATGGAACCTTTCATCTTTGGTTATTAGTAGTCAGAGAGCCACTTCAATTAATGGTGCACGCAGCATATTGTGTAAATCTAGTTGCGATTCTCCGTTGATTTTTTGCACTAACATTCCCAGCAGACCAGTTGCATGTTGCATTTGTACGTTTACACGTGTCTCTCTTCCCAAAGTCTACGTTTACACGTGTCTCTCTTCCCAAAGTCTACAAATCCAATCTGTTATCTCCGAGATTCAGTCGCGTTTGTCCATTTGCTTGACCGAGATTCAGTCGCGTTTGTCCATTAGAATGGCTGAGATTCAGTCACGTTTGTCCATAAGCTTGGCCGAGATTCAGTCGCGTTTGTCCATTAGCCTGGCCGAGATTCAGTCGCCTTTGTCCATTAGCCTGGCCGAGATTCAGTCGCGTTTGTCCATTAGCTTGGTTGAGATTCAGTCGCGTTCTCCATGAACTTGGCCGAGATTTAGTCGCGTTTGTCCATTTGCTTGGTCGAGATTCAGTCGCGTTTGTCCATTAGATTGGCCGAGATTCAGTCGCGTTTGTCCATTAGCCTGGCCGAGATTCAGTCGCGTTTGTCCATTAGCCTGACCGAGATTCAGTCGCGTTTGTCCATTAGCTTAGCCGAGATTCAGTCGCGTTTGTCCATTAGCCTGGCCGAGATTCAGTCGCGTTTGTCCATTAGCCTGGCCGAGATTCAGTCGCGATTGTCCATTAGCCTGGCTGAGATTCAGTCGCGTTTGTCCATTAGCCTGGCGGAGATTCAGTCGCGTTTGTCCATTAGCCTGGCGGAGATTCAGTCGCGTTTGTCCATTAGCCTGGCTGAGATTCAGTCGCGTTTGTCCATTAGCCTGGCTGAGATTCAGTCGCGTTTGTCCATTAGCCTGGCGGAGATTCAGTCGCGTTTTTCCATTAGCCTGGCCTAGATTCAGTCGCCTTTGTCCATTAGCTTGGTTGAGATTCAGTCGCGTTTCTCCATGAATTTGGCCGAGATTCAGTCGCTTTTGTCCATTAGCCTGGCCGAGATTCAGTCGCGTTTGTCCATTAGCCTGGCCGAGATTCAGTCGCGTTTGTCCATTATCCTGGCCGAGATTTAGTCGCGTTTGTCCATTAGCCTGGCCGAGATTCAGTCGCCTTTGTCCATTAGCTTGGTTGATATTCAGTCGCGTTTGTCCATAATCTTGGCCGAGATTCAGTCGCCTTTGTCCATTAGCCTGGCCGAGATTCAGTCGCGTTTGTCCATTAGCTTGGTTGAGATTCAGTCGCGTTCTCCATGAACTTGGCCGAGATTCAGTCGCGTTTGTCCATTAGCTTGGTTGAGATTCAGTCGCGTTCTCCATGAACTTGGCCGAGATTTAGTCGCGTTTGTCCATTAGCTTGATCGAGATTCAGTCGCGTTTGTCCATTAGCTTGGCCGAGATTCAGTCGCGTTTGTCCATTAGCCTGGCCGAGATTCAGTCGCGTTTGTCCATTAGCCTGACCGAGATTCAGTCGCGTTTGTCCATTAGCTTAGCCGAGATTCAGTCGCGTTTGTCCATTAGCCTGGCTGAGATTCAGTCGCGTTTGTCCATTAGCCTGGCCTTGATTAAGTCGCGTTTGTCTATTAGCTTGGCCGAGATTCAGTCGCGTTTGTCCATTAGCCTGGCCGAGATTCAGTCGCCTTTTTCCATTAGCTTGGTTGAGATTCAGTCGCGTTTCTCCATGAATTTGGCCGAGATTCAGTCGCTTTTGTCCATTAGTATGGCCGAGATTCAGTCGCGTTTGTCCATTATCGTGGCTGAGATTCAGTCGCGTTGGTCCATAAGCCTGGCCGAGATTCAGTCGCGTTTGTCCATTAGCCTGGCTGAGATTCAGTCGCGTTTGTCCATTAGCCTGGCCGAGATTCAGTCGCCTTTTTCGATTAGCTTGGTTGATATTCAGTCGCGTTTATCCATGAATTTGGCCGAGATTCAGTCGCGTTTGTCCATTAGAATGGCTGAGATTCAGTCGCGTTTGTCCATAAGCTTGGCCGAGATTCAGTCGCCTTTTACCATTAGCCTGGCCAAGATTCAGTCCCGTTTGTCCATTATCCTGGCTGAGATTCAGTCGCGTTTGTCCATTAGCTTGGCCGAGATTCAGTCGCGTTTGTCCATTAGCCTGGCTTTTGGCAGAATACATTTTTGGTCTATAATTCTAAATTTATGCCGCCTCTCACAGCTACCCTCTCGCTGCATTATTACCCAAAACACATCTAAGAACATGAGGACAATATTGATATCTATGACAGTGTCAGTGTCAGTCATGTGGCAGATCTGATAGAAGTGGGAGCCCGATCTCACTTAGCTACTGTTGTAAGTAGCGGTACTTTAAATGTTGGAAGCTAATCTTAGCTGGCCGGTAAGCAACCAGGTGAGAAATACATTTCACGTCTGAGAGTTCTGTCAGTTCCGCACCTCCACCATATTACTTAAGTTATTCGTAGATTTTACTGGACTGCTAAAAGTGTTTATATGCTTAGCAAGAATGCAAAATGTGTTTGTATGCATCAAATGTATTTTTCATCATACATATTTTTTAGTTTAATTTATTTTCTGCTCAGTTATTAGTTTATTATACAATACTCAACTTTTTTGTCACCGTTTACAGGGGACATTGATATCATAGTGTTCGTTCTTGCGTTAATGTCTTCCAAAAGTAGCTCGTACTACATTCTATCATCATCTTTCAGTATTCCAGACGATCAGCTCTGCATACTTGTTCCCAACTATTGCAACTCTTAAAAGTGGTACAGATCGATACAGGTCCGTCAGCTGCGATCGGCATTTATCAATAAAGACAGATAACAGCCGACCCATTAACACTCAAAAAAAGTCACAGACGGAAATTAAACACCTGGTGTAACCGACACCGGAAGTGACGATACAATAAATTACATTGGATTTCATAATGTAGTTTCCCAATAACTATGGAGGCTATAACAGCAACGGATTTCTTCTGATTGTAAATTTTTTTTATTTTAAACGACTTGAATTGACTATGAGAAAGAAACCAGAACAGTGTTAATGGATCACCTCGTCGTCTGCAATTCAATGTAACATTCTGAAAAAATTGAAACCTTTCAAAACGTAATGTTTTATTTTTGTGCTTCTAAACTGATTAAAACTAATGATTTCAGATATCTACATTTGCTTATTGCTATTGTTTATGCTATAAGCTATTTTCTTTCTTTGTATCGGTCCATGCTGTCATTTACTTTACATTTACTGACTCAGCAATTGCTCTTGATATTTACACACAAAAGATATATTGATTTTTGAAAACGGTCGATCAAAACCTGCCAGAGATTGTGCAATTTTTATGGAATCACCTTTCATTTTTTCACTTTTCACATAGCGCAAACATCAGAATGGAAATAAGTACATTTCACATGACGCAGACATCTGCATAGAGGTAAGTACATTTCACATGACGCAGACATCAGTATTAAGTAAGTAAATTTCACATGACGCAGACATCAGTATTAAGTAAGTAAATTTCATAGAGCACAGACATCAGTATAGAAGATACTCAATTTCACATAGCACAAACATCAGTATAGAAGTAAGTACACATTTCATAACGTTTACAAATTGTGCTTGTCAAAAAGGAGTTCTAGAAGCTGTGTAGAAATTGCTGATAAATCAAATTGTATTTCTTTAGAGATGGAAAACGTTATACGGGATGTGCTTTTAACCTAAGATCCACAGGCGGCCACGAACGCAAACTTGATAGCGATAAAATTATATTGATATTTTCAGTAACATATGTCTTTTTATTTTATCTGCTTATAGTACACATTTCTTTAATGTCTTACATGTAACTTAAAATACATTGCTTGTCGCGTCAGGGTCAGACGCAATACATTGACCAAGACCACACCTATTTTCCTGGAAAATGTATGTTTTCAAGGCGGGATATGGAACGACTTGATACCCGTAGTAGTGAGCGACCCGCCGTTGAAGCCAATCATAGCACAACAGCCTAGTCCCCATTGATCCGCCCACTCAAGATGTGAGGAAAGCTTCTGTAACTCTTCACCTAACGTCCCTTTCAGTGCGCACAAACAAATAAACGTACTGATTGTGAGCATTCAACAACAACACACGGAATTATCAAATACAAAACTTTATAACCAAGCAAAAGTATTGACTTAAAAAAGTGTAAATTTACTCAAACATTTTATCATAACTTTGTGTATTATTTTTTAAATTTTACATACCTTATTTATGTTGTTTACAAATTGTGTTAAACTGTCTGTCAATATCATTAGTATTTTTCTGTAAACCTAAAGTATCTTTTTTTATTCATTGAAACACATTCAGAGAACTGATCTTAATGTTTGACTAGATTGTTATAGCTGTAAGAGTAAAGCGAGGTGCAAGTGTAGCGTCATACCACCATAAGTTACTGGGGTACTTGCAGCTCAAACTAAAAAAGTACCCAGTACAGGGCGCAAGGAGAAAAAAATATAACGTGAACCTATTACAACACCAGGAGAAGAAGAAGACATAATTTAGCTGAAAACTTAATAACAGATACCAAGTGCTACAAGAGCTATATGAGGATGAAGAAATGGACATTAATAGTGTGTGGAACAAGGCTAAAGAATTGTGGAATAAGACATGTGAAGAAACTATTGGATTCAAGAGAAACCAACACAAAGAATTGATCACAACAGAGACATTACATAAAAATAGAAGAAAGGAACAAGAAGAAAGCTATACTCAACAATTGGCGAGCCCAAGCCACCAAAGCAGAAGCACAGAGTAATTATACTGTTACAGACAAAAATAAAAGGGAATATATTGACAAGCTGGCACAGGAGGTAGAGGATGCAGTATAGAAATGAAATATGAGAGATCTCTACTCATTAACAAATAAAATGGCAAATACATATATACAGACAGACATACCAATCAAAGAGAACACATGATACTGACATCATCGGAGGAACAACATAAACGATGGGTTGAGTATTTCAAAGAAAGTCTAAACAGACCTCCACCACAAGAAGCACCAAACATCTTATCAGCAGAGGAGATCCAGAGCTTAGACGGCAACCCACCAAGTAAGATAGAAATCCAAAGGGCTATATACAAATAAAGAAAGGGAAAGCGGCAGGACCAGATGGAATAGCAGCAGAAGCCATAAAGGCAGATATAGATTAGGCCACTGATAATTGCAAGGATTTTCCAAGAAGATATGGGAAGAAGAAAGATGGCCAACAGAATGGAAAGAGGGACATCTGATTACACTGCATTAGAAGGCGGACCTTGCAGATTGCAGCAATTATAGGGGAATTACATTACTGTCGGTGCCAGGCAAGATATTCAACAGAATCATCTTGGACAGATTTAAAACTGAAGTAGACAAAAACCTCAGAGAGGAACAGGCAGGATTTCGTCAGAGAAGATCATGCACAGATCATATAGCTACGCTACGCATCATAGTAGAACAAATTTTATAGACTTTGAAAAGGCGTTTGACAGTGTGGATAGAAGTACTTTATGGCAACTGTTGAGACACTATGGGATACCAGAGAAGTACACAATCCTCATCCAGATTATGTACAAAGACACAGTTGGTAGAGTGGTACATGAAGGAGTACTAACTGACGTCTTAGGGGTGCAAACAGGGGTGAAACAGGGATGCCTGCTCTCGCCTTTCCTGTTCTTGTTGGCTATAGATTGTATAATATAGACATCAATCCAATGCACACAAACTGGTATTCAGTGGACACTATTGTTACTATTGTCAACCTAGATTACGCAGATGATCTGGTACTTTTGTAAGAGTAACTTGATAAAGCGAAAGAACAATCGACCAAACTGGAATTGAATATCAACATGAAGAAAACCAAGGTCCTTAAACTCAACACTAACAACAAAGAACTAATCATGCTGGAGGAAGTGAATACCTTGACCTATTTAGGCAGCACAATAGACACATCAAGAGGTACAGATGTAAGGATCAGAATTGGAAAGGCAAGAGAGGCATTCCTGACACTAAATAACATATGGAGATCCAGAGATATCAAGATTCACACCAAAGTTAGAATATTCAACACCAGTGTCAAGTCAGTGTTGCTGTATGGAGCGGAGACATGTAGAACGACCAAGGTCATACAACAATAACTGCAGTCCCTTGTTAACATATGTCTACAAAAGATAATGAGCATAAAGTGGCAGGGCATGAAGAGGAATGAAGACATGAAAAAAGAGCCAACAACAGTAGGCATTAAACAATGAAACGAAGAAAATGGGGCTAGATAGGACATACTCTGCGGAAGGCACAGTCTAACATAGCTAGGCAGACTCTTACATGGAATTCTCAAGAGAAGAGAGAGAGAGAGAGAGAGAGAGAGAGAGAGAGAGAGAGAGAGAGAGAGAACAGAGCGAGAGAGAGATAGAGAAGTAGGTCCAAAAATACGTGGAGAAGAGAATGTGAGAAGAAGCTAAAACTAAATAATGACACTTGAAGGGAGGTAGCAAGAACATCCCAGCTGGGGAGATGTTGTTGATGACCTATACACCGAGGGGAGTCACATGCTTTGGTTGAATTCTTGAGATTGTTATAGCGGCCCATAAGCTCCACCAGGCTATTAAAAAGGCATCACACTCTTTACCAAACTACATAAATGTCAAACGGAAACATGTGCTTCACCATATTATTATTAGGTTTCGTATCTCTCTCCCAGATTAGTTAAAGGGGTCCCTAGATTTTGCTGGACGGCTAAAAGTGCTTATATGCTTCTCAAGGCTGCAATAAGTGTTTATTTGCTTCACAAGGCTAATAAAACTGTATATGCTTCACAAGACTGTTTACACTATATGCTTATCAAATCTGTTAAAACTGTATATGCTTCTCAAGGCTGCAATAAGTGTTTTATTTGCTTCACAAGGCTGTTAAAACTATATATGCTTCACAGTGCTGTTAAAACTATATATGCTTCACAGGGCTGTTAAAACTGTATATGCTTCACAAGACTGTTAAAACTGTAAATGCTTCACAAAACTGTTAAAACTGTATATGCTTCACAGGGCTGTTAAAACTGTATATGCTTCACAGGGCTGTTAAAACTATATATGCTACACAGTGCTGTTAAAACTATATATGCTTCACAGGGCTGTTAAAATTATATGCTTCACAATGCTGACAAAACTGTATGTTTCACAAGGCCGCAAATGTGTTCATTTGCTTGAGAAGACTGCTAAAAGTGTTTGCATGCTTAACCAGGTTTCTATAAGTGCTCATAAACTTCACAAGAAACAACATCAGCCGAAAAAGAATGGACAACGTTTAAAACGGATATCGCAGAAGCAGTCAAAGAAACACGTAGGGCTGTAAAGTCATAAAGTCAAGAGGTTGAAGACATTTAATGACAGCGGGATTGAGCGGCGAAGAAAAAACAGTTACGGAAGAGAAGAACAATAAATAACAAACATGCGTCAAAAGCAAAAAAGGAACAACATGATGTGGTGTGTTGATTTTTGACTGATGTTCTGAAATGCGGATAATTCATTGACAGTTGATAGATACGTTGAACAGCTGCTATCGGCGTTGGTGTTACTACCCGAAGTGCTTGACCACCTAGAGGCATCCTGTCATTGAACTCAGAACTTACTACCCGAAGTGCTTGACCACCTAGAGGCATCCTGTCGTAGAACTCGGAACTTACTACCCGAAGTGCTTGACCACTTAGAGGCATCCTGTCGTAGAACTCGGAACTTACTACCCGAAGTGCTTGACCACCTAGAGGCATCCTGTCGCAGAACTCGGAACTTACTACCCCGTTCGTTCACTTGATGGAGTGACAGGCTGAATCTTCATTCACCAATATCTTTTGGTAGCTCCCCCCCCCCCCTCCTCTTTCGCTCGCCCCATTGCTGTTTTAAATAAGCGGAGAATATACCAATGCTTCTCGTTGGTTTATGTCACTAGTGGTCGGCCATATTTAAACCGCTACTTTGCCGTCAAATGGCTCGTCTGCACCGGTTTAATGCACGTAGGACACACTTGATACTGCCAACTTACATGATAATGGCAAGGCGTTTGGAATTGCTGTATCTATTGGAAGGATTTCATTTAAAGCTTCGTCGGATTTGCACTTTTATGTTTCCATAGCAACCATAAAGAGAGAACTAATTAAAATGACATCACATACGCAATCAGCAACACTTGTGGCTAGATCTGATGCCACAACATATTATACAAGTCTTTAATATTTCTTTTATGTTCCATTTGAACTCCTTAGAAAGCATATGGTCACTGCTGCCTCTTGTCCACTTTAGGAAGTCTAGGTCAAACAATTATTGCAGAAGTGGTTTTTGTTCCAATGCATTTTACATGACGAGGTTGCAAGTCTCATTCACAACCTTTTATTATTGCCGCTCTTTGCGACATGCTTAACACACATCATTGGACACATTCTCTGTTCTAGTGATTTACAAACAAATTATGACTACTCGGTGGGCAGTTTAAGATCTACACATACATTTTGACTACGTAGTTGACATTTAAAGATCTACACATACATTTTGACTACGTAGTTGACATTTAAAGATCTACCCATATATTTTAACTACGTAGTTGACATTAAAAGATCTACACATACATTTTGACTACGTAGTTGACATTTAAAGATCTGCATATACATTTTGACTACGTAGTTGACATTTAAAGATCTACACATACATTTGGACTACGTAGTTGACATTTAAAGATCTGCATATACATTTTGACTACGTAGTTGACATTTAAAGATCTACACATACATTTGGACTACGTAGTTGACATTTAAAGATCTACACATACATTTTGACTACGTAGTTGACATTTAATGATCTACACAGACAATTTGACTACTTAGTAGACAGTTACATAAGTGAAATCCCGAATGTTCAGTAAAGAAGATGATAACTATCATGCTCCAATCATCGGAGTGTTGCATGCAGCATACATCAAATGCAAGGCAACAACACTCTATCACCTCTTTGCTCGACAGAAGATGAATGGGAATGTAAGAATACCTCTTTCATGTCTGTCTTCATACCTTTGCTCATCCCTTCATTACGCCATTTTTGGAAACATGATGATCACATAGGTACACACAATACATCAAACGTGATATCTACTTTTAAAGTTCAGGTGCCAGATATGCCACTTTCATTCGTTGTTGCAAGCCATTTAGAATTCAGCTACGGTATAAGGCGGTGCTCTGGGAGCAAGGAATCATATCGTGATTTAAGCTTTTCGTGTTAGAAAATTATGGTAATTTTCCTGCATATAGAATGTCGAGCGTCGTGAGAGATGTACGATTTAATGTCGCGTCCAGCAAACACAAAGGACACATCTGTCTGTCACGCTAATGTGGACACTGGCTAAATGAGAATTGGTTTAGTTTATTCGCAATAAATTGAAAATATCAACATGTGTTCAGGAGGAATTCACATTTTCTAAACGTTAATTGACTAAAACACATCCATACGAAAGTACGTAGCCACGCTGGCACAACGTTAAAAGCGTATTCGCGTTGTAACGTATCGCCTTATAACGAGTTTGAACTGTACTCACACACTAGCACACACATAATCCCGCATATACATTTACAAGTACCAATACACCACATCTATATTCATTAACACACACATTCTTTTTTATACATAAAATATTTACATCCATTCATTCACACTCGCAAGTGCACATACTCAGACAGAGTAGCATCGATTTGCACACTCATAAATACATGCACTCATACAAATTATAGTATACCCTTTCCCACACACCGACTTGCACACCAACTCACACACAATTACACCCATTTACACACACACACAGACACACATACACACAATAAGAAGCGTCTTTTACACCAACTCACGCGTCGAGAAGTATATTATACGACCATTCACACATAATTACAGCCATTCACAAATTTTTATAAGTACACCAACCCAAAGAGAATGACAACCATTCACTTACTCACAGTACATCCACGCACACAATTACGCTCATCCACACACACTCACACTTATACACACGCAAAACAGCGCAACACATACTAACAAACATTTACAAACACACACACCAATCTAGCATATTATACCCATCAACAACAAAATACATGAAAGCAGCGAGATATCAATTTGGCACATGCCTTGTGCTGTAAACGTACCTGTGCTACTGTTACATACATAACAAACATATTTACATCATACAAATTATCGTTTCTATTTTGGTACATGGAAGCTACACATCAATATGTCCCTGTCTAAAGCGACCACATTTCTGTAGTTATCCAAACGATTTTATACATCACAGTTGTTTACTTGGACCTTGAGTGGGCTCTGAAATGCGACAGTTATTTTCTAACCGTATTTTACTTTGTCTACGTTATCGAGCGGATGGAACTAATAGCGGTGTGCTAGCCATCTCAGAAACGACAGGCCTTGACATCAAGGATTTTCCAGGGTCAAATTCGCACTACTTCCTCTTCGATTAACAGTAGCGCTTTTAAAGCTAAGTTTACTATAGCTGGGGCATTCAATTAAAAACTTAAAACAAATTATGCGAAATAAAACACTCTGAAACACTGATTTTAAGAAATGTTATATGCAATTCCCATTTGATGTGTGTGTTTGTGTGTGTATGTGTGTATATGTGTGTATGTCTATATATGTGTGTATCATTGTGTATGTGTGTGTGTGTAGTCCCGCGGTAGGCAACATAAATTGAATAAAATAAATGTCGTACATTTTTGAGCCAAAGCTGAGAGATAAGGTTCTCTTTTCACAAGACACGAACAAACGAAAGCGCCAAACGATGAGTGTTCGAAGCCTGTATGTTTCAAACGTCTGCTGGTCTAAAAGCATGTGAGATCGGGTCGCTTAATCCTATTAGAGACGGGCGACATATTCTGTGTGCAGCCACTGTGCATGTAAAAGATCTCACGCCAGTTGAAAATCGAAAAGAGCAGGTTGTTAGCATTTGTTTGCGCATACATTCTTAAAGTAATCTCAATTTCTCCTCAATAGTGGCCTGCAAGCAGGCTTAAAGTCGGCATCCTCTCCATCATACAAAAACAGATTAGGCCAATCATCTGTTTGTCTGCACCTTTTATATACAAAAGGACCTCTACACTTACCAAGGGGTAGAAGAAAAGCGCCATCTGTTAGACATCTAGATCGTTGTTAACATCATCGCACGTCCAATTTTACTGCAGTAGAGCAGGCGATTACAACAACATTTAGCCATCTTGCATTACGTATGTGTAACAGTATTTTATATGCTTTTATAGAACTGATTTTATATCTTGAGGTTGACAGTCTCATATGCAACCGTATTTAGTCTGCATTTCTGACACAGTTGAGTTAATTCATTCTCTATACATGACACGCGTAGTAGAGTTAGTTCTTCTGTACTTTCTTTATTTTGTCGTCTAACTTTCTACCAGGTTGTAGCCCAGTGTCGTCTCACTTTCTACCGGGTTGTAGCCCAGTGTCGTGGAATGTATTTGTCTTTCGCCTCTCTCGTGACCCGAGTAACATGTTTTCCCATTTTACATCAGGTCGCTATCTATCCATCTTTTTCTCGATCTACCTCTAGCCCTTCTTCGTGATGTTCTCATGTAGAAAGGTGCATGAAAAATATGGTCTGACTGCATTCTCACAATATGGCCAAACCAATTCATTCTCTATTGCTCGATGTAATGTAGGCAGGGAATTGTTCCAACTTTCTCCCTAATACTCATATTTGTGATTCTGTCTCTTCTGTATTCGTTAGTGACCTTTCGTAGACACCGAATTTCGCAGGTGGTTAGCTTTTGTCGGTAGCACAGGGTTAGATTCTATTTACCCTCTTGTTTTTTTTGTGTGGAGGGAAAAATTGGGATGTCATAGGAGTGGGGGCAGCTGGTAGGTGGCAACGTTTGCCCTCTGCACTCTCGTGTCTATCTCTTTGTTGAGTCTGCCAAATACTTAAATTCTTGTACCTGCTTTATTTTTGTTTCATTCACACGAATATCAAGTGTGGTGTGCTGTCCACCTACATTCATTGCCTCTGGTTTAGATGTGTTGAAATTCATAACGTACTTTTGACAGTTCAAGTAGAATGAGTCAATATGACTTTGTAGATTTTGTTTATTGATCATTGATTATCTGCAAAGAGCAATCCGTTGATACTTTCCTGTTCTGTATTTGCCTTCTGTGTGATTTTATTCAAATAAGTGACAAAGAGGAGTGGCGAGAGAGCACAACCCTGCCTGACGTCTTATGAAATGTGGAACCACTCCGACATACCTTCTGAGAGTTAATTCACTCTCTATAAATGAAGCACGTATTAGAGTTAATTAATTGATCTTATAGTTAGTTGCCCACCGCAAGCAATGATGACAGCATCATCAGAAATGATGGAAACGACGTTCTATAAATGTCATGCTATATAATGATGATTAGAGTTAATAAATTCACATTTTAAGATACGACTGAACTAAGAAACATAATGATCAAGATTTCACCTCAAGTACTGGGAACAGATTGTGTCCCAACAGTCTGGCCTACGACGTGGTGCTGGACACATAGAGATAAGCTTATTGAAAAGTAATACGTTAGACTATAGCTAGGAAAGTTGCAGTCCACCTTCTCAACTACACCCCGGGATGTAAGAAGAGCCACTGTAACCCGCCACAAAAAAGCTTTGCCAAGAGTTAATTCAATTCAGCACATATGATTTCGAAAACATGGTGTACATGGTAGCGTTCATTCATTCGCCCTTTAACTCTAAAGTACAGCATAGCAAACCACTGCAGCTGGCCATTTTAAAAATTAGACTTTCTAAAGGATTAGATTTTGACAACAAAGGTAAGGAGTTCAACTACCGTTTCCGGCACGCGCCAATTGACCTGTTGACCTAGATATAAATGGATACTTGCTTTACCGTAAGGGGACGAAAAGACAGAGAGGAAATCAATGAGTCACACCATCTCATATATAAGCTGAGGCTCGTACAATAAAGTATCTAACACTTTATCTTTGACAGCAGTGTCTGCTATATGACTGCCTTTACCTGTTTCCAAGCATTTACAACCATTTACCTTTTCGCTTCAATGTAATGCATAGGTTTTTGACTGTTGTATACGAACTGTAGTGGCGATACATTATATTGGCAATGATTTTTATATGACGAGGTACAGGTGCCACGACATGCAGGAAGGTGACAGTAGTGTTGTCCTATTGATCCTTGGGACCAATCGAGTGAGATAGTAGAGTACTGCGGATTGATTCTAGCCTCCCCAGTAGGGGCATCTGGGATTAGTACAGGAGAGATGTTAAGAGAGTTCTGTCAATCCCAACAGTCTAATCCTAAGTTATGTTTCTTTATCACGTCACAAACAATTATAAATTATATGATGGTTCCTTCTGGCTGTAATGTAATTTGAAGACATGTTGTGCCCTTAGTCATTTGAAAACAATTTCTGCCATTAGTAATTTGAAATCAATTTCTGCCATTAGTAATTTGAAAACAATTTCTGCCATTAGTAATTTGAAAACAATTTCTGCCATTAGTAATTTGAAAACAATTTCTGCCATTAGTAATTTGACAACACTTTCTGCAATTAGTAATTTGAAGACATGTTGTGCCCTTGGTAATTTAAAACCAATTTCTGTCATTAGTAATTTAAAGACACTTCCTGCCACAAGCAATTTCAAGACACATTCTGTTATTAGTAATTTGAAATAACTTCCTGCAATTAGTAATTTGAAAATACTTTCTGCCATTACCACTTTGAAGACGCTTTCTGCCATTAGTATTTTGAAAATACTTTCGAGCATTGGTAATTTGAAGACAATTTCTGTCAATAGTAATTTGAAGACACTTACTGCCATTAGTAGTTTGAAAACACATTCTGCCTTTAGTTATTTGAAGACACTTTCTTCCATCAGTAATTTGAATATACGTTCTTCAATTAGTCGCTGGAAGAAAAATTACGATATGTAAATTCGAAGCCACCTTTTGCCATTTCTGAGTATTTCTATATATCTGTATAAACAATATTTAATGGGTGAATTTTACAATATAAAAGTTAAATTTATTTGAATTATATTAATATGTAAGGGCCTGTGCAGGGGGTCTGTTGTTCAAACTGAGCTAAATTAACATGGACAATATTTATGCGTCAACACGTGTGCAATAAACTGCCAGCAGTTTAATTGTTGTTTGAGATTGGTCATTTCTGATAAGATGTCATTAGTTTGATTAGCAGGCATAATAAACCTTCTGGTATTTGTTAACATTAGTTATGTTAGGAACTGGAGTCACTCATGAGAAACGGGAAATTCAGTAAAGTACTATATACTCTCATGAAACTCTTCTTTAGTATATCTAACTACAATCTAATAGAAATGATTTATATCATGTTGGACTAGAGCGTCAAATACACATTTTCAGACTTATATACATTCAGAGTCCTGGGCATCATGCCAGACTTCCATGTTTACAGTGTTCAAGAACATCGTTTCCCCTCAACATTTCCAATATTGGATGTTTCCAGAAGAATTTGGCAGATCACCAGAGTCTCGTGTTTACAGTCCTTCGATGTTAGTTTAAATACATTGGAGGGCTGTTTTATGATCATTGATGCTATTGTAGTGCTTCGGTGGTGATAGTATTGGTTCGACTGAAAAGACATTTTCAAGCAATGCCCAATTGCTGTGAAATTACAATATACTTGAAGGCTCCTGTCATGTCTCAAACTAAGAATAAAACATCTCATCCGCCTTAAAATTAGAATTGCCTAATTAATGAGCTGTGAAAGCGTAAGGCTTTTCGAGTCTAATTTTAACTGAGTAGATTACTATCCTAAAAGTTGCAACATTTATCTACACCACGACACGACTTCAACATAGAAAAACACAGTTAAAACTAGTCGGACATAAAACAAAACAATATCATTTGTTGACTTCAATAATGGTTACATAATTTCAACAACCGAAAAGAACTCCTGAAGGAAATAATTATATTATAATTATAAATATATATATATATATATATATATATATATATATATATATATATATATATATATATATATATATATATATATATATATATACTAAACTACCACAAAAGCTATAAGAAAGTGCTAATGATCTTACTCCTGTAAACTACATAAAACCCAGATTCTACGTCTCATATGAAATAACATAAATCCTAAACTTAGTCAAATTCAATAGTATTATAAATCAATGGTTTTATATCTAAGTCGTCTCCCAGATAGTCTACGTTGTTGATGATCTGTCGTTCCTGTCAGGGTTGCTGCTTTTAGGCTGTTAAACATCTCAACTTAAGTTACCACAGGAGTTATGTTTCACTTACATGTTTGAGCAGTTCTCAAGTGTTTCAAACCTACCGTTTTGGTGCCCGTGTTACACCTATGTCGAATAAATTCATTCTCTGAGGGCTCAAGTGATGCACCTCTCCTTTCGAACTCACATACCTTTGGGATCGCAGTCCCTAGGACTCATAAATCGTGCTGAACTCTCAAACAACTGGGATCAGGAAGAGCCACCGTTCTTCCACATATACCAATTGCATTGGCTCCTAGGAGAACAGCCGGACTGCTTTCTAGATCCACTCGATTCGTACCGAGACGAATCTACTCACGCCACGTGATCAGATCTCTATTTCCTTTTGTTAACAGGGTGTCACACTCACACAAATGAGCGATAGTGCAAGGTTATATGTGTATGATGGGTTAGCCACTCAGTGAACGCTTTCTCTCTTTCTCTCTCTGGATCCCCCAATCCTTTGAGGCATTGTCTTGTATATCTTATTTACTTAGCTCTAGAAACAAATATTGCCGACCACTGGTGTTCATCCGTAGGCTGATTATCCATCACTCTAATTTTTTTCCCTGCCAATCTAGCGTCCCATTGACTGCACGAAACATAGGTCCTTGTACCTTTTCTGTGCCAGCCTGTTGTGTGCGTTCTAATCTTCAATAAAAACTCATACCACTTAGGTCCTATACTAGAATTGGTTAAACCGACACCCACCCTCAAACAAGCCAAGTTCCCCACGTTTGTTGTGAACCTTTGCCTCTCCTTCCTTTGTCGACCAAGTGTCGAAGCAGTGATTGACCCTGGCGTGACCTGCGTTCGTCCAACGCATTCATGCAACCATTGTTTCTTACAGTCGCCACCCCAATCTCTTCTGTACTAAACGTCCATGTTCCAGCTAGAACTTACACAGAACAATCCAAACCTCAGACACTGTCAACAAAAATGTCTGGAACATTAGAATATAAGTAGTTGTCCTGCCCCTCACTGAAAGTTTTGAGACAGCCAACGAACCTTGATTTTTTAGTCACTCCTCTTCTACCACTGTGGAGGTCTAGATGTTTTTTTTTATACTTTCAATCGATTGTGCAGAAAAGGATATGATTGGCCTGTTGTGACTTCGAATGATTGGTAAACCTCATCCATTTGACCTTCATTCCGGCCAATGGTAGGAGTTCGTTATCTCTAGAAACTTTGATCGGACAGTGGCTATCATCCTGATATTTACTTCTTCAACTGTCAAGGTTTTTTTTTATGTGCACAGTTGATACTTGCGGGATACAAACCACCGATCGTTACACGCTTTCTTTATTTTGTTGTTTCAGCTATAATCACCCCACAACAGAACCCAACCATTGAAAACATCCTTTATAGCTTGGCTTGGCTTCGTTCGTTCTCAATCTCCCGCTACCAAGCCCTAAAAGGGCTTAAGTAGCAAAATGTAATCCCCAGAACAGAATGCGTTGTGTCGTAGTTTACAGCTTGACTGCGATATTTGAACCTTTCGGTCCAACACATCCGACTTCAGTAATCATTTTTTGAGTACCGGGTTAGCATTTCCTCTTCGATCTTTTTTCCTTAGTCAGTCTGCCCTGCTGCAGCCTGTTATCAATGATCACCGCGTGGAGGTGTAGAAGGGTATTGGCAGCTCTGTTTCACTGGCCCTGACGCTAGCAATCAGCTATGGATCGCTGACGACTGTAGCTCATGCGCTGCTCAGCATCTTGATCCCAAAAACATCCCTTATGACAGACCTGAAAAACATCAGAACTGTGCTGTCTCATACCATGGCCTCATAATAACAAAGACAAAATGCTCAGTTACGGTGGATCAAATCAAACGAAGTCAATAACCTGCAAATTTTCTCTTTCAGTCGACTTTCACAAATTGACTTCTTTTTCTTCTTCTTCTTCTTCTTCTTCTTCTTCTTCTTCTTCTTCTTCTTCTTCTTCTTCTTTTTCTTCTTCTTCTTCTTCTGCGTCCGTTCTCAATTTTTCACTATCAAGCCATGAACAAGGCTTGGCAAGTAGCAGGATATAGTCCGGAGAACGGAATGCGTTGTGTCGCTAGTTTAAATACAGCTTGACTGCGATATTTGCACCTTTCGGTCCGATACATCCTTTTTCGGCAGCAAGATTTTTGTTAGACTTCCCTCTTCGATGCCTTTCCTTAGCCAGCCTGCTCTGTTACAGCATTTAATTAAGGATCACCGAGTAGAGGTGTAGAAGGTTCTTGGCAGCTCTGTTTCACTATCCCTGACGGTAGCAGTTCTCTATGTGTCGCTAACCGCTTCAGCTCATGCGCTGTTCAGCATCTTGATCACATAAATCGACTAATATTTGTTTCCGAGAACTAAAATTGTTCATTCACTGATAGCAGTCTCACCGAGTATAATATGTTCATCTGCGTGGTACCCCGGTTGGCATGATTATGGCCTAAGTAACCTTTTTGACACAGCGAAGAAAGCGACTAAAGATGGTTATGCGGGGGGCTTGTAGTTCCATCATTACCGGATGTGTTGCGCCAAAAGAAGTAGACACCGTAGCCTCGCTGTAAACTATGACACAAATTAAGGACGCCCTTATAAAACAACATCAAGAAACCAAGAATAATGAAAAACTATGGCCACTGAATCCGCCAGTACAAGCTCTCGAATACAAGCTCAACATAATGGGTCAACTGTAGCTGTGGCCCTATGCTTCACTTGGAGGAGAAACAACGATCATTATGTCACTTAGAAAGACGCCCCCCCCCTTTCCTCCCCAATTTCCCCCCTCTCCCCTTCTAGCCCTTACTGCGATCGTTTTTCAAGTCAGTAAATTAGATTTCGTTGCACAGAAATTATGCACGACAAAAACAATGTGTACACGCACACACTGACATATATGCTCATACGCACGCACGCACGCACACACGCACGCACGCACGAACGCACACATACATTCTTGCCTGTTTAGGTTCTTGTGTATGCTATCCAATCAAACCTCAATCATGCTAACACATGGGCTGATAACGAACAAAGTATATACGTGAGAGTTTATTTACGTGCGAATTTTGATTAAAAAGCAAAACTTGAACACAGAGGAGTTACAGTGCGTGGTTACGGCAGGGACAAGCGATTTGTATTCCACAGCCCTGTATGACATCGTTGTAGACTCCAGAAATGTCAATAAACGCAATAATGATTAAATTTTATGGTTAGCAGGTTGAGACACGTTTTATAAAAAAACCTCAAACTTAACTCAATCATCACTACATTTATTCTATTGCAGAATTCCATTGGGCGCCTTCGAGGACTAAGGAATAAAAGATACTTACCCCTGCAGTAGCCACACACTGTTCAAGCTAAGAATTTAATTTATCAATGATAGAAAACAAAATCTATACCTTCCCGAGGTTTTAATCGGATGTTCTTATGATCATAAAATCGACAACCAAATCGCTGGGTCAATAGCTAATGGAATATAATCAAATAGCGCTTAATATGGATTCCATTTTTCAACAGTTCTTGTCTTTTGTTTTTTTTCTTGATTGGGTTGTGTATTTTAAAGTGGCATTAAGTAAATTAAAGGTCACCGTAATACAAAGTAAGGTGGAATAAAGTAAATGTTACGTTGTATAACGCAAATATGACGGGGCATAAAGTAAAAATAACTTAAGTAAGTTATAAAGTAAGTATAACGCTACACAAATTAATACAACGCGGCATAAAGAATATAACATGGCATAAAGGAAATAAAAGTGGCATAAAGTTTTGTGGCAGTCAGATCTAATGATGACGTCATAAAAACATTATCCGCAGGTGGGCATTTAAAATAAGGGAGAGAGAACATCTACAACTGTACGAATTTCTATAACAGTAATCAAATAATAACCACCGTAAGATGAATTTGAATTGGCTCTTTTTTTCTTACTTGTCCTGTAAATATATGTGGGTGTGTGTTTGTGTTTGTTTGTGTGTGCATATATAATTATTTAAATGAATGTGTATAATTCTACAGTAGTTCCGTGATATCTTCAGATTGTGTATTGGCTGACAACCAGAATCGATATAAGAACAGCCGATTGTACACTGTTGATTGTTTGTAAAGCTAACAATGTATCGTGTCTTAAAAGCGATTCTTCATAAACCAAATCATCATATAAAGTATGTATTTGTATGTATGTATGTATGTATGTATGTATGTATGTATGTATGTATGTATGTATGTATGTATGTATGTATGTATGTATGTATGTATGTATGTATGTATGTATGTATGTATGTATGTATGTATGTGTGTATGTGTATGTGTATGTGTGTGTGTGTATGTGTGTGTGTGTATGTATGTATGTATATGTGTGCGTGTGTGTATGTATGTGTGTGTGCGTGCGTGCGTATGTATGTATATCACACATTAATACGCTTACATCACACATACACACATATTAATAGGTTCGCACCACACACACACACACATAAACACATTAATACGCTAGCACGAAACACACACATTAATACGCTAGCACATCACACACATTAATACGCTAGCACCACACACACACATTAATACGCTAGCACCACACACACACACATTAATAAACCAGCACCACACACACACACACACACATTAAGACGCTAGCATCACAAACACACACATTAATACGCTAGCACCACAAACACACACATTAATACACTAGCACCACACACACATAGCAGTAAAAACACACACATTAGTACGCTAGCAGAACTCACACACATTAATACGCTGGCACCACACACACACACACACACCCACACACATTGATACGCTCACACACACACATTGATACGCTCACACCACACACACATTGATACGTTACCATAACACTCACGCATTAATAGGCTAGCACCACACGCACACATTAATACACTCGTATTACACACATTCATACGCTCACACCACACACACATTAATACGTTACCACTACACACACACATTAATACACTAGCACCACACACACACTCACATTAAAACGCTCACACACACACATTAATACGCTTACACCACACACACACACACGTTAATACACTTACAACACACACACACATTAATACGCTCACACTACACACACACGTTAATACACTTACAACACACACACACATTAATACACTCGCATTACACACATTCATACGCTCACACCACACACATTAATACGTTGCCACTACACACACACATTAATACACTAGCACCACACACACACACATTAAAACGCTCACACACACACATTAATACGCTTACACCACACACACACACACGTTAATACACTTACAACACACACACACATTAATACGCTCACACTACACACACACGTTAATACACTTACAACACACACACACATTAATACACTCGCATTACACACATTCATACGCTCACACCACACACATTAATACGTTGCCACTACACACACACATTAATACACTAGCACCACACACACACACATTAAAACGCTCACACACACACATTAATACGCTTACACCACACACACACTCACACATTAATAGGCTCGAACCACACACACACACACGCGCATATTAATACGCTAGCACCACATACACACGTTAATACCAATTCGCATAAATTAAAACCATGACACCATAACTCATTAACGAGTCCACATTAAATACACGCACATCCTTACCCTGCACCATACACACGCACACAATAATACCCTCCATCCTGCACATACAATAATACAATGCACCAACACACAGGCACAATAACACGCATGCACCAATGCCCACACATTAATACGCACACATAAAAGATTATTTCTCCCGCACACATACATGCACACAAACAAAACCACACTACAGAATCAAATATATGAGAAGGAATGGGTCATTAGCCATCAATTTATTATAATGAATGTGTACACTCGATCGGTACACCTTCGTGTGGTGGCAGAGTTTACTTTTCCGACCAGGGTCAGATCGATCGGATTTCTCAGCTTTTTTGTTGATACCTCCAGAAATTGTTGACCTTTTCCCCCTTAAATAACCGAATCGGTCTGTCTACTATCAGTTCTGACCCCATCGTTTCTTTAAGTAAACGTGGGAAAACTCATGAACAGCGCGTGCTGTCACAATCACAAAGGAAGGATTTCCGTGTAGTCACACTAAGACAGGAAGAAGGCGTGAGCGTTCATGAAGTTACACAAGATTATCCTACTTCTAAATGGGGCTCACAAAAAGTTCTTTCGTCCATCAATCCAATTAGTAGGTTCCAAGTTTAACGATCCGATTTAAAATAAATATGTCATGATACGTTTCCATTCTAAACAAAAACAAAGTCAGTTTGTTTACACTTGCGTTTGTCGTGCTATGCTTACTGTTCGCGCTCTTGTATTTCAGTATAATACGAGTATATGAGAAAGGGTAGGTCTCTCAAGCCTTGCATTACATTCTAGCAAGTAACTTTCAATCCGATCTATCCCCACACATCGCATATCCATAAGTGTATATACAAGGCTCGGTATCCCAATTATTCTCATTTAAAACTTGTTTAAAGTGAAAATCCCCTATCCCCTTGCACGATTCTCTGCATTCCCTGACAAGTTTGACAATAACTCAGTGATTGTTGCTTTCTTTCGCGAGTCTTCTGTGATATCCGTCAGTCTAATCTCATTTCCCGTGTACAATGTTTTTGTAAAATGGTTGCATCGTAGCTGCTGTTAATCACATAGTCTTCCACCTAGACCAGTTGATATCTTTCACATAGTCTTCCACCTAGACCAGTTGATATCTTTCACATAGTCTTCCACCTAGACCAGTTGATATGTTTCACATAGTCTTCTACCTAGACCAGTTGATATGTTTCACAAAAGTAGCAGACCCTTTGCTTGCCCTGGCCGTGATCTAACTTAGAACATTCTCACACTCATCGCCTTATCATGACCATACTCAGTAAATGACATATCACACAACAGGTGGCATATTTATTATATCATACTCATAGCATAGAATGAGTAGAGAAATTACAAACACAATATAATACATATCTCAACTAAATATTCTACTATAACGGGAATTGTAAGCATTAGCTATTGATGGAATTCCCAACTATCTAAAAACCCAGTTCTATTGCCTTGCAATTACATCACACACACATCGCCTTAACTGCGTCTTCAACACACTTATCAAATACTCTTCCTCACTGAAATCCCCTGAGGCGGGCGATCTCGTATTAACTCGTTCACAATGTGTCCTTGCTTACAAACACACGTTCAGATTATCTATTAATGCAAAACTCACATACCTATTTGAGCGCTCCCGTTCTATCACTAAACATTCGTCCAACCGTCTATCAATCGCTCCTCTATCTAAGTCGGTGAGTTAAACATACTATCCACATTCAGTCTCTCTCTCACTCTCCTCCATACAGCCTCTCTCTCTAGCCTCTCTCTCTCCAGCCTCCCGAGCTAAACTTTGTCCCGAGTTATATATCCTCAAGCAAGGCCAGAGCTTGACCAATCGATCTCAGGTGATGGTCATCTTCAATCCCAATTGGAACGAAACACTTTGCACACCTGTCACTCCTTCTCTCGCAGCAAGCCCCGCTGCCAATTTCGTCTGTCAATCAATCTCCCCCTACCAAAAACGGAAGGCCAGTGGTCAGTTTCTACCTGTCCACATTTCTTAACCCAACTCTGTTCTCCTTTGTTGAGACGGTGAGTGGCCTTGACATGCATTCAGGTAGCTTTAAGCTTTAACATATTCAGGCATCCTAAACTCCCCTTGCTCCGGCGGGAACTGTTACACATAGTCTTCCACCTAGACCAATTGATATCTTTCACACAGTCTTCCACCTAGACCAGTTGGTATGTTTCACATATTCTTCCACCTAGACCAGTTGATATGTTTCACATAGTCTTCCACCTAGACCAGTTGATATGTTTCACATAGTCTTCCACCTAGACCAGTTGATATGTTTCACATAGTCTTCCACCTAGACCAGTTGATATGTTTCTCACAGTCTTCCACCTAGACCAGTTGATATGTTTCACATAGTCTTCCACCTAGACCAGTTGATATGTTTCTCACAGTCTTCCACCTAGACCAGTTGATATGTTTCTCACAGTCTTCCACCTAGACCAGTTGATATGTTTCTCACAGTCTTCCACCTAGACCAGTTGGTATGTTTCACATAGTCTTCCACCTAGACCAATTGATATGTTTCTCACAGTCTTCCACCTAGACCAGTTGATATGTTTCTCACAGTCTTCCACCTAGACCAGTTGATATGCTTCTCACAGTCTTCCACCTAGACCAGTTGATATGTTTCTCACAGTCTTCCACCTAGACCAGTTGATTTGTTTTACACAGTCTTCCACCTAGAACAGTTGATATGTTTCACATAGTCTTCCGTCTTGACCAGTTGATATGTTTCACATAGTCTTCCGTCTTGACCAGTTGATATGTTTCACATAGTCTTCCGTCTTGACCAGTTAATATGTTTCACATAGTCTTCCACCTAGACCAGTTGATATGTTTCACATAGTCTTCCGTCTTGACCAGTTGATATCTCTCACAAAGTCTTCCCCCTATACCAGTTGATATCTCTCACAAAGTCTTCCACCTAGACCAGTTGGTATCTCTTACATAGTCTTCCATCTTAGCCAGTTGATATCTATCACTTAGCGTCTTCCGTCTAGTCTAGTTGATATCTCTTTCAAAGTCTTCCGTCTAGGCCTGTTGATATCTTTTTCAAAGTCTTCCGTCTAGGCCAGTGGATCTCTCTGACTTAGCGTCTTCCGTCTATCCCAGTTTATATATCTTACATAGTCTTCCGTCTAGGCCAGTTGATATCTCTCACATAGTCTTCCACCTAGACCAGTTGATATCTCTCACATAGTCTTACGTCTAGACCAGTTGATATCTCTCACATAGTCTTATGTCTAGACCAGTTGATATCTCTCACATAGTCTTACGTCTAGACCAGTTGATATCTCTCACATAGTCTTACGTCTAGACCAGTTGATATCTCTCACATAGTCTTACGTCTAGGCCAGTATGCCAGAGGTTAACAACGCTATGAGAGGCCCGATACCAGAAGGACTGAAAAAAAAACATGAAATACTGCACTGACAATGACATTGGTAGAAGATGTTAGGGATAAATGCAGCCGACCGTCGACGTTGGGGATGGCACATGAGCTGAAACAAACAGCTCTAGTTTTGCCTTTTTCATTGTCTGTACTACCACTATAGCTTGCTATCATCCAAATTATTTCATTTTCATGATATGTATATGACAAGATGAATTCAAATGTTCATTCAAGATTTCATAATGTGTCGCCTTCCAATAGCACATCCATCGAATGTAGTACTATGATGAGACGTCAGCCTTGAAAATGCAGTTGTTCAAGAAGTCCCCACATTAGGCATGCATTGCTTGGTGAGGTAATTCGGTGAGCTTGATCTTTCATAACACATCTATATTAACGGTCATGTGCCATATATGTCTTAGATCATTTCATGCAAATGTATGAGGTTGACAATTGTTAATGTTCGTCGTGGTCATGTGTGTTAATAATTGTGTAGGTATTGAGCAGTACATCCGGTATCAAAGAATCCCCTTCGGGCAGTCCTGTGCGTATGTGAATAGGTTATGATGTTCTTGATCCCCATTAGAGAGCAATTGTTCTCTTTATAATGACAGCTTCTTGCCAATTAATGAACCACAGTTTGATTCAAACCACGTTTGAGAATGATTTCTTCTTTTAAATTGAAGCATTCGTGAGCTACTTCAGCAAACGTACCGGCATTTTTCAGGTTTTTCGTCATTGGTTTGTCAGAGCAATCGGGTGATATGTGCTCTAAATAGTCAAATACTTTTCTGGTCAGTTTTTCTAGAGTAAATAGGTGTGCAAGGTAACTATTAGTTAGTAAGTTTGTGATGTGGAATCTCAACCCGGCCTAGGGCAAATAACGTGAGTAGCAATGATGAAGTCATTACACGAGTATTACTGCATCTTGTGCAGTGTTGTTGAAGTACTTCAGGACATTTCTTTCTGAATACCAAAAAACATAACGTGGAAATAGGTGCTGTACTATCAAAGCAATGAACGGAAACTGTGTGGGTTCAAAACCCGAAAGTTTCAAGCGGCCTCATGTCTAAAAGGAGATGGAACCAGAGTGCCTCCATCCTGAATTACTTCCAGTCGTCTTGACTTATGTCCTGCCACTGGCTCAATGTATTTTTGGACCAGAAAGTGAGGTTGATGACCAGCGCAGCCTCTTCCTCACTATACTCCAGATACTTCACAAGTTACATCGTCGAGACAAAAACTATCTGATGGTGTCACCATCATCGCTTGCAACTGGCAACTAATATTAGAGGATCTGCCTACTTACTTAATGTCAAGGTCATTTTATATTCTGTCACTTTACACAACTGATACAGTATTGTATACCAAACCGTCGATTTGTTCAATTCTCATTATGCCATTTTCCCGTGGAGGCAGTGCTGCTTCCAAGACTCTCTTGTCACAACGTTATAATGCCAATCAATTCCTAAGAATTTGGCGGTGAATGTCTGGCTTTGACAACATACTTTTAGTATGAAAATGGCCATTTGCTGAAGTGTGGTATCTGAACCATATCTGTATATGTTTTTGTTTTATACTTTACAGTAACATTTAAAACGTGATGCCCCGTGTTGACCAGCTGCAACCCAACAATGACTGCCTCTATGATGCCTCGTGTTGACTAGATAGAACCCAACAAACACTGCCTCCATGATGCCTCGTGTTGACTAGATAGAACCCAACAAACACTGCCTCTATAATGCCCTATATTGACTAGATAGACCCCAACAAACACAGCCTACATGATGCCCTGTATTGACTAGATATACCCCAACAAACACCGCCTCTATAATGCCCTGTATTGACTAGATAGACCCCAACAAACACCGCCTCTATAATGCCCTGTATTGACTAGATAGACCCCAACAAACACAGCCTACATGATGCCCTGTATTGACTAAATTGAACCCAACAAACACTGCCTCTGTGATGCCCTGTATTAACTAGATAGAACCCAAGAAACACAGCCTCCATGATGCCTCGTGTTGACTAGGTAGAACCAAACAAACATGACCTCCAATTGGGACATTAAAATACGTCTGTTCTCAAATAATCGCATGTCTTTCACTCATTAATGTAGCGGTCTATTTAATATTTCTCTCGCCACAATGCAGTTAATCACTCATTTAGGTTGAAGAATGTTGACACTCAGCGCCTCTCGTGGAGTCACCAGACCTGTATGTTTTGCTATGTATTAGTCTGTGTAGGACAGTCTTTTATTTCACGAACAGACGTTAAACAGGCTATGCAGATCAGCGTGTGTGTGTGTTGTGTGTGTGTGTGTGCATGTATGCGAACAAACATTTTTGTAAAAAACTGGCAGTTTTTTTTTTAAAGTGTTAGTGAACTTTGGCAATTTCATGGACTAAATTTTACATGAAAATAATTTACTTTGAGTAATTCTCCCATTGCGTATTATTTCTCGTGCATGTGTTTTGCAATATGGCCGCTACGGAGCCCCGTAGATAAACAAACTTATCAGAGAGACAGACAGAAGATAAATTCTAGTTTGGCGTGAGTCTCCAATACAAGGTGGTAATTTGGAGTTGTCTTTGCTGTTTTATTGTCACTTTGACTGGTAATTCTCGCAAGCCACACACCATTTAAGTGATACCCGAGAGTCCTGATCCTGGCACAGATTTGCATACATTATCTATTTTAACACTGACACAGAAGGAACGAGCAGACATAAATTTGTTACTGGTTTTTATTTTTCTTAAAAATTGTACTCTTACTTTTATCTTTTTTAATCGAATTTTTATCTTCAGTACAGCTGAAATTTAGATTAGTTTATTTCTACATATTACATTTAATAACTGAACCTGCTTAAAATGAATTCGATAATGTGTTCAGAAATCCGGCAACAATCAAATGGGAATAAACTATTGCGGTGAATTAACTTAATTTAACTTAACTTAACTTAACCTGTTTATACCGGTTTAAAAGACTCTGCAGAGTATTTATACAACCAGTTTCTTGGAGGCAGGTTAACCGATGTGTGAGTTCATCTTCAGAGAGTCAAACACTATAGAAATGTAGACCAACAGCCATCTACGCTGCTCGTAACAAACCATTTAACCATGACCGGTGTTATGCCATCTCACACAGTTAGTCGCCTCTTTCGACATGCTCTATGTAGGGCAGATGTGCTATTCATATCTTTTTCATACACAAAGACTCCGGCAGACCAATATGAAAATCTTTGATCTCTAATCCGTAATACACAAAAACTAATTTAGTTGTACATTATCAACGCTGAAAAATAATGTTTGTGTAGATTATAAATTGATATGCATGGCCCTAGGAAACTATCCGATGTAAAACTATAGCTACAGAAACTCTGCGTCTCACGGTAAAGGCTCCAATCAAAAGTCCAAAGCATCATAACCTTTACTGACTCAGTATTCGCCCTTCAAGCTCTGGAAGATGACCAGCTTATCGCATCCCATTAAGTCAGAAAAGTTATGCGATGGATCTCTGCGCAGACAGACTGGCAAATACGGAATCAAGTCAAAAACAACAATACCCATTAACAACGCTACAGACAGTCAAGCAACTACTAAAGACTGCGAACAGAGATGCTAAGCAGAATAAATGGGCAATGGGGAAGACTGGAAGAGAAATCTACGAACATATGTCAATCCCATATCACAAAGACAACATTATGCTTCTGAAAAGAGATTAAAGCACTTTTTCGCACTTCGCACTCAACACATACACCTTAATAGCCACTTGAACAGAATCCAATTACAACATACTCAAGGGGACGGCGTGGCCTAGTGGTTAAGTGACACGGCTCACAACCAGAAGGTGCTGGGTTCGATCCCCATCACAGCACCGGCCGTTACCCCGGAGAAGCAAACCCTTAGAAAATGCAGGAGGAAGCAGACCCTTACATAAAATGCATGCTGAAGTCGGATGCACTGGGCCTACAGGCGCAAAATAAAAACCACTGTGCAACGCACACCGCCTTGGGGATTAGAGAAATAAGGCGAACGCAAAAAAAAATTAAAAAAAACAAACATACTCAGAGTTCCTGATGCGCACATGTCCCTATAAAACCGTGGAACCCCATCTTTGTGAATGCCCTGCGTTTGCCGGTGTGAAGACAGAGCTTCGTTCTCCGAAGACAAAGAAATGGAACACTGTATGGAACTAACAATAGCAGCTCACCACTTTATTGTATTGGGCGAACAGGCAGGAGCCAACAGGATACTCAATGAATAACCAACCACGGTGAAGGTTCTAGGTTCGATACCTGTTACTGACACTCTATAGACGATCCAGTTGTATATGGGTACTTTTGCATACTGTTAGAGAATGAAAGGCAGGGGAAGTGGTCTGGCTATCCTAGTTTAACCTGAGATCGTTTCAAACGAGGTCTCTAACACTTCATCCTCGACAGCAGTGTTTAGTATGAGACCGCTTCCACCATTGTTATATATTCTGACGAATAAAGAAGGTTGTATGTGGAAATGACAACTTCATCGTGCAAACAAAGTGCTATTGTCATTTCAAATCACTCATTCATAATTTAAAGGATTAGACGCTGACGCCACTGGTCCCTTGAAGAGGCGATTTCAAGCCGCTTTAGAAACGATAAAAGGAGAGATAAAGGTGGAGACGGGATTAGCGGGACAGAGAGACATACACAGGAAGACAGAGCAGGAGAGAGGGGGTAGAGTGAGAGAGGGACGCACACAAAGACGGACAGGGAGCGATTATATTCCACCCACTCGTGTGAGCACCTTGTGTGGAAGTGCGCCTGGCTGTGAGCGGGCCTGTGTAAAATCTTCCAGGAGGTGAAATCAATGTTGCAACTGGTCAAAGACCCTTTCAATGAGTTTGCAGCACTTCAACTGTCTTCTCCACATCCTTCCTCTCCCTGCCCACCTACATTCAGGAGTACTTACTATTTGTTTGCAAATTTTACATTACATTACACAATGCAAGTCTTTTCTTTCTCTACTTCTTCTTCTTTCCTCTTCTTCATTTTCTTCCTCTTCTTCCTCGTATTGTTCTGATTGTTCTCTCGACGCATGCGTTTTATATGATGGAAGTATCCCCGTAACGTTAATCCTCGTGTTGGAAGACCTCAGCTCACCTTATCAAGTACACCTCGGTATGCAAGGAGAGCCACTGAAATCCCCCACCGAAGAAAGTCGTAAAGAGCACGAAACTCAACTACGTGCGGTGTTAGCAGCAACAACAACATCAGCATGATGGAAGTTGCTAATCATATGCACATCCTTCATTAGTCGCCTTTGTTATATGTTTGAAAGGTAGCCAGCCAGCCATGGCTTATCATTTGCTCCCCACGATATAAATGGGGCTAAGATGGGTGTGTTACAAAAGGTATGTTTTGGTAAATTGTTAGGTCGCTTGAAAACATTGGGGGCTCACTGTAGTTTGCCTCAAAGAAAGGGCAGTAACTCTGGCTCACCAGTTGCACTAACAAGAGAGTTGCGCCTCGCGATGACAAACCAGTGATAGTTGAGAGATTAGTGCTGGCTCTCAACTCGTCTAGACATTTCATTCGCTGGCTTTAATAAAAGAGCTAACTTAATATTAAACTAGTCTGGGGGAGACAGATTAATCCATAGAATCTGATCTGAGCCTGACTTTTCGCGCTGGCTAAATCCAGCTCTTTTACAAAGTGTTGAAATCATTCAGATAGTATTAACTATGGTTCTGCTGGCTAAATGTTTTGGTAAGTAATTTATGCATTCTTTTTAATTGTCTCGTCATCATCAGGTGGTGTGCCGGTTCGTGTATTCTAAGTATCAGCCCTATATTCGCAGGGCAGATTTGGCGACAAGAAACGAGAATATTGCCTTCAGTCAATTCAAACACGTATTTCAACTAATGAATACTTGTGTGTCACTTACATTGAATAATTTTGCCATGCCTACATAATTTGTGTCCAGTACAATTTTACAATTTTGGATATTACATCCAGTTGTTACAATTACATTATTTAGTTGATGTTACAAATTACGACTGTTATGAATATTCGACATTATATTTAGTGGTGTTTCTCGAAAAAGGATAACGTTTTTGATTGGTCCTCATTTGGCTTACATGTCGCAAGAGGCGACTACTTGTGGCTGTAAATGGGGCGGTGGCCTCTCATTGAAGAAATTAAAGGCCAAGAAATAGAACAGAAGAGATCTACGCGCAGTGAGTGAAGAGAACGGAGTCGATCATGTTACTATGACATCGATCACAGCAACAAGCGTTTTTTTTGTACTCCGAAAACATATGTGAAGAATAATACAGAAAGTGAATTAATAAATTGAGTAATAAATGAAGTGAGGACTTAATTATCTGCCAGTCTGCGACACGGCCATTAATGCCTATATGGTCTATGGTTGATGAACGTTCAGTTTGAGGTAATTGGGTTTATAATTACGAAGAAAGGTTGGGGGGGGGGGGAAGACTAACGTCTGGTCAAGTAAAACAACATGATCGAAATGTTAGGGTCAGGCAAAGTATACAGGCCAAAACCCTGACATTGACTTCCACGCAGTCCTTCCTGGAAACGATCTGTGTTCAAGACAGCATGGCTAGCAAGATGAGGGATCGATGTGATCCCCGTAGTAGTGAGCCACACGCAGATGAAGCCAAACATAGCACAACCGTCTGGAGATTCCCGGTTCACTTTCATCAGCACGCTCGGGATGGGAGGAAAGCTACAACAGACCGCCAGTAAACGTCCTTTTCAGGCCGCACAAAAAGGTAAATCTACCCGTTAAAGGCATTACTTCAACAACAACACAAATACGTAGGCTAGTCAGAAAATAGGTCACACCTGGGTATTAAAAGGGACTAAATGAGATACGAACTTAAAAACCATTTAATATTGCACTTGTATTGTCCCTTATGTAAAGTAAAGTTCCCGTCACGCCATGCGTCGCATAGGAAATATGGTGTTAGGCCCATATTACTTTGTAACCCACGGCACTTAGTGGATGATGATGGTGAGCATCACGTCGGCCGCCTTTACTTCCTGGACTGTATCAGTACTCATTTAAGGCTGGGTCGACCCGGGAGCCATTGCGATCTGAAGAACTATTTCCGCCTACACTGGCGAATGAACTCAGGCCCACTCAGATGCGAAATTACTGCGCTACGCGGCTCTATTGCCCCTTGTCGCTCAATTTCCACCATCATTGAAATACTTATCCCATCGCTTAATCCATTGACCGAATCGTCCTCTGGTTGCAAGGAGTCTTAGTTTGGTATCCTTGATTCGACTGGATTATGTCCTCATTTTGTTTTATTTTAGCCACATTGTTGCAGTTATACAGCTGACCCAGCAATTGTTCCAGGTGGCAGCTTGGAAACCCTGTACATTGCCAGTCCTGTCGTTGAACTTCCTCTGCTAGTCTATCAGTATGGGCCTGGGTTCGATTTTTAATACGGGATATTTTCAGATTCATGGTTGCCCGAATTGCTCTGTGATCACTGTCAATAGTCAGCCGATGCAGAACTTCGACGATAGTAACAAATTTGAGATCGTTACTAAGCACACAATAAATCTCAGTCCTAGCCCACAGTTAGGAGAGTACCAGAACCATCTTTTTCCCATGGCTTGTCGATGAACATGTTCATGCTATGGAACTTCTTAATTGCAGCAAAGATAGCCAGACGCTCACCACGTGCATTGTGTGTGTGTGTCGTCAGAGAAACCACCGATGTATCGTTCATCTGGTCGTTTCCATCCGACCGTCGCATTAAAGTCTCAAACGACGACTTTTTTATACGCTGTTGACGTAGCTGTTTTTCCAGCAATTCATCGAATTTGTCGATATTCGTCATAAGCATACCCGATGTGCAGCGCATTGTACGACGAGGAGAGGCTTACTGTGTCCATATGCCAGCAGCCAGAGTGAGCAATTTGGGAACTGATAATCTCAACGGAAAGACCATTTGGTGCATGACGTCTGGCAATAAGGAAGCCAACTTCTCTAATGTGGTAGGGTCCTTCCCCTGCACCAATGTGGATCTCATCTCCATCGTCGAACCAAGTACAGTGCGAGTCATGATGCACGTTAGTTTCGGATTGTCCAATGATGTCACACCTAATGTTTTTTTTAATTGCCCAAGACATGGCTTTGCTTGTGTATTCAAAAACCCCTTTGTAGGTTGCAGGAGATACCTGAAAATGATGTTTCATAAGAATGTTGGAGTTCGGCGCGATGTACTTCTTGGTGCGAATCGCAGTTGGTCGGTAGTGGAGACAAAGCAGACGTTATTGTGGTCATTTAGATTTAATTTTCTTGCAATAAGTAGCGCGTGAGATCGATTCCTCCGTGCAGCTTGCTAGACCTGGGGGACGTGCTAATGATAACACTCAGAATCGACCTGATGCTTGGCTTAACTTCCCATCATCTCGGATTTGTCCGGCCCTGTGTCTTAAGTGACCTCCATTGTTTTGTTAAAGGGACTTAGAAGTAACATATAAAACACACATCAGAAAAGAACGAAAGCCTAGGAAGAAATTAAGTCTAAAAATATGTCTGGATAGAACTCGGACAATATTCCAAAGTCGCAAGAGTTGAATGACGAAATACTGCCCCAGTTGTGACACACATTTTGAGGGCTTCTCGCTGACCTTGCGCCTAACTCACTTCTCTGTTATGGCAAGAAGCATCCGTTATCTGGGAGCCCGGTTCTGTACTGCCCCTTACTTCACTTTCTATTCTGTATGTTACTCGAATGTAGATATAATACGTGTCTTGTGATCGTTGTCACGAACAAACATCCGTTTTACAAATCGCTGCCTCCAAGTTTTTACACCTCAACGTAAACATGAAACATTTACAAAAAATAAATATCCTTGCACAAAAACACGTTGTTCTTCTTGGATCGGTCACTCTGAGCGTCGGACACCATTTTGTATTTGAGCTGTTCACATTCGGACCAAAGCGCCTACTACCTACAGCAAGCACATTTGCACTTATTACACCGCTTTATTATTCACGAAATGTCTCCCGCAAAAGTTGGATCACGTATGATTATGTAGGCTAAACCATGCAAACTCACTATTGCAGCTGCTGTCGTTACTCGCCAATCAGCTCGACAGTTCTCCAACCGCCGCACAGATTCTTCTGTTGCAATCTGACGACTAGATCAGGTTTCAGCAACAATATTTTAGCGTGGTTAGCGCTCTGGCTTCGCATCTGAGTGGTCCTGGGTTCATTCCCCAGTTGAGGCGGTAATGTTTTTTTCAGACCGCAATGGCTCACGGGTCGACCCAGCCTTAAATGGGTACCGGTTCAGTCCCGGAAGTAAAAGCGGCGAGGGAGAGAAGATGGCTACCGCCCTCATATAGACGAGCCTTTGAAATGTGAGATCGCTAACACCTCACACCCCTACTTTAGAAAATGTATCGACCTATTTATGAACAACTTTATGCGACAAGCACTTCTCACCATAAACAGAAAGAATTTTCTTATGAATATCCTTTGCAGAAAGTCGTATACCGGCTAGTCGAATACATTAACTCTTCTCTCCTTTGTGGCAAGATATGTAGAGTGATTTTCATTTAGAAGAAATGTATAGTGTCCTAAACGTAGAAGAGATGCATGGTGTCCTACAGGTAGAAGAGATGTTTGGTGTCCTACAGGTAGAGGAGATGTATGGTGTCCTTCAGGTAGAAGAGCTGTATGGTGTCCTACAAGCAGAAGAGATGTATGGTGTCCTACAAGCAGAAGAGATGTATAGTGTCTTAAACGTAGAAGAGATGAATGGTGTCCTACAGGTAGAGGAGATGTAGAGTGTTCCCATAGAAGTGAAATATAGTCGCCTACACATGGAGAAGATTTACAGCTTGCTACCCATATACAAAATGTGTAGTGGCCGAAATAAAGAAGAGATATATAGTACCCTGCAGGTAGAAGAGATGTATAGTGTCCTACCCGTAGAAGATATGTATATGTTTTCTGGACACAAACAAGATTGTCAGATATGGATATTAGGAGCGCTATGATGTTTTAAATAAAAACCTTAGTCACCTGTTTATTGGTGCGTATATTTTCGACATTATTGAAAAGCTGGTTCAATAATATCCTGGCAGGTTACTGTATCACTATTCTTTACATTCCCGTCGTGCCTCTTAAACACACAAGCAATGATATCAGCTTGAACAAGGACAACAGACCGCAGCAGACGGAAGCTCTGCAAGAATCCGTCAAGATCTTGACTCAGGCTGCCTGCAAACATTGCAACTGCAAGATTGGGCCATGACGCAACAGATCCCGGGCTCCGGGTCGCCACAGCGACGAGAAATGTTGCAGTGGCGCTTAACGTTTCAAGATCGGTATCACATTTAGCCGCACAATTTCCCCACTAGCTTTACCCCTTCTCCAGTTTAAGGAACACAACATATAATATATTCTCCCGTAATATCACTCTTTACTCCGATTTGTCTACTACCAGACTACCGGCGTCGTGTAACACGTTATCTAAGTCATATCACGCATGTACCAGTGCAGGGTGATCTGATCTTTGTTACTGTAGGGTGATCTTGTTCAGCGTGGTCACGTGGACTATTAATAATCATATGTACCAGACTCGCTTCTCTAAGACTCTATACTGTAGCTGGTCATGCAGATCATGGAGACCATTAATAGTGTCCTGTACCAATGCAACTCAATTTATCTCTTCAGTCTCCGTCAAATGGACCAATAATAATCTTCTATATCAGTTTCTCTCTGCCTGTTTCGATTACTGTAGTGTGATCTGATCATATTGGTATGTACAGTTGCCAGGACCTTTAACTGGTCTAATGGTAGACCCGTCTTCTCCTAAAAATAGTTCACAACAAACACCAATCATAAACTGCGCACGATTATGGGTAAAACAATCAAAACACAAATAGAATCTTTTATTTGAATTCTTCACACAACACATCAAAAAAGATTTTATACCACATATTTCTAATTCGCGCTCCATCTTGGGTGTGGGATGGATATCTTCTGCTGTCTGTTCCTTTCTAAACCTTATACTAGCTTCTATTTTTTGCTGACTAACTTCTACTTCTCTTTACTAAACTAAATTGAACTATTGTAGTAGATTTACACTGATATTGGAGTTGATAACTAAATTGTGAACCCAAGCTGTTGTTCTTGTAGTCATTGAACTCTTGTGGTTGATTTACACTGATATTGGAGTTGATAACTAAATTGTGAACCCAAGCTGGTGTACTTGTTGTAATTGAACTCTTGTGGTTGATTTACACTGATATTGGAGTTGATAACTAAATTGTGAACCAAAGCTGTTGTTCTTGTAGTCATTGAACTGTTGTGGTTGATTTACACTGATATTGGAGTTGATAACTAAATTGTGAACTAAAGCTGTTGTTCATGTGGTTGTTGAGTTTCTTCCAATCTAAATCGAGGTAAAAAAACAAACTTGCTAACAGATTTTCGTGTAGTCGTGAGACACTTGTGATAAGAAAAATTTGCGATGCGATTTCTTCCTCTATTTTGTTGGGCTTGAGAAAAGACAAGAATATCTTCCTTCTGTGCCTTGTGAATTTTTATAATTTTTGCCTGCTAGTGGATGACTGATCTTTACTGGTCAGATCTAGTCGTCTCTCTGTGAATATGATTATAATGACGACGTTTCTATGAACATTGAATTTCTCTCTTAAAAAACTTGTTTACTGAAGTCTGGGCCGACTAAAAAAACGTCGGATTTTTGTCTGTCTTCGTTAGGTTGTCTTTCTTATGAATCTCAGCGACCAGCTTACTATCTCGTCTGCAACTATAATGATTTCTCCATCTGTTTGTGCAGCTTGTCCCGCTTAGCTGGGCGCTTAGGGGGCTCAATCCTGCGTAGCCTATTGGTCATTCACGAGTAGTGAAGCGGACGATATCAAAGATCTTGCCCTGGCGTAGCTCAACCGAATGAGTATATGGGCACAAGTTTATGACGCGACCGATCAACTTTCTGGCATAACTACGACTTAGTCAATACGTACTTAGGCATAACCACGACGTACCTAATAACGTGTAAATATTGCTAATTTATTCTGACCTTGACCCAGCTGGCTAAACTCACTGTTCCTTTATTCTAGGGTTAACACATGACCATCTCTAAACTACAGATGGTCATGGCTGACGTCCCGTGAATACAAAATCCACGATACCAGAACCCCCCCAAAATATTAAATAACATAACTTCCTATTTCCTACTAATTCTTATCACTATATTTGCTTTTAAAAATCCTACTATATTGGCTTAGGTCGGTCCACAAATAATGAAATACAGAATTATGTAAGTATTACTCTGAAATTAATATTACATTTGCACATTAAAAATTCAAATTTTTAAGATCAATTCACCCTGCAGCATGAAGTACAACCCTACGTGGAGCTTTTCATCCAGCACTATACCTGGCTCTAACAATTTTTACCTATCGTCTTGATCGTCAACAAATGTCTCATCCCCCTCCACCCCCTACCCCCCCCCCCCCCAACAACCCCAAATCCCTCGTTCCCCTGTCCCATCCCTGGGTCGATACTACTTAGCGATATGTTAGAACATTCACTGTACCAGGGTGTCGATAGTGTTTAAATAAGTGTTAGAGTATCCACTGTGCCAGGATGCCCGTACTGTTTAACCAAGTGTTAGGACATTCACTGTGCCATGATGTCCGTACTGTTTAACCAAGTGTTAGGACACTCACTATGCCAGGATATCCGTACTGTTTAACCAAGTGTTAGGACATTCATTGTGCCAGGATGTCCGTACTGTTTAACCAAGTGTTAGGACACTCACTATGCCAAGATGTCCGTACTGTTTAACCAAGTGTTAGGGCACTCACTGTGCCAGGATGTCCGTACTGTTTAACCAAGTGTTAGAACACTCACTGTGCCAGGATGTCCGTACTGTTTAACCAAGTCTTAGGACACTCACTGTGCCAGGATGCCCGTACTGTTTAACCAAGTGTTAGGACATTCACTGTGCCAGGATGTTGGTACTGAATACAAAAGTATAAGAGACCTCTGTACCGTGGTATCGATACTGCCTAGCGCGGTGTCTGATTCTTAAACTATTGTGTAATGGACTGGATAGGACAGAAAATAAGAAAGTTCGGATACCTCTGGATGATGCTACCTAACCAACTACCACTGTCGCATATTACACACAAAGATTTGGTTACAATACACATGGAACACCATGGGCAGATGGATAGATGACAAAACAGAAATACTACAACGTGAGCCTACGATGACTGACACAACGCCCTTGGCTCAAGAAAGCCGAATTTAGCTCCTTTCCTCAGTTAAAGACACGGATGGACGGACCAAGCAACTAAATTAAGGCAGATATGAAGATATGATTCATTAACTCCATATTTATTAAAGAGTATCAGCTAAACTCGACGAGGAACACAAACATGATAGCAGAAATCATACAGTAAGACAACAGAAATCATACAGTAAGACAACAGAAATCATACAGTAAGACAATAGAAATCATACAGTAAGACAAAAGAAATCATACAGTAAAACAGCAGAAATCATACAGTAGAACAGCAGAAATCATACAGTAAGACAGCAGAAATAATACAGTAAGACAGCAGAAATCATACAGTGGGACAGCAGAAATCATACAGTAAGACAGCAGAAATCATACAGTAAGACAGCAGAAATCATACAGTAAGACAGCAGAAATCATACAGTAAGACAGCATAAATCATACAGTAAGACAGCAGATATCTTACAGTAAGACAGCAGAAATCATACTGTAAGACAGCATAAATCCTACAGTAAGACAGCAGAAATCATACAGTAAGACAGCATAAATCATACAGTAAGACAGCATAAATCATACAGTAAGACAGCAGATATCATACAGTAAGACAGAAGAAATCATACAGTAAGACAGCAGAAATCATACAGTAAGACAGCAGATATCATACAGTAAGACAGCAGAAATCAAACAGTAAGACAGCAGAAATCATACAGTAAGACGGCAGAAATCATACAGTAAGACGGCAGAAATCATACAGTAAGACAGCAGAAATCATTCAGTAAGACAGCAGAAATCCTACAGTAAGACAGCAGAAATCATACAATAAGACAGCAGAAATTATACAGTAAGACAGCAGACATCATACAGTAAGACAGCAGAAATCATACAGTAAGACAGCAGGAATCATACAGTAAGACAGCGAAAAAAGATATGGGATAGTGTGACTAGATGACAAGAAGTACAACAACTGTCTGAAGACCTGGTGTGATCGAAAACCATATATTTGTGATAGAAATTGATTGTCCAAGGCACACGACGGCCATACTTATATTGTCGGCTGAGCACTTATCAACTCAGAAAATAGATTCGGTAGAAAACAAGTCGACAGATAACGCCTTATTTCCGCGTGTCCGAGTAATTCTAAGGTAGCTGACGATTTTTCCGTCCGCGGGCTGCAATTTTCCTAGATGAGATGATGTTATCCATCGGATGACAAGTGATCAATCACACAGCCTTACTCGTGGACGTGATCTAGACGTTCTAATACATAAGAGTGTCTAATACTTTGGAGAAGTCGAAAGTGCCAAGTGCTGGACTGATCATAGTATTCACTTGGACGTTTTTTTAGAGTTTATGCCATCGCCTTTTTACATGGTCTCTGTTGTTGGTAAGTGGGAATTGTCGCTAGAATCTCTTTGATTTTGTTTCCTTTTCTATTGACGAATATAGAGAAACAACAACAAATTGTTAAGCGTGGTTCTAACCGCAAATCAGCCGTTTTTTTACGTTGTGCTGGAAACGGCTTAAGGTAGTCCCATAGTCAACAATGTCGTCGTAGAAATAATGGAATGTTCGAGAATGTTACTGTAATAGGTGTCAGCTTTTTCTGAAGCACGGTGACTATTTTCCTTTCTTCTCGATTTTGTTTCCTTAACTGTAAAACTCGAGTACATTGTATATCTGGGTATAATCGAGCGTTTTGAAACTGATATCAATCTATGTCATTTGTTCACGAAAAGGCAAGAGCTATAATTACTATAATGCTTGCGTTGTAAACTGTCTTATTGTCCATTTTTCACTTCCGCCGTAGTACAGCACCACCACTACAGTTGGCCTCCTTAAGGATGCCTGCGTATAGCACTTTTATCACTGTTGCGGCAGAAGATTTACAGCTTTTTATTATACACGATAATATCGCAAGCATCATGCAAATTCTAAACTGTACACTTGAAAGCTTGAATCCTGGTATTCAATCAGACAAAATCTACTAGCATCTGTGTCTGTGGTTCGCCCTGGAGTACCGTAATAGTTAAAAGGTGGAGCGCAGATCATCTCTCCAATTTGTTGACAGACTGCCATGTAGTCGGTGTAGTTGTATGGACATCAGAAAGACTCGTCCATCCATCGCCATTTATGTGGACTACAGGGCCAGTACATCTCCACTTTCCCATTGATGCAGAGCCGTTGCAGAGACATCCCGGACCTCTGTTTGGTCTCATATGTCTTTATTTTGGATGTGGTCACTTAGGGAAATATTTAGGACTTTTCGCTCCATCGCTCTTTCGGTAGTACGGAGCTTCTCTGTGTCTGATTTGTATAGACTCCAAACCTCACACCCATATACCATTGTTGGGATAACCATACTGTTAAAGCTCTAGCCTTGGCGTGCATCATCTGCTGAAATATCGGTTTAATCGGTTTAACCTGAGCCAACCTGCTGCTCTCTTGCGTGAGATCTCTTTGTCAATGGTGTGGTTGTTGTTGATTTCTTGACTTAGGTAGACATGCACATTCACCTTTTCGATGGGCTCATTTTCTAATCGCACTTCTCACTTCCCCCATAGGGCAGAAAGGGTTCAATAGAAATTGAATCTTCTTTCTATTTATGTTCAGGCCATCCGTCTTGTCTACTTCATTCAGGTCGTTTATACTTTGTTCGGCGTCTGCAATGCTGTGGTTCAATATCACAATGTCGTCCGCAAAACGTAGGTGTGAGAGCACCTCACCATCTATTTTGACACCTCCATCTTGCCAGTTTAGAGACCGAAAGATTTATTCAAGAGCAGCTGTGAACATCTTTTTGGAGAGAGATGGTATCTCTTTGTCGAACACCTCGGTGTATAGGTATGGGAAGTGTCTTGTTGAAAAGAGTGATCTCAGTTGAGCAGTCCTCGTTTATCTTCTCTATAAGCTGAGCAGACTTTTCCTCAAAACATTTTCCACTGCATTTATGTTCACGCTATCCAAGGCCTTTTCGTAGTCTACAAACACAATGCAAAGGGGCATACGGACTTCCTGCGCTCTCTCCATCAACTGGTTGATTGTGTGCAGGTGGTGATTGGTTGTGTAGCTCTTCCTGAAACCTGCCTTTTCTCGCGATTGGTTCTCGTCGAGTTGCATTTCTAATCTAAGGATAATAACTTTTTTGAACAGTTTCTAAATAATTAATAACAAGCAGATTGTGCGGCAGCTCGTCATAATTTCTTTGACACCTTTTTTTGTGCATCAAGATTGTCTTGCAGCACTTCCACTGGTCTGGAATTTGTCTTGTGTGAAAGCAATAAAGTGAAAAGTATGGCCAGTTGGCAGTGTATTTCCGTCAGCCTAGAACATTTCTGCAGTGATTCCATCCAGACCAGACGAATTGTCTGACTTTAGATGTTCGGTAGTTTAAGGACCTCGTCGCTACCTAGATCGGGTAATGACTAATCATGTAGCATGTCCTTTATAGAACGTCGCTCCCATCATATTCTGCCTGAAAAAAAATGGCTCCCTTGCCAAAACTCTAGACTCCGCCAGTCATACCCATGCATTCCTGTATATCTTGGTGCATCGTCTTTTTGGTCTATCCCTTCCTCTTTTACCTGGCACCACATCTTCCATCACTGTTCTCTCAAGACCGTTGTGTCTCTTGATGTGACCAAAGTATTTGCATTTTCTAGCCAAAATCTATATTTAGTGGTTTGCTGGTCACTACTATTTTTTTTTAAATGTGAAGTCACCCGTGTAGTACATTGATAATTTTTCCTCGATTTGCTCTCTGTCAATGTTGTTCCATCTTTGTTCTTCAGGTCGGTCATGGGGCTGTGCTTTTCTTGTAAAGTATTCCTACATTTTATTATACTATTTCTTTGTCTCAGCGGCCTTTATCAGACGCTGTAAACTGTGCTGCTCATAATCATCTTTGAGTCTTTGTCTGTTTAATTCGCAGAGGGCGATCTTAACTATCCCACCTCTGATCTAAAGCATTTTTTTAGTTGCTTGAAGATGCCGCGTGTACATAGTAATGCAACCTGTTGATGGTTTGGGTATAAACTTTAAACTGAAGTAACAATTAATAGGAAAACCATACTGGCGCAATAATTGTGAAGTTTATGGAAATATTAAATTATGAAGTTATTCTTTATAAATGTATTTATTGTATATGTAATATAACTCTGCGGTATTTTACACTGTTTCCTGTACATGCATTTTCAAATATGGTTTTTTGGAATAGCCTTTTTTTTCTTCCTCGTCTTTTCCATTCTCTTCTTCTGATTATTTCTAAAAACCTAAGAGATAAAATGGCTCACATCTCGCTATGGATTGGCACATCTATTTCCACATTCATGTCTGTCTACAGCCAAGATCAAGGTTTTTGCCTCCCTTCTCAATATTATCTGCCCAGCACTTCTCAGGACTTTCCTTCCTTCCTGTTTTCAAGACTCTACTCCCCGAGAATTGTGTTGGGCAGCCCGTCAATACTCTACTCCCCGAGAATTGTGTTGGATAGCCCGTCAAATCTCTACTCCCCGAGAATTTTGTTGGGCAGCCCGTCAAGACTCTACTCCCCGAGAATTGTGTTGGGCAGCCCGTTTGATCTCTAATCATGATTACGCAACCGGATCCACCTCATGTTTACAGCTATCAGTATGCCGTTATCTGTGAATGTCATATGTGTTTCTGATTTTCAAACATGTGTATCAGGTGTTTGATGCGAGTAGATCAAATATTAATTAAACTCAGAGTGGTATTTTGTCTTGGTATTTGATGTTGGATTACGAACTTTATTCTGAACACCTCTCCATCTCATTGGTGGACGTCCAAGTAAACGTGAACAGCTGTAGACGTCTCGTTTCGCTTCCATATGTTGTCAGACATGTTCTCCGTGAGCCCGGCCCATTTGCATTTTCTTAACCCATTACAGTTCAGCCTAAATGATTAAATTAGTTTCATAAGACACAATTCTCATGAGATCGGACGGATTGTAAAAGTTTAATCAAAACTGTAAAGAGTTGAGACACGAATCTAATCCCTTTAGATAGGGATTGTAAAGAGTTTAGATACGAATCTAATCACTTTAGATCGAACTGTAAAGAGTTGATACACGAATCTAATGCCTGTAGATAGGACTGTAAAGAGTTGAGACACGAATCTAATCCCTTTAGATAGGATTGTAAAGAGCTGAGACACGAATCTAATCCATTTAGATCATACTGTAAAGAGTTGAGACACGAATCTGGCTTGGCTTGGCTTCGTTCGTTCTCAATCTCCCGCTACCAAGCCCTGAAAGGGCTTAAGTAGCAGAATGTAGTCCAGAGAACGGAATGCGTTGTGTCGTAGTTTACACCTTGACTGCGATATTTGCACCTTTTGGTCCAACACATCCGACTTCAGCAATCATTTTTTGAGTACCGGATTAGCATTCCCTCTTCGACCCCTTCTACTTAGCGGGTCTGCCCTACTGCAGCCTGTTATCCAGGATCACCGCATGGAGGTGTAGAAGGGTCTTGGCAGCTTTGGTTCACTGGTCCTGATGCTAGCAGTCAGCTATGGGTCGCTGATCACTGCAGCTCATGCGCTGCTCAGCATCTTGATCCCAGACACGAATCTAATCCCTTTAGATCAGACTGTAAATAGTTGAGACACGAATCTAATCACTTTAGATCGGACTGTAAAGAGTTGAGACACGAATCTAATCACTTTATAGAGGACTGTAAAAAAGCTAAACAATGCAGTATCAACGACGTCATTGAAGAAGACTTGATTTTGGTGTTGTGATTCTGGTCCTCTAGACAGACTGTCAATGTTCTTCTCTTCTTTGCCCATTTAACAACATTTGATTTTCGTAGGTTCCATACCTCGTAACCATATACCAATGGTGGAATAACCATGCTGATAAAGTTGTAATAATTGTCGTATCTCATCTGCTGAAAATATGGGTTTGACATGATTCAAGTTGAGCTATTCTGTTGCTATTCTTTAAGAAAAATCACGAAATGTCACAAAATAATGTGAAAGTTCATAATTTCTTGACCCTGGTAAATGTACCAATTCACGATTTTGACGAGTCAATTTCTAAGCCGCAGTTTATGTGGGCAACACCTGTATATCTTTTGTGGTCTGATATTTTGTTTGAACGTATTTCGTATGCTCATATAGATTATTAAAAGTTATTAGTAACTTTGATTTATTATAATCTATCCTGTTGCTTCTTTATTGTCAGAGTGTGTTGAAAATACATATGTTTAATATTGTTTCGCTGTATAATATGATATCAAATGGAACGTATGCAAATACATTGGTTTAATTTCCAGCGAAGGATTTAAACTGGTTTTTTTTTCCCAACCAGAATGTGTTTTCTCTGAAACGGGAAGTGTTTGCTATCAAACAAGAAGAATCCTTTCACAAGCAGCAACACTTTCTGGAAGTTTTTAAAAATGTTTTTGTTTTCAATTACCAGGTGTTTACATTAATATGAAATATTTTATATAATATGAAGAGTCTTTTCTCCATTATTCTTCCGTATAGATGAGTGACTCCAAATCGGTATGCCACGGCCATTATGAGTGCTGAAAGATTTCCTAAGTGTGGTGCGACATTTCCTTTTTGATACCCTGTTATAATAGACATCTTATTATGAATCATTATGGGATCCGTCCATGTTCAGGTCTTACAGTATACATCAAGTGTTGCGAGAGGAATCATATTGAATCAAATGTGCACCGAAGTTGGGAATCGCTGGGATATATCCTGGTTCCATATTTATGTAATCTGCACCCTTTTTTGAGAGCGTGTGTCAACATAGCTTGTGTGCTCTTGATTGTACAGTTTATATAACGTTGTCAAATTTGTGGATTCCAGCACAGCTAGCTTTCAATTTTTGCATTTTACGACATGAGGGACAGACTGCGTATATAAAGGTAATCCTATAGTGTACATTGTTATCCGAGATGATGTGTTAGAGACGTCATGGTATTCACCCTCCATTTATTTTGTTTAGGATCAGTGGCAAATTGACCTCCTCGTTGCATATTCTTTCGTAACAATAATTTGAATACCAATTTACAACTTGGTTGACGGGAGATAAGAAGTACCGTTGTTGCGAGAAGCGAACGCACTACCACTTCGCTACCCAGACTCTAGTAGGGACAGTAGCCACATGAGTTTGTAACATAATACCCTACAAAGGAAATTCTCACGGAAGCTTTAATATATTACACAAAATACTGGAATACTGATATTCAATCAGGCAGATCTGTATTTGATGTCAAGCAGCCAATAGCTATCCTTTTGTCTACATATCCACCTGATCAACTCAAAGAAAGTGCCACACCGCGTCGTCTCTGGTTTAGCTTCCGGACTTTCATCTGGCTATTGGTAGTACGTTTGTTGGTAGTTTCCTTCCTGTTACTCCAGGCTTCTTCCTGTTGTCATTTAGCCTACCCAGTAGTATGAGACCTTGCTACAGTGCGTTTCCTACCATCACTTCCAGTAGGTATGTTAGCATCGACGGCTTTAGTGGTCATTCTAATGTGCCATATTTAATATTCTCAAATTAAAGCTAATATAATTACGACTGTGTTGCAAACACGTGGTCTTACCGGCTCAATGGTGGACCGTCTCAATGATATACTGTCTCAATAGTGTACTGTCTCAATAATGTACTGTCTCAATAGTGTACTGTCTCAATTATTACTGCCCCAATGTTGTACAGTCTCAATGATGTACTGTCTCAATAGTGTACTGTCTCTCATGATTACTGTCCCAATAATGTACTGTCCCAATGATGTACTGTCTCAATAGTGTACTGTCTCTCATGATTACTGTCCCAATAATGTACTGTCTCAATGATGTACTGTCTCAATAGTGTACTGTCTCTCATGATTACTGTCCCAATAATGTACAGTCTCAATGATGTACTGTCTCAATAATGTACTGTCTCAATAGTGTATTGTCTCAATTATTACTGTCCCAATGATGTACTGTCTCAATAAGGTACTGTCTCAATAGTGTACTGTCTCAATTATTACTGCCCCAATGATGTACAGTCTCAATGATGTACTGTCTCAATAGTGTACTGTCTCTCATGATTACTGTCCCAATTATGTACTGTCTCAATGATGTACTGTCTCAATAGTGTACTGTCTCTCATGATTACTGTCCCAATAATGTACTGTCTCTCATTATTACTGTCCCAATAATGTACTGTCCCAATAATGTACTGTCTCTCATTATTACTGTCCCAATAATGTACTGTCCCAATAATGTACTGTCTCTCATTATTACTGTCCCAATAATGTACTGTCCCAATAATGTACTGTCTCTCATTATTACTCTCCCAATAATGTACTGTCTCAATAATGTACTGTCTCTCATTGTTACTGTCCCAATAATGTACTGTCCCAATAATGTACTGTCTCTCATTATTACTGTCCCAATAATGTACTGTCCCAATAATGTACTGTCTCTAATTATTACTGTCCCAATAATGTACTGTCCCAATAATGTACTGTCTCTCATTATTACTGTCCCAATAATGTACAGTCTCAATGATGTACTGTCCCAATAATGTACTGTCCCAATAATGTACTGTCTCAATAATGTACTGTCCCAATAATGTACTGTCCCAATAATGTACTGTCTCAATAATTACTGTCTCAATGGCGAACCGTGTCAAGGCGAACCGTCTCAAAGCTCTGGTAAATATATACTGGAACACTAGGTTAAATTAGTAAGTATTAATTTATTTCTAGTTGTCTGTGATTTACATATCTTATTTGCGTTTTTGAGCACGGAAAAGGTGAAACCTATAGAAATCTATCGGGAAATGAAGGCTCAGTACTGTGATAAATGTCTTTCACAACAGTAAGCAAATAAATGGAGTAGGACGTTCACAGAAAGCTTGAGTTCTGGGACAGACCATGACCACATCATCCGTGATGTGCTACAATACCACAAAGTGTCTGCAATGTGGGTGCCACGGAAGCTTACTCCAGAATTGAAACAACAAAATGCCTGTCATAAACTTTTGCGGCGCTTTGAAGCAGAATGTTATGGTTTCCTAACAAAAATTGTTATTGGAAATAAAACCTGGGTTCACTACCACGAGCCTGAAACGAAGAGAGCGAGCAAGGAATCGCAACATCCCACCGCACCGAAACTCAAGAAGTTCCGCCCGCAGCAATCAATAGGGAAGTTTATAGTGACTCTCTTTTGGAATGAACGAGATGTTATTTTGGAGCACGACTTGTCCAGCGCGAACACTGTCACCAGTGCCACGGATATAGATCTTCGCAATTGCCATCTTCGATCCGAAATCAATCAGAACGAGGTAGACTTCTGAGTAAAGGTGTTCGGACCGCATCCTGCAAGTGCAACTGCCACAAGCATCGGTTATCTCCACTTTCAGTGTCTACCACATCCGTCGTATCCACCAGACCTAACCCCAAGTGATTTCCTCGTCTTTTGGCCAAGACCTTCAGGCCCGATGAAGAGGTCCAGAAAGGTGGTGCATGAAACATTACACAAGCGAGCATGATACATTTGTTTTACAGGAATCCATGCACTTTATAGACTTGTTATCGAACGCAATGATACAGTTGTGTTTCACTTTTCAGAATAAATTTACCCACAAATTATATTTAAGGTTTTAATTTGAAGCCAACTTGCATGTGTTTGTGTACCGCGACCACAGCTACCCGACCACCACTGCAGCCCAACAACATCAACAACAAATACTACTGCTGTTTCTTCCGCTCCTGCTACTACTACTGCTGCTGGAGTTGCTGTTGCTACTATTACCACTAGGACTGTTAATAATACGGCTGTTACTGTTGCTACTACTACTATTACTAATGCTACTGCTATTACTACTGTTGCGAATAATCTGTCACAACTACGTATACTACTTTTACTATTACTGCTACAACTGATTCTTTAAACAGTATTTGCTATTACTACTACTGCTACTTTAACTACACCACCTTGGGGAATTTAAAATAAGGCAAACGAAAAATTAAAAAAAAGAAGAAAATAACTACACCAGCAGTAGCAACAATAAATGCTACTACTACTACTACTACTACTACTACCACTACTACTACTATTACTACTGCTGCTGCTACTACTACTGCTGCTGCTACCACTACTATTACTACTACTACTACTACTTCTTCTATAACTACTACTATTACTACTTCTACTTCTATCACTACGAATATTCCTATTTCTTTCAAGGATATTTTCTTCTCCACCTATCATCTTCCTGTTTTTCCTAATTCACTTCCTCTATTTTGTTGTTCAAAAAAACTTTCGATTTGTTTTTTCTTTTTTTTTCTTCACCACTCCGTAGATGTTTTGCAAATAGTTGTATTTCCTGTATTTAACTGCCCTTCGTGTCTTCTCCATTGTGCTTCATTGGAATTCTCTAAATAGCAGGATGTATCTAGACTTGCAAATGCCGAGTAATATATTCATTGCTAGTAACATTGTATTTATATATCAGCTGTCCGAGTGTCCCAACTGGGATTCTACAGTATTCCAGTAAATGCATTATACTCGTGTACTTAGCTACTCTTCCGTAATTGCGTTGATGTTGAAAGCTTGCGTTGGCATGCCCTAGACTATGTGGAAAACTGCTCATCATCCACTTCTAAGTAGATCAAAAATGAAGATTTCAAAGACATGTTTTGAGTCCAAGCAGGCGGAGAAATATCCCTGTGCGTTCAACACATAACAGGAGAAAACATGTGATAATGTTCAACACATAGCATGACAAACCATGTGATAGTCTGGCCATATCACGATAAGACATCCTAATCAACTACCATTGCGAGCATATGATACAAAAGAATTTGGTTACAATGCATACGAAACACCACAGATGGATAGATGATATAGCACAAGAGAAAGGACAATGCCTTGTCAGGCAAAACATACTGATCGGACAATGTTAGTTAGGGCCACGCAAAATGTACCGGCCATGACCACCACTTCACTTCTACACATTAATCTCTGCAAACAGACTGCTTCACGGCAGTCCGACTAACGAGATGGGAATCAGTGTGTTCCCCGTAGTGCTGAGTGACATGCGGATGAAGTCAAGCATATGACAACCGCCTGAAGAACCCCGGTCTGCCTACATCAGCACGCTTGGAAAGTGAGAAAAGAGAATCAACATGCCACCTAACGCTCTTTTCTGTGCGCACAAAGGAGTAATCATACTCATTATGGGCACTTCAACAACAACAACAGCAGCAGCCTGACAAAACATAAATGTTACAACAACACATGTTTACAACGATAGAATCAACACATGTTTACAACGATAGAATCAACACATGTTTACAACGATAGAATCAACACATGTTTACAACGATAGAATCAACACATGTTTACAACGATAGAATCAACACATGTTTACAACGATAGAATCAACACATGTTTACAACGATAGAATCAACACATGTTTACAACGATAGAATCAACACATGTTTACAACGATAGAATCAACACATGTTTACAACGATAGAAGCAACACATGTTTACAACGATAGAATCAACACATGTTTACAACGATAGAATCAACACATGTTTACAACGATAGAAGCAACACATGTTTACAACGATAGAATCAACACATGTTTACAACGATAGAATCAACACATGTTTACAACGATAGAATTAACACATGTTTACAACGATAGAAGCAACACAATTGACCCGATAAAGATAACTGCGTGCAGCAACAATGCTTAGCAGCACCATTGGACAAAAGGGTCAAGTAAAGTAACCATGAAACATAAAAACCACACCACAACAAACACTGAAAATGAAGTAATGAAGCTCCTGGATTGAACCCGCTTCTTCAGCGTGACGAACTGTCTTGCTTTAAGAGTTCGCCTTGATAACTTGGTCAACTGAACGCTGAAACACATGTTATTTGTGGCCTCGCCTTACTTACGCAACTGTTGCTATTATTATATGTGCCAGGTAGCTACAAAAAGTTTCTGGAATAGTCGACTCGTGTTTGAATGAAAGATGGTATTATGAAAAATATTTATTTATACGCTGGTAGTGACCTTGCTGAAATGAAATGGCAGACATGACCTTTGCATATACTCTCGAACAGAAGTTACAGAATGTTGTTCGTGTGTTGTGCTCGTTGCATCATCGAGGTTGAAAATGTTCTTTATTGAATAACGTACCAGGCATGGAAAGACGCAGTACTTGTACCAGTACTAAAGAAAGGAAAGGACAGAACAGATCCAAATGGATACAGGCCAATCAGCCTACTGAGCTGTGTCGCAAACTGATGGAACGTATGATAAACACCAGACTGATGTGGCATCTGGAAGAAAAACGAATACTAATTCCACAGCAAGCCGGCTTTAGATAGCACAGATCCACTGAGGACCAGGTCATCCTCATAGCCCAGGAGATAGAAGATGCCTACCAGGCACAGAAACACACAGTAGCGGTTTGGGTGGACCATTGAGAAGGAATTTGACAAAGTCTGGAAAGACGGACTTAGAGTCAAGCTAAGGAGAAGTGAAGTTTGTGGGAGAATGTACAAGTGGATCAACCACTACCTCAAACAAAGAACGGCCAGAGTCCAAGTACAAGGGCAGATGAGCAAAAAGGTGACACTCGAGCAGGGAGTACCCCAAGGGGGAGTACTGTCACCCACACTCTTCCTGGTGTATATAAACGACATTACAGAGAATATACCAAGAAGAGTCCATAGCTCAATGTTTGCAGACGATCTGGCTATGTGGACCTCTGAAAAGAATCTCAACATTGCAAGAAATCGGATGCAGAAGGCCCTAACATCGCTGGAAGTGTGGGCGAACTCATGGCTGGTCAAAATAAGCGAGGAAAAAACCACATGTACAATATTCTCGCTTTCAATCAAACCCCCAAACACCAAAATAAGTCTAAATGGCAAATTCCTGCAGCCAAACGACAACACAAACTATCTGGGAGTCACATTTGATCGGCGCATGACATGGAAAAGTCAGATCGAGAGAAACCGAATGAGAGCCAGAGAAAGAAGGGCAATCATGAGGAAACTTGCTGGCACAAGCTGTGGAGCAGACGAAAGTATACTAAAGAAACTGTACACTGGAAGAGTGAGACCAGTTCTCGAGTATGGCATTGCGGCATGGACAACAGCTGCAAAGGCGAACTTCGATAAAATTAGCAAACTCCAAAACCAAGCCATGAGAGTTATAACAGGAGGCATGAAGTCAACGCCAATTGTAGAACTTGAAAAGATTACAAAACTGCAATCCATGACCGATAGAAGAGACTGCAGAGCCCAGCTGCAGTCAGAGAAACTCCGAAGACTGACTGCAATCCAATGCACCAGAGACTAAACAATTTCGGAAATGGGAAACTAAAGCGGAGAAACTTTGCAGAAATAGCCAAAGCAAAGATGCACGAAGATCTCATAAACGCACAAACAACACCAAAGCCCATCACTACTGTACGAAAACCTACCTGAAGGCAGGATATATTTCCATAGGTGGTAGAAAATATACCAGGTATTGGAAACAAAAACTGCCAGACTGAAAAAGAAAGGAGAGATACTACCCTAAGCTTTATATCGAAAAACTATCCAAGCATGAACTGGACCAATGCATACACCGACGGCTCTGTAACAAACACTACACACAACGGAGGGGTTGGAGCGTTCCTAAACCTACCAAATGGCAGAAAAATAACACTGTCATTCGCTACTGGTAAGTACACAAGCAATTTCAGAGGCACTGATGGCGGCAGTGGAAGAAATGGTGACAGGTAAAAGGAATTAAAGCAATACAGTCCTGCTTACAGATGCTCTGGCCGTAGTCACAGCACTAAAAAGCCAGAAAAATTCTGAACTTAATGATTTAAGAGCAGTACTCTGTCAACTATGCCAGCAGTCCACACCAAAAAGGGTAGTGGTGCAGTGTGTTCCATCCCACTGCAACATCCAAGGCAACGAGGAGGCAGACAGACTGGCAAAAGAAGGTGCAAAACTGCCACAACCAGATACTAGTATGAGGTTTATTAGGGCCAGATACATGACCAAATGGGAAACCGAACATACTGGCTACACAAAAAAAACGATTCTTATTACCAGTTGAACGGAAGAGAGCAGGTCGTGGTCTTCAGACTTCGCACTGGCCACAATAGACTGAGATACCACCTATTCAACAAATTGAAGATAGGTGGCACTGACGAATGCCCGTGTGATACCGGGAAAATGACCGCTGAGCATTTGTTGCAAAACTGCCCGACATACGAGGATCAGAGAGAGCAGATGTGGCCATCACCAGTGGCAACACTAGACAAGCTCTATGGCAGTGTCGACAGCCTCAGGATGACCACTGCTTTTTTTCTAAAAAATAATGGTTGCTATCTGACTACGTGCGATGAAGAAGAAAATGATTCTTCGTCGTCTAAGAGATGCAATCGGTAGAAAACGACCAGAAAAATGGAGAACAGTTGAATTTTGCTTCATGACAATGCGCCAGGACATGGATCCCTACCTGTGAAGCAGTACCTTGCAAACCACAATGTGATTAATTTGGAACATTCTCTATATTCTCCCGACCTGGCACCGGCTGATGTCTTCTTGTTCCCTCGACTGAAATCGGCACTGAAAGGACAGCGATTCAAGGATGCTGAGAACATCATCACCAATGCAACAAGACAGAGGAGAGAGGTGTCAATGGATGGGTTTCACGAATGTTTCCAGCAGCTGAATGCACGTTAGCAAAAGTGTGTAGCTGCCGAAGGGAACTAATTTGGAACACATGTAGTGTATATAATTTTATTGTAACTTAGTTATATACATTACACTAATTCCTGGAACTCTTTGAAGCTTTATCATATAAATGACTAGCCATTAAACTTCTCATTCTCACTGTAGGACATGATAACATTGTACTTTTTCTGTGCCCATTTGTAACACCATAATTTTTTATTCACATTTTGAATTTTGTCTGAAAATATTTTTGAAAATTCAAAATAAATCACGTCTTCGATCTGCCCCCACACGCACCTACACCCATGCCACCACCTCCACTCGCCTTGCTCTACTCTGGCAATAACTCAGTAATTTATAGGAGGCATTCTTGATAACTATTGCTTTCTGTGAGCACATATGTGTTAAAGTCTCTCACTCAGGTCTTATTTCGAGTCCTATCGCAGTTAAAAATAAATGAGAGCATGGGTGATCCTTCGACCGAATAGAAACATTTTGAAGACGATAGATCTCCTCGCAAACAACAAATTCTCCGGAGGCTGGTGATACCCCAGCAGAGATCTATGAAGATGGTCGCCAAAAAAGGGGTGAGAAGCTTATTCAGTTGTTTTGCGAAATGGGGAAGAAAAAGAGTATCCCACGAGAATTCAAAGACGTGTCCACTGTTCATTTACATAAGTGTAAAGGCAGTAAACAAATATGGGATAACCACAGAGGGATGTCTCTGCTGTACTTAGTAGGAAAAGTGCTTGCAAAAATGATTGTCCACAGACTACATCTTCACATGGAGCAGGGGTTACTACCCGAGACTCAATGTGGCTTTAGGAACGACCGTGGAACTACCGATATGATCTTTACTGCAAAGTAGATCCAAGAGTAGCGTTAAGAACAGAATGTGTATCTCTATACCACGTTTGTGTATCTCTATACCACGTTTGTGTATCTCTATACCACGTTTGTGGACCTCACTTAGGCCTTTGGTACTGTAAATCGTAACGGTCAGTGGAGAGTTATGCCCAAATTTGGGCGCTGGGCAACATTCGTTACAATGGTAAGACAATTTCATGATGGGGTGCGTACTCATGTTATTTATTAGGCAAACTACTTTTTCTCCTTTACAGCTACCAACGGTGTGATGCAGGAATGTGTGCTGTCGCCGGCGCTTTTCAGTATGATGTTTTCTGTCATGCTGTGGAATGTCTACAGCGATGGCGACGTCGGAGTTGGGCTTCATTACCGTTTTGATGGCGGGTTGTTCAATCTGAGAAGGCTCAAGATCAAAACCAAAAACCACAAATGTAAATATTCGTGATTTACTTTATGGAGATGACTGCTGGCTGGAAGCTCAGGAGAGGCCGACCCCAAAACACGTGGCTTGAACAGATATCAGCTCCCCCGCCCCCCTTCCTTCCTGCTATAGACGAGGTCTGACAGAGCGCCGTTTCAATTGGTCATGGTGGCGTTCGACCGACGCAACGGGCCTCAGATGCCTAGGTAAATATTATTATTATTATTAGATGACTGTGCTTTATTTTCCAATACGGAGGTTGACATGCAGGAATGTATTGATCGGTTCGCCACAGCTTGTGAAAACTTCGGCTTCACCATCTATATCACAAAACAGAGCTTCTACATCAACCGGTCCCAGATATTGCCTATTCAGAGCCTTCAATCAATGTACACGGCCGCTGTTGAAAAATGTTAACAGATTCACGTACTTTGGCAGTCGTCCATCTCAAGTTGTTTACATAGATGATAAGGTGAATACAATAATAGCCAGGGTAGACTTCATACTAAGACGTGGGATAGGCGAGGGATCAGAACTCAAACAAAAATAAAGGTATGGGCTTCAATCGTTCTACCTACTCGTTTATATGCAGGTGAGATCTGGACCTTCTACAGTCGTCATGCCGGCAAATCAAACCACTTTCACGTGCACTGCCTGTGGAAAGTACTGACGGCAGGACATGGTGCCAAATTCAGATGTGTTAGCGCGATCGGGCATGTCCAGTGTTCACACCATGATACGTGCAGCACTGTTGAGATGGGCTGGCCATGTGGTACGCATGTCGTATCAATGTTTACCAAAAGAACTGCTCTTTGGTGAACTCTAAAATGGCAACAGCAAGCGGTGGGCAGCTGAAAAGGTACTAGGGCACGCTTAAGAGATCCCTGATCCAGTACAATATTAACCACGATGACTGGCAATAAATTACAATCAATCGTACACATTGGCGCAGCACTATTGCTGAGACTCTTCAGACACATGAGGCATCAAGAATAGATAAGGCTATCCAGAGACGATCGCTAAGCAAGTCGGTTCACATTAACCTTTCTTCAACACTGGTGGTAGGAATTGTCTTATTTCCTTGCACAAATTGGAACATACAATTCAAGACTCAGATTGACTTATTTAGCCAGCTACGAACTCATGCAAACAGTGAATGCTGACAAAGTGGCCCTCATCGATTACGATACAGTGGAAGAAATGGTGACACACAGTGAAAATGAGAGCCATATAGTCCTGCTGACAGATGCTCTCCCCGTAGTCACAGCGCTAAAAAGCCAGAAAAACACTGAGCTTAATGACTTAAGAGCAGCACTCTGCAAACTGTGCCAGCAGTCCGCACCAAAAAGGGTAGTGGTACAGTGGGTTCCGTCACACTGCAACATCCAAGGCAACGAGGAGGCAGACAGACTGGCAAGAGAAGGTGCAAGACTACCACAAACAGATACCAGTATGACGTACGAAGAGTCAAAACGGCTTATCAAAGCCAGATACATGACCAAATGGGAAACCGAACATACTGGTTACACCAAAAACGATGCCTATTACCAGTTGGACCGAAGAGAGCAGGTCGTTGTCTTCAGACTTCGCACTGGCCACAATAGACTGAGGTACCACCTATTCAACAAATTGAAGATAGGGTGTACCGACGAATGCCCGTGCGGTACTGGTAAAATGACCGCTGAACATCTGCTGCAGAACTGCCCGACATACGAGGATCAGAGAGAGCAGATGTGGCCATTACCAGTGGAACTGCAAGACAAGCTCTATGGCAGTGGCGAGAGCCTCAGGATGACCGCCGCTTTTTTCGAAAAAATAATGGTTACTGTCTGACTGCGTACGAAGAAGAAGAAGAAGAAGAAGAAGAAGATTACGATGGACGAACAGCAACTATTTCCTCTTCAGCCAGTCTCTCACGGCTCACTCAGATCTTATTTCATGCAAGTTAAAGGTTCTCACCGCAGGCTCATACATTTGTTGCCACAAATTGTAATCTTAGAACTGCTCGCTCATCCCATGCATGCCAAAAGTTACAATACTCTCGATCACTCGCTCAACTGATATTTGTTCAAAGTTATAGTCTCATAACTGCTCTCTAAACCCGTTTGCTCAAAGTTACAATATCAGAGCTGCTCGATCAGCCGATGTTTGCCAACAGTTACAATACCATAACTGCTCGATCAGCCCATGTTTACCCAAAATTACAATATCATAACTGCTCACGTATGCCGTGATTGTCACATATTACAATCTCAGAACTGCCCATTCATCCCTTGTTGGCCTAAACGTTACAATCTCAGTACTGCCCATTCAGCACTTGTTGGTTCAAACGTTACAATCTTAGTACTGCTCACCGAGCCCCTTTGCTTGCTACAATTTAGTATCATAATTACTCAGCCTTTGTTTGACACAGATTTACAACAGTCAGGGGGACCCCGGCACACATTCTTCAACACACTAGGATTGTGAGGAAAGCTACTGTAGTCCACCAGCTATCGCCCTTTTCAGGATGCTCACAAGAGTAAACATACTCATCGTGGACACTCAACAATACCAGCAACAACAGCAGAACTGCTGGCTCGGTCCTTATTTGCTACATTATCTCGATTCCGACCGTCCTTTAAGCAGCTATAATTTAATTTAGCTTATGTGTTGACAACTTTTCGCCATCTTAAATTCAGCCTTACGTATTTTATTGGCGACATATACTAGGGGCGCTCCGTAAGTAATGTCTCCTATTTTATTTCATGAAAACTATAACAGATACAAATGTCATAATAACACAATTTGATAGCGCAGTGTCTTGCCTTCAAAAAAACTATTTGTCAACATAGTCACCACGCTTGGCTATACATTTTTATCAGCGATGAACAAGAACATACATGTCGCGCTTGTAAAAATCGGCACCAGTGGGCGTGATCCACTGTTTTACAGCTCCTATGACGGCGTCGTTGCTAGAAAAATATTGACCTCACAGTCAAAATTTCATTGGTCCGAACAGATGGAAGTCAGGAGACTCTTAATCTGGACTTACGGTGGATGTGGTAGGACAGTCCAGCCAAGGCTAACAATGTACACAACGGTCTTCAGGCTGGTATGGGATCTGACGTTATTGTGTTGCAAAAGACAGGTTGTTTTCTTCTCTGCTCTGACCTCGGAAATTCGAGCCTTCAGCTTAGTCAGCGTCGCAATGTAACGGTCAGAGTTGATAGTTTGTCAATGTTCCAGGAAATCAATAAGGATTACCCATTTACTATCCCAAAAGGCAGTGCAGAGCACTTAACTCGCTGAGGGCTGCGTGTTGAACTTTTTTCTCGATGGGGAATTCACATGTCACCACTCTATGGACTGCCGTTTTTACTCATGATCATATTGGTAGCACCACGTATCATCACTAGTGATTATGTGATCCAGAAACTGCCACCTTAATCTTCATAATGGTTCAAAAGGTCATGCCAAACTTACAAGCGATGTTGTTTCTGATCATGTGTGAGCATTCATTGGACCGACCTTGGAGCAAACTTTGGGATATTCCGTCTTTGCCACTATCATTTCCAACGTATTGAAGCCGATATCCAGGTCCGTAGTTCCCTCGACGTAATCCTCCGATTTGCGCGTTAGCTGATTTAGACGTTATTCATTGCATGGTTGAACAGCTGTGCATGACTGTCCGGAACGTGGCTAGTCTTTTATGTCGCTTTTGCCAATGCTGAAACACATAACCCACCGCCTCACTGTGCTAACAAACACTGTTTGGTCTCTGTACACCTTAAGCAAGTGTTGATTGTTCTCAATTGGTACAACTTTTTCCGCATGGAGGAACTCAATGGCGTGCCTCTGTTCATAACGCATTTCCATGACAGACGCCACATTGTCAGACTGCTCCTTCACTGCCACCTGTCGGACGGAAACAACATTTTACTGATATTGGCGTGAAGGTTCAAATTTGACTGTCATACTACCAAAATCCACTTCTGACGTCGCGGGACATAATAATAAAATGGGACCCATTACTTTCGGAGCGCCCCTCATAGTTTTAGGCAGAGAATCATACGAAGTTGAACATCTGAATAGTCAAGATGTAGAGTAATCGCTTCTCCATGCTAACGTACTAGGATCGATCCCTATTAATTACATGCTCCAGTAGACCCAACTGTAAATGTGCCTCAGTCTTTATATAAGGAAGGTAAAGGCAGCGAGGAAGTGAAGCGGCCACCCCGTCTCACTAAATAGCTGAGACCTTGTACAATGAGTATCACTAACATTTCATCCCCGTCAGTAGTGTCAGTTAATGAACTACATTTGCCTCACGACGTTTTCAGCACGCCTCGGCTAATCACAGGTTCCTACATTTGCCTCCCGACGTTTACAGCACGCCTTAACTAATCATAGATCCGTAAACATCGTGATACATTAATCTGCAGAACACAATACCAACTCCAGCTACTTAGGCTGATAACATCAGAACCTAGTTACTAATAGATACTCTACAAATAGAGGAGACCAGAGTATAGTCACGGAGCACTATAGGTCAGGCAGACTGGATACAATAGCAAATCACGAGGTTATGTCGATTTCGTTATTACGCTAATTTCTATTTGGTTTCGTCCGTGACTCTGGTCACACAAGTACTAATAATATAAAGTGATCATTGTCTTTTCTGCATATGTTGTTTTCTGCTCGGACAGTATTTATGATAATCGATTATCCAGTTGTCCTTGGTCAACATTTTTACCTTTTCGACAGATGAAATCTATTTTAATGAGAGATCTGCATACTTTGATCCGCTGTTCAATTTATTTTTTACTTAAATCAGCCATTCTAATTAGACACTGACCCCAGTGTTATATTTATGCCCTTTCCATTTGGACCTTACAGGGGTAGACATCGATATCAACAGATAAGATACACTTTGAGAAATGTCCTGATGGCAAGCGTAGTCGTCGATACTAACGTGTAAACTAAACTTTGAGAAATGTCCTGATGGCAAGCGTAGTCGTCGATACTAACGCTAAACTAAACTTTGAGAAATGTCCTGATGGCAAGCGTAGTCGTCGATATTAACGCTAAACTAAACTTTGAAAAATGTCCTGATGGCAAGCGTAGTCGTCGATATTAACGCTAAACTAAACTTTGAGAAATGTCCTGATTGCAAGCGTAGTCGTCGATATTAACGTGTAAACTAAACTTTCAGAAATGTCCTGATGGCAAGCGTAGTCGTCGATATTAACGTGTAAACTAAACTTTGAGAAATGTCCTGATGGCAAGCGTAGTCGTCGATACTAACGTCTAAACTAAACTTTGAGAAATGTCCTGCTGGCAAGCGTAGTCGTCGATATTAACGTGTAAACTAAACTTTGAGAAATGTCCTGATGGCAAGCGTAGTCGTCGATATTAACGTGTAAACTAAACTTTGAGAAATGTCCTGATGGCAAGCGTAGTCGTCGATACTAACGTCTAAACTAAACTTTTAGAAATGTCCTGCTGGCAAGCGTAGTCGTCGATACTAACGTCTAAACTAAACTTTGAGAAATGTCCTGCTGGCAAGCGTAGTCGTCGATACTAACGTGTAAACTAAACTTTGAGAAATGTCTTGATGGCAAGCGTAGTCGTCGATACTAACGTGTAAACTAAACTTTGAGAAATGTCCTGCTGGCAAACGTAGACGTTGTTGTTTGCGAATACCAAAAATTAGTAGGTTACTCTTTTGTGCGCAATGAAAAGGGCGTTAAGTCGCAGGTTGCAGTAGCTTTCCTCAGATCCAGAGCGTGCTGATGAAGGTGGACCGGTGTCCTCCAGGCGGTTTAGCTATGCTTGGCTTCAGCTGCGTGTCGCTTACTATTATGGAGATCACGTCGATCACTCACTTTGTTAGCCAGGCTGCCATGAAAACAGCCCGTTTCCGGGAAGGCTACGAGGAAGCCAAGGTGAGGGTCTTGTCCAGTATATTTTGCCTGAACCTGACTAACATGTCTAATCAGTATATTTTACCAGACCAGATGTTATTCTTCCTTCCCAATGCATAGACGCCGATACTAACATCTAAACTAAACTTTGATCTATGTCCTACTGGTATGTGTAGTAGGCTTCGACACTAACTGGTAAGCTAAACTTTGAGCAATGTTCTGCTAGGATGTGTAGACATTGACACCAATAGGGGATTTAAAATGTGAGCAATGTACTGAACAGTTTAACAATGAAAAGGCCAATATATCAAATCGGTGAGCTGGCTCACAAATGAAGAATGTAATAATGCAGCAAAAATAGCTCAGCAGCAAAAATAGCTCAGCAGCAAAAATAGCTCAGTAGCAAAAATATCTCAGCAGCAACAAAATATTTAATGTTCAATACAGCATGGCTTTTTCAGTGAAAACCCGAAGAGACCGCTTTCTATAACACGGAAACGAGTCATAGATAACGAATAAAGAAACAAGAAGATCTTTATAGATCATAAATAGGACATTGCTAAGAGTGACGTACACAGATGAAGAGACTAATGAGGATTTGATGAGGGACTCCATTTCTGACATGAATCGTTATACACACAAGAAATAAAGTATCTTCGATTTATTGGGATATTATTAACAGATAAAGAATGATAGAAAGATGTGGAAGACACAGAGAGAGAGAGAGAGAGAGAGAGAGAGAGAGAGAGAGAAAGAAAGAAGGGACGAGAGCGAGACATAGAGACGGGAGAGAGAGAAAAAAAGATACTGTAGTTATAAATGATGACACAGAAGAAATTAAACAAAATAATTTATAACAGAATACAGTTCAGGCAGTTGATGAGATTCTAATGAGTATGTCACATTAACAATTAACTTTCATAAATACATGTAACGTGGCTAGGAAGATAACACACAAACTGAAAATTGCTTTCATAAAAATCAGCCAAAATCTCAATCTGCTACTGAAACAAAATATGTATAAATATGGCTTGCATAAAATAAACAAAATCAGATAAATGCAATCTCGAAAAGCATTGACTAGCCTTCGTCTACCAAATACCAGTCTCGGTGAATGTTGTTTACCCAACATATTGTCCTGGGGACCCATTGACTACCTCGTGGCTCAAAGATTCTGAAGCCAGTGAAACGATTTCTACGATTCAGTGCTGTCTGCCTTCGGCGTTCCTATTTTGTTGAGTTCACTGATTGCCTTTAGAGAAACATGGCTTTACTTGGGTGTATAGAGTTTCAGTAAACTGTGCAGATGTTTCACACAGAACGCTCAAGTCTGAGCTTGCACTAGAATCCTGGTTTAAGATGTCCTACCTTTGTTAACCGTCAAGGGTGAAGTTCTCCTGGGTTTTGTTAATCGGATTGTTGTAATCTCTGTCTGAAACGACCCGCCAGAACATCGCGTCATCATCTCTTGTACATCATTGCCCGAATAACGTTAAATAACAGTTTGGATGTATATCTTCACAACTTGTCTAGAAAGTTACACTAAACGTCTTTTGAAATATTAATTTGGTAGGTTTATTTATTCTAACTTTTTCAAAATAGTACATTTTGGAGGATCAACGATTAGCATTCTCCTTATCCGTACTCCTCTCTTACTACCACCATAAACACAACGATATCCACCATCCTCAACACTACAAACCATCTTCAACATTATAGCTATCACAACCACAATAACCATTATCACTATGATTAATATCAGCACCCCTACCATCATCACCACCACAACTACAACCATCATGACCACCACAACTAACGCCATCATGACCACTGCATTATCACAACCATCATCACCACCATCAACACTACCACCAAGTGCGCCATAATAACCATCATCATCAGCACCATAATCACCACCATCATTACAACCACCACCGATACAATCATCCCCACCCCCACCAACACCACCATTATCACCGCCACTAATAATACCATCATCAACATCACCACAGACATTATCATCATAGTCACCACCAACACCATCAGCACCACCATCATTACCACCATCATTATTCACACCATTGCTTCTATAATTATTGTCACTATTACCATCAACACCATCACCATTATAACCATCATCATCACCATTACCACCACCATAATCACCATCAGCACCAACATCATCATCACCATTACCACCACCATAATCACCATCAGCACCAACATCATCATCACCATTACCAACACTATCATATCATCATCACTATTAACACCATTTTCATCACTCTCACCACCATCTCATAACCATCACCACCATCAATATCATAATCACCAGCACCAACATTGCCACTATCATCACCACCATCATCATCACCATCATCATCACAACCACTACTACTACCATTACCACCAGCCGCACTAACACTGCATCTAGTGTCTTCTTTATTTCTTAGACTCATTCTGAAAAAAAACAAGGCAGTTCCACAGACAGACAGTGCTGTCGGGGATGAAGTATTATTTTCATCATTTCAATTGGCTTCAGCTTTTTAAGAGGTGCAGGGACCACCTCTTGTTCTACCTGCCTTTCCTTCCCTAACATTAGACCTGATGCCAATTTACAGCTAGATTAAATGAGCGTATTCATAACGATGCTCGAATCTGGTACCTCTGTCGGGAGAAGACGGGATAACAAACGAAATGCTGATGGGGCTGGGCCAAACAGCGAAGAGGAAACTGCTATCAGTCCTGAACCAAAGCTGGAAAAGGGGTATTGTACCCCAGGCATGGAAAGACGCAGTACTTGTACCAGTACCAAAGAAAGGAAAGGACAAAACAGATCCAAATGGATACAGGTCTATCAGCCTACTGAGCTGTGTCGGCAAACTGATGGAACGTATGATAAACACCAGACTGATGTGGCATCTGGAAGAAAAACGAATACTAATTCCACAGCAAGCCGGCTTTAGACAGCACAGATCCACTGACGACCAGGTCATCCTCATAGCCCAGGAAATAGAAGATGCCTACCAGGCACACAAACACACAGTAGCCGTTTGGGTTTACCTGGAAAAGGCATTTGACAAAGTCTGGAAAGATGGACTTAGAGTCAAGCTAAGGAGAAGTGAAGTTTGTGGGAGAATGTACAAGTGGATCAACCACTACCTCAAACAAAGAACGGCTAGAGTCTAAGTACAAGGGCAAAGAGCAAAAAGGTGACACTCGAGCAGGGAGTACCCCAAGGGGGAGTACTGTCACCCACACTCTTCCTGGTGTATATAAACGACATTACAGAGAATATACCAAGAAGAGTCCATAGCTCAATGTTTGCAGACGATCTGGCTATGTGGACCTCTGAAAAGAATCTCACCATAGCAAGAAATCGGATGCAGCAGGCCCTAACATCGCTGTAAGAGTGGGCGAACTCATGGCTGGTCAAAATAAACGAGGAGAAAACCACATGTCCAATATTCTCATGGCTTGGTTTTGAAGTGTGTTAACTTTATCGAAGTTCGCCTTTGCTGCTGTTGTCCATGCCGAAATGCCATACTCGAGAACTGGTCTCCCTCTTCCAGTGTACAGTTTCTTTAATATACTTTCGTCTGCTCCCCAGCTTGTGCCAGCTAGTTTCCTCATGATTGCCATTCTTTCTCTGGCTCTCATTCGGTTTCTCTCGATCTGACTTTTTCATGTTCTGCGCCGATCAAATGTGACTCCCAGATAGTTTGGGTTGTCGTTTTGCTGCAGGAATTTGCCATTTAGATTTAATTTGGTGTTTTGTGGTTTGATTGAAAGCGAGAATATTGTGCATGTGGTTTTCTCTTCGTTTATTTTGACCAGCCATGAGTTCGCCCACTCTTACAGCGATGTTAGGGCCTGTTGCATCCGATTTCTTGCTATGGTGAGATTCTTTTCAGAGGTCCACATAGCCAGATCGTCTGCAAACATTGAGCTATGGACTCTTCTTGGTATATTCTCTGTAATGTCGTTTATATACACCAGGAAGAGTGTGGGTGACAGTACTCCCCCTTGGGGTACTCCCTGCTCGAGTGTCACCTTTTTGCTCTTTGCCCTTGTACTTGGACTCTGGTCGTTCTTTGTTTGAGGTAGTGGTTGATCCACTTGTACATTCTCCCACAAACTTCACTTCTCATTAGCTTGACTCTAAGTCCATCCTTCCAGACTTTGTCAAATGCCTTTTCCAGGTCCACCCAAACCGCTACTGTGTGTTTCTGTGCCTGGTAGGCATCTTCTATTTCCTGGGCTATGAGGATGACCTGGTCCTCAGTGGATCTGTGCTGTCTAAAGCCGGCTTGCTGTGGAATTAGTATTCGTTTTTCTTCCAGATGCCACATCAGTCTGGTGTTTATCATACGTTCCATCAGTTTGCCGACACAGCTCAGTAGGCTGATAGGCCTGTATCCATTTGGATCTGTTTTGTCCTTTCCTTTCTTTGGTACTGTTACAAGTACTGCGTCTTTCCATGCCTGGGGTACAATTCCCCTTTTCCAGCTTTGGTTCAGGACCGATAGCAGTTTCCTCTTCGCTGTTTGGCCCAGCCCCATCAGCATTTCGTTTGTTATCCCGTCTTTTCCGGGAGATTTCCTTTTCTTTAATGTTCTCATGGCCCCTTCCATTTCACTCATTGTTAATTTGGCCATCATATGCTCTTCTGGTGCCGTATTGATGTTGTCGTGCCCCTTTTGCTCTTCACTAATGTCTGTATGCCTATCTGCAGGGACCTCGATGTGGTTTGCTTTGGCATAGTGTTCTACAAAAGCGTTTGCGGCTTTTTTCCCTGTGAGCAGGTTTTCGCCCTGCTTGATGATAATTTGTTTGTTTGAAGGGGTTTCGTCGTTCATGGCTCTGACTAGCTTACATAGCTTTTTCCCTTATATGTCTAGGTTGAGACTTTCAGTTTTTTTTTCCAGCTCTCTCTTGCTGTTTGGTTGAGAGTGTATTTGTATTTCGCCGCGGCGGCTTTGAGGGCGATATTTGCCTCCATAGATTGTTCTCGATCTGCCTTGTTCCTAGCATTTGTGATTGCATTATCCGCTTTCTGCAACTCATCATTCCAATAGGGCTTATAGTTTTTCCTAGCCTCTCTTGGGAGGGTTTCAGTGGCGGCTTGCATTATTGCCTTGCTTAGGCTTTCCACCATGGGCTTCATTTTGTTGTTTCGTGTGTTGATGGTTTCACACAGCCCATGAGAGTTATAACAGGAGGCATGAAGTCAACGCCAATTGTAGAACTTGAAAAGGTTACAAAACTGCAATCCATGACCGATAGAAGAGACTGCAGAGCCCAGCTGCAGTCAGAGAAACTCCGAAGACTGACTGACCATCCAATGCACCAGAGACTAAACAATTTGGGAAATGGGAAACTAAAGCGGAGAAACTTTGGAGAAATAGCCAAAGCAGAGATGCACGAAGATCCCATAAACGCACTAACAACACCAAAGCCCATCACTACTGTACGAAAACCTACCTGGAGGCAAAATATATTTCCAGACGTGGTAGAAAATATACCAGGTATTGGAAACAAAAACTGCCAGACTGAAAAAGAAAGGAGAGATACTACCCTAAGCTTCATAACGAAAAACTACCCAAGCATGGACTAGACCCATGCATACACCTACGGTTCTGTAACAAACACTACACAGAACGGAGGGACAGGAGCATTCCTGAACCTACCAAATGGCAGAAAAATAACACTGTCATTCGGTACTGGTAAGTACACAAGCAATTTCAGAGCGGAGGCAGAGGCACTGAGGGCGGCAGTGGAAGAAATGGTGACACATAAAGAAAATGAAAGCCATACAGTCCTGCTTACAGATGCTCTGGCCGTAGTCAGCGCTAAAAAGTCAGAAAAACACTGAGCTTAATGATTTAAGAGCAGTACTCTGTCAACTATGCCAGCAGTCCGCACCAAAAAGGGTAGTGGTACAGTGGGTCCCATCACACTGCAATATCAAAGGTAACGAGGAGGCAGACAGACTGGCAAAAGAAGGCGCAAGACTACCACAAGCAGATACTAGAATGACGTAGAAGAGTCAAAACGGCGTATTAAAGCCAGATACATGACCAAATGGCAACTGAACATATCGGCTACACCAAAAACGATGCCTATTACCAGTTGAACAGAAGAGAGCAGGTCGCTGTCTTCAGACTTCGCACTGGCCACAATAGACTGAGGTACCACCTATTCAACAAATTGAAGATAGGTGGTACCGACGAATGCCCGTGTGGTACCGGGAAAAAGACCGCTGAGCATCTGCTGCAGAACTGCCCGACATACGAGGATCAGAGAGAGCATATGTGGCCATCACCAGTGGAACCACAAGACAAGCTCTATGGCAGTGTCGACAGCCTCAGGATTATACAAAAACTGTTTATAAACATAAATAAAACAAATATAATGACCACCGACAAAACACAATGTCAGCATAAATTTACAGTGGGTGGTGAGGAAATAGATCAGGTCCCACATTTTGAATATTTGATCTCCAGAATTGACAAAAATGGCGACTGATTGAAAAAAAATCAGAAGACTAGCCATGGCAATGCAGAGACTGAACAGCCTGAAGAAATTATGATAGAGCACCAACAACATGATAAAAGTGAAAGTCTTGAGAGCCTGTGTTTTTCCTGTGGCAGCTTATGGCTGCGAATCATGGACGGTTACTAAAACTTCCAGACACAGAATCGAATCCTTCAAGTCAAAATGTTACAGAAAGATCCTCAGAATACCATGGACAGAGAAAAAGACAAATGTAGACATTCGGCAAGAGTTTAGCATAGAGGAGAACTGGTCTATCAGTTCCATTTTGGCTATAAAATACACATACTTTGGTCACATCAAGAGACACAACGGTCTCGAGAGAACAATGATGGAAGGTATGGTGTCAGGTAAAAGAGGAAGAAGTAGACTAAGAAGACGATGGCACCAAGATATCCAGGAATGCCTGGGTATTACTATGGCCGAGGCTGGAGTTTTTGGCAATGGAACGCGTTTCTTTCAGACAAACTGTGATGGGAGCGACGTTCTATAAAGGACATGCTACATGATGATAATGATACCCACAATCGAGCTGATGAATTGTTTTGGATTTTTTTCAATTACATTTTTCATCAAAATAGAAATTGGTTCGGAAATATATGTAATAAGGCACTTAATGACACATTATTGGACATTGAACAAAATAAAGTTTTCATAGCTCTAAATGTAAAGTAGGACAATACAGGGCTAGTGAAAAAAATCCGCAGCAGAACTCGTATTTATGAAGACCTACGTGTACTGGGAGATTTTGAGAGTAATTATAATGTCTGTTTGAAATAGTTTAGTTGGCCGTCTATTGTCTGGGAAATGGTTTCACTTCTTCTGTAAAACAGTACACATGTTAAATTAGTCTCGGAAACTAATTTCTAAACTGGCATACAGGCGCCACAAGTGTACCATAAATATCCTTGGCTATTTTCATTTTCTGAAAATGTCGCCCAAACCTAATCACATCGCACAAAATGTAGCTCTCATCTAATCAATTCACTCAAACTGTTGCTCACACCTAATCGATTACTACATCTAATATCCTGAAGACATGAGCCTTAGAGACAGTATCTAGCTACCCAAAATCGGCAGTCCTCGTCTACACGGATGGATCAGCATTCAGATCTATCTTCTTTGCAGGGTGTAGAATCCATTGGAAATACCCGGATGGGTCCATATACGAGTTTTGTGATTTATGCGGCGAAAACTTTTCAGATTATGACGCGGAGGCCGAGGCTATTAAAACAGCAGTTAAGATTTTACACCAACAGCTTGTCTTGGGCGAATTGTTGCCGATGGACTTTGTGATTTTTAGTGACTCCAAGTAAGTCCTGGAGGTGCTGAAAAACACCCCCATATAAAGAAAAGGCGATATTCTGTGTGGGGAAGGCGATCAACAACATTATCACTGTACACGGGATAAATAACACCTTGCAATGGCCCCCTGTACATAGTGGGCTACTAGGGAACAAAATGGCCGACAGATGACAAAAACAGGAACCTCGAAACAACAATTGGATAGACCCTGCAGTGACCACATAGTAAAACGAATTATTTAGAACAATACCCAGGAAAGATGGATGAACAGGTGGTCGACGGGAACAACATGTCACAGTGTGTTTAGCTAAATTTCACAATCACAAAGTAACGATGACATAAATAAACTACATAGAAGAGATCACATTCTTATCCTTCAGTTCCGAACAGGACATACCAGAGTCAAAAGCCACTTGAAATGCATCAATCCCCAGCACTTGCCTGGTGCAGACATTGCGCTCATCCCGATGAAACAGTTCGATACCTACTCGTTGAGTGCAAACCGCTTGCGGACATGAGAACAAAATTTTTACGAACACTAATGACAATTGCCAACATACTGTGTGGAGGAGTTACACAACTGACGAAGACCTGTATATATAAGAATATTATTGGGCTGTCAAGAGCAGGTTTGCTCGGCAGCTATGGGATAACAACAACAACCTAATCAATTCACACAAAATGTCGCTCTCACGTAACCAATTCACACGAAATATCGCTCACTTCACGTAAATTAACACAAAATATCACTCTCATATAATCAATTCACACAAAATGTTCCTCCCACCTAGTCAACTCACACAGAATGTCCCTCACAATTAGTACTTAGTCAACTATCAACTCACACAAAATGTCCCTCACACTTAGAACTTAGTCAACTATCAGCTCACACAAAATGTCCCTCACACTTAGTACTTAGTCAACTATCAACTCACACAAAATGTCCCTCACACCTAATCAATTCACATGAAATGTCGCTCTCACCTAATCGTGTTAAACAAAATGTCGCTCATAACTAATCAAATAACACAGAATATCGCTAATATCTATTCTAGTCACACCAAATGTCGCTCACACCAAATCGAGCTGAACAGAATGTCCGTCACAACTAATCAAACCACACAGAATGTCGGTCACAACTAATCAAACCACACAGAATGTCGGTCACAACTAATCAAAGCACACAGAATGTCGGTCACAACTAATCAAACCACACAGAATGTCGGTCACAACTAATCAAACCACACAGAATGTCGGTCACGTGGGTTGAAGAAGCTGCTTTCTTTTTGAAGCCACGTGTTTCAGGGACCGTCTCTCCTGCGCTTCCAGCCAGCTGGTTGGATACCCTTAGAACTTTGAACTGCCTTGAGAAGGATCTGGTGAGCTGGAAGTTCCTGATCCAGTCGAACAACATATCCAAACATGCAAAGGCGACGACGTGCAGGACTTCCGATACAGTTGGTAGGTTAGTCATAGTAGAGACCTCGACATCTCGTACAACGAATTCCAATAATACGCAGCTGATTGCGCATATAAAAGGACTATATTTAAGCCAATATATTATATAAATTACTATATATAAGCCAATATACTATATAAATTACTATATTTAAGCCAATATACTATATACATTACAATATTTAAGCCAATATAATATATAAATTACAATATTTAAGCCAATATACTATATACATTACTATATATTGGCCAATATACAATATAAATTACTATATTTAAGCTAATATACTATATAAATTACTATATTTAAGCCAATATACTATATACATTACTATATATAAGCCAATATACTATATAAATTACTATATTTAAGCCAATATACTATATAAATTACTATATATAATCCAATATACTATATAAATTACTATATATAAGCCAACGAATATCCAAGAAAAGAATTATCAGGTTAGAAAATGTAGTGTAACTAAAGAGAATTTCATGTGTGAATTTAAGCTCATCGGCAAACACAACACAAAACATGAAAAATAACTGAAAATATATCCCAAAATAACTCCATCCATAAAATGACAAAGAAATGCTAAATATTGAATAGTGTATCCATTTAGAAGTCAACAAATGTTGACCATTATTAGAAACTCGCGCTGTCACTCGAGGTCGACTCCAGGATTATTACCGGAGGCAACAGATGAAATGTCGCGGACAGCGGCAAATCTGTTGAAGAGGACTTGAAGGTGGCTGGCGTTAACAGTCAAGCCATTATGCGCATCCCGAAGTGACACCTCGTTTGATGAAAGACCCTTGTATTGAGAGAAGCATGTGAATAGTTTGGTAGCAATTTTTTTACCAGATCAGACTTTTAGTAAAACACAACGACCTAAAAGTGTATTGTAGTCAGATTTACATCTTCTTCTGAAACCTGTTGAAAACGAATTATTCACTTCATTATTCTTAGGATGTCATATGATTGGAAAGTTTCTCCTAGAGCTGTCTTTCGCATCCAGTTCTTATAAAGGTCAAGGGTTAGACATTGTTTAAAGATACTTTCGCCAGCTGTATTTGAAATAAACAAGCGAGCAAAGTATGTAAATGAATGCATGATTGGACACGGAAAATAGAAATACGGTCTGTTTAACTTAACTTAACTTAACGTCTTTATACTTGTTTAGAAGACTCTACCGAGTCTGTATACAACCAGTTTCATTTACATTTCCTTGCTGCTCTAAAATATACGCGCATCCAATCTATTCGTAAATGCATTAATTGTCCCTGCCTCCACTACTTCCTATGGTAATGCATTCCAAGCATTCACTACTCTCTGACTAAAACTGGATTTCTCGATATCTAATCTGGATCTCCCTTTAGTTAATATGAAGCTATGCCCTCTTTTTCGTGTAGGTGGTTGAATTTTGAAACAAACTTGTTACTGCACCAAAATTGCATTAAAACAAATAAGAACGCCGTATTTGGATATCTATCTGTTTCTGTTTCTAAGAATCGACGTGACTGCACTCCGGGCATACCCATAGGTACTCAGTCTCTCTCATCAAATGGCGTAAGGTATGGATGCTGATGTTCCCTGCAGTTCGCTGGTTGTACACTCTCCTGTTCCGTCCTGTCATGCGCCCAACTCCGCTCGAACCTCGTATAATGTCGAAACGTTGCAGTCTGTGGATTGCTGCTTCATTTATTGCTGTGTTCTCATCTAGCAGGCGGTCATTGATTGATTTTAAAATGTCACTTCTATCCATCACTAATGTGCCCATGATGGGAGCTTGTGAAGCCATGATGTCAGTTCTTTCATTGCCTTGAACCCCAGCATCAGCAGGGCAGTAAATCCATGTCAACCCCTATAGCTCTGAGGCCTCAACAGCTGCTATCAATCTAAGCCATCCCTTCTTCTGTACCTTGAAGTACGGCTTGCGCGTTGTCACGATGCCTGTCCTTGTTATATAAGTCTCAGATATCCATTTCAGTGCTGAGGTCACTACTTCCGTCTCCATTCTCATACTGGAAATTGTTGACTTGTATGCGCTACTGCTCTCAGCAACGACCTGTCCTCTCACTCTGTCTGAGAAACCTCAGCCTGATGTCCCACTGCGCAGCACTGATCTATCGGTGTATATGACGGCATCACTCTGCTGCGTGTACTCAGTTATCAGCTGATTCACCTCGTGCTCTGCTCTCCCGTTGCTCCGTTCTCTGCATTCCTTGCCTAAAGTTATGATGACTCTTTGGTACTATTTCATTCTATCATCAGAGTGGACCCATTCTTCCCCTTGGACTATAGTCTCAGCTGGAGTGACGATGTGCCATCCATGACGACCCTCTCTTGATTCTTGATCCCTTGATGTCTGAAATACTACTATGCAGAGTGTGTCTGTGGTGATACATATTTAGGCTTTGCCTTGTGCCAGTTTATGTCTGAATGTCACCGATAACAATCCCAACATGTACCGCAGCATCACAATCGGGGTATCTCTAGTGCAGCCCAGAACCAGTCGCATACCTTCATTCTGGATGCGTTCCAACCTTTCACACTCGTGTTCTTGATAGTGTGAGGATGTCTAGTCCGTAATCGATGATAGACACGACCTGACGAAATAGGATGAACAGGAGGCGTTGTTCCGAGTCGGCAGCAGCCATGATCTTGAGTGCTCCTAACCTTACATCTTTGTACGATGTGGTAAACATGGCAATTATAGGAAAAACTGCGATCAAATGTCACTCCAAGGTATTTCAACCTGTCACTGCAGTCCACTTGTGTCGTTAGACGTCGTGGGGAGGTGTGACCTTCTTAGTTGCATTTATTTTTGGCAGGTGAACATTTGCTGATTACTTGCCAGGTAATCCCAGTATCTATTATCAAACGCTAGGCTGCTTACCCCTGAATTATTCGATCTACTATTTTTGGGACTGGTGGGTGTAAAGATAATCTCAGGAAGTCACCAGCAGCTTATAATTAAATATTGTCACGCATCGATGTGGGGCTGATCTGCATGGCAGATCACTTTTTTCAAACTGCACGTTACGCAAAAACAAATCGACTTCATCGGACTTTAGAATAATCGGTTTCTTTATCATCGATTAGCCGAATGTTTGGTCTCTGATGTTACCGGTACACATTTTTCAGAAAGTTGCTCCTTGCTACAGTTGTTTGATTTATATTACATAACACGGGGAAATATATTGAGACAATAATGTACCAATGTACATAATGTACATCTCGTAAGATGTGAACACTGATCTTGTAAGATGTTAACATTGATCTTATACGATGTGAACATTCATCTTATAAGATGTGAACATTGATCTTGTAAGATGTGAACATTGATCTTATAAGATGTGAACATTGATCTTATAAGATGTGAACATTGATCTTGTAAGATGTGAACATTGATCTTGTAAGATGTGAACATTGATCTTATAAGATGTGAACATTGATCTGGTAAGATTGGTCTTGTAAGCTGTGAACATTGATCTTGTAAGATGTCAGCAAACGTAATTATGTATGCAGTCATTTGTCTGTACTTCTGTAACATGTTTTTTTCTCGGTCTGTTTTGTGCTAGAGAACGAGTATACGCTCACATTCCTTGGCGATAAAGTATGCTGACAAACTGTGTAGCCCCACTTGGAATATTGTTTTCATTTGTCCTATATATTTGATTGTGACACTCTTCTTCAAGCAGGACTCTTGGACTATAAGGAACTCGAAATCAAAGACCAATCTTGGGCTTCACGTTGACTAGAGTGGCGGCAATTCCATTAGAGAATACGCACATTTTAAAAACCAAGTCTGACTGATTTTCTTCTGCTATTATCTTCCCAGTCCGACTCTACTCTCTCTCTCTCTTCTCTTGTCTCCTCTGTCTCTCAGTATCCCGCATTCTATTCACAGAGAGGATCGTTACGGGAGAAGAAGGGGTTCACACTGGTGATGGAATGACAGATTAGCACAGTCATCATAACCCTAGGCAGGGAACGCAGTGAGTGGTGCAACAGGAGGGCAGAGCGCGCAGTTAAACTGCTGATAAATGATAACAATCAGAATAGTGATGCCGTCATATAAACCAATATAAACCAATATAAACCAATATAAACCAATATAAACCTATATAATCCAATATAAACGGTTGGGGCTTCTCGGTTAGAGGTCAGGTTTCTGCTGACCAGAGCAGGGCATACAGAACAGCAGCCTCATGTAGAAGAATGGAGATGAAAGCAGCGACTGCAGCTCTGAAATGGCTACCTCGGTCTAACGGGGACAATGATCGTGTCAGATTCCAAATCCTTACGTCGGAAGGCACATAAGAGCTGGCAAATGCATGGGGGGGGGAGGGGGGAGGTGATACAGCTGTAGGAGCATCATACCTGCAGAGGCTGATGTAGATCTATGGACCTGGTCATCCTGTGCTGTGATTATAGGCATGCGGAAAAGCGGATACCCAATTATGGATAAACTAGAAACGGATAGGATTGACATGTTCAAGTCAATCAATGACATCATGTTAATTGGTGACACATCGATAAACGAATCATCAATTCACAGACTGTAGAACTTTGTTTTTGAACGAAGCTCGAGCCGAATGAGATGCAAGAGAGGTACGAGCAGAAGTATGTATAACCAACGAGCTGCTGGAACCATCAACCTAGGTCATTTACTGATAGAGATACTGAGCACCTATGAGTATGCCCGCAGTAGAGTGAAGTAGATTATTAGGAACAAAACAGAAGCAGTGCATATATTAGTAAGCACCAAGAGGCTACTGACTAGAAGTTTAGGTGTCACATCGACGTGGGAACACAGCTCTGCGATTTTGTTTCTCAGTAGCCTAGCTCCAATAGTTGTAAATAGTTTATAAGAACACAGATGGTACCCTCTTCCTAAGTTCTGGCTTCAGTTTACTTTCACTTATAGACAATTCAAATTTGTTCAGAGATTTCAGACCTAGGGATTGTTCACATATGACGTTATTTTGAACCACCTTTTCCCGCGTCACATTTTCTCACAAATCCGAGACCCCCTTGATTACGTCACAAATCTCTTTAACACTTCACCTCCACCTCGCCCTCCTTTTTTTGTTCTTTAAAATAATCTCTTTAAATGATGTAGAGTAAATCTAATGATAATCATGTTCGTCTATCGCTGTCACTGCACTCCGAGCAACTCCACAGTTGCTCAGTCTCTCTCAGTCACTGGCGAAAAAAATATAAATGCAGATGACTCGGGAACCGAGTTGTTGCACATATTCTCTTCGGTACCCCTCTACGCTCGACCTATGATTCACTTCAAAACGAGTTTGTGAATTGACAGTTTATCGATTACTCTGTCAACGCCCATTAGACGATCATCAATCGACCACAGAATGTCACCCCTGCCCATATTCACAGTCTCCATTTCTAACTCCTTTGAAGTGAAGACAACAGCTCGCTCATTATCGTGAACCCCACCATTTGTAGGACATTAGATCTGTCCGCTATTTACTCATCCGTAAGGAGTCCTGTGCATTATATGGCAACTATTGAGGATTCGTTAAGATGGCTGAACTGTTAAAACGGTCTCAGATAGATAGCTCAGAGCTGAAGTCACTGTCTTGATGTATGAAGTCATGTATGCTCCACGGCAGCAGCCGAGGTAGCGCAGTGGCTAGTGCACTGGCTTCCCAGCCACGCGATCGGGGTTCAGTCCCCAATTAGTGCGGGATTTTTCCGATCGCAAAACATCACTAGTGTCAACCCATCATCATAAAGTGGGTACTAGAATCATCTTGAAAAGTAATGGCGGCCGGCGTGATGTTGTCCACATCACCCCTGTGTGCCACTGATCAAGAAAAATATTTGGGCCTAACATCATATTTCCAAGACGCTCCACTGGCGTGTTGATGGGATCTTTACTTTATGCACCACTCCGCTCGGCCTCAACCTCATTGTAGCAGAGAAGCTCCTAACCTGATTTCTTACCTGGCGGCACCGATTCATTGGTATATACAACGCTACCTTCACCTTTTGTGTTATCTTATTACTTGAAAGTGATATGTGATAAACTCCGCTGATTTCACAACTCTCCGCATTCCCTGTCACTTGTGATGATGACTTGTATGTACTATTGCCTGGGAGGCCCAAACGTGCATCTTATTTTCACAATAGAGGTATCTCTTATTCATCTCGGATCAGTCATGTACCACCCTTCTCGATACGATCCAAACGTCTACAGTGTGATCTTATCTTGACAGTTGGAAGATATCTAGCTCGTCAATGGATGCTATAGTTGACATTGGTAACAAAAAGCGGATAAGGAAATCAATAATGTTCTGGACCAGGAATATTTATAAAAAGCTAAAATAATATTGGTTGTCTGATGCTACATTTCTTAAACCCTTCCTCTACTCGTTGCCACACTTCGTCACAATATTCTGGACCTCACCTCCCCCATTACTTCATGATTTCAAATGGGAACGACTTCTTAGAGTAACAATCAACATTGGTAACAACGCATCGAAACGAATTCGCTGAATCATTTGAGCATTGACTGGTTTCTTAACTAACATCGGAAATTGGCACACAACCAATCACGCTAATTGACCGGCTTAACAAACTGGCACAAATAAAAATGAAATAAATTAAAGGTTCATTAATCAGCATTTAAAACAAATTATTTTAAACAACAACTGTCGTCGCGGCTTTTAATTTCCATTAAAGTACTTAAGTCCACCGAGAGAATTTATATCACTGAAGACTAAAGGTCGCTTGCTGTGCATCCGCGACGCAGTTTACAGGCCAGATTCTTATTCTAGGACCATTCTACAGAGCAATCAGAAGCGCATTAAAGACTTCCACATTGGTAGTCAGAGGGGCATTATTACTATCCATTAGTTGGACCCGGTTTCAAACGACGAAACAGGACCCAGTACTTTCAGAACCGCGACCATGGCGTTGGACACAATGTCGGTTTTTAGAACTTTAGTGGATATCGGGCAATTAAAATTCGGACGTTTAAGGTGCAAATGCCAGGAGTCCAACGGTGTAAAACTGGACGAGCTGCACTCACGTCAAAGACGCAACAATTCCCGTCATTTGCGTTCCTGTCTCTTTGCTAATCAAAACAGACGACTACTAGCCACCGAGAAATGTAAAATAGTCTTGATTGGCGACCTCAGAAAAAGCTCAGACACATGGGGATAATGGAATACCAAGATTGATACATCTGTCCAAGTCAGGCAGACACAGTCAGGTCAGGTCATCCCTTAACCAGTGATGTCGTTGGGGCACCCAAGAATACACCCTCACAATTCCACGCCACGTTCTCTGTTAGCGGCCGCTGCCTGTGCCTCTTTTCGTCAGAGATTGGTTCATTCTTTCATGTTGTCCTCCTATCTCTATTTAGGCCGGCCTTATTGTCGTCCACCATGTACCTTTCCGTGTAGGATCGTATTTGCCAGACCATTTGATCTCTTTTTGTGGCCGTACCAAGAGAGTTTCCATCTTTAGAAGGCCCTATTGCTGTTGTAATTCTTTCTTATATTTCTTCATTTGTTTCTTCGTCTTTGTGTGTGATTTTTTGTTGTTGTATGTTCGCCTTATTTCTCTAATCCACAAGGCGGTATGCGTTGCACTGTGGTTTATATTTTGCGCCTGTCGGCCCAGTGCATCTGATTTCAGCATTCATTTTATGTAAGGGTCTGCTTTCTCCTGCATTTTCTAAGATGTTTGCTTCCCCGGGTAACGACCAGTGCTGTGATGGGGATCAAACCCAGCACCTACTGGTTGTGAGCCGTGTCACTAAACCACTAGCCCACGCCACCCCCTTTGTTTGTGATATTCAGAAGTCTTCAGAAACATTTCATCTACAAAGCCGGTATCCTCACCTGCAAGGCAGCTGTAATTGTCTATGCCTCACAAGCATAGATGAATATTGACATGACAATATTGAGAGTATGGAGACACAATTCTGACAAAGTAGATGAGAGATTGCGACGATTTCTGCCTCTACGCGAATCAGAAGATCGCCAGATAAGGCAATTAACGAAGTGTGAGAGCATCCGTTGTTTCCGATGGACGTGAACCTTAACGGCGATTGGTCAAGGCCGAGAAGGCGTGTCCGTTAAGAATGACAGAAGGTTCTGAGCAAAAAAACAAAAATATTCATTAACAAGTGAAATAGAATGGCCCGGCCTTCCCGATAGGGGCATACAGAGATACAGTTTAACACAAAAAGGTTCAGAGCAAATTATAATTATTCAGAGAAGTGAGTGAGAAAGAGAGAGAGGGGGGGGGAGAGCGCAACAGAGCGCGAGAGGGAGAGGGAAAGGAGGGTGGGGGGGGGGGGGAGACCAGCCTCAACAGGAAAAGACAGAGATACAGATGACACAGATAAGTTCAAATATTTAAGACATTCTTTCATTAAGAAATGGTAATGATCTCAGGAACAGATCTCACAGGAACAGAGCAGAAACAGATTATTTGTAAGCTCAACGTCAAGGTGAGAATGCCAATTGAACCCATTGCCTTGTAGAGCCCTAAAGAAACACCGCATGATCTTTGTAGATCTATACTGTCGTACTCATGTTTCATCTATCAAGTATACGAGTAGTGAGCTGAAACGCTGTGTAGTTTAAAATAAGTAGAATGAAAGTTATAATCAGTCTTGTACCTATCTAGAAGTAGCGAGATATCGACCCCCAGAGGAACGAATACTAGGTTGTTATTAGCTATACCAGCATAGCTGCATTTGCACCACATGTCTCGAGAGTCAGAGTAGACAGGGAGCATAAATCTGAAGGATATTGTTATAGGTATGTGTATGTGTACTATACTTTTGAATAGGAAAGCTAAGATTTCAATAAAAGTATGTCTACCATTTATGTAACAAATCAAGCTGTGATTCTGTAATTAAATAATGTAGGTGCCACGCTTGTGTAGGACTCAGTGTACTTACAGTAGATACGGATATTGCCATCAGGTGTTGTGCAGATTGGCAGTTGAGTGTGCGTTCTATTACACTATTGCATTTAATAGTGTTTGCAGTGAGGTTAGAATTCACAGAGCAAAGGTTGCCAGAGGATGTGTTGGATACTCTATTACAAGTACGCTCTAGGACAGAAGAAGATTCTCTGCAAGCTGCAGCAAGAGAAATATGTTCACGAATGAAATACTCAGCTCGATTAGCTTCGAACAGCAACAACAACAGCGTCAGCATCGACGACGACAACAACAACAGCAGCAGCAACAAATAAGTATATAATAGTGGATGCCATCATCTTGCATTTCTGTATCCATTATTATTGCGTGTGTTCGCTCTTCCATTTGATTATTATCATGAACATTTACTTTAACCAGCGTCCTATTACTTGCAACTGCAACACCACAAAGAAAGGTGCCATGGATAAAGTAGTTTATTACATGTATGTTGCAGAAATAAGGAAACCGAAGAATGAATAATAGCAATGACTATTTAGTGAATCTGTGAATACTTTCCGCATTCTAAAAATAAATATGTCTATATAATAGAAAAGGTTGGAGTATTTTGTTCTTTGGATTTTCAGGAAAAAAAAACGTGTTAAATGTAATCTTCTATTCTAGAGTTTTCTTTGAAGCCCAAAAGGCTATACACTTAAAATGCTGGCAGGTGTAAATGAGTGGCTGTTCTATACAAGACATGGAAATTCGTCTACGGTAGACTGATTATATAACATCGCTTGTCATCTCTTACGACATGTTTTCAGTTAAGCAGTGGATACTTTCTCACGTCTGTCTAATACAGAGCTGTTCTGTAAACCACTAAGAGAAATAATAATTAATTATCATAACCATCGCTGTTTGACATTGTTGGTCTGTCAGATTGTGTCACGTGAACCTAAGCATAAAGGTATACACATAACTGTGCATGTAAAGGTAACAATGCAAATGAAGGTATTCATCAAATTCAGTTCAAAGAGGACTTCTTAGCGTCATAACTACAATGAACATTTATGGCATTGGATATTTTCAAAAATTGACAGTCGTTTGACCAGGTAAGGCCAAGGATTTTCCGTCCTGACGCGGTTTTCGGAAAAGACAAGGTCTATGCCGCTCTCACAGGAGGACAACTTGAAAGTTTTTGTTAGAAGCTCTTGTTATCAGGAATCGTTCTTTAGAAAGGATCCGAATGTTTTCACGAACAAATGCTGTCATCAAAGGGCTTTCAAATTGACATTTCCAATGGTTTAGTTGAGTCCATTGAATTCCGTTTACTTCCGTCATTTTATGCGGTTTATGCTACTACTTTCAAAATCTTTAAAGTTATTCAAAGTTCTTACGTTTTTCTGAGTTACAGAATCGTTTTAGTGATTCAAACCTCTTACTTTTCTACAAGTCACCGAATCCGAAGCAGGAAGTCGACGAATTGTATGCTTTCAGAAGTCAGATTTGAGACATTCAAGAGAACCGTCAATGGAAGAAGGCGTGCATTATATTCCTATAAGATTGTGTCGTAATTTTTATTTTTAAACTTTTATGCTTACAGGTTGTGTCATTAAGGTACATATTTTTGTATTTTTTACTGTTAGCATGATTACACACACACACACACACACACACACACACGCGCGCGCGCGCGCGTACGCACGCACGCACATACACACACACATATATATTTCCTTAGAAATATCGCATACTTTCTAAATTTATTGGTGAAGACTTGATAGTGGCTCGTGTGAATGTTCACTCAAACCAGTGCGCTCATCTTGAAGTGACAGTTCGATTTACCCACATATTCATCCCAGAAATTACTCAGACAAAGAACATTTTGAGAACCGGTCTTCTTGAACAGTTTGAGCATCGTGTGTCAGTGTTGCTTATAGAAGGACGAGAAATAGATAATCAATAAATCAACGTTAAGATATTCTGAGGCTACATGGATGTGATTTGTATACAAGATCGTCTACCTTCTGTGGACTGTTGAACGGGTGGAAAGAATATTTTAAAGGCAAGCAAAAAGCAACACAGCTTAATATTCACAAAATGTGGAAACGATCTTAAACGTGCAAGAAAGAGAAGACATGTAAGCAAAAGAGGTCATTTACAATATATCGAGTCAGAAATGATTGAGTCAGCAATTAAATTTCCCAGGACGATAGAAAAAAACACTACAGGAAACAAAAGTAATGGATTATTTAGCAGCGTGCTTTGCTGAGCGACAAAAAGATAAATTATAATTGAGCTTCTGACTGGAATATAGTTTAGAGCGCCTATCTGTCAGGACAACATGATCACATTAGATCCTATGTATCAACTTGTTAAAGTTCACATAGCTGTAAATGTACACCTGACTTACATTTAGGTAAAATAACGCCATGAGCTACGGATTTTTTTATCTTTGAGAGAAAAACCGCATATCACATTCTCCTCGACGGCCGTGTGTTGTGGAACAATATTTCAAACCATAAATTGGTGGCTGTGTAGACACATGATCACCCTCACCAGTCATAGCAGCACCTACTTGGCGATTATATCTGAGAGATAGCAAAATCGTGCAGTTACTTCCCCGTGGGTTGGTGGATGTGGCAGCCCACCATGGTTCTGGTACCAACTCGGCATTGAGCTGCGAGAAACGTTTTCCCTTGTCCTATTGCAAAACTGAAACACAGATAAACTGATGTGTACGGGCTTCCTCTCGAGTACCTCTCCCCCCTCCCCTATGTTGGAAGAAACGACAAGTCTGGTAGTGGCTTCTCTCTGGTCCCCTCCCCCCTCCACTATGTTGGAAGAAGCGACAAGTCTGGTAGTGGCTTCTCTCTGGTCCCCTCCCCCCATGTTGTAAGAAACGACAAGTCTGGTAGTGGTTCCTCGCTGGTCCCCCCCTCCCCTATGTTGGAAGAAGCGACAAGTCTGGTAGTGGCTTCTCTCTGGTCCCCTCCCCCCATGTTGTAAGAAACGACAAGTCTGGTAGTGGCTTCTCTCTGGTCCTCTCACCCAATCCCCCCACTATGTTGGAAGAAACGACAAGTCTGGTAGTGGTTCCTCTCTGGTTCCCCCCCTCCCCTATGTTGTAAGAAACGACAAGTCAGGTAGTTGTTCCTCGCTGGTCCCCCCCCCCCCCCCTCCATGTTGGAAGAAACGACAAGTCTGGTAGTGGCGCCTCGGAATTATTTCAGCTCAGAACTGGACATTGCACATCGTCACATGTAACCACTCTTTCTTCTGTGATCGGGAGCGAGTCAGATTCATGTGTGGTTTCCGCCCGGACTGCGAAAGAAAGCCACAGGTCCCCCATCTGTATTAATCTAGAATCCTCAAGAGCTAGTCGCTCTGGGAAGCTCATTAACAAGACGCGTTATTCTTTTAGTGATAGTGATATATTTGCTAGAAAACTCTATGCAGAACAATTTAACAGAAGGAAATCTGAACGTCAGAAGTTGTCACTTTTGGTTATATGTTTCTGTTCGTTACTTCAAGACACAGGCTGTGTCGGACCATTTGGGTAAATACTCAGAAGTGTCCCTCTACTGCCATCAATTTGTTGTTGTTGCTGTAGTGGATATTTCATTTTTTATTCCTGTCAACTTAAGCGACTTGAACCCACGAACGTATGGTTGCTGGGCCCGTGGTTTATCCACTATGTAGACTTAAGAAAATGACGAAACTAGTATTAGATTTGTCTGTAAACTGACTACCCTATATATTGTTGTACTGAAATGTGAATCACGTCGACTTTGCGTGTTGTAGTTGCTGTTCTAAGGTCACAGAAAATGTGAAGGGGCATTAGCTTGAAGACCTGTCTGTTATCACTGGACAATACGTTCGATCAGCGCACGAGCTAGTAATCTCGCTGGCTGCGAGAAACGATCTGTTATAGTTAACGTTCTCTGTTCACTTTTAATTATCCTGTTTTGTTCTCTCTGCTTGTCTCGTATTATCTCAACTCTTCATTTGTCTTATGCTAACTGGTTTGTCAAGTGTTTACTCTTGCACACGCCTATGTTTTTTTGTGCTTGTGTGAATTATGAAAACGACGTAGAACCCTAAATAAGTAGCTCATCTCGATTATTTCAGTGCAATAATAGTTAGTTTATAATTTTACGTTGGTTCCACAAGGGACAGATCCAACACATCGCCACGGGTAACTGTAGAACCATTCAAATGATATCAGTATGCTGAGCAGTGCATGAGCTGTAGCCGTTAGCTACCCAAAACTTACTACATGTGTCAGTGCCAGCGACACAAGACCCTTATCCACATGCACGTGGTGATCAGGATAACGTGAATAACAGATTGCAATAAGGCAGACTGGCTAATGAGAAGTGATCGAAGAGGGAAGACTAACCCGTTACCCAAATAATGTCATACTGAAGTCGGATGTGCCATACCGTAAGGTGCAAATATCGCAGTCAAGCTATAAACTAAGACACAACGCATTCCGTTTTCCAGACTACATCCTGCTACTTGAGTAATTCTTTTTCAGGGCTTGGTAGCGGGAGTTTGAGAACAAATGACGAAGAAGAAGAAATGTTTTCCAGCGAAGATCTGAAAATAAAAACCAAGTAAGATAACAAATGCACCATAATTACTTGATATGACTGAAGAAGTATGATATAACGTCCACCTTACAAAAACTAGAAATTATGTTATTTGTATCTATTTATATTTCATTATCGTTGAGATATATTACTTTCAAGTACGTCACGTGTTTCTGAATGCATTTATACATTTAAGTTGTCTTGTACTGACTGCTTTAGACAATGTTTTCTCTTGTGTACGCCTATGTGATTGTGTTTGTGTGTGTAAGGTGGGTGTGTGTGTTTGGTGTGTGTGGGTGGGAAGGTGGGTGTATGTGTGGGTTGGAAGGTGGGTGTGTCTGTGTGTCAAGGTGGATGTGTGTGTTGTGTGTGGGTGTGAAGGTGAGTGTGTGTGTGTGTGTGTGGTGAGTGGGTTTTGGGAAGGTGGCTGTGTGTAAGTGGATGGGAGGGAAGGTGAGTGTGTCTGTGTGTCATGGTGGATGTGTGTGTGTTGTGTGTGGGTGTGAAGGTGGGTCTGTGTGTGCGTGGTGAGTGGTGGGTGGGTTTTGGGAAGGTGGCTGTGTGTAAGTGGATGGGAGGGAAGGTGGGTGTGTCTGTGTGTCAAGGTGGATGTGTGTGTTGTGTGTGGGTGTGAAGGTGGGTCTGTGTGTGCGTGGTGAGTGGTGGGTGGGTTTTGGGAAGGTGGCTGTGTGTAAGTGGATGGGAGGGAAGGTGAGTGTGTGTGTGGGTTGGAAGGTGGGTGTGCCTGTGTGTCAAGGTGGATGTGTGTGTTGTGTGTGGGTGTGAAGGTGGGTCTATGTGTGCGTGGTGAGTGGTGGATGGGTTTTGGGAAGGTGGCTGTGTGTAAGTGGATGGGAGGGAAGGTGAGTGTGTGTGTGTGTGGGGGGGGGGGGGGTAGCGGGTGTATGTGTGTGTGTGTGGGTGGGTGTGTGTCTGAATGTGTCTGTATGTGTGGGTGGTCGGGTGGGAAGGTGAATATGTGTTTGTGGGAAGGTGGGTGTGTCTGTGTGTCAAGATGGGTGTGTGTTTTGTGTGTGTGGTTTGTGTATGTGTGTGTGTGTGTGTGTGGTGGGTGTGTTTTGGGAAGGTAGGTGTCTGTTTGTGTAGGTTGGAAGGTGGGTGTGTATGTGTGGTTTAGTATGTGGGAAAATGGGTGTGTGTGGGGGTGGGAAGGTGGGTGTATGTGTAAGGTAGGTGTGGGAGGGTGGGAAGGTGGATGTGTGTATGTATCTGTCTGTGTAGATGGGCGGGAATGTGGGTGTGTGTGAGTGGGACGGTGGGTCTGTGTATGTGTGGTTGGGTGGGTGGGAAGGTGGATGTGTGTATGTATCTGTCTGTGTAGATGGGCGGGAATGTGGGTGTGTGTGAGTGGGACGGTGGGTCTGTGTATGTGTAAGTGAGTGTGTGTCTGTGTGTGTAGATGGGTGGATGGGTGGGAAGGTGAGTGTGTGTCTGTGTGTGTAGATGGGTGGATGGGTGGGTGAGTGGGAAGGTGTGTGTGTGTGGATGGATGGGGCGGTGGGTCTGTGTGTGTGGGTGAGTGGGAAGATGGGTGTGTGTGTGCGTGTATGTGTGTGCAGGTTGATAGGATGGTGGGTGTGTGTGTGTTGGACGGTGCGTGTGTGTGTGTGTGTGTGTGTGTGGGTGGGTGGGTAGGTGGCTATGTGTGTTTCGTGCTCTGGGGGCGTATCTTGTGTCGGACTTGAAGGTTCAGCCTGGTAATAACAAGTCGATGGTCCGTCCAGCACTCCGCACCACACTGGCTATTAGTTACTTGGATCCCTGCGTCTCGTGATGAGATAGTCAATCAGATGCCAGTGGATGGACATTGGATATCCATGTGGTTCGGTTTCATGCTGCAAATTGGAAAGCTGAGTTCGTGATAAAGAGATCATTTGTTACAAAGGTCTTTAGCAGGAGAAGTCACATTGCTGCTGTAGTGTCCAATTTTATGTTTACCGATGGCACCTTCTCAGGCTGTGTGGTCTGCATCAATCATAGCATTAAAATCATTGAGAATGATCAAATTCTCAGTCCTTGGTACTCCAGCGATGAGCAGCACAAGGTCCTCGTAGAATGTGTTTTTGGTCTCATCTAGGTTGATCATAGTAGGTGAATAGGCACTGATACTGGTGGCCTCGGTATTCCCCGCACAGGGGGAGAGGGGAAGGCGCAGTGACATACGACGGTCATTGACTCCCTTAGGTAGGCTTGCTAGTCTTGAGATTATGTTTGATCTGGTTGCCAAACCGACTCCAGCTTCGCGTGTCACCGGTTTCGTGCGACCGTACCAGAAGCTGTCGTTCCTCAGCGAGTCGTGGTGTCTCGCTCAGAATGGCTGTGCTGATATTGTATTTGAGCAGCTCCCTGGCGACCAGTGCAGTTCGTCTCTCTTGTCTGTCTGATTTACCAGTGTCAATCAGTGTGCATACATTCCATATGACCAGTGTAATCGGTGATGTCATTGCTCGTTTGTCCATTCTTTGGCCGCTGAAGTTTGTGGTCTTCTCTAACCGCGGTGTGCTGGCCAGGACGTGATTAGTAGGGTGTGAACGATGTAATGTATTACGCGTTTGCTGGTTCATAGTATAGGAGACTTGCGCGTGGTCACCCTCACTCTTTCATCCGCACCATTACGCACATTTCCTGGAGACTGGATATTGTCACGCGTGCATCAGTTATCTCGTATGCTTTTTTTTTTTTTTTTTCCATTTGAGATGCAGCGACGCGGGGAAGTACCTAGTTCTGTACGATTTTCGTTCTGCTATCTAGTTTCGCCTCTCCTTCGTCTCCTGGGATGTTTTGATTGTCTGGTCCTTTCCCGTGTGCTGTCTGTAGTCAAATGGCTTTTAAGGATCTGTTTTCCCGTAGATGATCTAGCAGTTTATTCTTGCTTGTTGTTGCTTCGAGTCGTAAAAGCGACACAGCATCCCAAAACAAGAAAAATGCATTCTCAAATGCTCGTGAAGCCCTGAGGTCAAAGCTTAGACAAATACGACACCTGGCTCAACAGAAAGGCTGAAGAAATAAAAGAGTTTGCACAGCGACATGATACTAAACGCTTATTTGAAGCCCTTAAAACGTTGTTCTTCCCACAAATCTGTGGTGGGTATCCAATCCATAATATCAATGGGATATTTTTAGCAGGTAAGTCCCAGATAATTGATAGATGGGCAGAACACGTTTGCAATATTCTCAATCACCCGTCAGCCATAAGTGAGAAAGTAATCCAGCGGTCATGTAGGCTGTGGACAAAAAGTCCGCAGGAATTTAAAGATGCTTCAATAGTTATATATATATATATATATATATATATATATATATATATATATATATATATATATATATATATATATATGAGGAAAGGAAACCAGCAGCATTGTAATAATCACCGTGGACTATACCTGTTATTCGTCGCGGGAAAAATCGTACCACGCCTTTTATTAAATCGGCTAATCAAACATCGTAAGCAAGATCACCACCTTCCAGAGAGTCTTCGGAACCGGATGGGGAACTGCAGACATGATCTTTGCCGCGCGACAGAAACAGGAGAAATGACAGGAGCATAGACCTGTACACTGCATGTATTGACCTCACCAAAGGTATTTGGCACGGTAAGCAGTGGTGCATTTTGGATGGTCATGGCCAAGTTCAGCTGTCCCACCAAGTTCATCACCACGGTGAAACAATTCTACGAAGGCATTCGTGCTCGTGTGCTGGAAAATGGAAAGACCTCCAGAACGTTTGACGAGATAAACGGCGTAAAGCAAGGCTGTGTGCTCACCCCAACTCTGTTTAGAACAGCCAAATCCGGCATACTCATCAGATACTGCATGAGCGGCAGGTTCGTTAATGCTCGCAGAATGAAGACAAAAACCAGAGTATCAGGCGACATGATTCAGGAACTTGGAGTTGCTGACTGTGCGTGAATAGCAATTTAGAGCGGGAAATGCAGGAGGACATGGGCCAGCTCTGTGATGCGTGTGACAATTTCTTATTCTTCTTCGTTGTTCCCTCTCAAATAATCACATCTATCTCCCTCATAAACCAAGCGGTCATTCTCAGGCTTATAACACCGTCATACAGTTTATCTCGCAATTGGGTTGGGCAGGGTCATGTAGTCACTCTGCTTTTCTCACGGAGCCGGCAGACCTGCAGAACATGTTCCACTGGTTTGTTTGTTCTCCCCACATGGACACTTGTTTGTGTGTCAAATTTGTAATTTTTTCAACAGATGATATTTCAGTCTGCAGTAACCTGTTCGAAGTCTGAATATTGTCACTTGATCTCTACTTGGCAAAGATTAGTCTGCTTCGCTTCTGCTATATCAGATCCTGTTGTTTTTGTGCCACTTATCTTTAAAGTTGAATTGTATCATTGTCTTGATTTCTTCGTATGTAGCTCTGTCGTCAGCTGGGGTGTACCACCTCCCTCTGTTGCCAGTCTATCTGCTTACTCATTGGCGTGTATCTTACAGTGTGCATGGATCCACTGAATTGTCCCGCTGTTAAAATTTTGCCTTACACTCATGAGTGCCCCAGACAGGCTGTCCAATTCATTGCTTTTATGATTTCTGAGGGTCACCATGTGACTGTCAGGGAAACTGTAAAGAAAACTACCTTGTCTCTGACATGGTTCTTGTTTTCCACGATGACTGTCAGGGAAGCTGTAAGGAAAACTACCTTGTCTCTGACATGGTTTTTGTTTTCCACGATGACTGTCAGGGAAGCTGTAAGTTAAACTACCTTGTCTCTGACGTGGTTTTTGTTTTTCACGATAGCTATTGCAGCTATTTTTAGTGCCTCAGCTTCAGCTCTTAAAACGTTTGAGAATTTCCCAGTAGCCACTGAGATATGGATTTCCTGTCCATTATTTAATATTGCGTAAACGCCTCCTCCTCTATTTTTTATAGATCTCATTGCTGATCCATCTGTGTATATGCTGGTCTAATCTGTGGCTGGATATGTTTCTTGAATATACTCTAAAGCTATATGTTTTCTCTCCAGTTCTGTTTGTGTACCTTCTTTTGATCACTTCTGGAATGTTGTCTATCATTTCTGGGGACTGTGTTCTCTTCTATGGTGGAAATATGTTGCTTGTCTTTAGTGGCTCAGCCTTTATCTTTGCAAGGTCTGGCAAGGAGGAGGGCTAGTGTTTTTTGTATTTTTGACCAAAGCCGTTTCTTGGGAGTCTGCTTCGTCAATATCCTTCCAGTCTTTTATTCATTGAATGATTTGGGAGCCGTTATAATTTTTCTGCCAGTTGTAGTACTCTGTAATCTGACAATTAAGTCCTGAAGAAAGTAGACATGCCAAGCTGGCACAGCCGAGATGGGCTGGGTACCTTGTGTGCATACCAGACACAAGACTGCAGAAAAGACTCATTTACGGTGAAATCAGGGTCGCCCAAAAAAAGCGATTTAAGGACAGCCTGAAAGAAATTCTGAGATGAGGTCACATAGATGAAGACAACTGGGAGAAAGAACATCGCAGAAAACTAGAGAAGTGCAGTAAAATGCTGGCGTTACTGAAAAACAGTCACTCTATGTAAACAACGCCTGATCTGGAAGGAAGAGAAGGGAAACTACCCTCACCGACAATAAAAGACAGAGCGCATGCCGTGCAATAAAACATTTCGTGCTCTCATTGGACTGGATAAGTCACGTGAGGTCCAGCAAACACTGGGCCGAAACATGACAGCCAGTGCAGAACCAAAACAAAGCAGAACACATACAAAAGGATGATGTCGGTTGTCGTCATCGACAACTATGGACAGTTATCATGTGTGTGTATGTAATAGTTACACTGATGGACTTTGAAGGAAATGATTGATAATGAACACTAAAAGATGCTGTCAGAGATTCCTGTCACAATTAAAGATCGCCGCATCAAAATACGGACCACAGTGCCAACAATGAATCGCAACAACCAAATATACGGGAGCAAAGAACACAACAACCGTACACTGCCAAGCTACTCATGCACGTTGTAAATCGGGTTACCTCATTATGTAATTATAATGTACTGACCAACAGTACACGTATACCAATAATGGGCTACAATGTCAAATTTGGTTCTTTAACAAGGCACATGAGAGGAAAGTTACTACGTGTGAAATTAAATGATAAGAAAAGTATTTGGTGTCACAAAGATAAGTCAAAAACGTTATATCAAAAGAAGAAGAAGAAGAAGAAGAAGAAGAAGAAGAAAATTGAACTCCTTTTGTCCAAATCACCATAGAACAGTAAATAGAACTGGTAAAGCATATATGCTTGAGGGAAACCTCGCTTAAAACGGGTTAATATGCTGGCAGTTAACTGCTCCAAGAAAGGACGTTTCACGTCAAAGATGCGAAACACTAAACAGTATAAGGATGTCTTAATTAGCGAGAAGAGAGAGAGAGAGAGAGAGAGAGAGAGAGAGAGAGAGACGGAGAAAGAGTGAAGGAGAGGACAAGTGAGTAGGTGTGAGAGACAAATATAGAGAGTGAGTGAGAGTGGATATGAGAGAAAATGAAAGAGAATTAACGACCAAGTGAGTTATTGAGTAATAGAGACAGTGTATGTACGACAATGACAGACATAAAGAGAGAGAGGTGGGGGCGGACTATGTGTGTGACAAAACTAAACCGAGTAAGGACTTCAAAGCTATACAGTTCGTGTTTATATAAAGGAGAGCGACTGACAAAGAGATAGAGAATGAATAAAAGGGAAAGAGTGATTGAGAGAGTGAGTGACAGAAATATAGTGAAGGAAATAGTTAGAGAATACTAAAAATAATGAGAAATAATGTAGTAAAGTGAGAGAGAGAGAGAGAGAGAGAGAGAGAGAGAGAGGGAGAGAGACTAGAGAGTGACATCATTAATGAGAGAGAGACGTTAGAAAGTGACATCATTAATGAGAGAGAGAGAGACGCTGGAGAGTGACATCATTAATGAGAAAGAGAGAGAGAGAGAGAGGGAGAGAGACTAGAGAGTGACATCATTAATGAGAGAGAGACGCTGGAGAGTGACATCATTAATGAGAGAGAGAGAGAGTAGGAGCATATGTGTACAATAAACAAAAATATACTTTCCCTGACGGTCCTGATCATCACGACCAACACGGTAACTGACTGCCTTTCTTCACAACAAACAAAGGCAAATAGAACTAAGCTATTTAAACAGTACACATACACACACAACAGGCATACACACAGTGCAAAATTGCAATCTCCGCTTAGCACAGACACTATCAAAACAGACTTGACATCACGCGCTAATACAGTACAAAAACGAATGCAGTGTAACCTTTACTATCATACACATTTATCTGTGGCTAGCCTGTGTTTCAGACTCAAGGAAGGTCACAGCATCTAAAAAAAAAACACAAAAACCTTGGCTGCTTTTATGTCCAAGTTGCTTAACTCTGTTTCCAAGTAGCAAACCAAAACTTTGAAAAGAGCTCATACAAGGCTTCCATCAACAGTTCCTTTGCTCGATTCCTTTCCTGCGACCATTTCAAAGGTTTCTCCACCGAAGATGGTAATGCATATATTTATGTAAACCGTTCGCCTTTGTGTACTTCTGTTCTGAATTATTAAACAGAAATGTCAGCTGGTGCTAATGAAACAGTACAACTAAATAGCTACTTAGAGGTATCCATGGAAACGCGTTGTTTGTAACGCCGGTTAAATAGGAACCTGGACTATGCAGCTATTTTTGCAATGATGAAACGATGTATATAAGGACATACACATATACGGGCATGCGCAATACAAAAATAGACACATTGATGGCGCGACTCTCTAATCTCTAAGAACTGGTATTTAATTGGACACGTGTGTCTGATGCCAGGTAGCCAAATGTTGAGTAAACTCATTTTGCTCGGCTGACTTCGTGTACCATGTTGGTACCAGGGCCTCCTTCGGGGCATCTCTGGATGTACCATGACTGGAGTAACCACGCTTTTGCAGGTGTGAGCTCTAGCGCTGTCGTTTCGCGTCTGTAACAGTATGGGTATAGATCAAGCTATATCTCCCAGGTGCAGGTTTTTAAAGACCTCCTTAAAAGTCGATGTGAATAGCTTTGGTGATATTGTACCACTCTGTCGGACGGCACGTTGAATTAGTATGGTAGATCTGTAGATAAGGATGATATCCGTTGTTCATCCGCTAGTGATCTTCTCTATCAGTTGAGCATATTTTACTCAAATTTCCTGTCTCAAGGTATTCAACACCGCAGTTATTTCGATGGGCTATCTAAGGCCTTCTCACAATCCACGAACACAAGGCATGAAAACATATGTACTTCATGCGCTCTCTCCAATAATTGGTTGATTGTGTGGATGTTGTCAGTGGTTATGAATCTTTTTTCTGAAACCTGCCTGCTCTCGTGGTTGGTTCTCATCTAGTGGCCTCTCTAATCTGTTGGCGATCACTCTGATGAAGAGTTTATAAATGGATAAGAGCAGACAGATCAGAGAATAATTTGCCAGATTTTCATTTCTCTGCTGCTCTGGCAAACTTGTTCAAATTATTATGTTCATAGTAGTCTGTTTTTAGTCTGCTTCTGATCATTTTGTTCAGTTCGCATAACTCGCATTTGCTTTTGCAATCCATTTTGTTTCAGCATTCTCTTCGTCGTTAGAAGTTTTCAGCTGTCTTCACTGATATGGTATGTGTTTGTATAAATTGATTGTTTGGATGTGCTATTGATTGTTATTAAACTATTCTGGGTTACTGTTTTGAATTACCTTATGTCATTTTCTCTATCCATAAGCTGTCCTTTGAATTTCCTTGTGTCACTCGCTTTCTCTAACCATAACCTGGCCGTGATTTCCCTTGTGTCACTCGCCTTCTGTATCTATAACTTGGCCTTAAATTCCCCCGTATCACTCGTTTTCTCTATTTATAAACATGGCTTCAGTTCTTGTCTATTACTACCACCCCCTATGTCTATAAACATTTCTCCATTCTCGGTGTCTCACCCACTTCTTCTCTATCAACATCATCTTAAATCCATGTTTTCCAGTCTAATCTCCTATGTCTATAAATATTTCTCATTCCCGGTATCTCATTTTCTCATCCTCTAGTTATAAAACTGCTTTCTTGTCATTGCGCCATATACGCATATTATACAAATGTCCTAAGTTATTGAAACCCGGTACGTATTATTTGAAAGTCTGTACTTTGGATCTAGCCAACGTTGTCCGTCGGTGGTGATTTATCTAAGGCTTGTAGCAGAGCTCGACAGTTCGTCTCGCTGGTGGTCAGACTCTCGCAAAGAGCTTGTGACCGGCAAATGGAAAGCAGGAATCGTGCCTGAAGGCCCTGTGTTCTCCCGGGGACAAACCCTCGGGAAAAGGGCAGGCCGGCAGGCAGGCCAAATTGTCTCTAGTCCCAGTGAAATTCATCGCCGAGGTCGTTGGGATCCGTTCTGCACAGAGCGCTGACATCCCTCCTCGAGCGAGCCCGGTCGGTCGGTCGTCTGGTGCATGTACGGGGCCCCAGTCAGGCGGTCCTAGGTCGACGGAGTGAGGGACGGGTGGAACAACCGTCCGTCCGTCCGTCCCGTCAGTCGGTCCCTGTGGCCGTCCCAGTGAGGCTTTTTACACACCCTTCCTCCGCCGACCGGTGTGTGCTGTACGTACGTCTCCAACAGATATCTGGTTGATCCTGCCAGTAGTCATATGCTTGTCTCAAAGATTAAGCAATGCATGTCTAAGTTCACACTGTCTCACGGTGAAACCGCGAATGGCTCATTAAATCAGTCGAGGTTCCTTAGATGACACGATCCTACTTGGATAACTGTGGCAATTCTAGAGCTAATACATGCTTACCAAGCTCCAGCCCTCGCGGAAAGAGCGCTTTTATTAGTTCAAAACCAATCGTCGTTTCCCCTCGCGGGGTTGCGGCGTCCCCACTGGTGACTCTGGATAACTTTGTGCTGATCGCATGGCCTCATGTGCCGGCGACGCATCTTTCAAATGTCTGCCCTATCAAATGTCGATGGTACGTGACATGCCTACCATGTTTGTAACGGGTAACGGGGAATCAGGGTTCGATTCCGGAGAGGGAGCATGAGAAACGGCTACCACATCCAAGGAAGGCAGCAGGCGCGCAACTTACCCACTCCCGGCACGGGGAGGTAGTGACGAAATATAACAATACGGGACTCTTTCGAGGCCCCTTAATTGGAATGAGTACACTTTAAACCCTTTAACGAGGATCTTTTGGGGGGCAAGTCTGGTGCCAGCAGTCGCGGTAATTCCAGCTCCAATAGCGTATATTAAAGTTGTTGCAGTTAAAAAGCTCGAAGTTGGATCTCAGGCGCAGGCGGGCGGTCCATCTCGCGCCGGTTCACTGCCCGTTGTCTCCTGCCCTGCCGTCTGCCGGCTCTCTCCCACGGGTGCTCTTCGCTGAGAGTCCTGGGTGGCCGGCGCGTTTACTTTAAAAAAATTAGAGTGTTTAAAGCAGGCCTCGGCTGCCTGAATAAGGGTGCATGGAATAATGGAATAGGACCTCGGTTCTATTTTGTTGGTTTTCGGAACTGGAGGTAATGATTAACAGGGACAAACCGGGGCATTCGTATTGCGGCGTTAGATGTGAAATTCTTGAATCGCCGAAAGACGAGCTACTGCGAAAGCATTTGTAAAGAATGTTTTCATTAATCAAGAACGAAAGTCAGAGGCGCGAAGACGATCAGATACCGTCGTAGTTCTGACCATAAACGATGCCGACTAGCGATGCGCAGGAGTTGCTTCGATGACTCTGCGAGCAGCTTCCGGGAAACCAAAGTGTTTGGGTTCCGGGGGAAGTATGGTTGCGGCTTAATTTGACTCAACACGGCCAACACTGAAATGACTGACATGCCTAGACCACTTTCCTTGGGTCTAATATGGAACTGGTGCTGGATTTAGACCCTCAGAAATCTGGGGTTATGCCCTCTGTGGCTCGGTTGGTCTGCATCCAGTGTTTAAAAAAGGAATTGACGGAAGAGCACTATCAGGAGTGGAGCCTGCGGCTTAATTTGACTCAAGATGCAAACACTGAAGAACGACTGACAAATCGAGATCACTTTCGTTGGGTCTAATAGTGAACTTGTGCTGGTATTAGACCCACGGAAGACAGGTCAGCTCTCTAACCTTCTTATGAAGGATCGCTACGGAAACCGCGCCTTAACACCGCGGAAACCGCAGGCTCCAGATACCTGGTCACGGACAAACAAAAGGCCTCGATTAATTCGTCCTGGCCAAAAAATGAACGGGTGCTGGAAATAGACCATCAGAAGACAGGTCAGTTTTACCCTACAAATGACAGGGCGTTGCTACGGAAATCCTGCTCAACTCGAGAGGAACCGCAGACAATTGGTTCACGTACCAGGCTGATAAGCCAATGGCGCGAGGCTACCATGTGAGGGATAACAGCCGGTCGCTTGTTAGCCGGAATCCCGCCCAAATTCTCAGCACCACTGTAATGGGAGGCTTCGATATGGTCGGGACCTGGGGATCGCGCCTCAACCCTACCAGGTCGAGCAACAGAAAGAGGTATCTTCCATCCGCTGATCAAAGCGGGCGGATAGCTGCTCGATATTCACCCTATACGGCTTAAGACTTAGTTCCTGGTCGGGGTATCGAAAACAGTAGAGCAGCCACCTCACTGTGAACTGTCGAGACTCACTCCTTGACCACGAGTTATGTCCGCAAACCAGGCGAACAACATCTCCGTGACATTACCAGGCTTGTCCCCTGGTTAAATGCACTTCTGCTTCGATATCTACCTCTGTACGCTATCAGCCATTCCAATGGACGCAGAAGAGATGCAGACCAGCGGACATTGCACACCTGCCCCACTGTGTCAACATCCCAGGTGGCGGGGAATGCTAGGCGTACCATCCCTGCATAGAAGTCAAGAAAATAAAGGGAGCAAAGAGATACCCCACTCACATGCAAATGCTACGTTTCTGGCAGGACGTGACGATCCTGGGGTACAGACACACTGGACTGCCTCTCTTCCAGGTAAACAAGTCCATATCATATATCTCATATATCATCTCACATATCATCACCGCACCCTATAGACACGAGTAGTGAAGACTTGTTTAACTGGAAAGACATCTTCCATAAGAGAGACAACTCTGATCATAAACAACTGCTGCCTTGCAGATAGGGTGGGGACAGCCAAAGGCTAAGGAGGGCATCCCTACAGAAACGCCTGTTGAAATCGGATGCACGGGGCCGCAAGCCTAACAAAACAGTGCAACGTAAATCGCAGTATGATGACAGTACAACCGATCAGAAAAACGTATGGCGCTCATCCTGCGGAGTCCCGCCAGGCAGCGATAGTGTCGGGCCTCACGCCTCGAAGGGGCCCACCCTTGACTACTGGTGGTCACCCACCCATGTGTCGTGGAGTCAAGTCACATGGCTATGGGGCAACTTTTATTGACCAAAAACTCAAGACCCTCAAAATACTACAGTGGAATGCAGAGGGAGTCATTAACAAAAAACTTTCCCTAACACACCACCTGCATGAAGGTAAGATTGACGTGGCATGTATCCAGGAAACGCAGCTCAACAATAATAATAAATTCTCAATCAGAGGATACCAGACCTTCCGTCTCGATAGAGAAGGCCAAAAAGGAGGGGTCCTGATATTGACCAGAAACTGCATACCGAGTAGCGCGGTACCTGTCAGTCACACCGGACAAGCAGAAATTGTAGGAGTTGACATAATGGCTCAAGAGACGAAGCTCCGCATTTTCAATCTGTACAGACCACCAAATAGAGACCTATCGCTCTCGAGTATGGAGGTCAGAGACTCCAACTGCATAGTAGTTGGAGATTTCAACAGCCACTCGGAGAGATGGGGATACTCTGACACAGACAGCAGAGGTGACGAAGTGGAAGATTGAGAGATAGATACAAATCTCTCCCTAATTAATAGGCCGGAGGATAGCAATAGTTTCTATTCTAGAACATGGCCTACCACCTCGACTCCAGATTTGGCCTTCTCCACACAGGACATACACCATAAAATAGACCGCCAGGTGCTAAACCAACTGGCAGGTAGCGACCACAGGCCGATCAGGCTAGACATTGATATGGAAGTAGGCCCACAGGAAACAAAACCGCTCCCACGTTGGAATTACAAACGAGCCGACTGGGACAGATTTGCAATCCTGACAGATGGGCTGTGTGAAACCATCAACACACGAAACAACAAAATGAAGCCCATGGTGGAAAGCCTAAGCAAGGCAATAATGCAAGCCGCCACTGAAACCATCTCAAGAGGAGCTAGGAAAAACTATAAGCCCTACTGGAATCATGAGTTGCAGAAAGCGGAAGATGCAGTAACAAATGCTAGGAACATGGCAGAGCGAGAACAATCTATGGAGGCAAACATCGCCCTCAAAGCCGCCACGGCTAAATACAAATACACTCTAAAGCAAACAGCAAGAGAAAGCTGGAAAAACAAAACGGAAAACCTAAACCTGAACAAAGAAGGGAACAAGCTATGGAAGATAGTCAGAGCCATGAACGACGAAACCCTGTCAAACAAACAAATTACCATCAAGCAGGGCGAAAACTTGCTCACCGGTAAGAAAGCCGCAAACGCTTTTGTCGATCACTATGCCAGAGCAAACCACATCGAGGTCCCTGCAGATAGGCATACAGACATTAGTGAAGAGCTAAAGGGGCACGACAACATCAATACGGCACCTGAAGAGCACATGATGGCCAAATTAACAATGTGCGAAATGGAAGAGGCTATGAGAACATTAAAGAAAAAAAACACTCCAGGAAAAGACGGGATAACAAACGAAATGCTGATGGGGCTGGGCCAAACAGCGAAGAGGAAACTGCTATCGGTCCTGAACCAAAGCTGGAAATGGGGAATTGTACCCCAGGCATGGAAAGACGCAGTACTGGTACCAGTACCAAAAACAGGAAAGGACAAAACAGATCCAAATGGATACAGGCCCATCAGCCTACTGAGCTGTGTCGGCAAGCTGGTGGAACGTATGATAAAAACCAGACTGATGTGGCATCTGGAAGAAAAATGAATACTAATTCCACAGCAAGCCGGCTTTAGACAGCACAGACCCACTGACGACCAGGTCATCCTCATAAGCCAAGGAAATAGAAGATGCCTACCAGGCACAGAAACACACAGTAGCTGTTTGGGTGGATCTGGAAAAGGCATTTGACAAAGTCTGGAAAGACGGACTTAGAGTCAAGCTAATGAGAAGTGATGTTTGTGGGAAAATGTACAACTGGATCAACCACTACCTCAAACAAAGAACGATCAGAGTCCAAGACAAGGGCAGATGAGCAAAAAGGTGACACTCGAGCAGGGAGTACCCCAAGGGGGAGTACTGTCACCCACACTCTCCCTGGTATATATAAACGACATTACAGAGAATATACCAAGGAGAGTCCATAGCTCAATGTTTGCAGACGATCTGGCTATGTGGACATCTGAAAAGAATCTAACTATAGCAAGAAATCGGATGCAGACGGCCCTAACATCGCTGGAAGAGTGGGCGAACTCATGGCTGGTCAAAATAAACGAGGAGAAAACCACATGCACAATATTCTCGCTTTCATTAAAACTCCAAAGTACCAAATAAGTCTAAATGGCAAATTCCTGCAGCCAAACGACAACCCAACCTATCTGGGAGTCACATTTGATCGGCGCATGACATGGAAAAGTCAGATTGAGAGAAACCGAATGAAAGCCAGAGAAAGAATGGCAATCATGAGGAAACTTGCTGGCACAAGCTGGGGAGCAGACGAAGGCATACTAAAGAAACTGTATACTGGAAGAGTGAGACCAGTTCTCGAGTATGGCATTGCGGCATGGACAACAGCAGCAAAGGCGAACTTCGATAAAGTTAACAAACTTCAAAACCAAGCCATGAGAATTATAACAGGTGGCATGAAGTCAACGCCAATTGTAGAACTTGAAAAGATTACAAAACTGCAATCCATGACCGATAGAAGAGACTGCAGAGCCCAGCTGCAGTCAGAGAAACTCCGAAGACTGACTGACCATCCAATGCACCAGAGACTAAACAATTTGGGAAATGGGAAACTAAAGCGGAGAAACTTTGCAGAAATAGCCAAAGCAAAGATGCACGAAGATCCCATAAACGCAGTAACAACACCAAAACCCATCAATACTGTACGAAATCCTACCTGGAGGCAGGATATATTTCCAGAAGTGGTAGAAAATATACCAGGTATTGCAAACAAAAACTGCCAGACCGAAAAAGAAAGGAGAGACACTACCTTAAGCTTCATATCGAAAAGCTACCCAAGCATGGAATGGACCCATGCATACACCGACGGTTCTGTAACAGACACTACACAGAACGGAGGGGCAGGAGCATTCGTGAACCTACCAAAGGGCAGAAAAATAACACTGCCATTCGCTACTGGTAAGTACACAAGCAATTTCAGAGCGGAGGCAGAGGCACTGAGGGGCGGTAGTGGAAGAAAAGGTGACACACAAAGAAAATAAAAGCCATATAGTCCTGCTTACAGATGCTCTCGCCGTAGTCACAGCGCTAAAAAGCCAGAAAAACACTGAGCTTAATGACTTAAGAGCAGCACTCTTCCAACTGTGCCAGCAGTCCGCACCAAAAAGGGTAGTGGTACAGTGGGTTCCATCACACTGCAACATCCAAGGCAACGAGGAGGCAGACAGACTGGCAAAAGAAGGTGCAAGGCTACCACAAACAGACACTAGTATAACGTACGAAGAGTCAAAACGGCTTATCAAAGCCAGGTACATGTCCAAATGGGAAACCGAACATACTGGTTACACCAAAAATGATGCCTATTATCAGTTGAACCGAAGAGAGCAGGTCGTTGTCTTCAGACTTCCCACTGGCCACAACAGACTGAGGTACCACCTCTTCAACAAATTGAAGATAGGGTGTACCGACGAATGCCCGTGCGGTACCGGTAAAATGACCGCTGAACATCTGCTGCAGAACTGCCCGACATACGAGGATCAGAGAGAGCAGATGTGGCCATTGCCAGTGGAACTGCAAGACAAGCTCTATGGTAGTGGCGAGAGTCTCAGGATGACCGCCGCTTTTTTCGAGAAAATAATGGTTACTGTCTGACTGTGTACGCAGAAGAAGAAGAAGAAGAACTGCAAGACAAGCTCTATGGCAGTGGCGACAGCCTCAGGATGACCGCCGCTTTTTTCGAAAAAATAATGGTTACTGGATGACTGCGTACGAAGAAGAAGAAAAAGGATCCAGCCCTTTCTATATATCTCAGCCTGATCTGTCTATTTCTACGACATTTATTTTCGTATTTGGAAATTATTCTTCTGTCGAGTTGGCCACTGAGTTTGGCCGCCGAGTCTCGCAGTTTGAACCGAGACAATCTCTGTTAAACCTGGATACAAGATTCATATGTTACATTAGAGGATGTTCCCAAGATAAATGTCTTTTCAGCTTGAGTTGAAATCTTTTCCCTCTTAAATACATCGGCACATTTATCATGTGTAGACCGTCACCATCTCAAGTATATCGGCACATTTATCATGTGTAGATATTCACCATCTCAAGTATATCGTCCCATTTATCATGTGTAGACCGTCATCCTCTCGTATATCGTCAAATTTATTATGTGTATACCGTCACCATCTCCAGTATATCGGCACATTTATCATGTGTAGACCTTTGTTCTCTCGCATTTCTGCACATTTATCATGTGTAGACTTTCATCCTCTCGTATATCGCCACATTTGTCATGTAAATAGACCTTGATCCTCTCGTATACCGCCCCATTTATCATGTAAATAGACCTTCATCCTCTCGTATATCGCCCCATCTATCACGTAAAAAGACTTTCATCTCGTACATCGTCACATTTATCATAAGTAGACCTTCACCTTTCCAAGTATATCATCACATTTGTCATGTGTAAACCTTCATCCTCTCGTATATCGCCACATGTATAATGTAAATAGACATTTCTTGAATCTCACTACTACGGGGATCACATCGATCCCTTGCCTAAAACAGATCTCTTTGTTGAAATTAAACAATAGGAGACAGCTGACTGGTATAAATAAGAAATGTTCTGTGATGCCGGTTTAAGGCTATTTTGCAGAAGAAATAACGATGTCCTAGACAACACATTAAACACACGAATCCAATGTCGTGAAGACTAGATCAACGAGAAACCGTTTAGTGACGAATCAAAAAGAAAACCGACAAGGCCGCGGGATATGGGAGAGGTTGGCTGCTGGTATAAACTAGATAACGTGCAAGCTATAAAAACATGTGGCAATGCAACATAAGCTTATTGAAGCTTGCCGAGACATGATGGAATGTAGCAGCAAATACTATGTTAAATACAGTGACATGTATCAGCCAATCAAGAAGTAGTAACCCCTATCAAAGGTGGTTACCACTAACAAATCAGAGGATGTTGCCACTAACATATCAGAGGAGGGTGTCACTAACATATCAGAGGAGGTTGTCACTAACATATCAGAGGAGGTTGCCACTAACATATCAGAGGGGGTTGCCACTAACATATCAGAGGGGGTTGCCACTAACATATCAGAGGGGATTGCCACTAACATATCAGAGGGGGTTGCCACTAACATATTAGAGGATGTTCCCACTAACATGTTAGAGGATGTTCCCATTAACATATTAGAGGATGTTCCCACTAACATATTAGAGGATGTTCCCACTAACATATTAGAGGATGTTCCCATTAACATATTAGAGGATGTTCCCACTAACATATTAGAGGATGTTCCCATTAACATATTAGAGGATGTTCCGACTAACATATTAGAGGATGTTGCCACTAACATATTAGAGGATGTTCCCACTAACATATTAGAGGATGTTCCCACTAACATATTAGAGGATGTTCCCACTAACATATTAGAGGATGTTCCCACTAACATATTAGAGGATGTTCCAACTAACATATTAGAGGATGTTCCCACTAACATATTAGAGGATGTTCCCACTAACATATTAGAGGATGTTCCCACTAACATATTAGAGGATGTTCCCACTAACATATTAGAGGATGTTCCCACTATCGTTTTACTGACGCTGTCAAGTTGCTTATGGATCAGGGAAACAGAAACATAGATTTGTAGCAGCGCGATACCAGGTAAACGAAATATGAAACAAACTACAGTTTATCTGTGTTAGTCCTCTGTGCCCCCCCCCTCCCCCCGCTCCTCCTCTCTCCCCACCACCACCCATCCCCACCATACACACACACACACACAAGAAAAAAATGCAAGTGATACCACCCAGCAGAAATTACTTGATCAGGGGGACATAACAGCGTAAATTTAAACATCAGAGCAGGACACTCAGATAGTCAAGGATGTTAGACTAGCATTTTAAAAAAACATCACAACAGGACACATGGACGTTAGACTAGCATTATAAAAAAACATCACAACAGGACACATGGACGTTAGATTAGCATTATAAAAAGACATCAGAACAGGACACATGGACATTAGACTAGCATTATAAAAAACATCATAACAGGACACATGGACGTTAGACTAGCATTATAAAAAAACATCACAACAGGGCACATGGACATTAGACTAGCATTATAAAAAAACATCACAACAGGACACATGGACGTTAGACTAGCATTATAAAAAACATTACAACAAAACACATAAACGTTAGACTAGCATTATAAAAAACATTACAACAAAACACATAAACGTTAGACTAGCATTATAAAAAACATTACAACAAAACACATAAACGTTAGACTAGCATTATAAAAAAACATTACAACAAAACACATAAACGTTAGACTAGCATTATAAAAAACATCACAACAGGACACATGGACGTTAGACTAGCATTACTAAAAACATCAGAACAGGACGTTAGACTAGCATTATAAAAAAACATCACAACAGGACACACATGGACGTTAGATTAGCATTACAAAAAGACATCAGAACAGGACACATGGACATTAGACTAGCATTATAAAAAACATCATAACAGGACACATGGACGTTAGACTAGCATTATAAAAAAACATCACAACAGGACACATGGACGTTAGACTAGCATTATAAAAAACATTACAACAAAACACATAAACGTTAGACTAGCATTATAAAAAACATTACAACAAAACACATAAACGTTAGACTAGCATTATAAAAAACATTACAACAAAACACATAAACGTTAGACTAGCATTATAAAAAAACATTACAACAAAACACATAAACGTTAGACTAGCATTATAAAAAACATCACAACAGGACACATGGACGTTAGACTAGCATTACTAAAAACATCAGAACAGGACGTTAGACTAGCATTATAAAAAAACATCACAACAGGACACACATGGACGTTAGATTAGCATTATAAAAAGACATCAGAACAGGACACATGGACATTAGACTAGCATTATAAAAAACATCACAACAGGACACATGGACGTTAGACTAGCATTATAAAAAACATCACAACAGGACACATGGACGTTAGACTAGCATTATAAAAAACATCACAACAGGACACATGGACGTTAGACTAGCATTATAAAAAACATCACAACAGGACACATGGACGTTAGACTAGCATTATAAAAAACATCACAACAGGACACATGGACGTTAGACTAGCATTATAAAAAACATTACAACAGGACACACATGGACGTTAGATTAGCATTATAAAAAACATCACAACAGGACACATGGACGTTAGACTAGCATTATAAAAAACATCACAACAGGACACATGGACGTTAGACTAGCATTATAAAAAACATCACAACAGGACACATGGATGTTAGACTAGCATTTAAAAAAACATCACAACAGGACACATAAACGTTAGACTAGCATTATAAAAAACATCACAACAGGACACATGGATGTTAGACTAGCATTTAAAAAAACATCACAACAGGACACATGTACGTTAGACTAGCATTATAAAAAAACATCACAACAGGAGACTCAGATAGTCATGAAAGATATAACACCATTAACCTACTCATCAGGACAGTACATTCAGATAGTCAAGGACGATATAAATGGAACTGCGGAAAGACACAATGGTATATATGAATTGATTATGGTAAGAATAGCATGGATAAAATATATAAAATTAGGTAATTTGTTTTTTTAAAAATGTATTTGGGGGAAGGGTGTGAATGGGCGTGTGCGTGTACGTGTATGTGCGTGTGAATCCAAACCATAGAAACTAAATCAGTAGGCTTTTGAAGGTAAAGGAAATAATAACATTAAGTGGTTCCTCTAGTTACTATTTAATTGTTTATTGAAAAGTGCTGACAACATAGCGTAGTTTGTCATTACGCAATACAAGAGAAGAATATGTTACAATTACAGCTGATGACAGATGTTTAGTAACATGGCATAGAAACGGGACAGCAGTATAATCATATGGGTTATTGAATATTTATGATGTTTCGTTGCATTTCTTTTGACTAATTGATGTGCAGTCTTTCTGTCAAGTAATATACTTGGAATACTTGTAATACTTGGAATCCTGGTATTCAAACAGGCATGTTTATGTCTGTTGTCAGGTAACAGAAGGATGTGGGCTATTTTGTTAAAAACCTCCTCGGCCTACTAGGCTTGGGGGAGCGTACAAACAATTTCAGTAGATTTGTAACTATAATTTTTTTAAATTCTGGGCAGCGGCTGTTAAGCCTGCTCTTTTCGATTTCTAACTGCCAAGAGATTTGTAACGAGCTCGACACTGCATAACGGCAGTTCGATCTTATTTCCCAAAGATCAGGGACACTTTTACCGGAAGATCCACGTGAACAAAATTCTGGTCTCCACAGTGATTCGAACCCGCGACCTCCGGCACTCGATGCGGACACCTTACCTCGAGACCACTGATCCACATGTCACACAACACTGATTACCCTTCGCTCCCTCTTTGATCAGTATGTCACATAAGACCCTGATTACTCTTCGCTCCCTCTTTGATCAGTATGTCACACAAGACCCTGATTACTCTCGCTCCCACCTTGATCAGTATGTCACACAAGACCATGATTACTCTTCACTCCCTTCTTGATCAGTATGTCACACAAGACACTGATTACTCTTCGCTCCAACATTGATCAGTATGTCACATAAGACATCGATTACTCTTCGCTCCCGCATTAATCAGTATGTCACACAAGACCCTGATTACTCTCGCTCCCACCTTGATCAGTATGTCACACAAGACCATGATTACTCGTCACTCCCTTCTTGATCAGTATGTCACACAAGACACTGATTACTCTTCACTCCAACATTGATCAGTATGTCAGACAAGACCCTGATTACTCTCGCTCCCTCTTTGATGAGTATGCCACATAAGATCTTGATTACTCTCGCTCCCTCTTTGATGAGTATGCCACATTAGATCTTGATTACTCTCGCTCCCTCTTTGATCCGTATGTCACACAAGACACTGATTACTCTTCGCTCCAACATTGATCAGTATGTCACACAAGACCCTGATTACTCTTCGCTCCCATCTTGATCAGTATGCCACACAAGACCCTGATTACTCTCGCTCCCTCTTTGATCAGTATGTCACACAAGACCCTGATTACTCTTCGCTCCCACCTTGATCAGTATGTCATACAAGACCCTGATTACTCTTCGCTCCCACCTTGATCAGTATGCCACACAAGACCCTGATTACTCTTCGCTCCCACCTTTATCAGTATGCCACACAAGACACTGATTACTCTTTGCTCCATCCGAGTGGCACCTGGTAAGAAAAGAAGAGAGCCACTGTCACATGTCAAGCCTGTCGTGAAAGGCAACCTATAAGTGTTGCACAAGAAGCTGGCAATCACAGGTAAAAATTGCCATTATAATCGACCTCTGTGAAAGCCTGGATCAAGGCTTCGTGATATAGTTCAATCTTAAGTAAGTACATACACATACTGCTTAAAATTTACCTGACAAAAATGCCCAGGTCGTTAATCTTGTTCGTCACCGCCACAACAGCAGATAAGCAATCGTCCCTGCCCTGTATGATCTGTCATTACTCCCAGCTGTGTTTGTTGTTGCCGAGAAGTCTTCTCAATTCGGTACAGAACTTTGGCATTACAGTGTTTTCTATTGATTTAATTGGATATTAATCAAGGATGTCTGATTTCGGTAATCGACAAGCAGGTAGGATATTTGTTTTAGACAAGTGAAGGTTTGTGAGTGATACTCGTTTCAGTAATGTTCTCATGATTTCCTTATTGTTGTTTATTTGTCTTCTTCTTCTTCTTCTTCTTCTTCTTCTTCTTTTTCTTCTTCTTCTTCTTCTTGCTGTCCTTCTTCCTTTTCTTCTTCTTCTTGCTCTTTGTTTTCTTTTTCTTCTCCTTCCTCTTCTTCTTCTTCTTCTTGTTCTTCTTGTTCTTGTTCTTCTTTTTCTTCTGGTTGTTCTTGTTCTTTTTCTTTTTCTTCATATTTCGTCTGCATCTTCTTCTATCTTTTCTTCTCCCTTTTCTTCATCATCTTCTTCTTCTTTGCTTTCGTCTTTTCCCTTCTTCTTTGTATTCATTATCATCTTCTTTCCTTTTTGTCTTCATCACCGTCTTCCTCCTCATCTTCTTTACTTTCTTTTCTTCTTCATCTTAACCCTATTTTTCTTCCCATTATTAATTATCTTCTACTTCATCTTCTTCTTTTGCATTACCATCATCATATTTTACTTCATGTTGATCTTCTTCATCTTCCTCATCAACTTCGTCTTCATTCATCTTCTTCGTCGTCATCTTCGTCTATTTCCTCTTCTCCTGTATTTCGCAATTATTGAACTACGAGGCCGACCGCCATTGTTGATTGCTCCTTAAAGAAATTCTGCGCCGACGTACGTTATATGTGTTACAGATCTATAGTATCCTAGTCAAGTGGACCAATTTATCGTTACATAAATGCTCCTCTGTTATTTGATGTACTGGTCCATCCAATTTGTCTTTATGTAACATATATATCCTTTCTGACTGTATATAAAACATTAAAACATGTAATACTTTTACGTTAAGACTAAAATCATAGAAAACTAAAAAAAAACTTGATTCGATATAACACAACAAATAATTCATTTATTACAAAAGTATTTGTTACAAGATGGTTAAAATTAAAATAGCTAAATACCAATGAATATTTCTTTCTCACGGAATGGTAGTATGAGCTTGAATGGAATCCCTGGATCTATAAACCTAATTCAGTAGTCAACCATAATATATATGACAATCTATACAATCTTGTTCTACCCTAATTAATTACTATCTACTTTGTAGTCACGTGTGACCTCTAGCAATTGACGATACAGTTGATCTCTGGTGGTGGTCAGTTCTGCGCTTTGCAATAATAGCTTTTTGCAATGCGTGTGTGCTCTCTGCGGATTCAGGTTACATCTTACTTTCGATCAGAAGGCTATGGCCGACTCCTCTGACGATTCTTATTCCCATAACGTTTTTTGACGTAACCTGATATGAGCAGTCAATGAACCATTCTACGAGACTGGTCTTTTAGCTCTCCTCATTACACATTTTTCGCATGTTCAGTCTCAGCAGATCATTAGGCAGATACGTTTCCCGAACTCGACTGCGTGCCTTCGATCAGTTATCTCTCATTTCCAAAAGACCAGTACGTGCATGATATCTGTGAAATCTACAGATACGGTTACCTCGATCTCGACTCTGTCACCCGATGTGAACCGATGTTCTTCTGGTATCGTTTTACAGGGACTCCATCATTCGTACCAATGGGCAGCAGTGCAACTGCCCCTGGTATATAGTGAGAAAACATCCTTGTTCATCCCTGTCTTTAGTCTTCTACTTTTAAAACCCATTTTAAAAGTGGCGATGTTCACGAGGTACTCCATTTCTTCCCCGTTGACTGGTCAACAGTCAATCTTACTCATCTATTCCCTCTTGGAATCCTATTGACTGTCAAATCTACTTGTAATTCTGTCATTCTAAATATAACAGCCTGATGTCCCATTATTTGAAGTCTAACTCCTCCAACTGCACTCTGGACTTCAGTTACTGCAACCAAATCCCACGAACTGTCCCCGCACTATCATTCTTCACGACACGCCGGTCTGGCTAATCTGGAGAAGACGAGAGTGAACTCTAATCGAACTGTTCCCGGACACAATGAAATATTATGTCATGGCCCAACTAATTTTAGCTCTAACAAATAAGATGCTGGCTTTAACCCCTATGCTTTCTGGAATATGATCATGTTACATACTGCTCCCTTACAATAACCTTGTTACATGTGTTGTAGCAGTAGTGGTCTATGAAGCAATTTGTTTTACATAACGAAGTTACTGGCTCTATTGATAACTCTATTCATTTATTGTTATGGTATGCTTGGAAGTGCAGTGGCTCTAGTATTTCTTCGTCCTACCTTGTAATCCCAAAACTAGTTCAAACATTCGGTAGTGTGGTCGTGGAATGAAGAGCTTTTGAGACAATTTTCTTATGGCCTACGTGTACAAACACACACACACATAGAGAGATAGAGATACACACACACACATGCACACAGACTCAAACACACTGTGTGTTTGTGTAAATATATATATATATATATATATATATATATGTATATATATATATATATATATATATATATATATACATATATATATATATATATATATATATATATATATATATATATATATATTATATCATTACTTTCTTCATACGTGTTTATTTGTTAAATATGTATTGTATAATACATTTAATTCTCAATAGTATACGAAAGTCAATATGTAGGTCACAAACTGAAATGAGAAAGCTGAGAAATGTAGTTTCTAAAGGCGTGATTATGTGACAACATTTATTTCAGCTGACAAGCTATTAACGATAGACAGTGTAGCAACAGCAATAGGTAGTTTGCATGGTTTAACCTACATCATAATCCATCAATAATCGATTGAATTTGCAAAAAATGTGCTCATGTTGCGTACCCAGACAACTGATTGGCAAACACTAATTGAAACGAATGGACCTGTCCTAGCACCTATAAAGCGATTGGATAAGTATGTCAGTGTTAGTGGAAATTATGTTGAGAAATAAGGGATAATGTGAGTGTATTAGTAAATGGTTGTCAAGTTCGTTTGTAATATTTTTTTTACCTTTTCATTAAATGCCAATTTGTGACCTATTTACTGACTTTCCCTTGTAATGTACTTTAACATACAATACCCGTTGAGAATTGAATTGCAGAATATGAAAGAAACGACAGCAGTTGGAAAATTACAGAAACTCTACCTATCCGCACCCCTCACCTGCTTCACACCTCCCTCCCATAATCCTACCCATCCCTTCTCCCTCACCCCTTCTCGAGCTTGCAATGGGAGCTGGCATTTTTAGTATTTTAATTCTGTTCAGTTTCTTCGTATTTGTTGTCCTCCCGGCACCATCACCCACTGGTATACTTCAACAACAACATGTACAATGTCGTAAACAATTCCTATTTCTATACATGCTCTGTAATTAGAAGAAAAAATATACAAAATTATCAGTATAATTACACAAACCGTCCCTTCTTCTTCGGATATAACAGACACCAAACGCACAAAAACCCACGCCTCGCTCAACAAGTCCTTGTTGGTAGTCCTCAATTTGGTGGTGATGGATGAATTCAGCGAGGCTCAGTTTGTTGCTTATCAATTGTTGGTGATGAATTTAGTAAGGCTCAGTTTGGGGGTGATGAATTCAATGGAGCTCAATTTGGCGGTGACAGATTTAGTGGGGTTCAATTTGGTGGTGATGGATTTAGTAGGGTTCAATTTGGTGGTGATGGATTTAGTGGGGTTCAATTTGGAGGTGATGGATTTAGTGGGGTTCAATTTGGAGGTGATGGATTTAGTGGGGCTCAATTTGGTGGGGATGGATTTAATGGGGTTCAATTTGGTGGTGATGGATTTAGTGGGGTTCAATTTGGTGGTGATGGATTTAGTGGGGTTCAATTTGATGGGGACGGATTTAGTGGGGCTTAGTTTGATGGTGCTCAATTTGGTGGTGTTAATTTTTGTGGGGCTCAATTTGATGCGGTTCAGTTTTGGTCGGGCTCAATTTTGTGGTCCTCAATTTAGAGGCTCAATTTAGGGTGCTGAATTTGGCGAAGTTCAGTTTGGAGATGCTGAATTGTTTTAAAGCAAATTTCTTCTATATTCAGACACGAGCGACAAACACGCAGACTAAACTAGAGAATTATGTAATGGAAATGTTTCAATTACTATGCCCAAATGTACACTGACAAAGTTTTCGTTGGATAATGAACCAAGCATGAACACTATCATTGTAGACATCTTTGCGATGAAATCAACTTTATTCACAATCGTCTTTTAACTCATCAGAATGGTTGATAAATTATGTTCAGGACAACTGAACCACCAAATTCACACGTCTCCATGCATTGGCCTTTTCAAGAACACAAATTCAAACATCAACACTGGTAGCTCCAATTACTTGCTCAGAAGCTAAGACTTTTATTTCCCTTATACGTTTTCTACATCGTTTCTTCCCGAACTAAATATAAGAAATTGTTTTTTTTATACCGTTTGTCGTTCCTGGTTTTTAGTTTCTGCCAGAAAATTTCGAACATTTACGTATATCTCATCACATTTGTAGTCTGTTTTTCATTTTCGGTATTACATAAATATTTGGGTTAGGTTCCGCCTAGTGCAAGGACAGCCTAACTGGGGGTGTGACTGTCGCATCTTAGCAAGCAGACAGAGAAACTTTTGTTGCTATGAAACCAATAATGGAGCTAAATCGAGACAGTCTCATCGGAATGCAACAAGCCAACGCTAAAAGGTCATGAATAAGGGGAGCGAATAAAGTAGCGACTTTGTATGTTACTGGTCTTGGATAAAGACATCAGAGTTGTTACAGTTTATGACTAAAGTTAAGGTCGGAGTTATCGGGCTTTCAGACACAAGAAGGAAAGTGCAGAACATTAAGGAAGCGCATGATGGTTTTGTTATTTTGTGGAGTGGTGTCAGCATTCTCATCCTGAGAATTCGAAGTTTATTACCTACAAAGAATACATAAGTCAAAGACTTGTACGCCTACACATGCCGAGTGTGAAGAAAACAGACAGGCTGATCCAGATATACGCCCCGTGTAATGACAACAACAGTACGAAGGGAAAGAAGAATTCTTCCAGTCTTTATGACGCTATTAATGGCATTGTTGAGACAGGTGATTTGATTTTGGTGTTGACTTTTATGGTAGAACATGGAAGAAAAGATCATCTCATAAATACTGGCTAGGGTTCCACTGTGACACCTCTTCAACATAACAGCAATGGAGAGAAGCTTTTTATTATATGTATTAATAATGGACTAGTACAAATAAATACCTCTTCCAGCACCGACCAAGTCACATTGGTACACGTGGAACAACATAGACGCAGCATCACATATCGATTTCATTCTCATAAGCATCAGACTTCGAAGAAGCACAACAGATTCCAAGGTCATTCCTAACATATATATATATGGATACGGATCATCGGCAAATAATGCTACACAAATACTTTCAGGATATCAAGATACTTGACATGGTTCTGACATTCTGGGAAGACGAAGCTGCAGACCGATCGCAGTGAAGATGCACTCTTATGAGCCACATCAACCTGGAGAAAAATAAGGTCTTGTAACACGGAAAAGTAATAGGACAACACCGCAAGCAAAAGAACAGTTAAAATCTCATGAAAGAGTGACCAATATAGGGTTGCGTCATCCTATAGTCAGTCATGACTGACTAGCTACTATAGTCAAGCATGATGTACATGAGCTAATATAATCAGTCATGACTACCAGGAACTACTGTAGTCAGTCATGACTGCCAAAAACTACTATAGACAGACATGATGGACAGAACCTACTATAGCCAGTCACGACTGTCAAGAACTACTATATTCAGTTATTACTTACATGATCTACAATAGTCAGTTAGACTGACAGGAGCTACTATAGTCAGTTAGGCTGACAGGAGCTACTATAGTCAGTTAGGCTGACAGGAGCTACTATAGTCAGTTATAACTGACAGAAACTACTATAGTCAGTCCTGACTGCCAGGAAATACTATAGTCAGTTAGACTGACAGGAGCTGCTATAGTCAGTTATGACTGCTATGAACTACTAAAGTCAGTTATGACTGACCGGAACTACTATAGTCAGTTATGACTGACATGAACTACTATAGTCAGTTATGACTGCCATGAACGACTATAGTCAGTTATGACTGACATGAACTACTATAGTCAGTTATGACTGACAGGAACTACTATAGTCAGTTACTACTGACAGGAGCTACTATAGTCAGATTGATAGGAACTGATATAGTTAGCTAGACTGACCGGAACTACTATAGTTAGTTATGACTGATAAGAACTACTATAGTCAGTTTGACAGGAGCTACTATAGTCAGTTATGACTGCCATGAACTACTATAGTCAGTTATGACTGACAGGAACTACTATAGTCCGTCATGATGAAAGGGTCTACTATACTATACTATAACTTACTAAAATATGCTATTATATTATATATATGTATATTTATATATATATATATATATATATATATATATATATATATATATAAAGAGAGTAAGAGAGAGAGAGAGGGGGGGGGGCGGGCGCTGTAGAAAGACAGTTAGATATACAGACAGCCAACAGACGGATGGATAAATAAATTGAAAAGCAAAGAAAAAGACAGTGATGTAGACAGATATACATTAATAGGCAAATATATAAACAGAAAGACAGGTAGACATACAGACAAACAGAGGAGATCGAAGAGTAACATCAGGGTCAGGGGAAACATACTGATCAATACTCCATCTCGTTGGGATATTGGAAACAGGTTGTGTCTCATCAGTCTGGCAGACTAGGTGGGGAGCCATTTCAATCCCATAATGATGAGCGTACCGTGGAGTCTCTTATTGCATTACCAGCAAGAGGACACCGGTACACCTTCTTAAGTACGACTCAGGAGGTAAGAAAAGCAACTGTAACCAGCCACCAAGGAAACGTCGTCATTAGTTCATTTAAGTCAGCACGAGTAACGTTAAACAACAACACTCTAGGTCTATACGTACAGATTCACTGACAGACAGAATGACAGCATGCATAGGTCTATACGTACAGATCCACTGACAGATAGAATGACAGCATGCATAGGTCTATACGTACAGATCCACTGACAGATAGAATAACAGCATGCATAGGTCTATTCGTACAGATCCCCTGACAGATAGAATACCAGCATGCACAGGTCTATACGTACAGATCCACTGACAGATAGAATAACAGCAGTCATAGGTCTATACGAAATGAGCCACTAACAAACAGAAATACAGCAAGCATGGATCTATACGTAATGAACCACTAACAAACAGAAATACAGCATGCATAGTTCTATACGTAATGAGCCACTAACAAACATAAATACAGCATGCATAGGTCTATACGTAATGAACCACTAACAAACACAAATACAGCATGGCTAGTTCAATACGTGCAGATCCACTGACAGACAGAATGACACCAAGCTTAAGTCTATGGTGTTCATTTGTCTGCTGATAATCAGAATACATAATTCGTCATCATCATCATGTGTAATATGCCAACGTTATCAAAGCTGGTAAAGACACTTCCACAGAAATAATTCGCTCGTTTCTTTTTCAAGTTTTAAAACAATAAGAAATACAGATAGACTGGAAGGCAAGCTAAGTAAACAAGTTACCAACAAATGTGATATTCAACAGTCAATAAATTGTATAGGAAACATGTTATTAGGGGTGCTTGTGAAAATGTTAAACAGAATTACACTACAGAGATATTTATGGGGCAGTGAACGTCAGATGAGAGATGAATAGGCGGGCTTTCGTTAAAATTGGTCCTGCGCTGACCAGATAGCAATTGTGAGAGTGATAGTTGCGCAAATTGTGGAATGGATCTCACCACTTTGTGGAATATGAGAAGTCGCTTGACAGGTCGGACAGTAAGTTACTCGAGCACTGCGAGGTGCCACTATAATTTTCTAACATAATTAGGAACACGCACGATGGTATACGTGGAGTGATTCTACATGTTTGTCCGTCTTTTAAGCCCTTTGTTATAAAGACGAGTGTGCGACAGGGTAATATTGTATGCTATTTCTCCTTTTGTTGGATATTAACTGGATTATGAGGATACAAACGTAAAATTACTCGACTCGTATTCCCCGAGGTCTGACAAATTAGCTTCAAGATTTAGATTTTGCAGATGACTTGGCTCTCTTGTCCACTACAAGCGACCAGGCGCAAAGTAAAATAGGTATACACAATGTAGGGTTCTAAAATTATATGAATTGAGCATACACAGAGACAGAGCAAAGCTTATATGCATTTCTGTGTATAATGACTGTCCGATTGTGTTAAGGAACACTCCAATACAGAAATTAGGGTCGTTCCAATATCCTGGTAGCAATATTGTTAGATTCTGGAGTACCTTTACAGTTATCCATTTCAGAATTTTAAAGGCCAGAGCGGTGTTCATTGTACAATGGGTACAGGGAAATGACATTACGCCACAAAAAAAAACCACAATTATAAACGAAAATGTGAAGTCCGTTTTTCTGCGTGACTCTGAGGCGTAGTGATGTGTGGAGAAGATGATGGTGATCACAGGACAGTCTGGTGGATCAAGATGTGTGGTCACGACGCTGGGGATCACACGGCAGTCTCTGGTGGATCAAGATGTGTGGTGACGACGCTGGTGATCACAGGACAGTCTGGTGGATCAGGATGTGTGGTGAAGGCGTGGGTGATCACATCACAGTCTGGTGAATCAAGATGTGTGGTGAAGACGCGGGTGATCACAGGACAGTCTGGTGGAACAACATTGTGGTGACGACGCTGGTGATCACAGGACAGTCTCTGGTGGAACACGATTGTGGTGACGACGCTGGTGATCACATGACAGTCTCTGGTGGAACAAGATTGTGGTGACGACGCTGGTGATCACATGACAGTCTCTGGTGGAACAAGATTGTGGTGAAAACGCGGGTGTTGAGTCGGTTACGCTTTGATGAAACCTTATCTGCTAGTCTTACCAGGGCGAGTCTTTTTTTTTTGGTTTTTTTTTTGCTTAGATGTTTGCCTCACTAGTTTCTACTGGTGGAGGCGCGACATTTTCCACCCAAGACCGTAGTCCATTGGGCGACATCAGGACGCATAAACCAGTGCTTGGATCCATGTGTGCGTCTGTATGTACCTATGCTAGGTTTGTGCGCCCTCAGAAGCTAGCCCAACCAAAGTGCAATGGAAGGGCCTCACCATGAGGGCGCGTGTGAAAGTTGTGCATGGGTGTGACTGTAGGACAGAGTCAAATGAAACAGGGGGAGGTAAGAGAAGGAGAAGAGTTGCCCCCAGGGTGAGTTGCATGCTGTCAGTGGGCCTATTCTTGTGTCTGTCACACGTGTAGCAGAGAAAGGCTAAACCATGTAAGAGGTTTTGGGATCACGTAGCTTGCATTGACCACGGACAAGAAGATTTAGTGTGTGTTTACTGAAAGCATGCGGAGGAAAGCTAACATCTAGTCAGGCAAAACATACTGGTCAGACATGTTAGTCAGGGTCAGGCAAAACATGCTGGTCAGACATGTTAGTCAGGGTCAGGCAAAACACGTATTGGCCAAGACCCTCACCTTGGCTTCCTCGTAACCCTTTCTGGAAACGAGAAGTTTTCATGGCAGCCTGGCTAACAAACTGAGGGATTGACGTAATTACCGTAGCAGTGAGTGACACGCAGATGAAACCAAGTATAGCACAACCGCCAAGAGGGTCTTGGCTCGCCTTCATCAGCACGCTCAGAATGTGAGGAAAACTACGATAACCTGCCACTTAACGTCCTTTTTGGGGAGCACAAAAGAGTAATCATACTCATTATAGGCATTCAACAACAACAACAACAACAACAACTGAAAGCATGTGTTCAGCAAGGGGCGTAACTTGCGCTGATCGATCAATCATGTATTCTGTCTAATAGCGTTGTCAACCAATTGCATTGACTCAGCAAACTCAGCACTTTATATGTTAATTGTTTTCCCAACCATTTTAGCAAGTCATCCGAAATACTTCCTCTCCCTTTTGCTTGGATCCATCGATTATTTCCGTTGTCGTAATAAATTCCAATGTTGTTATTTTCCTCTTTCTAAATACATATCCAATAAACATTGTGCCTTCTTTTTTGTATTAGTTTGCAATCATCTGAAAATATTGTATTCATAGATTATTTCCGAGCGGTGTGCTGAATTAGACATGCCACAATTGATAAAAATAGACCTATCAAACGAGAACTGCGTTATTTTCGGCCACTTATCTAAGCTCGAAGTGCAGCACGTTATATTGAAAAGTCTAGCCTTAACAGACGTGGCACACTTGCATAATAATTAGGTTCTGCTTTGGTCAGGTAACGTTGCGTTCTAAAACAAAACAAGAAATCACGCGCCTGCTTTCGCAGGCAACGGAAAATCAAACGAGGTCAGCTAGAGTGTTATGTAAGGTTTTAGTTAACGCCATGACGGTTAGTGGCTTGCAACGAGAGCGCTAATAACAAGGAATGTTGGTCAGCCAATGTTTACTGATAATCCAGATCATACGATCACAACTATTTTGAAGTAGGTTCGGACCCATAGCGGGTGGGATGGTGGGGATTCCGCAATTACCTAGGGCGATTGAATTTCTGGTCCTCGAGGCAGAATACGCCATCAAAAGTAATGCGTTAGGTTTCTGGTTCTTGTACAATTAGAATTAGGTAAGTGTTTCTGTCTGAGTGGATGCATCGCAGTTTCTTTCGCAATAGACGGGTGAAGTTAAATCTTTGATCTCGACACGCTGCAGTATACTCAGCTGCAAAGGTGTAGAAGTGAAGTGTGCTTCTTCTTCTTCTTCTTCGTACGCAGTCAGACAGTAACCATTATTTTTTCGAAAAAAGCGGCGGTCATCCTGAGGCTGTCGCCACTGCCATAGAGCTTGTCTTGCAGTTCCACTGGTGATGGCCACATCTGCTCTCTCTGATCCTCTTATGTCGGGCAGTTCTGCAGCAGATGTTCAGCGGTCATTTTACCAGTACCGAACGGGCATTCGTCGGTTCACCCTATCTTCAATTTGTTGAATATATGGTACCTCAGTCTATTGTGGCCAGTGCGAAGTCTGAAGACAACGACCTGCTCTCTTCGGTTCAACTGGTAATAGGCATCGTTTTTGGTGTAACCAGTATGTTCGGTTTCCCATTTGGTCATGTATCTGGCTTTGATAAGCCGTTTTGACTCTTCGTACGTCATACTAGTATCTGTTTGTAGTAGTCTTGCACCTTCTTTTGCCAGTCTGTCTGCCTTGGATGTTGCAGTGTGATGGGACCCACTGTACCACTACCCTTTTTGGTGCGGACTGCTGGCACAGTTTGCAGAGTGCTGCTCTTAAGTCATTAAGCTCAGTATTGTTTTGCCTTTTTAGCGCTGTGACTACGGCGAGAGCATCTGTAAGCAGGACTATATGGCTTTCATTTTCACTGTGTGTCACCATTTCTTCCACTGCCGCCCTCAGTGCCTCTGCCTCCGCTCTGAAATTGCTTGTGTACTTACCAGAAATGACAGTGTTATTTTTCTGCCATTTGGTAGGTTCAGGAATGCTCCTGCCCCTCCGTTCTGTGTAGTGTTTGTTACAGAACCGTCGGTGTATGCATGGGTCCAGTCCATGCTTGGGTAGCTTTTCGTTATGAAGCTTAGGGTAGTATCTCTCCTTTCTTTTTCAGTCTGGCAGTTTTTGTTTCCAATACCTGGTATATTTTCTACCACCTCTGGAAATATATCCTGCCTCCAGGTAGGTTTTCGTACAGTAGTGATGGGTTTTTGGTGTTGTTAGTGCGTTTAAGGGATCTTCGTGCATCTTTGCTTTGGCTATTTCTGCAAAGTTTCTCCGCTTTAGTTTCCCATTTCCCAAATTGTTTAGTCTCTGGTGCATTGGATGGTCGGTCAGTCTTCGGAGTTTCTCTGACTGCAGCTGGGCTCTGCAGTCTCTTCTATCGGTCATGGATTGCAGTTTTGTAATCTTTTCAAGTTCTACAATTGGCGTTGACTTCATGCCACCTGTTATAATTCTCATGGCTTGGTTTTGAAGTTTGCTAACTTTATCGAAGTTCGCCTTCGCTGCTGTTGTCCATGCCGCAATGCCATACTCGAGAACTGGTCTCACTCTTCCAGTGTACAGTTTCTTTAGTATGCCTTTGTCTGCTCCCCAGCTTGTGCCAGCAAGTTTCCTCATGATTGCCATTCTTTCTCTGGCTCTCATTCGGTTAGTGAAGTGTGCGAAAACTGGCACTTCTCCCCCTTTTCCTGCCAGTCCTTTTTACCTAATACTCTCTGTCCAATGCAGTGTCTTCTATGGGACTACCTTTACGTATGCAATAATATGTATGTATTAGAAATAGTAGAACCAGTCAGTCATGACTGACTAAGGTAGCCACTTTCAGTCATCACTGACTGTATCCCCTGTCAGTCATTACTGACAGTAGTAGTCCATGCCGGTCGCCACTGACTATAGTATGGTCTTATCAGTCATCGCTGACAATAGTAGGCCCTGTCAGTCATCACTGACTATAGTTGGCCCTGTCAGTCATCACTGACTATAGTAAGCCCTGTCAGTCATCACTGACTATAGTAGACCCTGTCCCTCATCACTAACTAAAGCAGGCCCTGTCACTCATCACTGACTATAGTAGGCCCTGGCAGTCATCACTGACTATAGTAGGCCCTGTCAGTCATCGCTGACAATAGTAGGCCCTGTCAGTCATCACTGACTATAGTTGGCCCTGTCAGTCATCACTGACTATAGTAAGCCCTGTCAGTCATCACTGACTATAGTAGACCCTGTCCCTCATCACTAACTAAAGCAGGCCCTGTCACTCATCACTGACTATAGTAGGCCCTGGCAGTCATCACTGACTATAGTAGGCCCTGTCAGTCATCACTGACTATAGTAGGCCATGTCAGTCATCACTGACTGTAGTAGGCAATGTCAGTCATCGCTGATTATAGTAGGCCATGTCACTCATCACTGACTATAGTAGGCCTTGACAGTCATCACTGACTATAGTAGGCAATGTCAGTCATCACTGACTATAGGATGATGCGACCTTGGAGTGGTAGCTCTCTACTTACATTTTTGTTTTGTTATTTCCCCTCGACGTTATAGTTTCACCTCTTCGTTCTGCAAGAGCTTATTTTCACCCAGCTTGATGTGGCTCTTCTTGTGAGATCTCCACATGAATCGGTCTGCAGCTTCGGCTTCTTGGGATATCAGACCCATGCCCAGGATCTTCATGTCTCGCTCATGTCCCGCTATCGGTACAGTATATATATGGGGATGCGACCATCTTCCATGTGACAAACATGATCAAACTATCGTAATATTCGCTGCCTAAGAACATCGTTTTTGGGAGACAGGTGCGATAGGTCAGCTCTGCATCTGTTACTCTGTTCCTCCATGTAAATGCAAAAATGGATCACAGGCGCCGTAGATGGAAAGTGTTAAGCCTTTGCTATGGTTTGGCTTAGGCTGCAAAATTTTGGTTACCATGTAGAAACTTGCTGACAGCGCATGAATTGCAAACTATGGTATTGGTTTTAATTGTAAGTTACTGATGTTTCCAAATACGGGCTTGTATGTATTTATATAATTGTTTTGTAATGCATATAACAAGGAACAAAAAAAAAAACATTTCGTTTTCAAATATAAAAGTATGTCTTTCATTATTAATACGTTTATTTGGTTCTTTATAAACCATATAACGATATTAAAATATTAGATACCATTTGCCAAATTTGCATCTTTTTGGCAGCGAGGTCCATTCATCAGCTGGATGTCTGGATTTAGATTCCGAATTGCCTATTACTTTACAATATCGTCTGGTGTCTAATGTGTATGTTTACGGAATGATCTAAAATTTATTTGTCTTTGTGATCGTTGTCCCTGCTTTGCTTACGGAACAAGCACACAGACCCAATGGAAACCAGATTTAGAAAGATTATCCAAGGTTGATTTTCTCGGTATCTGAATGGCAGCGTTGAGGATCGCCAGATTTAATTGCAGATGGTTCTGGTCTGTTCTGTTCTGGTCTCTTAGAATCGGCTTTTCTTTACTCATCACATACACATTGTTCCTCAAATGGCGAAGGGTGGGTTACTGATAGTTCCTGTAGTTGGTTTGGTGAACACATTCCTGCTCCGTCTCTCATACATATCATTTCGCTCGACAGTCGGTTCATTTCAAAACTCTGCAGCTTGTGAAATGCTGATTCATCTACTGAGGTGTTAACATCCAACAGATATACTTCAACATGTCTAGTATGCCTACATAAGTTATTGTGAAGCCAGAATGTTGGCTCATTCGTTTCCGTAAACACCAACATGACAATGACAGTTGATCTACGACAGCGCAAAGAGATTTATACCTCTGCAGCTGCCATTAATTCATGCCTTTGTCAACCCTTCTGTAGGGACGGCGTGGACTAGGGGTTAAATGACACGTTTAAAAACTCGAAGATGCTGTGTCCGCTCCCCATCACAGCACCTTCCGTTACCAAGGGAAATCAAACCCTTAAAAAATGCAGGACTAAGCAGACCCTTACATAAAATGAATGCCGAAGTAGGATGCACTGGACCGACAGGAGCAAAATAAAAACATTGCAACGCTCAATGCCTTGGGGAATACAAAAGTACGTCTGACACGATGATTGCCCTTGTTAAAGAAGCCTCAGATAGTTATCTCAGAGTTGTCACCGCTGCTTCCATTTCCATTCTCGTACTCAATATTCTGTTCCTGTATGTTCCACTTAGCATTAACTTAACCACTCACTCTAGCAGTCGCTCTAACCTAGCCCCTCTCTTTAACAGAGACGCCCCAACCTAACCTCTAACTTTAGCAGAGACACCACAACCTAACCACTCACTCTAGCAGACACGTACCAACCTCAGCTCTCACTCTAGCAGAGACGCCCCAACCTAACCACTTACTCTAGCAATCGCCCTAACCTAGCCCCTCTCTCTAACAGAGACGGCCCAACCTAACCTCTCACTTTAGCAGAAACGCCCCAACCTAACCTCTCACTCTAGCCGAGACGCCCCAACCTAACCTCTCACTCTAGAAGAGACACCCCCACCTAACCTCTCACTCTAGAAGATACGCCGCAACGTAACCTCTCACTCTAGCAGAGATGCTCCAACCTAACCTCTCACTCTAGCAGAGGCCCCAACCTAACCTCTCACTCTAGAAGAGACGCCCTAACCTAACCTCTCACTCTAGCAGAGACGCCCCAACCTAACCTCTCACTCTAGAAGAGACGTCCCAACCTAACCTCTCATTCTAACAGAGACGCCCCAACCTTACCTCTCACTCTAGAAGAGACGTCACAACCTAACTTCTTACTCTAACAGAGACGCTCCAGCATAATCTGTCACTCTAGCAGAGGTGTCCCAACCTCACCTCTCACTCTAACAGAGACGCCCCAACCTAACCTCTCACTCTAGCAGAGACGCCCTAACCTAACCTCTCACTCTAGAAGAGACGCCCTAACCTAGCCTCTCACTCTAGCAGAGACTACCTAACCTAACCTCTCACTCTAGAAGAGACGCCCCAACCTAACCTCTCACTCTAGAAGAGACGCCCTAACCTAACCTCTCACTCTAGAAAAGACGCCCCAACCTAACCTCTCACTCTAGAAGAGACGCCCCAACCTAACCTCTCACTCTAGAAGAGACGCCCTAACCTACTAACCTAACCTCTCACTCTAGCAGATACGCCCCAATTTAACCTCTCACTCTAGCAGAGACGCCCTAACCTAACCTCTCACCCCAGAAGAGACGCCCTAACCTAATCTCTCACTCTAGCAGAGACGCCCCAACCTCACCTCTCACTCTAACAGAGACGCCCCAACCTAACCTCTCACTCTAGCAGAGACGCCCTAACCTAACCTCTCACTCTAGAAGAGACGCCCTAACCTAACCTCTCACTCTAGCAGAGACTACCTAACCTAACCTCTCACTCTAGAAGAGACGCCCCAACCTAACCTCTCACTCTAGAAGAGACGCCCTAACCTAACCTCTCACTCTAGAAAAGACGCCCCAACCTAACCTCTCACTCTAGAAGAGACGCCCCAACCTAACCTCTCACTCTAGAAGAGACGCCCTAACCTAACATCTCACTCTAGCAGATACGCCCCAATTTAACCTCTCACTCTAGCAGAGACGCCCTAACCTAACCTCTCACCCCAGAAGAGACGCCCTAACCTAATCTCTCACTCTAACAGAGACGCCCCAACCTAACCTCTCACTCTAGAAGAGACGCCCTAACCTAACCTCTCACTCTAGCAGAGACGCCCTAACCTAACCTCTCACCCCAGAAGAGACGCCCTAACCTACCTCTCACTCCAGCAGAGACGCCCTAACCTAATCTCTCACTCTAGAAGAGACGCCCTAACCTAACCTCTCACTCTAGCAGAGACGCCCTAACCTAACCTCTCACTCTAGAAGAGACGCCCTAACCTAACCTCTCACCCCAGAAGAGACGCCCTAACCTAACCTCTCACTCTAGCAGAGACGCCCTAACCTAACCTCTCACCCCAGAAGAGAAGCCCTAACCTAACCTCTCACTCTAGCAGAGACGCCCTAACCTAACCTCTCACTCTAGCAGAGACGCCCTAACCTAACCTCTCACTCTAGAAGAGACGCCCCAGCTAATCTCATTACGGAGTACCGATCCATCTGTTGGTGTCTGTCCTGAGTGTTAGCATTTAACAGCTGATTAACCGCGAACTCTTGCTTCCCGCTTTAACACATTTTGCAACCCCTGCCCAGGATTATGATGACTGGTGGTCATTGAATAGTTACCGGGTTCGGTCTTCGTTATGTACACGCCCCAGTCGACCCATCTATAAATTAGCACTTTGTTTACTAGCTACCCTACCACATAAAAGAATACAACAAAGTCACTTTATTCACGACAACAGTGTCTGCTACGGAACTTACTTTCACCCTTCCTTGCTTGTATTTATGTTTGACTTACCTATGTTTGACGTACCTATGTTTGGCTTATCTATTTCTGACTTATCTATGTTTGACGTACCTATATTTTGCTTATTTCTATTTGACTTACCTTTATTTGACATACCTGTGTTTGTCTTACGAGTGGCGTTCAAGTAAAACTGGAACTTCTTTATTGTACGGACAAACAAGTAGTCAAAGTAACATTTATTTTTTTGATATAATCTCCTGCAACGTTTATGCACTTAATCCAGCGGTTAAGTAATGCTTGAAAAGCTTCAACATGCATAGATTTGTCAGTATATCTGAACCAATCCAGGACAGCCTGTTTCACTTCATCATCTGTGCTGAAATGCTGACCTCCCAAGGATTCTATTAGGGATCTAAACAGGTGGAAAACACTTGAAGCAAGGTCTGGGCTGTAAGGTGAATGTGGCAATGCCACCCAGCTGAGTTGCTGTAGATGGCACATAATGAGAGCCGTATGAGGTCGAGTATTTTCTTTCATGAGCAGGACGCTATTTGTAATTAAACCAAGCCGTTTTTTCTTCAGACGATTATACACATCACTCAAAATGCGTATGTAGTCTTCACTGTTGATAGTGGCACCATGGGGTAGAGAATCAACATAAATGATACCCAGTTTGTCTCAGAAAATACTCACCATCACTTTACCTACAGACGCAATTGTCCGACATTTTTTGGGTGGTGGTGATCGCTTATGCCTCCACTGCTCGGATGCTCGTTACGATTCAGGAATATAATGATCCGCCCAGGTTTCGTAACATTAATCGATCCAAAAAGTCAGACCCTTGCATGTCAAAATGTTTCTTCAATTCAGTGCAGGCTTGAATTCTTCTCTGCCGATCAAAATCGGAAAGCCTGCCATGTCACTCAACGTGCACAAACCTTCCGAAAATTCAAATGTTCGTGAATAATAGTGTGAAATTTCGGGACAGGTTTCAAGTTGATTTTCCAGGATAAGGTGTTCCACAATCTGGATATTCACGAGAATGACTGTTGGGGGGGGGGGGGGGGGGGGGTTTGGGGGTTGAGAGCGACCTTCTCTAAAACGTTTACAACATTCAAATGTCTTACTGCGGCTGAGCGTCTCATCACCTTATTGTGATTGCAGTCTTCTGTACATTTCTCAGGTACTACTGCACTCTTAAGGTGGTAGGGCTAGTACTCAGGTACTACTTTAATCTTAACGTGGTTGGGGCCGGCACTCAGGTACTATTGCACTCTTAAGGTTGTAGGGCCAGTACTCAGGTACTACTTTAATCTTAACGTGGTTGGGGCCGGCACTCAGGTACTATTGCACTCTTAAGGTTGTAGGGCCAGTACTCAGGTACTACTTTAATCTTAACGTGGTTGGGGCCGGCACTCAGGTACTATTGCACTCTTAAGGTTGTAGGGCCAGTACTCAGGTACTACTTTAATCTTAACGTGGTTGGGGCCGGCACTCAGGTACTATTGCACTCTTAAGGTTGTAGGGCCAGTACTCAGGTACTACTTTAATCTTAACGTGGTTGGGGCCGGCACTCAGGTACTATTGCACTCTTAAGGTGGTAGGGCCAGTACTGAGGTACTACTTTAATCTTAACGTGGTTGGGGCCGGCACTCAGGTACTATTGCACCCTTAAGGTGGTAGGGCCAGTACGCAGGTACTACTTTAATCTTAACGTGGTTGGGGCCGGCACTCAGGTACTATTGCACTCTTAAGGTGGTAGGGCCAGTACTCAGGTACTACTTTAATCTTAACGTGGTTGGGGCCGGCACTCAGGTACTATTGCACTCTTAAGGTGGTAGGGCCAGTACTGAGGTACTACTTTAATCTTAACGTGGTTGGGGCCGGCACTCAGGTACTATTGCACCCTTAAGGTGGTAGGGCCAGTACGCAGGTACTACTTTAATCTTAACGTGGTTGGGGCCGGCACTCAGGTACTATTGCACTCTTAAGGTGGTAGGGCCAGTACTCAGGTACTACTTTAATCTTAACGTGGTTGGGGCCGGCACTCAGGTACTATTGCACTCTTAAGGTGGTAGGGCCAGTACTCAGGTACTACTTTAATCTTAACGTGGTTGGGGCCGGCACTCAGGTACTATTGCACTCTTAAGGTGGTAGGGCCAGTACGCAGGTACTACTTTAATCTTAACGTGGTTGGGGCCGGCACTCAGGTACTACTGCACTCTTAAGGTGGTAGGGCCAGTACGCAGGTACTACTTTAATCTTAACGTGGTTGGGGCCGGCACTCAGGTACTATTGCACTCTTAAGGTGGTGGGGCTAGTACTCAGGAACTACTTTAATCTTAACGGGGTAGAGGCAGTACACATGTACTACTTCACTCGTAAGGTGGTGGGAGTAAGTACTCAGGTACTACTGCATTCGTAACGTGGTTGGGGCCAGTACTCAAGAACTACTGTAATTTTACGGTGGTAGGGCCAGTACTCATGTATTACTGCAATCTTTAAGGTGGTGGGGTCCAGTACTCAACCATTTAAATTCGGCGATATTGGTTCTTGGTTTTGGTGTGTCATTTTAAAATTTTTTTTTAAATCTTTAGTGAAAAACAGTTCAAGCTAATATAAATTGACTAAACCTGGTACAAAATTAGATGATTCTATAGTCAGTTTTTACTTTTCGAATTGATATATCACATCTTTCCTGTTCCTATTGTTTTTTCCCCCATTAATTTGTCCCTCCAATGGACTCGAGTTTCGTTTCATCAGCCCACAACCCTGTATCAGTTATCACCTTTAACCAGCTGGTGCGACTCAATCCTCATACGCTGACGGTTCAAACTGATGCATGTTACTCATCTCAATTGTGCATTGTTATGAACATTACGAAGGTACGCCCTCGGCAAACGTAATGACTAATCCATTGTAAACCGCGTTGCCAAAGATTGAAAGCCAGGCTAAAATAATAAATAAATAGAATAAACAACTAGATGTTCTGCTGCCGTTGTCACACTGACATAAAGACGGTGTAAAAACGTAGTGTGTTTGAGATTGTAATCGGCGTAACACTTGCGTTTCGCATCTGTGGCGGGTATGGTATCAGCTGACAGTTATCCGCGCTGAAAATGGCGCGACTTTGCGCACACGTTGCTCGGCTCTGTGCGAGTTTCTCTGATTCCACCACCCCCACTATTATAATGAATATGACAAAGAGGCTTGCAGAGTGTGGATTACAGTTTGATAAGAGTTTCATTCTTACAACATTGAACTTCTGATCATGTTCAGCTTACATTCTGTGATACTTTTTGTCTACTAACGATTTAGCGTTTTGAAATAGAGATTAATTTCTAGATTTCAAGACACGATATTATAACTAGTGCTACCAACAGCATGATGGTAAGTACAGCAGGAAATTATATTTCTTAAAAACAGTAATTGCAATTATTATTTTGGCTTTTCAGTTTTCAAATCAAACAAGATACAAGCTTTCTTGGTAATCTTATCGTAACATCTTTGACTGAGGTAGATAAATATTAGCTTATATATATATATATATCTGTGTGTGTGTGTGCATATATGCGTGTGTGAGTGTGTGTGTGCATATATGCGTGTGTGAGTGTGTGTGTATGTATGTATACGTGTATAGAAATATGTTAAGCGTTTGCTGTTTGCTTTCACTTGAGACATACACAAAATGTCTTTTGTTTTATTACTACAGATAAAATATAGTTTCGAGTGAATATGTGTGTGTGGTTGTCTCCAACATTGTATGTGTCAGTCCCTTGTTGTACACTCTTATAGAATCTTACAGAGTCTGTCTGCTGTTATATCCTTATTACATACACACACAATTCTCGTCTTATTTGCTTGACACCAATATTTCCATCTAATATAAAATGGCTTTAAATACTATGATTTTTCCATTAGGAGTTTAACATAGTTTATTCGTCTGTAGTTGTAATTGTTGTCGCTTGCATTACGTTCTAATCATTCTTAAATGTTTGCATGATTCTACTAAAAGGGAATTATGTTGCTGCCGTTTCACTATTTAAGAATTTTACTTCTATCAACCAACGGATTATTCCGTGTCAATTGCTTTGCGCAATATAATAATTATAAATGATTTGGTGAAAATATTTACTAATTGTTTGGATGTTACTATTGGTTGCCTGAATAGCAAACAAGGTCACATGCAAATATATCGCTTACCATCAAAGGCTGGGTGAACAATAGAGAAACAAAAACGTATGTCTATGTTAATATGTTAAGGCAAAAGCCAAATCTAAATGGCATCTATAAATGCATGTGACTGCGTTTCCTATTCTATTACTGCAGTAAAGCTTCTGAAATATATAGTTCGGATACATTCATTAAGCGCTAATATATTAGCCTTGCCTTCTTTCTCTTTCACATACAACCTTTTCTTATTTAGGTATCTTATTTAAAGATAGATATAGCATATTAGGCATATGTAGAGATAGATATATGATATTAAGCATATGTAGAGACAAATATAGGATATTAACCATTTGAAGTGATAGATATAGGATATTAAACAATTGAAGTGATAGATATAGGATATTAAAAATATAAAGTGATAGATATACGATATTAAACATATGCAGAGATAGATATAGGATATTAAACATATGCAGAGATAGATATAGGATATTAAACATATGCAGAGATAGATAAATGATATTAAACATATGCAGAGAAAGATATAGGATATTAAACATATGCAGAGATAGATATAGGATATTAAACATATGTAGAGATAAACCAATTTGTAATAAATTCAATCGTTTTAAAAACAATATTTGAATTAATTAAAGTAAATTAACAGAATAAGAAAGTTGAAATGTACTACAACAACAGAAAATATATTTGACATGATACCAGACAACAAGAAGAGAAAACACAGAACTGTTTATTTAACTCATGTATTTTCAACTCAAACCCTTTGCAGACCTCATGAGAACATTGTCAATGAGCCAAGCGGAGTACCTCAGTTCTAGCTACGAAATTGATATATTTATTAGCAATATATTAATAATAATTCGTCCATCGTCGTCGATGAGGGCCACCTACATCATCACATGTCATAATGCAACTTTGAGCTTGTGTGTGCGCTCGTGACTGATCAAGCCAATTTGAGCCTGGAAAAGTTTATGGCACGACTGGCAAACGTAATCAGCATCTGTCTCTGCTCTTGACTTCTTGATTGCACGTCTATCCTGGGCTGCCTGGATACGGAGACCCTCGCTGAATTCAATGCCGTCTGTGACCGTGCTCTTCCATGTTGAGCGATTGTGAACCAGGTTCTCCCAGGTGTTAATGTCTATTTGACAGCACTTGAGGGACTGTTTCAGACTTTCCTTTAAACGATTTTTAGGACGGCCTTGTGATCGTTCTCCTCCACTCAGTTCGCTATACAGGAGCCTCATTGGAAGCCTTTCGTCTGAGATTCGAACAAGGTGGCCAGTCCATCTAAATTGGGATTTTTGCAGAAGTGCATGAATACATTGAATGTTGGCTCTAGACAGCACTTCAGTATCTGTGATATGGTCCTGCCAGCGTAAATGCAATATGCGTCTCAGACAGTTTATATGAAAATGATTTAGCCTACTGGCTTCATCAGCGTAGACAGTCCAGCTCTCAGACGCATAGAGCAGGGTTGAGGCAAAGGCCGGCACGGTAGACCTTCAGCTTAGTCATTATGCTGATTCTTCGACAGTGCCAAGCTGTTGAGCGCATTCGGCCAAAAAATGAGCTTGCCTTTGCTATTGTATTAGCCAGCCCATCAGCAATAGTCACTGATCTCAACAGAGTGCTTCAGAGGTACAAAAATGTTTCAACCGCCTGTAATTTATGTCCCCTCACTGTAACTACATCATACTAAACAAATACACATCCCTGTTTCACATCGTTGTTGACCTCAAATAGTGGAGAGGTCTCGCCGCTGTCAAGTATACGCATGCCCTCCTGGAGCTGTTTCCACACAATTACAAATTTTCTAGGACAGCCGAATTTAGACATAATCTGCCAAAGTCCACCTCTGCTGACTGTACCAAATGCCTTTGTGAGGTCAATAAACGTAATATAGAGCTCGCGGTTATTCTCTCGATATTTCTCCTGCACCTGCAGCGCTGCAAATATCTTGTCCACAGTTCCTCGACCTACTCTAAAGCCACACGGACTTTCCTGGAGGTAATGAGCTAGCTCAAGATGTTTGTTCAGGCAGTTGAGCAGTACGCGTGCGAGGATCTTTACGGCAATAGAAAGCAGTGAAATTCTGCGTTGATTGTCTCACTCCTGGCGATTGCCTTTTCTCTTGTAGAAATAAACTATCGACGCAAACCTTCATTTCCTGTGAGACTACTCCTTCAGCTCACATGAAGCAGAAAAATTCAGTGAGCTTTTTGGTGATACATGTTCCTGACGCTGTATACACCTATGTTGGTATATATATATATATATATTTATGTATACATATGAAGTTGGTGGTTGTAAGAAGGAACGTTCTGCAAAGGACATTCTACTCACTTTGTTACTTGTATATATATATGTAACATTTAAACAAGCTGGTAATCTTTACATTTCTTCCTTTCTACGTGAATCTCACGGGAATAGGAGACTAACTTCTGGTCATGTAAAACACACTTATCAGACAATGTTAGTCAGATGCAGGGGAAATATGCTATTCAAGACCCACACCTCACTCCAATGCAGATCTCCCTGGAATCAGGCTGTTCGATGGCAGCCTGGTTAACCAGATTTGGATCGATTTGATCCCCGTAGTGCTGAACATCACATAGATAAAACCAAGCTTAACACAACAGCCTAGAGGGCCCCAATCCACTATTATGAGCACGCTCGGGTATTGCAACCCACCACTTAACGCCCTTTTAGGGGGAGGGGGATACGAACAAGGAAACTTACTCATTGTGAACGTTACACAACAGCACGGGGATATCACATTCAATCGGTTCTTACTGTCCATGGATATAAACTAACCATAGGTTATGTTTCGAAAATATAGAGACGTTGTACTTTTTGGTGAACATCAGAGCAGCAGAGGGGTAGAACTTTCTATTTCCACGGCAGAGGTACGAGTTGACCCAGCTAGATTATTGTTAGTGTGGTAAAGAGAAGAAACAAGATAAACTGCTCATCTCCAACTAATAAAAAGTTGATACATTGTACAAGAAAGTCTTGAGCACTTCATCCCCAACAGCAGTTAGGTTGAGGATCTACCTTTACTTGTTAGAACCATCATCATCAAGCGCCGTGCCGGCTGGCGTTGGCGATCATGTACCTCCATTCCCTCTTATCACGTGTGTCAGTTATCAGTTCATCCGTTGATCGCCATGTCTTCAAGCTGTCCGATATTTTTTCTGTTTCCTTCTGTCCCTCTTACTTGCGATTCTGCCCATTTTGTAAACTAGTGTTCCAAGCGGTCCCTTCTCATGACATGCCCCCAACAGGATGCCTGCCGTGTACTGATTCTTGCTACAATCTGTCTCTGTGTCTTGCTACAAGCTGTCTCTGTGTCTTGCTACAAGCTGTCTCTGTGTCTTGCTACAAGCTGTCTCTGTGTCCTGCTACAAGCTGTCTCTGTGTCTTGCTACAAGCTGTCTCTGTGTTTTGCTACAAGCTGTCTCTGTGTCCTGCTACAAGCTGTCTCTGTGTCTTGCTACAATCTGTCTCTGTGTCTTGCTACAAGCTGTCTCTGTGTCCTGCTACAAGCTGTCTCTGTGTCTTGCTATAATCTGTCTCTGTGTCTTGCTACAAGCTGTCTCTGTGTCTTGCTACAATCTGTCTCTGTGTCTTGCTACAAGCTGTCTCTGTGTCTTGCTACAAGCTGTCTCTGTGTCTTGCTACAATCTGTCTCTGTGTCTTGCTACAAGCTGTCTCTGTGTCTTGCTACAAGCTGTCTCTGTGTCTTGCTACAAGCTGTCTCTGTGTCTTGCTACAAGCTGTCTCTGTGTCTTGCTACAAGCTGTCTCTGTGTCTTGCTTCAATCTGTCTCTGTGTCTTGCTACAAGCTGTCTCTGTGTCTTGCTACAAGCTGTCTCTGTGTCTTGCTACAAGCTGTCTCTGTGTCTTGCTACAAGCTGTCTCTGTGTCTTGCTACAAGCTGTCTCTGTGTCTTGCTACAATCTGTCTCTGTGTCTTGCTACAAGCTGTCTCTGTGTCTTGCTACAAGCTGTCTCTGTGTCTTGCTACAAGCTGTCTCTGTGTATGTACCTATTCAACAACCACCGTATTAGCTTTCATACAATTCATGGAATTTTCAATATTCTCCGAAAAAACGGCATTTCTGTTGCCTCCAATAATCCGTGTACTTTGCTGTCCATGATTCGCGGCCGTATGTCAGTACTGGTTCCACGTCGCAAGATATCACTCATGCTATGGAAGATTGGTTTTGTGTTGTCTATACTGCTCGTATTATCATAAGAACTGATGTGGGTGCCCAAGTATTGAAATGAGTGTGTATGTTTCAGCTCCGCTTCGTTCACTTTGATAAAACATTTGGGAGATGTTGTGCTTCTATTACTGCTTCTCATTTTTTAAATATTGAAGCTGAGGCTTTTATTTTCAATTTGAAGAACTACCATGTTGACTAGTTCTTGTAAATCTGACTCATTCTACGTTATCAACACATCGTCATCAGCGTGACGGAAGTTGTTGATGCCCTGTCCACTAATTGATATTTCAGGCATTGCTTCTAGAGATCGCAATATACATTCGATGTACAGAGAGAACAAATCTACTTGCTAGTATATCAATCCGATTAGTCTTGTCTAAGCGTTGTTATCTCTAATCTTACATTGCGACCCCAATATCCTTACGGGCCGAAGAATATAATTAAGCAGAATCCTTGGTTTCATACAGAGAAAGAGAGGGAAAAAGGGCGAACAGAACTAGAGATATTGCGTTGCGCAGACACTTCGTCACACATGCCAGGATGGAAAAGGGGACACAGTGAAGAAGTGTTATGTGTTGTGTATATTCTGATTGTATGTACTTTGACAGCAGTCTGTTGGTGGGAGGAAGAGTTCTGAATATGAAATTGTCCCAGATAGGAGATAACTTCCCTGGGGATATTTGCTCTACTCCCGAGCTGACCCGACTCGGAATTGCGAACCAAAGCAGTCTAAGAAAAGGGAAGACAACCGACTTACTGCCTGTCTTAATTATTTTGGGTTTTGGTCTCGGACAATAGTCTGGTCGACGTAGCGAATAATACAAGAGAAAGTCCGGGTACTGATAGCCCCTTGTCCACTAGTTTCCGGTCATTTACAATTCAAGAGCTAAAAAGAGATGGGTGGGGCATAATCATTGCGGCATTAGACAGATTTATCAAGAATATCGATAAAAGCAGAGGAAGGTAGTTTTTTTCTCCTTGACTTCGTGTGTGTGTGTGCGTGCCTTTTGTGTATGTGTGTGTGTGTGTGTGTGTGTGAGAGAGAGAGAGAGAGAGAATGAGAGAGAGAGAGAGAGAGAGAACTTAATTCTTTAGTGATCTTTGGCAAACTGACACGTAAACGTCGCTGTGTTGTAAAGTAGATGTACACACTATTTTAGACACTATTCTTATTTCTAATTTAATTATGATATTATTGTATAAACTCAGTTGGTAAAACAAATGCATTGTTATAATAATCCTCATGTTTAGCACATATACATCAGTTGCAGCTGTATTATTTAATTCTTCATTATATACATAGTCTACACATATTGTTTCCGCCCTCGCTTGCTGTATGAACAGTTGTAGTCAGCCAGATATACTATTCTGTGTGATGCGTATCAATTCTACCATTTAATTCTTATTGTACCATGATGTTAAACTGGCCAGAAGCATCTCCATTTCTTGTACTGTCCTCTTATCCAGTAATTGTGCTAGTTATTACAGTACTTCTACGCATCCTGTCCTGTCTTTCTCATTTTCCATTTTTTGTAGTGTCCTCTTATCCAGTAACTGCGCTAGTTATTACAGTACTTCTATACCTCCTGTCCTGTCCTTTCTCATTCTCCATTTTTTGTACTGTCCTCTTATCCAGTAATTGTGCTAGTTATTACAGTACTTCTATGCCTCCTGTTCTGTCTTTCTCATTCTTCATTTCGCTATATACATTATTTTCATATATGTATATACACGTAGCTGTTGGTAGAAAGAGTGCAGGACCGACCTAGTCGACAACGACTCTGAAGGAAGGAGCCTGAAAAGGCATCGGCTAAGGGCACACCAGGGACCAAGGCTGGTGATCGACCAGAAGAACATACAGAAAGCAACGGCAAACTACTGAATGAAAAATTACCAAGAAACTCATTACAGCCGATAACAATAACTTTGGTCACATCAAAAGACACAACGGTCTTGAGATAATGGTGACGGGTAAGAGAGACAAAAGACAGACCAAAAAGGGGAAGACACCAAGATGTCAAGGAATGCTTGGGCATGACACTACAGCAGGCTGGAGATTTGACAACAGATCGATTTTCTTTCAGGCGGGCTGTAATGGGAGTGACGTTCCGCAAAGGACATGCTGCGTGATGATATATATATATATATAGAACGAGAGAGAGAGAAAGAGAGAGAGAGAGAGAGAGAGAGAGAGAGGCTGTATGGAAGAGAGATAAGACCTTTGTCTTTCAAGAGTGAAGCACGAAACAGTGAGTGTTCGAAACCTGAAAGTATGAAGTGATCCCTGGTCTCAAGTGAGATGAGACAGATCTATCGGAGACGAACAATGAACTCGGAGATCATGTGTACACTCTATGCACATAAAATAACACTTGACAACTGAACATCGAAAAGACCAGGCTGTTGGTCGCAGTCCGGGCAACACATATGAGATAAATAATAAAATTACTACCCAAAACACTTCCTACCTAACCCCATGACTCGTAGTAAAATCACAAATAAGAATGTCCAAATGTTAGGCTTCGGCAGCACTCATGTAACGTCCTGCTTACAGATGAGGATTCCATGTATTCCAAGTGTGATCAGGAAAAAGATGCCCAATGCTAAACCGATATCCATAAGCCCAGATCCCTCCAGCGCCAGCATGACTGCCCAGGTGTGACTTTTGTGGGCATGAACATCCAAATCGTCCGCTGGTCACTTTGTGACGACACACACACGCCAAGAATGTGAGACTGGTTGTCTGCAGACTCTTCTTGGGGTCGGGATGGTCGAGAGGTCAGACACTGGCCTTTCAAAGCTATGAACAGAAACGGTAGACGATCGTAATATTTCAAGTGACCCCTTGTCTCATGGGAGGTGGCAACTAATTAACTAACAAAAATGTGTGTGTGTGTGTGTGTGTTTATGTTCACTTATTGCCCCACGAATTGGTCTAGGCATAGATTAAAATATCTCAATCATCACGGACGTTTCACGTTCGGTTGACCTTCTCTTACCCGCACTTTCTGCACTGAACTTTCTTTAATCATTACTAGCTAGCATGGCCACTTCCGCGTTGTTTTTCCATACTTCTCAGATCCAGCGTGACCCGAGTTTGTGTAAGTACCAATCTGTGTTCATCGTTGCTGTTCTAGTTTGGTAGTCGTTTTTATTTGTGTTGGACTGTGTCCCTGGCAAAGGTATTCTTGAGTTCTGTTCATGTTTCATCACAGGGCAGTATCTGAGCAGTACTTGTCCACTGTATTGCATCGTGTACAGTCCGCTTCAACCATTTTATTCATATAATATGAAAGACAAGAAAAAAGAAAATAATTTTCTTTCTAAGTGTAATAAATTGAAATGTAGCCTAGTGGACCGTGATGTGGCTTTCCAAGACTGGGATTACACCACGCTAGAGTTCGAAATCACGGACGGACAGAACACAATCCAGGCGTGGTTCGTTTTTGCAACGAACTCTCATCCAGTCGATCCAGCTGTAAACGGGTACCTAACGTATTAGTTGAGGAAGGTAAATACACTAAGGGTATGAACTGTCCACTCTGCCTCACATAGGCTGCGGCATAGTCCATGAAGAGTTATCTTCATCCACGACGGCAATTGTTGCCATGGCACCCTCCCTTGACCTTTGATAAACTGCCTTTACGCATGCGTCTCAGGAAATCTGCATGTTTTCTTCGTTATTCAATGCAACTCTTAACATTCTTCTGTAAAATAGCAACCTATTGGTTGTCTTCAGTTTTGATATTGTTCTTGTTTTGCTGATTGTGGCAGATTCATGTATTGCCATTTTGCATAAGATCAAATATGCTTTTTACATACACAGTTTGTGTAACGTATAGAGTAATGTATAATGTATTGCAATCTGCTTTGTCGTGGTTTTCTCAAATAATAATCATATATATTCCCCTCATAAACTTGATAGTTTGTCTGAGTTTTATTATATCACCAAACACCTTTTTTTTTTAAACTGGATATGAGAATGCGATGCTATCACTATACTCCTGTCATGGAGTCGACAGTTTTGGAGTTACTTTCTACTGTTTATCTCTTGTGCACATAAACACACACGTATGCTATCCACACAATGGCACAAATCTGATATCCCCACAATGACACACGTCTGTTACTCACACAAGGACACACATCATCTATCTCCACAAGGACACACGTCTGCTATCTCCACAAGGACACACGTCTGCTATCTCCACAAGAACATATGTCTGCTATCTCCACAAGGACACACGTCTGTTATCTCCACTAGGACACATATCTGCTATCTTCACAAGGACACATGTCTGCTATCTCCACAAGGACACATGTCTGCTATCTCCACAAGCAGATACGTCTGGTATCTTCACAAGGACACACGTCTGCTGTCTTCACAAGGACACATGTATGTTATCTCCACAAGGACACAAGTCTGATATCTCCACAAGGACACACGTCTGCTATCTCCACAAAGACACATGTCTGTTATGTCCACAAGAACACACGTCTGCTATATACACAAAGACACATGTATGTTATCTCCACAAGGACAACACATCTGCTATCTCCACAAGGACACACATCTGCTATCTCCACAATGGCACATGTCTGTTACCTCCACAATGGAACATGTCTGTTATCTTTACAATGACACATGTCTTTTATCTCTACAAAGACACGCGTATGTTATCCACACAATGGCCCATGTCTGTTACGCACCAAATGGCACATGTGTTACCCACATAAGGGCACATGTCTGTTATCCACACAAGGGTACATGTCGCGTTATCTGTTATCCACACAATGGCACATGTCTGTTATCCACATAGGGCACATGTTTGTTATCAACACAAGAGCAGACAAGGACACATGTCTGTTATTCACACACTTGCCCATGTATGTTATCCACACAAGGGCACATGTCTGTTATCCACACAAGGACACATGTCTGTTGCCCACACAAGGACATATGTCTGTTATCCACAAAAGGACACATGTCTGTTATCCACACAAGGGCACATGTCTGGGCCTCCAGTTGTTGAATATATTGTGTGTTATTCTGCCGATTCGCGATATAACTTTGCACTTTTTAAATATAAAGTTTAATGCTACATGAATTTAAAAAAATGTAAATTTAGTTATGTAACTCATATATACAATTGATGAAAACGTATACTTTACTAAGGTCATGTTATATACGCGTTGGAGCGGGTGGCCAAATTGTTAGAATATAGATGTTCTAGTCAAGAGTACACGGGTTTGAACTCTAGTACGGATCTATGTTTATGTTCTGTCGGAGGTGAGATAAAAACGTATGCTACCCAAAACGGCTTCTGTACGGTTGACAGAGATGTTCATCCATAGCACAGGAAGTCTGACACGGTGAGGATAAATCGTAATGATAGCAGCGCCAGAAGCGGAACAGCAAAGTGGGTGGCACCCAAGAGACTTATCCGGACACGAAATGGGTTGGGACTGTCTCACATGGAAAAGATAGAGTCCCCATCGTTTATAGACATTACAATACACAATAGACCAACGAATAACTACAGTTGTGCATCTCCCTGCAGGACCCTTGGGGAAAATCTGCTGCATATATTAATAGGATGGAGGCAACTCATATAGTGAGTAAATCAGTCTTACAAAAACTACTGCTTTCCGAATTTGGAGTGCTTTCCGAATTTGGAGGGAAGAGAACTTTCTCACCATAAGGTGTCCGCTTATGGTGACGGAGGTCGCGGGTTCGAATCACGGTGGAAACGGGGATTTTATCACGTAGATCTTCTGGTAAAAATTCCCCTTATCTATGTGTAGTGAGATCGGGCTCCCGTGTTCAGTGTCGAACACGCCAAAAATCTCTTAGCAGTTATAAATCGAAAAGAGTAGGCTTAACGCCCGTTGCCCGAACAAAATTCAAAAATTAAAGTTAAAAATCTACCAAAATTATTTGTACCTTCCCCCAGCCGTAGTAAGCTGCAGGAAGTTCTAAAATACCTGCTACGCATAGTCGAAGCCTTCGGCTGCCTGGCAACAGACATTAAAACATGCATATTTGAATACCAGGATTCTAATTATTCCAAGAAACCTTCTGGGAGAGATCATCCAAAAACTGAAAGGATTAGCCTAAGAATTGGAATGTTCGGACGCTGAACGAAAAAAAAGAAGATAGATAATTTAATATCAGAGGTCAGTGTTACATAATGTGATATATTAGGTGTGGTGGAAGCAAGACTTACAGACTCCAAAAACGCGTGAAAATACCAATATACGTGTAACACATCCAGGAGACGCGAGACATAAACGAGACATAGACATTTTTGTTTTAAAAAATTTAGAAAAATATATGTCCTGTGGATATTAGACATACACATCGCATGATATTGCTGTTGTTGAGAGCTAAACAATTCAATATTTCTATTTTTTTCTTCTTCTTCTTCTTCTTCTTCTTCTTCTTCTTCTTCTTCTCCCTCTTCTTCTTCTTTTTCTTTTTCTTCTTCTTCAGTATTTTTGTAGTTGTAGTTTACAGTGAGGCTACGAAAGCTGCCCCTTTCGGCCTACCACATCCCGTTTCAGCTGACTATTTGGGGAACCTGGCTTGTCTTCTCACTGCGACTCCTATTCCCATAGCCATACTGCATTAGTGAAGCCTGTTTCCAGGGTTGTTACTTGGAGGCAGAACAGGGTCTTGGTTTGGGCTGGTTTGCAAACCCAGATGAAAGCAGCAAGTTATGAGTCGCTTGCTGCTGTCAGCGTATTTACTATGCTGCATCTTCAGCCGCTTATATATTGCTATTTTACAGACGTATGCGCCAACTGAAGACAACAGTCATGAAGAAATATAATAATATTATAAGAGCTTACTACAAACCTTCAAACCAAATAAATCTACTTATGTTCTGAGAGTAATGGAAATATAAACTCCACTATAGAAAAGGCAAATTTTAAAAGAATATAGTAGAACAATTTCAACCTACAACAGAGGAAATTTACTGACACATTTTTGAAAGAGAACAAATTAGTTATAGTGTAACACATTTCAAGAATCTCCAAGAAGGTTATACACGTAAAAAATGTCCGGATATATAGAAGGAAATTGACGTTATTATGATAACAGACCAATTCAAAATGTTGCCACAATGGTAAAACCTATCTACGTCGACACAAAAATAGTTTCGATCACAATTATGTAGTTATTAAAATAGCCATCATATTGAAAATATTTTACAAAACATATACTGTAGCTCTCCATTGGCCACCCATTTTAATAGTCCACACCACCAGGACAAGATTTGTATCAGAGTCACAAGCAACGTCTCCTGCTCCACTGATGACAGACACCGAATTGTTGTAAATCATGTTTGCTGTTAAATGTTTGTTACATTGAAAGCTGTGTTATAATTTTCTCTGCACCGCCTTATTTTGTTTTTGTTTTTTGCTTAGATGTTTGCCTCACTAGTTTCTACTGGCGGAGGCGCGCCATTTTCCACCCCAGACCGTAGTCCATTGGGCGATATCAGGACGCATAAACCAGTGCTTGGATACATGTGTGCATCTGTATGTACCTATGCTAGGTTTGTGCGCCCTCAGAAGCTAGCCCAACCAAAGTGCAATGGAAGGGCTTTACTACGAGGGCGCGTGTGAAAGGTGTGCAAGGGTGTGACTGTAGGATAAGGTCAAATGAAACAGAGTGAGGTAAGAAGAGAGAGAAGAGTGGTGCACCGCCTTATTGACAGGGCATTCTTCTGTTATGGATAGTGATGGCGTATATTTTTAATTGGAATTGGCAAGTCAATGTCTGCTGATATTTTTGCTAATTATAAGTTCTACTGAATGTGGCTGCACGTCTAACTCTAACTAGTCACCTCTCGCAACATCCATGTTATTACTTGCTCCCTTTTCAGGGAGATGACTTTCTGCAAGGGACTCACCCTGGGGGCAACTCTTCACCTTCTCTCCCTTCTTCTCCTTCTCTCCCCTCACTCTGTTTCATTTGACTCTGTCCTACAGTCCCACCCTAGCACAACTTTCACACACGCCCTCATGGTGAGGCCCTTCCATTGCACTTTGGTTGGGCTAGCTTCTGAGGGCGCATTAACCTAGCATAGGTACATACAGACGCACACATTCATCCAAGCACTGGTTTATGCGTCCTGATATCGCCCAATGGACTACGGTCTGGGGTGAAAAATGACGCGCCTCCGCCAGTAGAAACTAGTGATGCAAACATCTAAGCAACAACAACATCCATTTTCAGGTCCCAAGATCACGTGTGTGACTGTTTCTGACAAGTGAATGTTAAATCGTGCAATTGTGATAACAAATCTTACGGGAAAATAGTGATAATTCAGCTCTATGGTTGACATGAGTCGGATCAAAATCAATAGATTCAAGAGCACACATATATGGGAAAAGACGGTGGCGCAACACTGATGTGCTCAAGACAAAGCTTCTAATGATGACAGGGATTGACAACAACTAATTCCATTAAATGTGTCACTAGGCAGGCAACAAAGCGGTTTTAATTTTCTGGTCTGATCATCACTGAGCTGTGCCTAGAAGGCGGTAGCTGAGCAAAGCTGTCTTTAGATATCAGATATCTCACTGGCTAATCAGTTTTTACTGTATACCCTGGCTTCTGAGTCAGATTTCGTATCATCAAAATAAACGGATTTCTGGTTCAAAAGAGTCTTATTAGCTCTACAGCTTCTGCTTTAAATATACTCATCTATTTGAAAAGATATTTGAATGCTGAATTTTAAAAATCCTGACTCGGTCTTATATTTATATCTTTTTCTTTTTCTTCTTCTTCTTCTTGTTCTTCTTTTTCTTCTTCTTCCTTCTTCTTCTTTCTCTTCTTCTTCTTCTTCTTCTTCTTCATTCTTCTTCTTCTTCTTCTTCTTCTTCTTCCTCTTCTTCCTTCTTCTTCTTCTTCTTCTGCGTTCGTCCTAAAAAGGACGTTCGTTAATTTGTTTCGTAGTCTACAGTTAAATTGCGATATCTGAACGTTTCAACCAGACACATCTGATTTCAGCACGACATTTTTGGGACTAGTTTTGCCTTCCCTTTTCGATCCCTAATCTCTGTTATCTTGTGTGTTATTTTTGCTGCGTTCAGCGCTTCCTGAATATTGTGTTTGTTCCATTCACTGTCTACGGCCTTTCTATGACAATCGACCAAGCCTGTTTGTTTTAGATTTATTTAGGATGATGAAAGGTGTCACTTAATTGGTCAATGTCCCCAGTAAATAGAATTGTGGGGACAATTCAGGAAATTATACTTCTCTTAATGCGGGTTTCGATTTGTTTCCAGTTATAGAAGTCTTAACGGGATCTGCTTCTCCAGACAGTGGGCCGAGGAATAGAGTGACATAATAGCATGCTGGTGATTCGATCTTAATTTCTGACATTATTTGATCAGTTCTTCCATTCTATGAGCGTTTGATCATCATCACCTTCTTCTTCCTCGTCTTCTTCTTCTTATTATTATTATTCAGTTCTTTTGCAATGCCAGTTGGAATAAGCGATCGTATTTCCCACATCTTGTCCTATGTCAGTTTAACATTTCTGGTATTGACTTTCAACTGTGTCATGATTACACAATATTCTCTCTTTGTCACCTTCTGGATCACTCACAGCTCTTTCGATCATCTCGTTATACAGCTCCTAAAACGTGCACTGCTTCCTTGGCATGTGTCCAATGAGCTTTATTTGGTTCATTAGATTTTCTCAAGACATCATCCTGGCTCTTGCTTTTCTGAAATCTAGATGTTTTTGAAGTTCATTAGAACAACATATAATTACTATGCGTTGTTTTTTTAATGGCTCTAAAATCCCATGAGTCATCATTGAATGTTCTGACCCAGCCCTCATTTTTGAAATTTATTGACATAATTGAAGGATTATTGGAATAACAGCGTTTAGCTCCCCTAATGACATCATAAACTGCAAACATATTTGAATAAACGTCTATCGCTAGTCATGGTCATTATGGAAAAGGAATGTCAAATGTTATCTTATTTCTTCTTTGTGTAACATATTCGGGTCTGCCTGAAGGGGGGTATCGTTTCCGAACAAAGTAGTACTCTAAAAGGGTGTTATAGAACTGAGTTAATGAAAATTATGTATAGTTATGATTAGGGACGTTGAATGATCGTAATCAGCCATTTGAAAAGGTCGCTTTTCCCCTTCAACGTAAGCCTGACAGTCAATCATTTCACACAACATTCAAATGACATTTGCCATTAGCAATACGTTTTCGTATATATATCAACTGCTGATGTGGGAGGGAAACTCAGTTTGGGGATTTTAAGTTTACATGTAGATGAGTCAATGTAAAGCGTGAGTTGCATCACAGTTGTGTAGTAAAGTGAAGATGGTACAGGCATGCGTTTAACAGTTTTATATATTATTGCCGTAGTGGGAAGTGATAAGTGAATTAATGAGTGCGCTGTTCTTCTTCCTCTCCTAAATCTTAGAGGTATTTCAGGGAGCGCGTCTCACTGTATATGGATTCTCTATTTTCATTTCTGTTTGTTTATTTGGGGCCCAAAAATAAATCTCCAGTCATTTAATGATACTTATTTGCCTAAAGTATAGGCCATTTCTCGTTCATTGGATGGTCCATTTGATCTTCGCACATGGGATAACTTTATTTGTTTAAAAAAGCCAACTGCATGGAGATCTTAATACAGTCACATTTCTGTCGAATGTTATCTCCTGCGCTGAACCAGAAGATGTGACACGCATGTCATTTCAATGATTCATCTCCTTTTCAGAGATTGTCAGTTCTAAAACGTCACTCGGTGTACATGTTTGACACATTTATAGGTATACTTCTTCTCTCTTCGTTCGTTCTCAATCTCCCTTTATCTAGCCCGGAAAAAGGCTTTGCAAGTGGCAGGATGTTGTCCGTAGAGAACTGACTTCGTTATGTCAGTTTACAGCTTGACTCCGATATTTGCACATTTCGGTCTGACACATTCGACTTCAACAGCTATTCCTCTTCCAGTTTAGCTTTTCCTCTTCGATCCCTTCTCCTTAGTCAGTCTGCTCTGTTGCAGCATGTCATCCAGGCTCATCGCGTGCAGGTGTAGAAGGGTCTTGGCAGCACTAGTTCGCTGACCCATATGCTAGCAGTCAGCTATGTGCCTCTGGTCGCTGCAGCTCATGCATCTTGATCCCTATATAGGTATACAAAGAAAGTCACTATTTTTATCAATGGTTTTAGATTTTAGCGATATCTTCTTGTCTGTCCATATTGGCTTCGCTGTTGTTAAAATTGTTGTTCCGCGATCAGTTCTAACCGTTATTTCTGTTTTTGTTTCTTCTATTCAAACATCAGTTTCCATGTATTTCAATAGTTTTAGTTTCTAACTTCTGTCCTTTTACAGTAATGTTTTGTACGTGCCGATATTTCGTCTGTGTTGTTTTGTTTGTCGTTGGATGCATCTGTATAAACATTTTTTCTAGAGATGCTACCTCGGTCTGCTTTCTGAGCTTCTTACCGTTGTTCATCTACAACCATTTCATCCATGTGGCACACTATTTTGTATATCGTTCACAGTCAGTTGACCCATGTCACACACTATTTTGTATATCGTTCACATGAAAGTTGACCCATGTCACAAAATTGTATATCGTTCACGGCCAGTTGATCCATGTCAAACACTATACTGTATAAATATATAAATACACACACACACACACACACACACACATATATATATATATATATATACACACACACAATAGGCTTATGATAATGCATTGTTAAATAAATAGTGTTCCAATATAGTCATCTAAGTTTTATATTTTCTTGGAATAAATAAAACAACGCGTGAGAGAAGAGACAGCAGTGCAGTACTCTGTGAACCGTCAGCGATGTTTTCTGGAGTTTATAGAATTTATAGGAAGGACATTCAGGATCATTTGTTAATATCAGTTGTAAATGTCTAAGGAACATAATAACACTGCAACTGGTAACCTCCTTGCAGGAAACCTTCGAGAAATAATCTCATTCTGTATTTATTCAATGAAAGCTATTACAAAAATATATATTAATGTTAAGGCTACTCCGAATGGCACCTACCTAGATTTTTTACTTTTTCTATGTATTTGGTGGGCCAAATATTGAATTCCAATTATCGAGCCCAGCAGTTGGCCCATATGGGAATTATGAATTGTGTTTGCGATGATTTGTCTGCACGGATTGTTGAATAAAAAGTTAACAGACAATTGATGACTGCACTGTTATACCGGACTTCTATATTGTGTAAAAGTGATCAAACACTCTTTTCAAATTATCTGTCAGAAAGGACAATTGTGTTTGGAGATTTGTCCTCATTTGACCCAGTACATCCAGAGACATTAAATAAATTGGCCATTTGATAAGGCTGGTGGAATATTGTATTTTTTTCTAGTTTGTTTACGTTGTATCGGTGCATCAAACATGACTGTCACTGCGGAAGCATCTGGCTTCAATAACTATACTACAGCTTTTCTTCTTTCAATTTATTTGTTGTTTCCAATGCATCTAAAAACTAGGCCAATGTTGTGTTTTATCCTAGGTCAACTATATGCAGATTTATAAAGCCTACCTAATATCATTAGATTACAATCACTTTCCCATTTCCTTCTCGAGATTTGGTAAACAGATTTGGGAACACTGAATTAGTCAAATTCAAATTCAGTTTGCTTTCATTCATGAACGTGTTTACCAAAACCTCGGTCCTATATTCACAATAGTTACAAAACTATACCGTTGTCTTGGGCATGTACATCGATTCGTTTTTTGATACAAGTCTTGAGCAACATTTGATATCCCAACTTGGAAATATTGAAGATAATCAATTTTTGTCCATCAAATCACACTTGCATTGTTCCTTGCCAAACAAAGACATTCCCAAGTGATACTCAGGAAAGAAATAGCACGGCAACTATTTAAATATAACCTCGAAGACGACTATTTAAAGAGGGTTTTCATGGACTAGCAGCCTCATAATGTAAAAGGAACTGCAGCAGAAACCAATTCCAGAAAAAGAGCACTTGAGTACTGTAACATAGGCTTATGTTTGGTGGATGGAGACAAATGTAATGGTCGCCTTGTGAATTTTATGGAGGTCTTTAGTTCCGTACATGAGGTTCGGTTACTTAAGCCTAACTTGAGTACTAACTCAACTATGAGTAACATAATATTATATTGTCACTGGGGGCGGCAACAAGAAGACACTGTTGTAAATTAGGAACCTAACTAATGTCCTTAAGCGCCCTTGGTGACCATGAGTGCATAGATTGAGTTTCAGCTTCATGTCGATCATTTATATCGTGTCTTTCCACTATCTTTTATCATTTGTATCATGCATCTAGTAGCTATGTATTTGACCGAGTCTGTAATCTTCCCTTGATTAGTTTGGCAAAGTCATTAATTCAGTTTCAAATCCGGTAGAAAATATCTATAAAGTTTGTCAGTGTATGTAACCATATACAGAAACTGAAAATTGTCCCCGGACTTTGACCAGTGACAAGATAACATATTATAAAGAAGGAAACAGATGTCCATCTCCTTGAATTCAACATTACGCATTGATATCTCACAATCAACCCTGGCAGGTCAAGTATTACCAGAGTGGTAACTAGGTGGATTATGTGCAGGCAACATCCAACATCCAAGTAGTACCTCCTTGCGTGTCACGAGCTTTAGGGCCACAGAGGCAACATCCAAGTAGTACCTCCTTGCGTGGCCATGAGTTTCTGGGCCACAGAGGCAATATCCAACATCCAAGTAGTACCTCCTTGCGTGTCACGAGCTTTAGGGCCACAGAGGCAACATCCAAGTAGTACCTCCTTGCGTGGCCATGAGTTTCTGGGCCACAGAGGCAATATCCAACATCCAAGTAGTACCTCCTTGCGTGTCACGAGCTTTAGGGCCACAGAGGCAACATCCAACATCCAAGTAGTACCTCCTTGCGTGTCACGAGTTTTAGAGCCACAGAGGCAACACCCAACATCCAAGTAGTACCTCCTTGGGTGGCCACGAGCTTTAGGGCCACAGAGGCAACATCCAAGTAGTACCTCCTTGCGTGTCACGAGTTTTAGAGCCACAGAGGCATCATCCAACATCCAAGTAGTACCTCCTTGGGTGGCCACGAACTTTATTGTACAGTTGAACAACTTTGTTGAAGCTCATAAATGAACACCTGATATACGATCATACAAGTACGGAAAGGTTGGACACTACCTTTAGGATACAGATGCATTATTCTAACACTAGGAATTCCCATGGTGTGTGGCCATATTTAAGTGATCATTGTTCCGACGTTTCTTAAAGGGATCATTCAAAATCTAAGACATGCATGATAATCGCATTTCTGCCATGTTGCAGAAGTTGTCCACTTTCGCTCATAATGTATGTGCCTGTGCGTGTGTGTGTCTGTGTGTGCTTGTGTATATGTGTGTGTGTCTGTGTATGTGTGTTTCAGCATCCTACCTTACCACGTAATGGAGGTGCTCCACTGTGGGTGCATGTGTTTATATATGCATATATATATATATATATATATGCATGTGTGTGTGTGTGTGTTTTAGTTACCTGCCATTCTGCGTGTTACTAGTGCCCCACTATGTGTGTGTGTGTGTGTGTTTGTGTGTATATATATATATGTATGTATGTGTGGGGGGGGGGGGAGGGGTGTATGTATGTATTTGCTTTATTTACCTACCATAATGCGTTATGGTAGTGTTCCACTACGTAAATGTCTGTGCATGTGTATGTATGTGTTTGTGTGTGTGTATGTATGTATGTATGTATGTATGTATGTACGTATGTGTATATATATATATATATATATATAAATATATATATATATATAAGCAAGCCATACCAGCAAAATATTATTACGTTTTATCACGTAGAGACTAGAACGGAAAGAAGAATATGAAATACACGAAACGCAGTCAGGATTCAAACAAGGCAGAGGCACAAGAGATGAAATCTTCAATTTGTGAAACATCTTTGCAAAATGCATAGAATACAATGCTGACCTACATACATGCTTCGTAGATGACACAACATCTTTTGACTGTGTACAACATCAGCAATTATGGCAAATGATGAAAGACATGAGCTTTGCAACACATCTGATACACCTAAAAGAAACACTTAGTGGCCAACAATCTTCTGCGTCAAAATCAAAGAAGAGATGCCAGAAATAAGAAGATATGCAGATGACACTTTTACGCTATCAAGCAGCTCCGAGGGCCTGCTACATTTGTTTACTTCCGTTCAGAAGCATAGTGAAGATCAGAATATTTTCCTTAATGTATAAAAACAAAGATAATGTCCATTGGCATACATAGACTTTTACTCAAGATCACTTTTGGTAGTGAAGAAAGTGAACACTCGGATTGCTTTGAATACCTTGGTTCTTTGATAACAAAAGATAAGGACTATAATAATAATAATAATTTTCGCGTTGGCGTCAAATGCCCGTTGCGTCGATTGACCACTACCATGTTCAACTGCTGAGGCTATGTTTATGCGTAGTGTGTCGACCGAAATCCCTACAGACTCCCCATGTGAAACCGTGTACTCCGCAGCCTTGGGGTGAGGGCCTCGAGGAGTGTGTTAGACCAATGTTTGTGTCAAGCGTTCCGTGTCTGTCCGTGTCAAACTCCCTGTTTTTCCGTGTCCCGCCGCCCAGGCTTCTGATTGGTCAGTGTGGTCCTTGCTGGTGCTGAGAATACGAAGTTTAGAGAGGTATCATGTAAGGGAAGGGCGGGTAGGAGGAAGTCGGCTTCAGTCCGAGAGAAAAGGTCCTTGAGTAGTGATAATCTGGACTGAATTCGGCTGTGCATTTAAGCCGAACGTAAACTCAGTCATGGCTTGAGCCAGGCATTAAATTAAGCGAAATGCAGCATAACAAACAGGACAACCGAGCGAAAGCACATCAATTCCACAGAATAAAGTCCCTGATACCATCTTGTGAAGGAGTTGTGAAATATAATCCGAAGAGGAACCACCAAACATCACATAAGGACTATGCAAGGGAAATAAGGACACGATTGTCCATTGCGATGCAGACTGAATATTATGCACAATTTGTGGCACAATACTAACAAAGAATTTAAATTGAAGATCCTCAGAACATGCGAACTCCAAGTGGCAGTGTACGGATGCGAGACATGGACCTTCACATATTAAGAAAGAGGATCAGGGCTTTCGAGACAATGCTACAGAAGAATCGTCAAAATATCTTTGGTTAAAAAAAATATGAAATAAAGTCATCCTTCAAGATCTGAGTGTTGAAGAGAACTGAATTATAAACAACTTTATGTTCAGGAAACTAAGGTTCTTCGGCCACATCAAGCGCCATGACGTTCTGGAAAAAACAGTTCTGGAGGGCACTGTTCCATGAAGACGAGACAGAAGCCGATCAAGAGATCAAGATCATTTTAAACATGAACCAAGAGAAGACTAGACTGACTGCTGATCGAGATTCATATGGAATGGCTACGATGAGAGCGACGTTCTGCAAAGAACATACTACATGGTGGTGATAATAATATATATATGTATATATATTTATGTATGTATATATATATATATATATATATATATATATATATATATATATATATATATATATACGTTGATCTTGATGACTCGCTACTCAGCGAAGCGTTTGGCACGGGTAGCACAGAGTCGGTATAAATGTATTGTTTTTCAATTGCAACTCTGTCATCAAGTTGATGGGATACTTAAGTCATGGCGACAATTTATCAGCCACAGTAGATAGTGTTTAACGATAGTGTTTAAATTGATGGTGAGGGGGTCAGTTGTTCTGCCAATCCTCATAGTATCTGTCTTCGGCAGGATAATTATCATATTATTTTTTCCCAGGTTGCACCAAGCTCTGTTACAGAAATATACATACATACTGAAATACTCGTATTCAACTGGAAGATCGATAACTAATGCCAGCTAACCAAAAGTTTTAATTTTATTCTGTAAATTAACCTGATCTGCTCTTGGAAAGTACAGCTAGGGCCTTCCCTGTTTTGCTTTTCGATTTCACATTTGACTATTCGTAGTAATATTTGGGTGGTTTCCTTCTTGTGATTTACCTGGCCGGGAGGAAGGTAGATGGCTGGGCTGTCCAACCTCCAGGCTTGTCTATTAACATTAAGTTTTTCCAGTAGTATGGGACCTGCACTCTGCCTATGACAATGATAGTAACCAAAAACAATCATTGTGTGAGATATTGCTGCAGGGCTCTCCCCACCATTACCTCTAGAAGGTATGTCAACATCTATATTGCTGCAGGGCTCTCCCCACCATTACCTCTAGAAGGTATGTCAACATCTATATTGCTGCAGGGCTCTACCCACCATTACCTCTAGAAGGTATGTCAACATCTATATTGCTGCAGGGCTCTCCCCACCATTACCTCTAGAAGGTATGTCAACATCAATATTGCTGCTGGGCTCTCCCCACCATTACCTCTAGAAGGTATGTCAACATCAATATTGCTGCAGGGCTCTCCCCACAATTACCTCTAGAAGGTATGTCAACATCAATATTGCTGCAGGGCTCTCCCCACCATTACCTCTAGAAGGTATGTTAACATCAATATTGCTGTAGGGCTCTCCCCATCATTACCTCTAGAAGATATGTCAAGATCAATATTGCTGCAGGGCTCTCCCCACCATTACTTCGAGAAGGTATGTTAACATCAATATTGCTGCAGGGCTCTCCCTACCATTACTTCTAGAAGGTATGTTAACATCAATATTTGCTGCAGGGCTCTCCCCACCATTACCACTAGAAGGTATGTGAACATCAATATTGCTGCAGGGCTCTCCCCACCATTACCTCTAGAAGGTATATGAACATCAATATTGCTGCAGGGCTCTCCCCACCATTACCTCTAGAAGGTATGTTAACATCAATATTGCTGTAGGGCTCTTCCCACCATTACCTCTAGAAGGTATGTCAACATCAATATTGGTGCAGGGCTCTCCCCACCAATACCTCTAGAAGGTATGTAAACAGCAATATTGATATTGCTGCAGGGCTCTCCCCACCATTACCTCTAGAAGGTATGTGAAGATCAATATTGCTGCAGGGCTCTCCCCATCAATATCTCTAGAAGGTATGTCAACATCAATATACAAACGTTCTCTCCACCATTACCTCTAGTAGTTATGTAAACATCAATAAACAATATCAGGTCATGAAATTAAAGTGAAGCAAGTGAGGAGTATATCCTGCTAGCATGACAGTTACAGTGAATTCACTCCTAACTGTCATAGATGATATTCTAACGGAAATAGCGACCTCTGAATATCTTATGGGAGCAGTATTGCGCTTATCACATTCAAGTTCCTCGGACCATAAGGCTCCAACGATCAGTCCTGGTTTATTCCTTTTTTCTGGAATGTCTTCTTGTGCGTTATCAATGGCACGGCATCTGCCTTGGTTTTGCTTTGCACTTTATTTGGTGTGGCCTCCCAGTTTTATCTTCTCATGTTCTCATACAATCTAACGCATGTCTGGTTTTATTGTTGTCCACTCAGTCATTCACGCAAACCGACGTTCTGCAGAGTGTGGAATAGACTTTAGGTTTGAAAGAAAGCTCATGATACAATAATCCATTTAATACATAAATACAAGATAAACCTTTTTTACACTGACTATTGTTGGATGTTGTTCTATACATCTCCAATTTCGGGAAATTTATCAAAAATGGTAGAAAAGAACTTGATTTGCTTATGAAATTCCATGAAGGTATATGTCTACCCTCGGAATCACATCAACGTTTATCATAGATATTTAATGTCTAAACATTAACGCTTCCGCATTTATGAACATGAAAAAAAAAACAACCATTTATCTCTTGCGTCATTCATCTTATGTATCCAGAATCTATTCATTGTAAAACAGTATTGAAGAAAATCGGAGCTAAATCTATCTCGTCACCAAGAGACGGAATGAATAGAGTTGCAACCCTCGAATGATGACAAACAGCTGAACATGTGAACAAAACACAGGTCACGCATGAAGGAATTTTCTGACGTTATTCCTAGTTCATTGGGTAATGTTATGTGCCGCTAACTTTCAAATCTAGTCATTTACATACATACACTGCCATTTTTATGAGCAAAGAAATAAATATTTCTTCAGCGGGGGTTTCAAGGTAAAAAATGTTTAGTGCGAATCTGTTGGCTTTAATTCTCGGCCTCACCAATGTTATTGCAACATATAATCATTAACATAAATACAATGTATACGAACAAATCATATGTGAACATATATTCTTCTCATACGTCCACATGTATTCTTCTCATGCACACATATATTTGTTCATATGTATATCCCCTTATATTTGCATATATATATATATATATATATATATATATATATATATATCGCATTATCGCTTTAAAGGCATCTCTGTCCCTGTCTTGTTGCTGTAGATTTTCTATGTGCTTACAAGTGTCCACTATGTATCTTCTTTTACCTTTTCTTTTTTCTCTTCTAACTTTTCTTGAGCAGTTTTTATATGCTGTGTTGGCCCTCTGACTTTCCATTTGTTTTAATTGTTTCCTTTCTTCAATGAATTTCAGTGTATCATCTGATATATAGCTCTGTTTCTTGTGCGACATCCTGGACATCATTTCGTTCGCTGTCGAGATTAAAATATCTCTTGCGTGTGATGTCAACCCCTCAGATGTCATCTTTTTATGTACCGCAAGCAATGCCTCAAATTTGTTTTCTACGTTGGTGTTGTATTCAGTAGGTATTGCTGTTTCATCGAAGCGTATTGGCTGGAAACCTTTGTTAATTCTACGAAGTCTTGTCTTAAAAACTGCAAACAGTAATTCTTGGTCCGTATCACAGTCTACTCCTGGCAGCGCTTTTGGTGTCAGCGTATTTGACCTCCATCTTTGTAATCTATTTGATTTCTGCTGTTACCATCAGGGGAGGTCCACATGTATAGTCTTCGCGAGTGTTGTTTAAATAAGTTGTTAACATTGGAGAGGTTATTTTCCATGAAGAACAACTAGTTTATCTCCTCGCTCATTTCTGTGTCCCAAACCAAAAGGTCCTCGTACACTTCTCTCTTCTTCGGCTCTTTCCTCTCCAACATTCGTATTAAAATATCCAGTGATGATCAAGGTGTCTCTTTTTTTCTACTTTTTCCATTGTTTCTTGTTCCTTGTAAGGTGTCATAAAAATCTTCCATTTCGCAATCATCAGCTGTAGATGTTGGTGCCTAAACTTGAATTATTGTTAAATTTCTTGTCTTTCTCTTTAGTCTGATTGCAATTAGGATTGTAACCGAGTAGTGAAGGCGCAGTCGTCTTTGACAGAATGAAGCCAACCCCGCTTTTTCCACCCTTGTCCATCCCAGAGTATATGAATGTTTCTCCTGGTGTGCTGATAACGTGCACTTGAGTGGCCCGTCTGTGTTCCGAGACTTCCGGAACATATATCCTGGTTCTCTTCATCTCTTTTCCCTGATATAGGCTCCTGACGTTCCAGGTGCCTATTCTTAGATTTGTTTTTAGTCCCATTTCAGAGTTGTCCATTGTAATGCAGTCGGGCTTCAGGCCGTCATCTCTATTACTTGTACTTGCTCTCAAATCGGCTTCTTCGCCTGTTGGCGTCGATGATCTGCCTGATCTGAGGGCCTCACCATCAGATTTTTGTGTTTTGTTTCTGTCGACTGTGATAGATTTCTTAGCATTTTACGTCCAGTAGTATGCCATTGCTTTCTGAACGTTGTTCCGGCCGTTTACCAACTATGGTCTCTGGTGCGCCCTTAGTCCGATACCAGGAGTTTCCAGCTCTGACCATCAGAGTCGTTGTCGAGAATGTCGATTTTCCGCCTCTTCCACCAGCAGCTGTGTGAACTAATCAGCGGTGAACGTCCCTCTTGTCGTTTCACTCACGTAGTTTAGCGGGCCAGCCACGGCCGTTGCCCCGAGGGGGGGGGGGGGTGCTGCCGTACACAGGCAGACTCTAGGAGCCATACGTGAGCTGGACAGAAGTGGAGAAACCAAATAGAATCCTGGCCATCAAGGATGTGGCTGCCTCTCACCGTGAGGTACTATCCCTTACACACTTCTGTGCTACCCCTGACAAGGGTATTCCGTCCGGTTCCGCATGTCATCAATGACAAAGAGCGAAACACATGAATATAAACCAAAGACATACTGAATAGACGCAGACAGTACTGCAGGATTGCAGAATCATGTATGGAGACAGCGCAAAGCAATCAGTTACAATTCTACAAAAAGATGAGAAAGAACCTGAACCAACATTGGAGGAAGTACTCTCAGCAATCAAAAACCTGAAAAAGGGAAGGTCCCCAGGATGGGATGATATCCAAGCAGAGCTAATACAAGCAGGAGGTGAGGGCAGTGCTCGAGTTTATCACAAGCTGGGTAAACAGATATGGCACAGTGCAAAATGGCCAGAAGCACGGAAGAAATCAAGTTATATATCCCTCTCCAAAACAGGCAATCTAAAAGCTGTGCACAAACTATCGCGCTGATCAGCAATGCTAGCAAGATACTCTTGCGGATCCTTTTAAAAAGTTTAGAGAAAAGGTTTGAATCTGAAATTCACAAAATCGAAGCAGGTTTTAGACAGTGGGGTCAGAGACTACATATTCAATATAAGGAATATCTACGAAAATTGTAGAGAGTTTAATGTAGATCTGTACACATGTTTCATTTATAACACCCATGCCTTCGATACGGCAAAACATCAAAATCTGTGGAACATGATGAAGGAAATTGGGTTTCCTGTGCACATTAATCTCATTGAAACATTACACCAAAATCAACGAGCTGCTGTCCGAGTATCTGGGCAAACATCAGATTGGTTCGCAGTACAAAAGGGAGTAAGACAGGAATGCATCCTCTCACCTTATCTTTACAACATATATGCGGAATGTTAAATGAGAAATGTTAGAGAAGTCGAGAACATTGAAAGTTTTGATACATTTACTATTGGCGGGTACGAGATTCCAGAGTTACGATACGCAGACGACACAGTGATACTATCAAGAAGTGCAGAAGGGCTAGAGCAGATAATTTAAACCGTAATTGGACACAGTAAAGATCAAAACCTGTTTATAAACATAAATAAAACTAAAAATAATGACCACTGACAAAACACAATGTCAGCATAAATTTAAAGTGGGTGGTGAGGAAATAGATCAGGTCACATATTTTGAATATATGGAATCCAGAATTGACAAAAATGGCGACTGCTCGGAAGAAATCAGAAGAAGACTACCGATGGCAATGCAGAGACTGAACAGTCAGAAGAAATTGTGACAGGGCACCAAAAAAACAACAAAAGTAAAAGTCTTGAGAGCCTGTGTTTTTCTTGTGATAGATTGTGCATGTTATTGATGGACGATTACCAAAACTTTTAGACAAAGAATCGAATCCTTTCAGTCAAAATGTTACAGAAAGATGCCCAGAATATCCTGGACAGAGAAAAATACAAATGTAGACATTCGGCAAGAGTTGAGCATAGAAGAGAACTGGTTTATCAATTTTATTTTGACCAGAAAATGTAAACACTTTAGTCACATCAAGAGATACAACGGTCTTGAGAGAACGGTGATGGAAGGTATGGTGCCAGGTAAAAGAGGAAGGGGTAGACCAAAATGGCGATGGTACCAAGATATCCAGGAATGCTTGAGTATGACGGTGGCGGAGGCTGGTGTTTTGGTAAGGGAACGAGTTTCTTTCAGACAGACGGTGATGGGAGCGACGTTCTGTAAAGGACATGTTTCATGATGATGATGATGCATTTGTATGGTTACTCGTAGCAGGAAGGAGCAATTTCATTATGCTGCCTATTATTTTCAGTCTATGCCGCTAGGTTTTCTGCAATACCATCAATCAATCTATGTCTTGGTATTACTCTGGCTCTATTATCTGGTGTTATAGGCTTGTGCGTCTGGTAAGGTTCTTATGCATTTTTGTCCTATATTAAAAACATTTAGCTCTGTCTTATTACAGGCCATGTATGATATTGTTCACATTGTCTAGTAGTAGATTTTTCAGTTTCTCTTCCGTTGATCCTGGCCCCCATTTCGCAATCATCTAATTTGATATGATTTAATCAGTTTCTTCTTAAATGTTCTTATTTCTTGATTAAAGTCCATGTCTTGCCAGTTAAATGATTTGGGTCGTGGAGTCCATGTCATTGTCCCTATTGAAATGTTTAAAGGTCTTAGTAATAGTGAAAGCTGGCATTTATTTTGCTATCTCCCGAGTCCTTGCTTTTCATGTATATGTATATATACTTTTCTGACTTACCGAAGTTCTGCCAAATTGGCCTTTTTGCGCTCTTGACATTGTTTTGTTTAGATTGTGTTTCCTATTTACAAATGACATTTCTCGCTTTCTTCAGCTAGCGCATTAAAATCTTTTTGAAGGATGGACGATATTCTTATTCTCTGCTAACAGGAGTTTTTTTTCAATTTGGATTCTTGGTTTGCTTTAATGTTATTTTATTCAGATACACGATGAAAGAAGAGCGATGATAGAACACAGTTCTGTTTAGTTCGGGTATCATCTCCACAAACAAGTTCGATTACAATGGATCTCTAAAATACTCTTAACTTGACGATACATTCTGCCAGGCGTTTTCCTATCCATCTCTAGATGTTAGGTTCCAGCTTATACACTTGTTTACTTATACCATGTCTACCCTTCATCTATCTTTTCAGTATTGTTTATCTTCTTATGGGACTAAGATATCTGAACTGTTGGACTACGATTTCGTTCATCTATTTTCTTATCGCCCCTAATTTCTCAAGGACTTCCCTATTTGCTGTTTTTCTTTGGAGTTGCGCCTCTTCTTTCAATATCCACATTGCAAGAGCAGTATGTCACTTCCCTTCTCCAATCGTTTGTTCATTGCCCATGTTTCTTCGTCGTACAGTAAAGGCGAATATGCTCAACAGTTTATCACTCTCATCTACCATTTCTGTAGTGACTTGCTTGAATGTCAATATGTGACTCATGACTTGCTTGAATGTCAATATGTGACTCATGACTTGCTTGAATGTCAATACATGACCCACTTTTGGGAAAACATAGTTGACCATCAATATTCTCTTACTTGATTCTCCTTCTTTGTCTCCCATTTTCCGTTCCACATTTTTCAAGGCTCCGGTTTTGTTCTAGTATTTGACCTTATATTTCTATCTATACATATCTCCAGTCTACTTTACTAATTATCATAGTTTTACTAGTCTAAGTGTTATTCCGCATCCATTCACCCGACTTTTGTTCCTTACTTTAATCACCAATTTATGTAGTTCTTTCAGCCTACAAAACTGTGTCATCTGCATTTCTAAGATCTGTTATTGATATTCCAGCGATAATGAGTTCTTGCGTTCTGCTATCTGTGGAAACATTTGATCTGTGTACACTTCAAACAGAAACGGGGGCAGTGCGCGCTCTTGTCGCACTCCTCTTCTAACATCTAAACATGTTGAGTAAAGCCTGCCAAATCTTACAGTGGCAGTTTTCTCCCAGTATACGTTACTAAGACCTCTTGTGTCATTTTCGTTCATACCTACGTTCTCCGAACATATACTTAATGTATCACCTGTTCGACAGACTGGCAAAAGAAGGTGCAAGACTACCACAAACAGATACTAGTATGACGTACGAAGAGTCAAAACGGCTTATCAAAGCCAGATACATGACCAAATGGGAAACCGAACATACTGGTTACACCAAAAACGATGCCTATTACCAGTTGAACCGAAGAGAGCAGGTCGTCGTCTTCAGACTTCGCACTGGCCACAATAGACTGATGTACCACCTATTCAACAAATTGAAGATAGGTGGTACCGACGAATGCCCGTGCGGTACTGGTAAAATGACCGCTGAACATCTGCTGCAGAACTGCCCGACATACGAGGATCAGAGAGAGCAGATGTGGCCATCACCAGTGGAACTGCAAGACAAGCTCTATGGCAGTGGCGACAGCCTCAGGATGACCGCCGCTTTTTTCGAAAAAATAATGGTTACTGTCTGACTGCGTACGCAGAAGAAGAAGTATCACCTGTTCTGTCAAATACCTATTTGTAGTCAACAAAGCACACATACATTTTTGGGGGAGCTACTATATATTTTACTGTTGGTACCATTATACGGAATGTTGCTTCTCTTGCTACACTGTTCTGTTTAAATCAATATTGTTTTCCTGAACTTCGTTGTCTATTCTAAGCCTAACTTTCTCCCGTATAATTTTTGCAGTATCTTAATGATATGGCTCAGGCTGATTGTTTAACAATCTGAACATTCAGTTGCACGATGCTTTTTGGATAGTGTTATAAAGACAGATGTAATCATGTCTCTCGGTATGGACCTCGTAATGCAGATGTTACTACACAGATCAGTGATTTTATCTGCATCGAATTTATCTAGATCTTATATCATGCTTATATTGATTGTATCCATCCCATCTGCTTTCCCACTGTACCTATTTTTATTGCTTTCCATACTTCTGATCTGAGAATGCTTGGACTCTCATTATTAAACTGTGAATGTTTGTCCTCTCTGTCGTCGTCAAACAATTCATGTACATTTAACTGCCAAATGGTTTTATTTTCCATCAAGTAAGATGTCTTCTTCCTTGTCCTTAGTGCATCCTTCTCCTCGAGGGGCACTTTTCTGGTTTGAAAGATGTTTTATTCGTGTTGGCATGGCTCTTGTGATATGCCTCTTTCTTATGTATTCAATTACGTTGCATTTTGGCTCTATCCATTGTTCTTTTGCACTTTGGCACAAAGCCATTATCGCGTTTCTCAGTTCTCTATATTATGTTGCGATTTTGTTGCTTTCTTTCTTTTATTTTGCTTATGATATCGTATGTCATCCATACTTGATATTTTCGTAAATTTGTAAACCTGCATGTTTGTTTTTAGATGCCCCCCTTAAATATTATATTGTCTTAATAGTTGTCCATCACAAGAAGACCACTCTCTTTGTTCAGCCGTGTAGACAGTCGTAGACTCGCAGCCAGTTATGGCGCCATCTTTGCCAGATATTGTCTTATGGATTTTATATTTCATATTACGCCATGGTTTCTGACAGTAGGCTTTCATATTTTGGTTGGACCTAAAGATATTTCTATTTAATATATGGCTGCTTTAATACTGCTGTTTCTGTATGTGGATTCTTTTCAGTTTGATGTCTATTGTAATAACTACATGATTGTGCTCAGAATGTATGTCTGTACCTGGATATACTGTTGTCTCCGTGACACTATTTGTGAATCATTTCTTTATCATAATAAAGTCAATCTGATATGTACTATATCCCCCCCCCCCCCCCCCCCATCTGCCACCCCCACCCTGCTTTTCTAGTTTTATAATCTTCTGGGAAATTGTTTGGAAAATGTGTTACATAAAACTAAATTGTTCTCTTCACAAAAAATGTATTAGACCAATTTCCTATGTCGTTCCTTTTCACCGTCCAAATTGCCTCTTGTACGAGTATTTGACTTTTCTTGTTTTGGAGTTTCTATATCCTATTACTATAAGAACATCCGTAGACTTCAATTGGCTAGAAAGTCCGTTGTAAGTTTCCATAATATTCCTCTATGTTTTTCATCACACGAATTGGTGCATACTTTTTTACTAATGAAATATGGAAAGCTTTAGTCCCAAACTTCGACAGCATTATTCGATTGTTGTGTATTCAATATCCACAAACATATTTGTCTAGGTTCTTGTTCAGTAAAATTCCTGCGCCACTTTCATGTCTCTCTTCTTGTGAACATATTAACGTAAAATGGCTTTTTATGTTTGTATTCAGCGTCTGTAATTCTTGCCTCCGCCACACACAATATGTCAAGTTGGGCAGCACTGGTCTCCACCACACACAATATGTCAAGTTTGGCAGCACTGGTCTCCACCACACACAATATGTCAAGTTTGGCAGCACTGGTCTCCACCACACACAATATGTCAAGTTTGGCAGCACTGGTCTCCACCACACACAATATGTCAAGTTTGGCAGCACTGGTCTCCACCACACACAATATGTCAAGTTTGGCAGAACTGGTCTCCACCACACACAATATGTCAAGTTTGGCAGCACTGGTCTCCGCCACACACAATATGTCAAGTTGGGCAGCACTGGTCTCCACCACACACAATATGTCAAGTTTGGCAGCACTGGTCTCCACCACACACAATATGTCACGTTTGGCAGCACTGGTCTCCACCACACACAATATGTCAAGTTGGGCAGCACTGGTCTCCACCACACACAATATGTCAAGTTTGGCAGCACTGGTCTCCACCACACACAATATGTCAAGTTTGGCAGCACTGGTCTCCACCACACACAATATGTCAAGTTGGGCAGCACTGGTCTCCACCACACACAATATGTCAAGTTTGGCAGCACTGGTCTACGAATTATGGTATCTATCTTTCCTTTCCAGTCCAACGTCTGAACATTGCAAGTTCCAATTGTTAGGCTCCCCCGTCCAATTTGTATATAGTCTTCATCAGAAAGCTTGATCTTCAGAATATCTTATGCATTCGTTATTATAGACTTCCTTACTAAGAAGAGAAGTTGACTTTTCCTTGTTAATATGCACATTATACATTTCACCAAAGGGACAGTACAAATCTGCAAAACTGTATTTAATCGTGTGTTTCCATTCTGTGCAGTAGAGTGTATGCATGGCGAGGCTCGAACGTCTTCTACAGTGGCCAGTTGGTATCGTACTTTGTGTCACGATACTTCGTTTGTGTATTAGACGACTTGCTGCTTCCGCTGTGGGAGACGTTACAATCTTTGACATTTATCCGCCACTTTCAATGTGTTAGACTTCGCCAACTAGGGATGGACATTCCCTTAAACCGTACCGTACACACGAGCAGTTTTGTGCAACTTTATTCTGGGACTACTTTTATGGTCTTTGACTGTTCCGAACCAAACTGCAAGACAGCAGTTGTTTTATTGAGGTAAAAAGTGGAGTGGCACATCACCCATTTTGGGACCAATTTTGTTCTTTATATATATATATATATATATATACATAACCGAATTGACCAATGATAGCGGAGCCATGACTGCAACATTTGCGGATGACACAAAGCTATGCAGAAGTGTCTCATGTAAAGCAGAAGTGGATAAAGGAGGTTGAATTTAGATCGAATTTGCAAATGGTGTGAGAGCTGGCAAATGGAGTTTAATGTAGATAAATGTAGCGTCATCCACATGGGTATAACCAATATAGAACATAATTACAGAATGGGAGAAAACAATATTAGAAAGATAGAACAGGAAAACGACCTAGAGGTTATAATAGACCATAAAGGTAAGGTGAGTGAGTAATTCCAGTTAGCAGTGATAAAGGCAAATGCAATGTTAGGTATGATAAATAAAAATATTAAACATATCAGCAAAGAAGTTATTGTCAAACTGTATAATGCATTAGTTTGACCTAGATTGGACTACTGTGTACCAGTGTTGAGTCCTTATCGTGTATTTAATATAAATGTACTGAAAAGGATACAAAGAAACTGATAATCCAGAATAACAGTTATGATGAAAGACTCAGAAAAACCGTCCCGCATTGTCAAGAAAAAAGAATAATTCGAAGTGACCTAATATATTTTTATAAGATAATCAATGGAAAAGATAAATTAGATTACAACAAGTTTTTTAAAGTCCAGCCGCCCACTATAACAAGATGGTACAGCTACAAATTAATTAAAGAAAGGTTCAGATTAGATATTCAGGTTAGGTCAGGTCATCCCGTAACCGGTGAGGTCGTTGGGGCACACATGAAGACATCCTCACAACTCCACGCCACCCCTCTTTGTCAGATGCCGCTGCCTGTGACTCTTCTGGTCGGAGACTGGTCCATTCTTTTATGTTGTCCTCCCATCTCTTTTTGGGCCGGCCTCTTCGTCGTCTGTCATGCACCTTTCCGTGGAGGATTGTGTTTGCAAGACCGTTTGATCTCGATAAGTGACCGTACCAAGTGAGTTTCCTTCTTTTGACAGTTGCCAAGAGGTCTTCGAAAGGCCCTATTGCGTTGTAATTCTATCTCGTATTTCCTCATTTGTAACTCGATCTTTGTACGTGACGTTTAAAAGTCTTCGGAAACATCTCATCTGCAAGGCCTGTATCCTTCGTTGAAGGTCAGCTGTAACTGTCCTTGTCTCATACGCACAGAGGAGTACCGACAAGACCAGTGTACGCATTAATCTGGTTTTCGTGCATAGTGCTAACCGTTTATCTTGCCAAACCTTGTTAAGCCGTGCAAGGGCCGCTATTGTCTGTGCTATTCTGGCCAACACCTCACATTTTGATCCTTCATCACTGACAATCGACCCAAGATATTTTAAACGGTCAACCACTTCGAGTTCCTGACCGTTAGCTTTTATCCTGCCGTTGAAGCCCGTGGCGTTGTTGGTCATTAATTTGGTCTTTCCAGCGTTTATCTCCATACCATAGTCAAGAGCTGTTTCATCGAGCCATCTGACCCATTCCTAGAGTTCTGCTTCTGAACCCGCCAACCCGTCGATATCATCTGCAAAACGAAGGTTGGTAATCGTTCGGCCCCATATCTTGACAGTACCAACGTGACCTCTAAGTGCCTCACTCATAATTCCTTCAAGGAATATATTGAAAAGAGTTGAAGAGAGTGTACACCCCTGTCTCACACCAACTGACGTGCGAAACCAGTCCCCTCGCCTCCCATTTACAAGAACTGCGCTAGACGCCTTGTCATACAGGTGTTCAAAGACCGTTATAATATTTCCGTTGATATTATACATCCTCATGGTTGCCCAAAGCGCTTTATGCCATACCCTATCAAACGCTTTCTTAAAATCCACAAAAACGTGATACAGTGTTTGCTGCTGCTCTAGATATTTCTCGCTTAGCAGCCTTAAATTAAATATATGTTCTGTAGTGCTTCTTCCCAGTCTGAACCCTGCTTGCTCCTCGGCAATAATGTTCTCTGCTTGGGGTTTCAATCGGTCGAGGATTAATCTAAGCATGACCTTGCTAGGGTGGCTGATGAGGCTTATTGTTCTGTAATTTTGGCACAGCTTTAGGTTTCCAGACTTATGTAACGGTATAACTATTGATTTCGTCCATAAGTCCGGCCAGTTTCCTGTCGCCCATATTTTGTTGCAGATGTGTGTCAGGCCTCCCACCACTACCTCTCCACCTGCTTTTAAGAGCTCTGCTGCTATATTGTCCACGCCGGCCGACTTCCCTCTTCTCAATGTCTTTACCGCTGCAGTTACCTCTTCCTTCGTTATCAGTTGGTTATCCTCTATATTTGTTGGTGTTGGGGGGATTGTTTTCTCAGGTTCGTTTCGCCCTTCATAGTTATATAGCTCGGAACAGTACTCTGTCCATCGTGCCAGATATTAGGTATTAGGAAATATTTATTTAGTCAGAGGATGGTGAATGCTTAGAAGTAGTGGAGACATGCCAATTAATGCATTCAAGAATATATTTGATGCGCATAATTTTTAGATTTAGAAAATATAAAAGAAACTGGTTGTATATAGAATGTACAGAGTCTTCTTAACCAGTATAAAGATGTTGTTCATCATGTAGCATATCCTTTATAGAACGTGGAACCAATCAGTCTGAAAGAAACTCTTTCTCTTGCCAAAACTTCAGCCTCCGCCAGTCCTACTCAGTCATTCCTGAATATCTTGGTGCCATCGTCTTCCTAGTCTAATCCTGCCTTGTTTGCCTGGCACTATGCCTTCCATCACTGTTCTCTCAAGACCGTTGTGTCTCTTGATGTGACCAAAGTATTTACATTTTCTGGCCAAAAGGGAAGATAACCAGTTCTTCTCTATGCTCAACTCTTGCCGAATGTCTATATTTGTCCAGTTCTCCGTCTAGGGTATTCTGGGGATCTTTCTGTAACATTTTGACTCGAAGAATTCGAGATGTTAAGTTAGGTTAATTATATATATATATATATATATATATATATATATATATATATATATACCGTTCCGCTGCGTAAGAAAGTATGACGCTGTATTTGAGAAAGGTGACGTCATTGTTTTCTCTTGCTACATACGGTCACGAAGACTGAATTCGGTTTTTCTCAACAAATATAGACACTTATACAAACATAATGAGTCAGAACGACGAAAGCCGCCGTTTAAAATGCGCGCACCACAGTAACATCACACGGTTCACCGTCTGTGGTGAATAATCCATCGTGAAATACATAACTTTGTGTGCCTTATTTCAAAAGTGCGCGCCATCTTGAACTGAATAAAACACATCCTTGTTACACAGGTGGGAATCTAAAAGCAACTCCTAAGTTCATATGGTTTTCATATTTCTGTTGACGGGATCAAAGGTATCTCTTCCTCATGGACGACGATGCTCTGTTCCTCAACTGTATCCATTATTATCTTCGTAAATGTGTTCCATGAATATATGAGACCTCACCAAAAATATCAGCTATCTCTAGCCTGAAAATAGTAAGTACAAATTTAAAATATTTCAGTATTTAAATTACAAATAAATTAGCAACAATGACGGTAAATTAATATAAATTCCAGCAATACGCTCTTGCACACACATCAAAGCAATCACACGAATTTTTCATGAGTTCTTTGCTAAGCATGCAAGGCTAATGTGAGAAAGGTTACGATCGTCGGACAGACAGTGCTAGTGTTGTCAGTCTTCTATTCTTTCATTAAAACATAAGTGATACGTGTCACGCACATGCACGAGAATTGTAATAAAGATAGGAACATATCACTAGCATGGGGGCCTTATTATAAACGTTTCCAACTTAATATCTACACTAATAAAAGACCCTAACACTTTCAATCCAGCTGGATCTTCTCTCAATTTTTTTTCCAATTTGACAAACAAAAATATCCAAAGTTAAGGACTGTGCTGACCCAAGGGAACAAATGTTGGAACAAAGCCCTTTAAAACAACCAAGTGGACCATTTTTCCAAATATCATAATGCCACTGTGAAAGCCAGAAGAAGCATTCATCAATCTTCAGTCGAATCACATCAAAAGACTAGCTGTGTAATACTGTGGTTATCATGGCTCTCAGTGTGATGGATGTTAAGTGCAAATTTAGGATTTCTCTCTCTCTCTCTTCTCTCTCTCATTCTCTCTCTCATTCTATTTATACATGTCTTTCTCTGTTTCTCTCTACCTGTCTATCTCTATTTCCCTTGTGGTGTGCCACTCCCTTTTTATTTCTCCCTTAATTGTCTCTCTATTCCTCCGTTATTGCGTGCCTCTCTCTATTCCACACTTACTGTGTGTGTGTTTCTCTATTCTTCTGAATTGTGTGTCTCTCCCTCCCTATTCCTTCCTTACTGTTCGTGTCTCTCATTTTTTATTCCTACCTTATCGACCGTGTCTATCCCTCTCTATTCTTCCTTATTGTGTGTCTCCTCTCTCTATTCCTTCCTTACATTTCGTGCCTCTCCCTCTCTATTCCTTCCTTACTGTTCTTGTCTCTCCCTTTCTATTCATTCCTTATCGTCCGTGTCTCTCCCTCTCTATTCCACCCATAGCATGTGTCCCGATCTCTTTATTCCTCCCTTATCGTATGTGTCTTCCCTTTCTATTCCACCGTTTTTGTCCGTGTCTCTTCCTCTCTATTCCACCTTTATTGTGTGCCTTTCCCTCTGTATTCCTTCCTTATTGTCCATGTCTCCCCATCTCTATTTCTCTCTTACTGTTCGTGTCTCCCCTCGTTATTCCTCCCTTTTTGTCCTTGTCTCCCTCTATATTCCACCCGATTGTCTGTGTCGTCCCCTCTTTATTCCTCCCTTATTATCCGTGTCTCTCCCTCTCTATTTCCCCCTTATCACCCTCTCTCTTCTACCCCTCCCTGATGCAAATATCCTATGTTTCGCTGCGCTTCATTTCTCTCGAACCTCGTTCGATATCAAAGGTCTGCAGTCTGTTGTTGATTCATCTATGACATACTTACTTTCTATGTGCAAGCACCACGTAATACAGTATGCGTACAATACTCAGCGACATGGATTGCCTTGTCATTTGCCTCCAGCATGTCGCACCTATTGCATGTTTCCTGGAGGTTGGGGCAGGTCATCATGTGGTCTGGGTATTGTATTACGCCACAATCATATGTGTCATCATCTGTGTATCCCCATAGTTTCATATTCTTCTTGCACCATGAAACACCAGTTCGGAATCTGTTCAGCGACTTTCATGTTGTGTTTGGTAGATTATGTCCTGGGGCAGGTTCCTTCCGAAGTTCTATTGTTGAGGCCTGAATCAATTCGTGCCATCTCTAGTTACGGATACTTTCAGGATTTGTCTGTATGGGCTGTGTTGATTTTAGAAAACTATGTCTGGATTTGTGCTCTGTACATGATGTCCAAACAATGAATGCCTTGGGTCGTGCTCCTGTTTTTCTTGTTCGATGTCTGCTGCAACGGTTCTTCGAATCTCGAGTGGTGCTGTGCCATTAATGGGGTATATTTTATCAATGGGGGTGGGTTTTAGGCACCTTGATACTAACCGAATCTTATTTATTGCTACATCACCTATTTTCGCATGGAAAGAGTTTTTTTCCCAGACTGGCACAGTGCATTCAGCTAAGGAAAAACACAAGGCAGGTGTAGATGTCTGAAGGACTGATGGCTATGCTCCCCCTCCCCCTCCCCCATGTTTTGCTGGTCAGTTTTCGGATGATATATTTCTTGCGTGTATCTTATGCTTTGTTTCATGGCAGTGCGTTATGTGCGGTCTAACTTCACGCTTAGATATTTGAGAGCCGTGCAGTATTCAAGCTCCTGTCCTTGCCACCTAATCTGAAGTTTTATCTTTGTATCCGTTTCTGAAGTGGTAGGCACATACCTTGGTTTTACTGGTATTTGGTTTAAGGTGAGTGTTGTGGTAGGCCTATACCTGGGTTTTACAGGTATTTGGTTTAAGATGATTATTGTGGTAATATTCTGCAAGGGCACTGAGAGAACTTCACAGAACACTTCCTTGTCCATGTGTAGGTCATTAGTTTATATGTTATATAGCATGGGTGCTAGGACACTTCCTTGTGCCAGGCCGTCGTTTTGCTTTCGTCATCTGCTGTCTTTTTCCCCCAAAATGACAGAATCGTATGTTCTGCAGGAGGCATTTGATAATATTGGTCAGACGCCAGTCTTTTGTATAGCTTTGATAGTTTATAGTGTCATATGCTGCACTTAGGTCAATATAGACCACTTATTTGACCTGTTTGCGTTCGTACCCAACTTCTATTAATTGTGTTAGGTTAAGGATTTGATTGCTGCAAGATTTTCCAGGTCTGAAACCAGCTTGTTCATTTGATCATCTTCTTGTCTATCAAGGGGGAGATGCGATTCATTTATTGCAGGTTATTATCCAAAAGACGGGCTTTGATAGTCTTTGTAAAGTCACTCATATTCATATATATTACACCAATAAACGGTGCTTGTGAAGCCAAGATATTAGCTCTTTCATTGCCCTGAACTCGGGCATTAGAAGAGAACTCCTATGGGGCTCACCCTGGGGGCCATTCATCTTACCTCACTCTGTTTCATTTGACTCTGTCCTACAGTCACACTCTTGCACAACGTTCACACGCGCCCTCATGGTGAGGCCCTTCCATTGCACTTTAGTTGGGCTAGCTTTTGAGGGCGCACAAACCTAGCATATGTACATACAGACGCACACATGCATCCAAGCACTGGTTTATGCGTCCTGATATCGCCCAATGGACTACGGTCTGGGGTGGGAAATGGCGGGCCTGCGCCAGTAGAAACTAGTGAGGCAAACATCTAAGCAACAACTACAACAACTCGGGCATTATCCGGACAGTAAATCCAAACCAGCCCCGGCAGGTTTGGTGCCTTTGCAGCTGTCTTCCATTCATGCCTTAGCCAGCCCTCCTGAACCTTCCAAAGTTAACAGTTGCAGTATGACAAATGAAAGCCCCTGTTAATGGGCTTCCATATATCCATATTAGAGCTGCAGTCACTGCTTCTATCTCCATTTCCGCATTTGAGGTTATTCTGTATGCCCCTCTCTGACCAGTAACAATCTGACTTCTTACTTTAGCAGAGAAGCCCAAACCAGATATCTTAATTGCGTAGCGCCGATCCATCTGTAGATACGATGACATCACTATACCGAGTGGTATCATTTAACCTGGTTAATCTCGAGCTCTGCGCTCCAGTTGGATCCCTCTCTGCATTCCCTGCTGGGTATGAATTATAATGGGAATTTTTCCCTTCTATCGCCGGTTGCTCTCTTAACTATCGTCTCAATTGTGGTTACTTTCCCAATTGTTATCTTTGCTGTGCCATCAATGACGCTTCTTTCTTGATTCCTGATCTCTTGATATCTGAGGTGTTATTGTGCAGTGGATGCCGCCTGTCATGGATAACCTGCATATAAGCTTCAGCATGTGCCAATTTATATCTGGATGTCGTAGACAGAAGTTCCAGAACATACCGCTTCTTCAAGATCAAGGTATATCTAGTGCACCACAAAACCAGTCATTTCCTTTCATTCTGGATACGTTCTTACTGTTGACACAACCGTGGTATTGTGAGGATGCCCAGTCCGTAATCAACAAATGACAGTACCAGCTGACGATAAACTATGAAAAAGTCGTTGTTTCAAGTTTGCTGTTGCCATAGTCAAAGGTCTTACCAGGCCTCGCTTGCTTCTCAGTAAGGTCTAACCATAGTCTACTTTAGATAGTATCTACAGTAGGATGTGGTGTGATCGACGTGAGATCTAGATGAGAGGCTACGATCAAAAGTTACTCCAGTGTATTTCAACTTGGCACACCAATTAATGTCAAATTCATCGAAGGTAACACGCGGCAGGTACTTCACTATTGAATTGTTAAAAGAGCATCACATCCTACAGATTGATCTGGACGCTAATTCACGTGCATCACTATGAGATTGGATGCACGGTCTCCTGGATGTCTCTAACTATTTCATGCATTTCTGAGTCAATTTTGTACGTCAGGATCTCATCTGTAAATGTTACTGTTTGTCCTGGCCATGTGGGTTGAATGTTGACCACCTTTATTGTGTAGATGTTGAACAGCACCGCTGAGAGTTAAGAACCCTGCGACAGTCTTGAGCATGTTCACATCGGCCCTGATGTCCAAGATCCGAAACGGAGTGCAGCTGTTTACGTCATCACAGCAGCTGATTTCTAAGTCACCAGCCATAGGTTGATTCCACACTGCTTTGAATAACGCATCAAGGTCCCAAGTTCGACCCAGTTATATGCATCCTCCACGTCGAGACCAACTGCGACTGTTTCTTGCCTGAATTGGAAGCCGTCATTCACATCATATGCAAATATCCCAGGATTTTCGCAAATCTCCTTCATTGCTCTGTATCTGCCGATGGTATCATGCAGAATGTGTTCATCTTCTAGACGATACATTTTTTTCTGACGATCTTCCTAATCCATCTTGTCATAGACGTTCTGCAGTGTGATTATTCCATAGCTACCGAGGAACGTTGGATCCTTACCAGGTTTAGGGAGAGGGTGCAGATGACTGTGGAGTCAGTTTCCGGGTACTTAAGCCTTCTCGGACGAATAGTAATAATAATAAAGTTCGCCTAAGCATCTGGGGCTCATTGTGTAGATCGACCACTACCATGTCCAACCGCTAAAGCGTGTAGCTATACCTCGTTCAGTGCCGAAGGAGTGACTGCTATCTGTTGGAGCCATGTAGAACGGGGACGGCCCCTCCCACGCCCCCAATCGGTCGGTGGAAGACCGTTGTTACACATAGCAGACTTGGACATTATCTGGTGAGCCGGTACTTCATGGTACAGTCGAACGACGTGACCAAACAGAGACAGGCGCGGCCGGTCAGAGTGTCCGAGATGGAGGGAAGACTCATCTTTGCAGACACCTCGACATTACGGACGAGATCGAACCACTGGATATCTAGGATGCGTCGCTGGTTGCGGATATGAAAGACATCGAGTTTTGATATGTCTTGTTTAAGTAGGGTCCAAGTTACTGAACCATACAGGAGGACAGGAATCACACATGTCTGATAAATACGAATATTGGATCCGAGAGAGAGTCTGTGATTATTTCACACACGGCGAACATCGTTCATGGCGGAAGCAGCTAGCCCGATACGCCTTAACATGTCAGGCGCAAGGCGTCCATCGGATGAAAAAGAACTCCCCATGTACGAATAGTGGTATTGAAATTCTTCACAACATTATATCTTCTACCTCTCTCACCAAGCTGCTTGATGTGACAATACTATCCTCCATCTGGACCTGGGAAAGTATTCCTACAGGATCGTCAAATATGTGCCACTTCTGCTTCAGTTAACAAGTTTACACAAGTCTCTTCTAAGATGGCAGTCTAGAACATATTTTCTAATTTCCCGACGCACATCTTTATCCTATTTGTCTTGTCTGGGTAACATGTCAGACAAAAATACAAGACCCTTCCTTTCATCTGTCGTCAAGGGTGTCCCTGTGGAGTTCTACATAGTGAGGATGAGCTGACTTGTATTATTTCCATTCATCTTTCAGTGCATGCCTCAGAACTTCTGTAGGGAATGATCATTACTCACCTCAACTTCTTCCAATTTCTTGTTTTTCCGATTCCCTTGATAAGGCTTAAATAGAACTGGTGGCTCTGTGTTTTTTTAATCTTTTATCTCACCAACCTCGTTGCCATTGTTAATCCGCCTCTTTCCGGCTCTGCATCCTCTTCTGTTGTCATCTCCTCTTCTGTTGTCATCTCCTCTTCTGTTGTCATCTCCTCTTCTGTTGTCATCTCCTCATCTGTTATCATCTCGTCTTCTGTTGTCATCTCCTCATCTGTTATCATCTCCTCTTCTGTTGTCATCTCCTCTTCTGTTGTCATCTCCTCATCTGTTATCATCTCCTCTTCTGTTGTCATCTCCTCTTCTGTTGTCATCTCCTCTTCTGTTGTCATCTCCTCATCTGTTATCATCTCCTCTTCTGTTGTCATCTCCTCATCTGTTATCATCTCCTCTTCAGTTGTCATCTCCTCTTCTGTTGTCATCTCCTCATCTGTTATCATCTCCTCATCTGTTATCATCTCCTCTTCTGTTGTCATCTCCTCTTCTGTTGTCATCTCCTCATCTGTTATCATCTCCTCATCTGTTATCATCTCCTCTTCAGTTGTCATCTCCTCTTCTGTTGTCATCTCCTCATCTGTTATCATCTCCTCATCTGTTATCATCTCCTCTTCTGTTATCATCTCCTCTTCAGTTGTCATCTCCTCTTCTGTTGTCATCTCCTCTTCTGTTGTCATCTCCTCATCTGTTATCATCTCCTCTTCTGTTGTCATCTCCTCTTCTGTTGTCATGCCTGTTCTACAAGTTGACTGCACATGTTGTTGGACGAACACGGATTTAGTGGCTTGGCTCAAATTTTTTAGTTTACATAAGACTTTGGCCTTGTTATGTGTCCGAAATCTGAAAAATGCATATATGGTCGTCACTATCATGTGCATTCAGTACAAACCTTTTTAATGTGTAGAGGGAATAACAACACTTGCCAACAGCGCCAGATTGATGACACTATCTATATCCCCAGGCGAAGAAGTCAATCATGGTCGTCCATCATCCATGACTGTGAAATGTGTGTGGAATAGTGCCTGTCTAAAAGCAATCCCTCGCCTATTCTCAGTGGTATTTCTCCGCTCCTTCGATATAGCTGTCAATGAGACATTTTTTTGCAGGCACTTCTGACAATTCCGCCAAAAACGTTCCATTCTACTATCTCTCTTTATCTCTCTCCCTCTCTCACTCTCTCTCTCTCTCTCTCTCTCTCTCTCTCTTTATCGCTCTCTATCCTTCTCATCAATTAGGCTGTCCATATGTGCATATAGGTTACATATTCTAATATCTATGTTATTGATTGCCACTACAGTCCCCCGTAGTTCAATATCCAAAATGTTACTGGCACTAGTGCATATTCATGTGTGGGGAGTTCTTGCTTCTCGTGCGTAGCCAGGCCACCCCCCGTCTGGACTCACATAATTTACTATGAGACCTGTATCTTGGAAATTTTATAGCGACATTCTCTTTTAAGTATGTCTTCTGAATCATGAAGAAGTCGAAGTCACAGATTATTTTTTTTTTAATAGCTTCACATTGACTAGGGCTTCGGTAATTACAAAAGCCGACACGATTGCACCAAGTCTGTCAGATTTTTATCTGCCTTTTCTTTTCCTAGCCCTTCCCTGTCTCTCACTCTTCTCTTGTCTCCCCTACCTCCTCTTGTTTCCCGTACCTCCTCTTGTCTCCCCTACCTCCTCTTGTTTCCCGTACCTCCTCTTGTTTCCCCTATCTCCTCTTGTCTTCCCTACCTCCTCTTATCGTCCCTACCTCCTCTTGTCTTCCCCTTTTTTTTCTCGTCTCCCCTATTTCCTCTCGTCTCCCCTACCTCCTCTTGTCTCTCCTACCTCTTCTCGTCTCCCCTATTTCCTCTCGTCTCCCCTACCTCCTCTCGTCTCTCCTACCTCCTCTTGTCTCCCCTACCTCCTTTTGTATCTCCTACCTCCTCTTGTCTCCCCTACCTCCGCTTGTCTCTCCTACCTCCTCTTGTCTCCCCTACCTCCTCTTGTCTCCCCTACCTCCTTTTGTCTTCCCCTTTGTTATCTCGTCTCCCCTATTTCCTCTCGTCTCCCCTACCTCCTCTTGTCTCTCCTACCTTTTCTTGTCTCTCCTACCTCCTCTTGTCTCCCCTACCTCCTCTTGTCTCTCCTACCTCCTCTTGTCTCCCCTACCTCCTCTTGTCTCTCCTAACATCACTTGTCTCTTCTTTTTCCTCTCGTCTCCCCTACCTCCTCTTGTCTCCCTTACCTCCTCTTGTCTCTCCTACCTGCTCTTGTCTCCCCTACCTCCTCTCGTCTCCCCTACTTCCTCTCGTCTCCCCTACCTACTCTTGTCTCCCCTACCTCCTAATTGTATACTCTACCTCCTCTTGTCTCCCCTACCTTCTCTTGTCTCCCCTATTTCCTCTTATCTCCCTACCTCCTCTCGTCTCCCCTACCTCCTCTTGTCTCCCCTACCTCCTGTTGTCTCTCCTACCTCCTCTAGTCTCCCCTACCTCCTCTTGTCTCCCCTACCTCCCTTTGTCTCCCCTACCTCCTCTTGTCTCCCCTACCTCCTCTTGTCTCCCCTACCTCCTCTTGTCTCCCCTAAATCCTCTTGTCTCCCCTACCACCTCTTGTCTCTCCTACCTTCTCTCGTCTCCCCTACCTCTTCTTGTCTCCCCTACCTCCTCTTGTCTCCACTACCTCCTCTTGTCTCCCCTACCTCCTCTTGTCTCCCCTACCTCCTCTTGTCTCTCCTACCTCCTCTCTTCTCCCCTACCTCCTCTTGTCTCCCTTACCTCCTCTTGTCTCCCCTACCTCCTCTTGTCTCCCCTACCTCCTCTTGTCTCCCCTACCTTCTCTCGTCTCTCCTACCTCCTCTCGTCTCTGCTACCTCCTCTCGTCTCCCCTACCTCCTCTTGTCTCCCATTCCTCCTATTGTCTCCCCTACCTCCTCTTGTCTCTCCTACCTCCTTTTGTCTCCTCTTCAGCATCCCACTTTCTATTAACCCTATACTGAAGACATCGACATTAAAGCACGATCTCCGAATCGCCCGAGATAACTCTTATTTGTGGTTTGTTATAAGAGTCTACTTCTCCTAGATGAGCTGCCTTGCCAAGCTTGCGAGTATATCCGGCCGGTTTTTCCGCTAACTTACACAAGTTACATCTCGGTAACAATATCCACAGACCACATGTGGCTTCACAGTTCGATCAAAACAGACCAAACAAAACGTAGATAATCTGTGAATCCTATCTAACTGGTCCAACTACACACTCTATATATGTTTCATTTTTACTTCATACACTACATGCTGATTTTAAACCACAAGAATACCCTCAACTTTTACAAATCATCTGAGAGTGGAGCTTTTGCAAGAGTATTTCTGCGTCACTTTAGTCTCTTAATTAATCAGTTAAGAAAGTTAAATAAAAAACCAAACTTTTAGGCCAGTTTCTAAATCCGTTAACATTTTATATTGCAGTGAAATAAGTAAAACACTAAAACAATAATTAGGTAAATATATATGTACAGGGTACTAATAATAGACAAAATAATATATTTTCAATATTATCTGCATAATATTTGGAATGTGCCTTTTGAGTCAGACAATCTTCGGAAAGAGGGAAATTACATTCTGACATCCGGTAAAAAGAGTGCATAGGACACATACAAGTTGAAAACCCCTGATCTAACATTTAAAGAAAGTTTTATTTTGAACTGAGCTAAGGAAGAATGCAAGGCTGCGAATAATCTGCTGCGTGAAAAATGAGCATTCGATAACTGGGTTACATGACAGCCAGCCATGCAACAGTAACACGGTGGACGGTGGCAGCATTGGGTCTCGTGAATGCTTTCGACAGAAATAATAATAGCATAAAGAGGAGCCGCTGGAAGAGCCAAAAATAGAGTAGGGCGGGGATATAACTTTGGAGATGAGGCCAGAATTAGGGATCAGCTTCGGAGAACCAGGACACAGAATGAATTAATCGGAGTTAGTTACCGTCATTGACAAGTCGCTGCTGGAATTGTGCTTGGTAGGTCTTACATCGGGTGCTGATTGGGCATTTCAAAAAACACTTGCCCTGGCCAAATTCGTTTTCCAATCTCATATACACGTTTAGACAGGATTGTGGGTGAGGAAAATCAGCTTCCAGACCAAGCAAATTTGACAAACTGGACATCAGGAAAATGTTTCCCGAATAGGACTCCCCAGCTCGGTGTAAAGGGTGTAGTAGTAACATTCTTGAGCATACGGTTTGTACAGAAAAGATACATCGTTCAGTTCTCGCTACCTGCACGCTCCAGTGAAGACTTCATTTGCGAATCGATACCTGGCCTATATTTAGGGAAGAAAAGTCAGCGAGAAAGAGAACTGGCCACCCTATCTCATATATTCTGTGGCTCAGTACAATGATGTCTGTAACACATGATCCCTAACGGCAGTTTCTGTTTTAAAGTAATAATTATTTTAGTGATATTCTCTGCTTCCATTTCACTCAGTATAAGGATATGGCCCCCATTCTATTTGGCTCAGACCAGAAACCTACATTAATGTACTTTGCTACTAATGTAGGTGTGGTTTATGTGGCAATGAGTTATACATGATGAGCTTGCTATCCTCATGCACCACAACCTTCTTTATTTACCATATTCCGACATGTATGGCAGTTCAGTGGTCCTAGTTTTGTCCTCCCAGGAAGGGAGACTCCCAGAGATACACACGGTGGTTAAGAAACGCTTACCCTGGCCTTCTTTGTTCCAATCTCACATGCACATTTATACAGGCTGGTGGGTGGGGAAAATAAGCTTCCAGCTCAAGAGTTTGACAAGCCAGAGATCAATAATCTGTTTCCCGAATGCAACTCCTAACTTAGCGTATTTGGGATTGTTCCTCCTGTTGACCTTGTCACTTAAAATGAAGATCTTTGTACAGTGTTTTGCGAGTTAAGACTCAGTACATCCGGCTTAAGCACACATTTTTAATTGGTCGACTTCTCATTAGGATACGATCTTGCTGATCTATAGGTTTGAATACATGTAGATTGGTTTTTGAACTGTGTGGACCCCAAGTCCACCGCCTATCTTGGTTTACAAAACAGTTTTTTTTTAAAAACTGAACTCTTTCGTTTCTCTTCTGCTTCATTCGAAGCTTAACTTCGCCGCTCCATGAGGTTTCTTACAAACAGCCTGCATCAAAGCTCTCTGTGTGCTCTTGCAACGGTGGTTTATGTAGCCATTTATTTTAAATGATGATATAGTAAATCTATGTCATAGTATTCCATAGTCTGCAGCATTTATGAAAGTTCGGCGCATGTTCTGTCTTCTCTAGTAGAAGGCTGTCCAAGGATCCAGCCTCCTGGTTTCATTTGCATCACATTTTTAGGCTTAATGATTAGCTACTTTTCTATGTTTTACCATTTCACCCACTGTTTTACGATTTCACCCACTGTTTTACCATTTCACCCACTGTTTTACCATTTCACCCACTGTTTTACGATTTCACCCACTGTTTTACCATTTCACCCACTGTTTTACCATTTCACCCACTGTTTTACCATTTCACCCACTGTTTTACCATTTCATCAACTGTTTTACCATTTCACCCACTGTTTTAACATTTCACCCACTGTTTTACCATTTCACCCACTGTTTTACCATTTCACCCACTGTTTTACCATTTCACCCACTGTTTTACCATTTCACCCACTGTTTTACCATTTCATCAACTGTTTTACCATTTCACCCACTGTTTTAACATTTCACCCACTGTTTTACCATTTCATCAACTGTTTTACCATTTCACCCACTGTGTTAGCACTTCACCCACTGTGTTAGCATTTCTCTTGTTATAGCCTAATTGTTAATCTTTCCTTTTATTATCTTATAAACCTGTATTAAGTCATCTAGAATTCTTCTTTTTCCTAGAAAGTGTAGGCCGGTTATTCCGGACTTTCCTCAAAAACGAAAATCTGGAATCCCACTATTAGCTTTGTCGCTCTTTTTGTATCCTTTCCAGCATGTTTATGTCATCTCTACGTAAGGACTCCACACATGTACGCAGTACTCCAATCTTAAGTCTAACTAATGCTTTATACAGTTTGACTATCACTTCCTTGCTCCTATGTTTAATATTTCCTTTTATCATACCTAACATTGCATTTGCCTTTTTTACTGTTACCTGGACTTGCTCACTCAATGTGTGATCTATTATAACCAAAAGGTTTCTTTCCTTTTCTATCATTATAATATTGTTCTCGCCCAATATATTCACTACTGCTTTACATGAAACATTAATGCATAGTTTTGTGTCATCAGCGAATTGTGCAATAATATATCTTAGATCAATGTCCAATTTGTTTATTTATACCAAGAACAAAAGTGGTCACAAAACCAAGCCTTGTGGTACTCCACTTTTTACGTCACACCGCTCAGAGAACTCCTTATTTATGCCCACTCTCTGCTGTCTTCCCGTTAACCAATATCCATTTGGCAACTTTCCCAACTATTCCATGAGATTTTAACTTTCTAAATAATCTGTTATGAGGTACTCTATCAACCATCTTTGCAAAATCTAGATAAATACCATCCAGTGGCTCACCTTTATCTATCATTTTAGTAACCTCCTCCATGAATTCTAATAAATTCGTTAAGCACAATCTCCCTCTAGTAAACCCATGTTGACTTTTTCTGAATAGATTAAACTTGTCCAAATGCATTGGAATGTTTTCTTTGATTATTGGCTCTAACAATTTACAGACAATGCTCGTTAAATTCACCGGTCTATAATTTTCTGGATCTTATATTTTGCCCTTTTTTAATCAGGGGATCACTCCTACATCTTTCCAATCCCGTTGAATAATCCGTTTTGCAAGTGGTTGAGATCATAATATAGCCAATGGTTGTGCTCGTTCGTCTCTAATTTCAAACAGCAATTTTGAATGAATACCATCTTGACCTCCGATGTTTTTAAAACCATTTTTTCCGTAATACAGATTGATCGTAATCTCACTGCATCCATGTCTCTTTGGAAAATATCTACAGGCTCTGGGATCTTGGAGCAGTCTTATTTTGTGTAGACTGTGCCAAAGTACTGATTGAGTAGATTAACTGCCTGCCTATTCTCACTTATTATTTGTCCTGTGCTATCTACGAGAGGGCCTACTTTGTCTTTCCTTCTTTGTTTAGTTCTAACATAAGAAAAGAAGCTTGTACTATCAGTATTGATCCTATAAGCAATTTTTGAGTCAATTTTGTTGCTTTATTCTCTTTCTAAGCTATGATTTGTTTCTCCAAATATTTTAAATATGTTTTTTTGTGATTTACCTGCCTCTATATATTTTGTCCATGCTTTATTTTAAGCTCTTCTACTTTTAACTACAAATCTAGTTATCCACTTTTTACGCTTGGGGTTTACCTACCTACATTGAACACATTCCTCTTTTAGCTTTTCTAGAACTGTTTTAAAACTCTCCCACTCTTGTTAAACATCTGTTTCTCCGACAATAGCTTTTCAGATTATGTGGCTCGCTGCCTCTTTTATCTTCTTAAGATGTGCCTTAGAATAGTCGTGTGCCTTAGAATAGTCGTATGTTCGCGTGGTTATGTTTACTTCTGTCCTTGCTGTAATATCCCAAATGATGATCTGATAGTTACTTGAGCCAAACAGTTCTCCAACGGTAACGTTTTCAATCATAATTTTCTTTGTAGGTAGAATTGGGACTTTCCCGTTGTTGTGGTGGAGTTGGGCATAAAAGGGCATGGCCGTATGATGGCAGCACACCTGAAGCTAACTTAGAGGAGATAATGACTCAGTTGAGGCCTAATTCAGAAAGTGTATGCTTTTAAGTTTTGGTATGTTTTAAGTTTTGATATACAATGTTATAGCAGAATTTCGTTTTCGTTTCCACGCTGTCAAGAAGTTTGCAGAAAAATGTGATTTCATGCGCAAATATGTCACCGTGTCTAAAAGTGATGTGAAGAGAAAAGCTTTATTGTTATCAGAGCAATATCGTGCTGATCTTAATGGTGATGATTTCGATGATCTTTTTCCAAATGTTTGTGTTAGCTTAAGCAAACTAATCGTCTGCTGAGATATCATTTAGAAAGCTCAAGCTCTGTAAGAATTATTTAAGATCTAATCTGTCCAAGAAACGTTTTGTGGATTTGGCCGGTCTGCGAATTGAATCAAACATTGCCATAACATTTAATTTTATTGCTGTGATTCGACATCTTTCAATACACCCAAAAAAATAACACCAGAAAACCTCTTTTTGTAAATTTAGTACTAAGCCTATGTACCTTTTTTTTAATTAACGTTTTACTAATAATTATGTATTTTCATTGTCTGATCTTCATGGTAATATAAAAGAAAGTTTCAATGTAAATTCTTTCTCCTTTTATGTATTGTAGCATAAACAAAAATGCTCACATCAAGTATGCTTTCATCTCTTTTGTATCCTGTTTTTAACAAAAATATGTTTATCAGGAAGGAAGTATAGTAAAGATTCAAATGCAGAAAATCAACAGAGCACTTCATCTCTCATCTCACTCATCTTCCATTTCCTCTTTGACTCACAGGCTACAGCTCATGGCATAAAATAGCAGTGGATAAAAACAATATGATTAATACAGAAGGGTTAAGGGAAAGGGACACAAACATATTTTATACCCACTGATGTTGTGTTGTTGTTCAATGCCCACAACGAGTAAGTTTACTCTTTTGTGCGCCCTGAATAGGGCGTTAAGTGGCGTGTTGCAATAGCGTTCTTCACATTCCGAGTGTGCTGATGAAGGTGGACCATGGTCCTCCAGGCGGTTGTGCTAGATTTCTTCTACGTGGCGCTCATAAATAGGGTGATCACTTCGATCAACATCTCGACAGCCAGACTGCCTTGATAACTTCATGTTTTCATGGAAACACAACGTGGAAGATTATAATAGTGTATGGAAGATTATGATAGTGTAGGGAAGATGATAATAGTGTAGGGAAGATGATAATAGTGTAGGGAAGATGATAATAGTGTACGAAGATTATGATAGTGTAGGGGAAAATGAAAATAGTGTAAGGAAGATGATAATAGTGTAGGGAAGATTATAATAGTGTAGGGAAATTATAATAGTAAAGGGAAGATTATAATAGTGTAGGGAAGATTATAATAGTGTAGGGGAAATTATAATAGTGTAGGGAAGGTTATAATAGTGTAGGGAAGATGATAATAGTAAAGGGAAGATTATAATAGTGTAGGGAAGATTATAATAGTGTAGGGAAATTATAATAGTAAAGGGAAGATTATAATAGTGTAGGGAAGGTTATAATAGTGTAGGGAAGATGATAATAGTAAAGGGAAGATTATAATAGTGTAGGGAAGATTATAATAGTGTAGGGAAATTATAATAGTAAAGGGAAGATTATAATAGTGTAGGGAAGATTATAATAGTGTAGGGAAAATTATAATAGTGTAGGGAAGGTTATAATAGTGTAGGGAAGATGATAATAGTAAAGGGAAGATGATAATAGTAAAGGGAAGATGATAATAGTGTAGGGAAGATGATAATGGTGTAGGGAAGATCACATAATGAAGGAAAGATGATAATAGTGTAGGGAGGATGATAATAGTGTAGGGAAGATTATAATAGTGAAGGGCAGATTATAATAGTGTAGAGAAGATTATAATAGTGAAGTGAATATTATAATAGTTTGGGCTTTGACAAGTGTCATTGTCATGTAACATGTCCTATATATAACACGTCGCTCCTATCACAGTCTGTCTGAAAGAAACTCGTTCTCTTGCCAAAACACCAGCCTCCGCCACAGTCATGCCCAGGCATTCCTGGATATCTTGGTGCCATCGTCTTCTTGGTCTACCCCTTCCTCTTTTGCCTGGCACCATACCTTCCATCACTGTTCTCTCAAGACCGTTGTGTCTCTTGATGTGACCAAATATTTGCATTTTCTAGCCAATATGGAATTGAAAAACCAGTTCTCCTCTATGCTCAACTCTTGCCGAATGTCTACATTTGTTTTTTTCTCTGTCCAGGGTATTTAAGGATCTTTCTGTAACATTTTGACTCGAAGGATTAGATTCTTTGTCTAGAAGTTTTGGTAATTGTCCATGATTCACAGCCATAAGCCGCCACCGGAAAAACACAGGCTCTCAAGACTTTTACTTTTATCATTCTGTTGGTGCCCTGCCATAATTTCTTCAGGCTGTTCAGTCTCTGCATTACCATAGCTAGTCTTCTTCTGATTTCTTTCGAGCAGTCGCCATTTTTCTCAATTCTGGAGCCCAGATATTCAAAATGTGTGACCTGATCTATTTCATCCCCACCCACTGTAAATTTAAGCTGACATTGTGTTTTGTCGGTGGACATTATCTTAGTTTTATTTATGTTTATGAACAGCTTTTGATCTTTACTATGTCCATTAACGACTGAAAGTAGCTGCTCTAGCCCTTCTGCACATGTGTAGGGAAGGCTATACTAGTTATGTCTTAGGCAAATACAGGGAAGACTGTACTAGTTATGTTTGAAGCAAAAAAAAGTGGTATTAGTTTTGTTTGAAGCAGGATTGGTTTTACATTTCTTCTCTCCAAATGAAAGTGCACATCTTTCCGACAAAATGGCTGTATATCTTTTTTGGTAGATGATAGTGTACGTTTTTTACATAGTGATGATGTATTCCATTGTTCCAAGATGGTACTGTGCATCGTGTTACAAAACTTGGTTATTAATTCTTTAAAGATGAGGGTGCCCATGTTTGTTGTTGTTATCGAATGGTCACAATGAGTATTTCTACTATTTTGTGCACCCTGAAAAGTGTGCCCAAGTGTTGGGTTGAAGTACCTTTTGCGTGTCCCGAGCGTGCTGATGAAGGTTGACCGGGGTCCTCCGAGCGGTTGTGCAATGCTTGTCTCCATTTGCGCGTCGCTCAATATTTCAGGGCTCGTGTCGATCCTCCAACTTGTTAGTCAGACTGCCATAAAATAGCCTGTTTCCAGGGAGAACTGCATGGATGTAAACTGATGGTCTTGGTCAGTATATGTGCGATGTCAGGGAGAACGGCATGGAAGTAAGGTTATGGTCTTGGTCAGTATATGTTACCTCTCCCTGACTAACGTGTCTGATCATTACATTTTACCTGACCAGACTTTAGTCTCCTCTCTCCTGCTCATCTTTGTAAAAGATCTGAATACTAATTATAATTAAGCAATATAGGAGTGCACACGTTATTCAAGATGATGGGATTGCTCGATTCATATTAACTTTTGACTATAAACAAATAACTTTTTTTTAAAAATTAGTAACTTACTTTTTTCTTCTTTGGTGCAGGTGTTTTTAGATTTATCAGTTGGGGGCTTTTTTTTTTTTTTTTAAACTAAGTTTGAAAACTAAGAGATAAAAACAAACAAGGTTTGAAGATCTATGTTGGTTTAGGAAAATCTTAGTTCAATATTATGGCAGAGATTTTGTATCAGGTTCTGTAATCTCAGTTTAGTGATTAAAGAGATGTCACAATTTGAGCAAAAAATAAATAGGGTGTCCAATAGAAGGTATTGCTTTCGGTGATAACATCTTAGAAACTTATGTATGCCTGGTCTCAGTTTTTTTCTGAAGAGCAGGGATTTATCGCCGCGTTGCTATCCATAATTATAAGAGGTACCCATTTACGCCTGGGTGGTCTGGATTGTGTGGAGACTGGTGATTGGCCCTGTATTTGTTGTATCAAGTGATAAGCGCACGACTCATTGGTTCCCCACTTCAAATCTCAAGATCGGGGAGTAAGTGTATTGTAAAAAAAACAGGTTCAGATCTTCTTACAATATTGAATGATCAAGCATGTTTTGTAAGGCTGAGGTTCAGATCTGCTTTCAAGAGTAGTGATCAAGTGTGTTTTGTAAGACAGGGGTATATATAACTTTACCGGATAAGTGATCAAATGTATTGTAGAAGGCTGAAGTTCAGATCTCCTTAACAGATAAGTGATCAGGCGTATTTTCTCCACTTGTACACGTACAGACAGAATTGTCAACACTACGGTATTGCAAAACTGTCAAAGTGGAACACATTACAAACAGATAAACACACACACACACACCCTTCACTGGTCAACACGTCCTGGTATCGCTCAAATGACTACGGTCTGGGGTGGAAAGTAGAATCCATAAAGGCAAACCTTTCATTATATTGTTGTCTTTAGATCACGTAGCAGAGCAGGCTCAGGGTTTATTACAAGGCGGGAGTTGTGTGTGTGTGTGTGTGTGTGGGCGCGTGTGGCGCGCGCGCACGTGCGTGCGTATGGTTCATATATTTCTCTGGCGTAGGGTTAGTGTGTGGAGGGGAAGGGGAGCATATATTTGTAGAATGAATTGGGTAAAAGTGTGTTGTACAGGGTTATAGAAGTCAGAGTTATTGTCACATTATGTGGGTCTTAGTCTTAGTCTTGGTCTTGATCTTGGTCTTAGTCTTGGTCTTGGTCTTAGTCTTGGTCTTAGTCTTGGTCTTAGTCTTGGTCTTGGTATTGGTCTTAGTCTTGGTCTTGGTCTTAGTCTTGGTCTTAGTCTTGGTCTTAGTCTTGGTCTTAGTCTTGGTCTTGGTATTGGTCTTAGTCTTGGTCTTGGTCTTAGTCTTGGTCTTAGTCTTGGTCTTAGTCTTGGTCTTAGTCTTGGTCTTAGTCTTGGTCTTGGTCTTGGTATTGGTCTTGGTCTTAGTCTTGGTCTTAGTCTTGGTCTTAGTCTTAGTCTTGGTCTTGGTCTTGGTCTTGGTCTTAGTCTAGAGTCTTAGTCTTAGTCTTGGTCTTGGTCTTAGTCTAGAGTCTAAGTCTTGGTCTTGGTCTTGGTCTTAGTCTAGAGTCTTAGTCTTGGTCTTGGTCTTAGTCTAGAGTCTTAGTCTTGGTCTTAGTCTGGAGTCTTAGTCTTGGTCTTGGTCTTAGTCTAGAGTCTTAGTCTTGGTCTTGGTCTTAGTCTAGAGTCTTAGTCTTGGTCTTGGTCTTGGTCTTGGTCTAGAGTCTTAGTCTTGGTCTTGGTCTTGGTCTTAGTCTAGAGTCTTGGTCTTGGTCTTGGTCTTGGTCTTAGTCTAGAGTCTTGGTCTTGGTCTTAGTCTAGAGTCTTAGTCTTGGTCTTGGTCTTGGTCTTAGTCTTAGTCTAGAGTCTTGGTCTTGGTCTTAGTCTAGAGTCTTGGTCTTGGTCTTGGTCTTAGTCTAGAGTCTTGGTCTTGGTCTTAGTCTAGAGTCTTAGTCTTGGTCTTGGTCTTGGTCTTAGTCTAGAGTGTTGGTCTTGGTCTTGGTCTTAGTCTAGAGTCTTGGTCTTGGTCTTAGTCTAGAGTCTTGGTCTAGAGTCTTGGTCTTGGTCTTGGTCTTAGTCTAGAGTCTTGGTCTTAGTCTAGAGTCTTAGCCTTGGTCTTGGTCTTAGTCATAGTCTTAGTCTTAGTCTTGGTCTTGGTCTTAGTCTTAGTCTTAGCCTTAGCCTTAGCCTTAGCCTTGGTCTTGGTCTTAGTAGGGCTGACCATTTACAGGTGCGGATGGCCCTGTGCAGGTCCCATCTCTGGCGTGAGCTGGATGTAACCGGGAGGAGGATTTCCTGTTTAGTGAACTAGGCTCGAGCTGCTTATTACTTCACTACGTTGGGATAAGTACCGCAGAGGGTGGTAAACCTATGTGCGAGTTCATTTTAATTGACTCAAACACTAACCCAAAGTAGTTCCGCAGCCTGTTAGATGACATCTAAGCTGCTCTTCACATGTTGGTAATCATGTATATGTTTGGGTTTTTTTTAAATGGGGAGTTGGGGGGTGAGGGTTAATAGGCGGCGACTTAGGGGAATACGTAACGTTTTTACTATTCGGAAGTTCACATATCTTAAATGTCTTTATATTTGCAAGCCAAATGAATCTGAGTTAATATTTTTTGTCCTTTCAATGTTGGGGTGCTTGCTCTTATAAAATATGCGAACGATAGTTTTTAATTGAACAGATATAATGAGCATGTTTTAAATGATATTATTTGTTAGATAACAGCTGGCTACAGTTACAATCTTCTACTTTATTGTAACCATTTGGGGAAAGACTACATAATTATTTGAGTTTTTCTTAGCCCTCCCGATTGAACAGATTGATTTCATTGATTTTATTCTCCTTTTCTCACATGTTATCTTCTCTTATACACCGGCAATTCTCTTATTTAATGCGCTGTTTCTTTATGGACGAGCAAAGGCAATTTTATGCCGTTGATTTTGCTTTCAGCCATACAAGAGCAAACAACGAAGCTCTAGACAGAAACATAAAAAATGAAGTTTTATCCAAACGACACAGAAACCCTCCATCGTGCTTTTCAGCGCACGAGAACAACATCTATACATGAAAGCAGTTGGATTTTTGTTCTGTAACTTAGGACGTGATGTACATTTGTTCGTATTTCTTTTGTTAGAGAAAGTATGCTAAATATAGTTTTCGTCTTAAAAACCTCTTGTACATATTTTTTTATGAATAATTTTGGCATTTGTAAAGCGTTTTCCATTTTAAGTAATTCGTTGAGATCGATAGAAGACCACATGTGGAATGTAAACTATAGGCAGTTTTTTTTTTTTTAACCTACAAAGAGGGAGAGAAATATTTCAACAATGCAGAGGGTTTGCAGAGAATTCACGGGGAATAAAATAATAAGTGAGCGTAATTGGTTTATATTAGTTATTGTCCAACAAAGAACAAATGTTGTATTTCGAATAACAAATTTACCAATTTGATGCATTTATCTTCCATTAGTTTGTCCATGTTTAATTGAGTGTTATTGGATATCAAAAGATAAATACGTTGACATCACAAAGAGCTTCCGCTTGCCTTCTTTTAAAAAATTTCATAATGGCGATGTCATTAGTTTCTCATTCTTGTCATTCGTTTTCTGCAATACTTTCATCTTAAACGTTGATACTATCTATCTATCTATCTATCTATCTATCTATCTATCTATCTATCTATCTATCTATCTATCTATCTATCTATCTATCTATCTATCTATCTATCTATCTATCTATCTATCTATCTATCTATCTATATATCTATCTATCTCTATCTCTATGTCTATCTCTATCTCTATCTCTATCTCTATCTCTATCTCTATCTCTATCTCTATCTCTATCTCTATCTCTATCTCTATCTCTATCTCTATCTCTATCTCTATCTCTATATATATCTATATCTCTATCTCTATCTCTATCTCTATCTCTATCTCTATCTCTATCTCTATCTCTATCTCTATCTCTATCTCTATCTCTATCTCTATCTCAATCTCAATCTCAATCTCAATCTCAATCTCAATCTCAATCTCAATCTCAATCTCAATCTCAATCTCAATCTCAATCTCAATCTCAATCTCTATCTCTATCTCTATCTCTATCTCTATCTCTATCTCTATCTCTATCTCTATCTCTATCTCTATCTCTATCTCTATCTCTATCTCTATCTCTATCTCTATCTCTATCTCTATCTCTGTGTCTCTCTGTCTCTCTGTCTCTCTGTCTCTCTGTCTCTCTGTCTCTCTGTCTCTCTGTCTATCTATCTATCTATCTATCTATCTATCTATCTATCTATCTATCTATCTATCTCTATCTATATATCTATCTATCTATCTATCTATCTATCTATCTCTCCTCCTGCCCGTCCGTCCGTCCGTCGGTCAGTCCGTCTGTCCATCTATCCGTCTGTCCTGTCTGCCCTGTAAGCCATGTCTGTCCTGTCCGCCCTGTTAGTCCGTCTGTCCATCCATCCATCCACTCATCCATCCATCTATACATGTGTTTGCCTATCTGTGCGGCTATTTATATGTCCATAAATCTGTTTATCTGTTTGTCTGGCAATCTGTTTATATTTGCATGATTGTATGTTGTTGTTGATGTTCCTCAGGAAGCTCGTACTTGATGTATGTGCTGTTGACCACTTTCTTGTGTGTCGGGTTACAGTGATTTTCCTCACAACCCTAAGCGTACTTGAGAGGGTGAACTTTGGTCCTCCTGGTTGTAGTGCAATGCGAGTTTATTTTACAGTAATTTGACCGCTATGGGAATCACAGTGCCGATCACTACCTCGTTAGCCAGGCCGCAGCAACAAAGAGAACTGCTTGGAAGTGAGGCGAGCTCTGTATCAGTATGTTTCAGCTGACCCTGACTAATATCATCCGATCAGTATGACGGGACGTTAGTCTACTCTCGATGTAAGACTGTCTAACTATCTCTTCCATCTCTCTTTTTGTCTCTCCATTATCTCTCGCTCTCTCTCTCTCTCTCTCTCTCTCTCTCTCTATTACTTTATTTATTTACTTATTCATAAAACCGCCAGGACATTCGTCTGTTTTTCTCTATGTCTGTGTGCCTTTGTGTTTTCGTTCATCTATAATCCAATCCACCCACTCATCCATCTATACATCCATCCACCCATCCATACATTAAATCTAATTGATCCGTCTGTTGATTTTTACGTACGTGATTGCCTGTTTCTCTTGGAATATATTTCTTCGTTTATGTGATGTTTTCCCGACAACTTTCCAGTTTACAAATTTCTCTTTATATATCTGACTTTTTATTTTACGATCTGGTATATATGTTTCTTTGGTTTGCGTGTACGTCTAATTGTCTATATGATGTATATGTGATGTTTTAACCATTACCTGTGAATGTTCTCGCGTGTACACATTTGTAGATTTATTAGTTACCTCTCTATTTATTTATTATTATTATTATCTCGCATACTTACCTTTCACTCACATCTACATAAAACGATAGCAGACCATCAGAACAAGGAGAAGACAATCAAGACACTAGATTGTTATTATTAAAAACTTTACAAAGGGACGGATTGAAAATATAAACAGTCATACAAATGCCACTAGAAAGTTTTCAATTCCCCCAAGACGTCGTTAGTGGACAGGCGAAATAGGATTCAATTATATGATTATTACTGTAACACATATAGGATATTATTTCTTGAGCTTTCATTCAGACAATTAATTTATATGTGAATTACTGCAACACATACACGATGTTAATTCTACAGCTTTCGTTTAGAGGATTAAATTCTATGTTTATTACTGTGAGACATTTATTAATTTTTTTGCGTTCGGTTTATTTCTCTAGTCCCCAAAGGCAGTGTGCGTTGCACTATGTTTTTATTTTTCTCCAGTACATCCGACTTCGTCATTCATTTTATGTAAGGGTCTGTTTCCTCCTGCATTTTTTAAGGGTTCGCTTCCCTGGGGTAACGGCCGGTGCTGTGATTGTGGATCGAACTCAATACCTTCGATTTGTGAGCCCACCGCCGTCTCCAGTAACACATTTACAATATATTAAATTAAATGTTTATTACATTACTTTTTTGTTTGTTAAAGGTTTGCCTCTCTGTATTTTACTGACAGAGGCACGAACCTTTGCACTCGGGATTGTAGTCCTTTAGGCGCGCTATCAGGACGTAGTAACCTATGCTTGCATGCATGTGTGCGTCTCTATGTACCTATGCTAGTGTTTCAGTGATACAAGATGTTTCTGTGTGGTTCAAACCAGACAGCATATTCTTATTCATTGAAGTACGATCCCTATATGTTGTGGTGTGCGCTGGTGTGGCATTGTACTATTATGTTTATTACTGCAACACATATAGAGTACTAATTCTAGATCTTTCGTTACAACCGTGAAGGCTACTCCACTCTCAGAAATATTTTAGTTTCTTTCAGTAAAGACGAGTTCGAGAGTTGTATCCCCTAGTGTGACTTGACTGCAATGTTAGTCGTCTCATACGACGTTCTCCCTGCGTGGCAGTGGCAATTCAATTGCCTGGATCACACACATGCCCTTAACAAAGCCACTCCGGCATTTATTAATTATGCTATTAAACGACACTGTCCTTTCTTCTCAGACTTAATAATTACTTCACCTCATCTTCGTATCCATTCAGTAATTACATCAAGTGGTGTGCTTTACAAACAGTGTACCAGTGAACTACGAACAACGTCTCAATTTCATGCTTAGATTGGTTCCTTCTAAACTTCAGATGTTGAAGGCTTGAAATCATATCACGTTTGTCAATGGTTCCTTCCAAATTTCAGATATAGAAGGCTTGAAATCGTGTCACGTTTGTCAATGGTTCCTTTTAAACTTCAGATGTAGAAGGCTTGAAATCATATCACGTTTGTCAATGGTTCCTTCTAAACTTCAGATGTAGAAGGCTTGAAATCATATCACGTTTGTCAATGGTTCCTTCTAAACTTCAGATGTAGAAGGCATGAAATCATATCACGTTTGTCAATGGTTCCTTCTAAACTTCAGATGTAGAAGGCTTGAAATCATATCACGTTTGTCAATGGTTCCTTCTAAACTTCAGATGTAGAAGGCTTGAAATCATATCACGTTTGTCAATGGTTCCTTTAAACTTCAGATGTAGAAGGCTTGAAATCATATCACGGTTGTCAATGGTTCCTTCTAAACTTCAGATGTAGAAGACTTGAAATCATATCACGTTTGCCAATGGTTCCTTTCTAACTTCAGATGTAGAAGGCTTGAAATCGTATCACGTTTAACGTCTCCATTATTCTAAACATAACAAAAACGTTTACTACGAGGATGAAGATGGAGGCAGTGATCTCAGATGTGTGGTGGCTATCTGACATCTTTCCTCCAATGTCAGTCGTCTTGGCAAATTCTTAGTTTTTTTCGAAAAGTACAGTAAGACTGGCTAATGCATAAGCGGATAGCCGCCGTAGAGGGTTCAAACCTGCAGGTGCTGATGATTATCTACTGGCACAGTCATGTTGGGGTTCCTGGCAATGAAAGAGCTGACATTTTTGACACGCAAGCGTCCATTATGGGCTGTTTTAATTTGGATTGGGGTGATATTTGAAGTCTATTAAAGACCGCCTTATGGACGATGGCACCGCAATAGATTATTCAGAAATAAAAACACTGTGGAACTTTAACAGCAAATGAGATTCGAGCGGAGTAGGGCGCATGTGAAGACGAAATAGGAGTGTACTGAACTAACGAGTTACATGAACCTTGTAATATCCACATGACTCCCAATTTACTGAGAACCTATGGGTATGCCCGAATTGCAGTGAAGTCTGTTCTGTTCTGCTATGTTCCTAAATCGATTCTTAATACAGAAGAGAATATCATTCCAAACCTTGATTTTACTAGTTTGTATCTTCCATTTCGAAATTCCCAATCCTGGTTATATATTTATATCCTGCCTTTGTCCAGAGAATAACCAAGGAAATCTGCTCTCACTCCATTTGTCTTCCTCAAATATTTTTCTATAACGAATTTTCCCAAACCGACGAGTTTAGTTCGATCCCTCACACTTCAAGCTTGTATAACCCAGCAGAGTGATGGCGGGTGATTGCGCCAAGCCGGGTGATGAACGTGTTATTATAGGCGTTATTATTGCCAGTCAAGACTGAATTGGTTCGGACAGGCTAACGTGAGGGGATCTCATGGAAACTTAACCAATTTGCGTGTTGCTGCCAACAGCATTCACTAGCTAAACGTTTAGGATATTTCAAGTATTGAATATCAAAAATGTTTAGGAACGTTCACGTATAGAATACAAAAAATGTTTAGGAACGTTCAAGTATAGAATACACAAAACGTTTACAAATTGTTCCAGTATAGAAATTGTTCAAAAGCATTTCAAATATAAATATTTAGAAACTACCGCAGTTTTAAACACACAATAGGTTTAGAAACCTATCCAGGAAATATAACAAATTTGTAGCAACAGTACCAGTACAGAAAACAACACGTTAATAAATGTTCCAACACACACACACACACACACACACACACACACGCACGCACAATGCAAATCTCAAACGCACGCACACAACTAAACCCCATTAATACACGATCCGGTACAACGCGAATCCGCTTACATGCAATGCAAAAAGTAGCTCCCAATTTTCGTATGCTGAAATGCGTTTTGAATCAATAAACATTTTTTAAATGTAGCTTTCTTCTCAACACGTGTTGACATTCTCACCATATTATGAATACACGATATATGTTTCTCATTATGCGTGTGCATATATACATATATATATATATATATATATGTGTGTGTGCGTGCGTGCGTGCGTGCGCGTGTGCGTGAGAGAGAGAGTGTGTATGTGTGTGTGTGTGTGTGAGAGAGAGTGTATATATATATATATATATATATATATATATATATATATATATATATATATATATATATATATGAACACGCGTGTGTATGTAGCTGGTAAACTTAATGCTAACATTTAAACATTCTGAATCGTTTTTAAAGTTACATGGTAGACACAGAACAAAGAAATAAAATAGCTTTGTGGAAGGCTGAAGTTAAAGAATCAATACAGACTAAAAAAAAAATAGGCATGACTGGTTGTCATAACGCAAGAAGATCATATTGTTTAGCAAATCGCAAAAGGGAGTAACATCGAGTATTCGAAATCACCGAAAGACGAGCCATGGGAAAATAGTCGTAAAAAATTAACATCAACATGAAAAGAATTGCCAAGATAATTTTCCAAATAAAAATACTCAGGCATTGTGGTTGAGAGATGATACATTCATTCCTATATCAATCAGTAAAGATACAAATTCCTCTCATATATTCAACCAACATGTTAGACAACAACGATGAAATATCGCTTCCAAGAAATTATCAACTCACACCAGAGGCAATCAATATTTATCACAAGAAATAAGGAACATCTGGAACCTATACTGTATATTAATTGAAGAAATAGAAAGGGCTATAAAGAACAATTCTAGAAATACTCACCATGTATGAACGGTATAACAATTGAAGCGATTCAAGCTTATGGTGAGGCGGGACTGTAGTGGCTACATATACTTTTTACTGCAGCAGGAAAAGGCAGAAGAGGACCAAACGAACAGCAACAAGCTACAATCTTACCAATCTGTAAGACAAAATATAAAACGGCTGTTAAAGAAGTTGTGACATACAGAGGAGTATCTCTTTCAAATCATGCAATATAAACGTATGCGAAAATACTTGAGGAAAGATAATGATCAATCGTTGAGTCTCACGATAGCAAGGCTTCTTTTGGATTCTCTTGGGAAATGGGGTATGCTGATGATTTATTCATTTTAAACAACTAAGTGAAAGAACAGTAGAATATGACAAGCATTTAAACCTAACATGCACCTAACGTGCCAGCAGTCCGCACCAAAAAGGGTAGTGGTACAGTGGGTCCCATCACACTGCAACATCCAAGGCAACGAGGAGGCAGACAGACTGGCAAAAGAAGGTGCAAGACTACCACAACCAGATAATAGTATGACATACGAAGTTGAACCGAAGAGAGCAGGTCGTTGTCTTCAGACTTCGCACTGGCCACAATAGACTGAGGTACCACCTATTCAACAAATTGAAGATAGGTGGTACCGACGAATGCCCGTGCGGTACCGGTAAAATGACCGCTGAACATCTGCTGCAGAACTGCCCGACATACGAGGATCAGAGAGAGCATATGTGGCCATCACCAATGGAGGCGACAGCCTCAGGATGACCGTCGCTTTTTTCGAAAAAATAATGGTTACTGTCTGACTGCGTACGAAGAAGACGAAGAAGAAGAAACCTAACATGTATAGATAAGGAGAGAACTTCTGATAGAGTGGCAAATATTATACAGGACTCTACACGATGTATTTAAAATAATTGATGAAATCGCTGTTTCTGAAATAACAACAGTAGTACGACAAGGATGTGTGCTTTGACAACAAAAGTCAGCTTAAGTTGATCTCTAGAAGAGGAATTGAACATGCTTAGCGAAGAAATCATCTCACTACATGAACTACTCTTTCTAGATTGCCAAAACCTTATAAATGACGACCAATATTGAATACATAAGCATATGAATACACTTTTCACAGCTTGTAACAGATACAGTCTGACGATTATCATATTAAATTCCGAGATTTTGAATATTAGCAGATCATCAGGTGTCAATAGTGTATATCTTAAATAGGTCCAAAAGTTAAAATTGGGTAGGGATGTATTTGTAAGAAAGATGGAGGCTTAACAAGCAATGATATATAGATACAGCGGATTCAAAGTTAAGGGCAGATCACGAAAAAATGACTAACAGAAATATCTGAGGCGGTAAATGTTACTGTGCATTGGGCACACAGACGGGCTCGTTCTAGAGATCTCTTCATAACATGACGCTGAAACGCATTACAGGATAAACAAAAAGAAAGATGAAAGATGGTGGCGTAATAGATAAATTGGTCACCACTTCCCAACATCAGCTAGTCAACATAACAACAACTATTAAACAATTCTTGCCACCTTTGTGTTACCAATGTCAAACTTTGCATAGAAGAGGAATGCTACAAAGTGTTCAATGAAATGTCTATTAAACGTCATTGATGTCACCAAAAGAATAACATTGAACAAATGAGACCATTATAAATATGCGCTGTTACATATCAAGAAAAAAAATATAATAGCTTCGCAGTGAATGTGGAGCGAGTCCTAGATAAACAGAGTACTATTATCAAAACGACCTACACGAAGATCAAATTGATGTAGCAGTTCTCCAGAAGAGAACTTCAATAGCAGCCACATTTTTGGTCAGAGGATACCAGGCGTTTAGACTCGACCAGGGAGGGCACAAAAGAGGCGTGCTGATACTTACGCGAAATTCAATAGTAAACAGCGAAGTGGCAGTGAGCAGAAATAACTGGGCAGACATAATAGGAGTTGATAGAACTGTAAATAAACTCGGCATCAGTATTAATAACCTATCTGGTCCACCATCAAAGAATGTCTCACTTTCTAGTATGGAAATGAAGAGCCAGAACACCATGAAGATTTCATTAGTCATTCTAGATGATGAGGATATTATGAAAGTAGAGGAGATGAAGTAGAGGAGATGAAGTAGAGGAGATGAAGAGAGGACTGAGAAATGATTACAAATATCCAGCTAATAAATAAGCAGGATGAGGAACCAAGCTTCTACGCCAGAAGGTGGCACATTACCTCCACTCCAGAAGGTGGCACACTACCTCCACTCCAGAAGGTGGCACACTACCTCCACTCCAAGAGGTGGCACACTACCTCCACTCCAAGAGGTGGCACACTACCTCCACTCCAGAAGGTGGCACACTACCTCCATTCCAGAAGGTGGCACACTACCTCCACTCCAGAAGGTGGCACACTACCTCCATTCCAGAAGGTGGCACACTACCTCCACTTCAAGAGGTGGCACACTACCTCCACTCCAGAAGGTGGCACACTACCTCCACTCCAGAAGGTGGCACACTACCTCCAATCCAGAAGGTGGCACACTACCTCCACTCCAGAAGGTGGCACACTACCTCCACTCCAGAAGGTGGCACACTACCTCCACTTCAAGAGGTGGCACACTACCTCCACTCCAGAAGGTGGCACACTACCTCCACTTCAAGAGGTGGCACACTACCTCCACTCCAGAAGGTGGCACACTACCTCCACTCCAGAAGGTGGCACACTACCTCCACTCCAGAAGGTGGCACACTACCTCCACTTCAAGAGGTGGCACACTACCTCCACTCCAGAAGGTGGCACACTACCTCCACTCCAGAAGGTGGCACACTACCTCCACTTCAAGAGGTGGCACACTACCTCCACTCCAGAAGGTGGCACACTACCTCCACTCCAGAAGGTGGCACACTACCTCCACTCCAGAAGGTGGCACACTACCTCCACTTCAAGAGGTGGCACACTACCTCCACTTCAAGAGGTGGCACACTACCTCCATTCCATATCTAGCTTTCTCCTTGAGAAAAATTCACCATAAAATTGCAATAGAAATGTTCTGTCAATTAGCAGGCAGGCCCATACGGTTGACAATACACATGGGATATGTTCCTCTACACAAAAATGTTTGCTTCCTGGAATTACAAAAGAGTCGATTTGGGCGTATTTTTAATGTTTACAGACAAACTTTGTGAAATCATTAAGATGATAATTAAACCTGATTAACTTTCACTACATGCTTACAACATATGAAGATCTAGATACGAGGCATGAGAAATCCAGCGTAGTAGATGGATAAATGACAACAGAAATCTTACGACAACAAATAGCAACACGACTTTCAACAACCGATGCAAGACACTTGGTCCAAGAAAGACAACTTAAGCTCCTTGCGAGGCTGCTTGGCACGAACAATCAAATTAGTTAGTAAGTACGTTTATCGACATTGTTCTAAAGTGCTCAAACTAAGTACGTTTATCGTCATTGTTCTAAAGTGCTCAAACTAAGTACGTTTATCGACATTGTTCGAAAGTGCTCAAACTAAGTACGTTTATCGTCATTGTTCTAAAGTGCTCAAACTAAGTACGTTTATCGTCATTGTTCTGAAGTGCTCAAACTAAGTACGTTTATCGTCATTGTTCTGAAATGCTCAAACAACAATCGGTAGTGTTTTCGGTGCAAGATGGGCGGGATTGGGGTTGGGTAGGGGTGTTAGTTAGCGCCTCAGCGCTACATGAGGGGGAGGAGTGGTGGAGAATTGTTTGACTCCTTAGTGCCACGATGGGGGTGGGGGATGACGTTGACTGGCTCCTCAGCACCATGAGGAGGTGGGGATAGGTGGCGTTTGTTGGCGTTCAGCGTCACGTGAGGGGTAGGGGGTGATGTGTGCGCTGTATTGCACTTCAGCGCAATGAGGGCGTAGGATGGCGGCGTTGATTGGCGCCTCAGCGCTACGAGACATGACAAGATGAAGCTGGTGGTGAGTTAGCCGTAATTGTTACAAGTGACAGATATTGAAAACTCTGGTTATTAATTGACGAATGAGTAAGCCATGCCACGTAATTATGGAGGTATTGAAAAAAAACTTAAGGAATGTTGCTACTAGCTTCCGGAAAGATTTGCCACGAATCAAACACGAAACATCACTGAATATGGCTAAAGTCTTTAAGCAGTTGCTTGCTTTACCTTCCTAGGCAGCACCTTCAGCTGAGAAGTGAATGTAGTTTCTGAAGTCAACAGCAGGATTGCCAAACAAGTGCTATGTTTGGAAGACTAGGAACGGATTTTTGGGTGCGATGCCGTATTAGTGTTCCCACCAAGGTCAAGACCTGCCGTGTTATGGTGCTAACTACTCTTTAGTACACCTATAAAATAAGATCAGTAAATAGCGGACATGTCTGGAAAGTCAAAGAGTTCCACTTCAACTTTATCGTAGATTGCTCAGTATCAGCTTGCAGGAAAAAGTTCTCAACTTTGACTTCTTCAACAGATTAAGACTCTTAAGCATTAATACGTTGCTTGAGAGAACCCAAATCAGATTATGTGGACATGTTGATCACGTATAAGATAAAACGCCACTTCGTGGCCGATGCTTTACAGTAGCTCATAACGGGCAAACGGTCATCGCAATAGAAGCAAGACTAGATAGGGCTAACTGAAAGTGTCTCTGGCCTGTTTCATTATTGATATCGTCTTTAGGACACGCATTCATAGACCCCATTCTTCTTCTTCTTCTTCTTCTTTTTCTTCTTCTTCTTCTTACGCTGTCAGACGTCGACCTTTATTTTTTCGAAAAAAGCAGCGGTCATCCTGAGGCTGTCGACAATGCCATAGAGCTTGTCTAGTGTTGCCACTGGTGATGGCCACATCTGCTCTCTCTGATCCTCGTATGTCGGGCAGTTTTGCAGCAAATGCTCAGCGGTCATTGTCCCTGTACCACACGAGCATTCGTCAGTGCCACCTATCTTCAATTTGTTGAATAGGTGGTACCTCAGTTTATTGTGGCCTGAAGACCCCGACCTACTCTATTCTGTTCAGCTGGTAATAGGCATCGTTTTTTGTGTAGCCAGTATGTTCTGTGTCCCATTTGGTCATGTATCTAGCTCTAATAAGCTGTTTTGACTCTTCGTATGTCATACTATTATCTGGTTGTGGTAGTCTTGCACCTTCTTTTGCCAGTCTGTCTGCCTCCTCGTTGCCTTGGATGTTGCAGTGGGATGGAACCCACTGTACCACTACTCTTTTTGGTGCGGACTGCTGGCATAGTTGACAGAGTACTGCTCTTAAATCATTAAATTCAGTATTTTTCTGGCTTTTTAGTGCTGTGACTACGGCCAGGGCATCTGTAAGCAGGACTATATGGCTTTCATTCCTTTTACCTGTCACCATTTCTTCCACTGCCGCCCTCAGTGCCTCTGCCTCCGCTCTGAAATTGCTTGTGTATTTTCCAGTAGCCAATGACAGTGTTATTTTTCTGCCATTTGGTAGGCTCAGGAATGCCCCTGCCCCTCCGTTCTGTGTTGTGTTTGTTACAGAACCGTCGGTGTATGCATAGGTCAAGTCCATGCTTGGGTAGTTTTTCGTTATATACCTCAGGGCTGTATCTCTTCTTTCTTTTTCAGTCTGGCAGTTTTTGTTTCCAATACCTGGTATATTCTCTACCACCTCTGGAAATATATCCTGCCTCCAGGTAGGTTTTCGTACAGTAGGGATGGGCTTTGGTGTTGTTAGTGCGTTCATGGAGACCCCATTCGAATAGCGTACTAACACCACATACCCGGTCAGCAGAACATAATTGAGTGACTCAGACAAAGCGCACTGCAGAAAATGCAGAACATGCAACCTCTCAAGTGTCGAATTCTCTCATTTTCGGTCGGGACTGCCTTGTTAGGGTCGGTCGTTACAGCCATATGCCAGCACATATCGTAACGCAAGTCAGGTACCGTCGCCATCTTGGCTTAAGATGGACAACTATTATTATTAGTGATGTTGACAGCAACCATTTGCTAGTTAACCGATATTGTTAGTTCTGGTCATGTTTAACGTCTGAGTTCTGTCAGAACATAATCAGGTGACTTGACACGAAGTTGCGTTGCTATCTGTAACAATAATTTTCACTCAAATATTTCTATGTCAATATCTGAATGTCTAGGTCACGAATATGAGTCGCTGTTTTCTGAAGATGGAATGTCTTGTCATGACAAATAAACGAGCTTTCCATAGGGAGTGTCTTTCACCAGGTAGTTTCGCCGTCTAGCGCGGTTGGTTGCCTTTTGAAAACCTCGTTTTTTTTAAAATCTGCCATTCAAATTTTCTTCTACCAACTCATGCTCTTACCGTTGTGTATAGATCTGCTATTTTTTTCAAATCCGCCTACTCTCCTTTTATGTGCTCGTTGTGCAATTGTTCCATAATATGGGAACGTATATAAGAAGGTCATAGATGTGATGCACATATTGACGCTGCCGAGAACGAACTGAAAGGTGCAAATATCGCAGTCAAGCTGTAAACTAGTGACACAACGCATTCCATTTTCCGGACTACATCATGCTACGTGCAAAGTCCTGTTTAAAACCAAGAAGAAGAAGAACAGGTTGATGGAGGATCGTATGTCGGAGCCACTAACTTGCCGGCTTTTTAATTAGTAAGCAGGTTTCAAAACCCAGAAAAATGTATGTTTTGTCCTCAGGTCAAATAAAAACATAGCGAGCACATCCGTCAGCTCTGCCTTAAAGAACACTAACAAGACTCTAGTAATGGAAATCGAATGTTGTCCCTCATCAAGTCCGAGTATCAACACTTTGGACAGGAAGACCAACGTCTGGTCAGGCAAAATATACTGATCGGACATGTGTGTCAGGGTAGGAGCAAAACATATTGGTCAAGACCCTCACATCGGCTTCCTAGTACCACTTCCTTGGAAACGGGCTGTTTTTATGGCAGCCTGGCTAACAAGGTGAGGGATCGACTTGATCTCCGTAGTACTGAGTGATACGTAGATGAAGCCAAGCATAGCACAACCGCCTGGAGGACCCCGGTCCACCTTCATCAGCACGCTCGGAATGTGAGGAAAGCTACTGCAACCCGCCACTTAACGTGACAGGTGTCAAATGTCAGAACCATACAAAATGTATTATTTCGAGAAAAAGTCACTAAATGCTCTGTATTTGGAAAGAACTATTCAGCACTACAAAGTCCTATATACATTTGGACAACATTTTTTTTTTTAAATTCATCATTGTACGCTCTACATTTCAAGACAACTATTCGGCTGTATGTGGTCGCAGATATGGAAAACGTAATTCATCATTGTTGGTCTTACATTATAAGAGCGATATTCTTGTTTACGAGTTCGTACACATGCATCTCTCCTATGGCGTCTTTAATGGCAGCATCAAAATCTTTCCACTTAGCTTAGTCTGAGGCCCTCCCTTCTAAGGGGCTTCTGCTCTGCTTAAGAACTTCCATTGCGGCTTCTGTGGTTGTTTGCCAAGTTGTCTTTGGTCGACCTCACTTTAGCCTACCCTTTGGAGTCCATCACAGGACGGTTCTCGTGACCATGTCAGGTTCCCTTCTTAGAACATGACCTATCCAGTTTTCTCTTTTAAGATGGTGCCCGTTTCGTCATGGTTACTGGCTGCTTCCCGAAAGTAGTGTTTGATTAACGATAATGTTCAGTCCGAAATTATATCAATCTTTCTCAGACATGTGTGCAAATATGTTTATTTGGACGTTCGTTTTTGATACTCTTCAACACTTCGCACATTCAGAAGCACAGAACACACGCGACTAATGTTTATTCTTATCCTCATATCTCGTGTCTTCATCTTGTCGGGGTAAAGGAGCTTATGTGCCCCTTTAACCTTAATTGTAGATGGTTTCATAACCCAATACGGACAAGTCAAATGGTAGTGACCAGACCAAGCGGAAATATAAACCTGCTGCCCTGCAGGTAGACTGGGGACAGTATATAGCTAGGGAGGACAAAACTGACCAACACGCCTATTGACAGCGGATGCACTGAGCCATATGAATAACAAACAATTCATGGGAATTTTCGTTTTAGAGGGAACGTCACGAATAAAGGAAAAACAACGTGGTACTCATCTCGTGGAGTCTCACCAGGCGGCGAGAGTGTCAGGCCTCCCGCCTCGATGTGGTCCACTCAATCCTACTGGTGATCACCATCATCTGTTCTGTGGAATCATGTCACAGAAGGAAGGGGAAAGAACTATTCACCAAACACCTAAGAACACTCAACATACTACAGTGAATGTGGAGCGAGTCCTGAAAAACAAAGTACCACTATCAAAACGGCTACACGAAGATCAAATTGATGTAGCAGTTCTCCAGAAGAGAACTTCAATAGCAGAAACATTTTTGATCAGAGGATACCAGGCGTTCAGACTCGACCGGGGAGGGCACAAAGGAGGCGTGCTGATACTTACGCGGAATTCAATAGTAAACAGCGAAGTGGCAGTGAGCACAAATAACTGGGCAGACATAATAGGAGTTGATAGAACTATAAATAAACTCAGCATCAGTATTAATAACCTATCTGGTCCATCATCAAAGAATTTATCACTTTCTAGTATGCAAATGAAGAGCCAGAACACCATGGAGACTTCATTAGCCATTCTAGATGATGGGGATATTATGACAGTACAGGAGATGAAGTAGAGGATATGAAGTAGAGGAGATGAAGTAGAGGACTGAGAAATGAATACAAATACCCACCTAATAAATAGGCAGGATGAGGAACCAAGCTTCTACGCCAGAAGGTGGCACACTACCTCCACTCAAGAAGGTGGCACACTACCTCCACACCAAGAGGTGGCACATTACCTCCACTCCAGAAGGTGGCACACTACCTCCATTCCAGAAGGTGGCACACTACCTCCACTCCAGAAGGTGGCACACTACCTCCACTCCAGAAGGTGGCACACTACCTCCATTCCAGAAGGTGGCACACTACCTCCACTCCAGAAGGTGGCACACTACCTCCATTCCAGAAGGTGGCACACTACCTCCATTCCAGAAGGTGGCACACTACCTCCATTCCAGAAGGTGGCACACTACCTCCACTCCAGAAGGTGGCACACTACCTCCATTCCAGAAGGTGGCACACTACCTCCATTCCAGAAGGTGGCACACTACCTCCATTCCAGAAGGTGGCACACTACCTCCACTCCAGAAGGTGGCACACTACCTCCACTCCAGAAGGTGGCACACTACCTCCACTCCAGAAGGTGGAACACTACCTCCACTCCAGAAGGTGGCACACTACCTCCACTCCAGAAGGTGGCACACTACCTCCATTCCAGAAGGTGGCACACTACCTCCATTCCAGAAGGTGGCACACTACCTCCATTCCAGAAGGTGGCACACTACCTCCACTCCAGAAGGCGGCACACTACCTCCACTCCAAGAGGTGGCACACTACCTCCATTCTAGATCTAGCTTTCTACGGAAGCAAAATTCACCATAAAATTGCTAGAGCAGTTTTCTGTCATTTAGCAGGCAGCGACTACAGGCCTATACGGTGGCAATACATTTGGAATATCTTTCCCTACACAACATTTTTTTATTCCAAGAACTACAAAAGAGTTGATTTGGGAAGATTGTCAATCTCACAGACAGACTTAATGAGATCATAAATACACGGATCTCCAGCATGAAAACAATGGCTAGAAACCTAAATAAAGCTAGTCTACAATCTACTACTGTGACCGTTCCAAGATGGGCACGGAAGAACTGCAAACTTGACCTTAGTGAAAAACTAGAAAAGCTTGAGGACGAACAGTTAGATGCCAATAATTTTACAGTCAACCGAAGCGAACATCGCTCTCAAAGAAATCACTGCAAAATTTAAGTATTGCTGAAGAGCCATTTTGTTTCCTGAAATAAGATTTTCCGTTACACATACGCTTCCATTCACTTTACAATAAAACTGATGTTACTTAATGACTATCCCTGGCAGTTGAATATACCAAAAACAGAATTAAGACAAACAAACATAACAGTAAAACAGTAGGTAGAACATACACACGATATGAACATTTAGTTGGAAGACGGAGGTCAGATAGAAGTTAAGTGTATGAAAGAGTGACAGGGACATAACCAGGTTACTAGCCCATTTGCTGGTCGTTTACTCGTAATTATATTCGTCACCCACTTAACTCACTCTAAACGCGGGTATTAATAAAGTATGGCACGGTTAACATTATGTCGAACAAATTAAATACATGTGAATGATTGCGCACTAACGCTCACACTGAAAAAGAGAGAGAAAGATAAAAAGAGAGAGGGAGAAGGGGAGAGGGAGACAAAGAGAGAGAGAGAGAGAGATAGAGAGAGAGAGAGAAAGGGAGATAGGAAATCGAAGGAGGATACTCAAACTGAAAACTCCGAATGTCGTGCAGTTATGGCACTACAAAATATCTCCTTCGATCATCTTGTCTCCTTGGTATCGACCAGGGTGGTCGTGGAGTGTTGTGAATAGTGTCCTTGACTCAGTACATGTGGCATGGGTGATTGCTGGGTAATATTAGTCAAACTATTAGACGATCGTTAACCTTTCTGTCCCTGCATGAAAGTGTCATTTACGAGGGTTACTTCTTATCTTTCATATTCACCCTCTAGTATTAAAAACCCCATACTCATGTTTATGTCTTTACACCACGACCAGATGGCAGTTTCTTTTCATTCTCTTCTCTCGCGGGATTATATTCCCTGTTGTTTCCACGTGTCTCCGTAAAAACAGTAACCATGTTACTTATAGTAGTCACTTTCACAGTTACGTCACTACAAAGCGGATATAAATCATCGCGTTAAGCGCCCAATTATGCCAGGCAAAGTAAAACTTCACGGTCACAAACTTCCACAAGCCTGACATTACCTACTGAGACCGCAGGGAAAAAGCGTTGGCATATTTTCCCGGCTAATTTTTAGTGTGAACGAAATATTTATATAGCAACAACCTTGACACCGGAATCTACGTATCGGCTGTATTTTGTTAAACACCTACATTACAGTAATTTGCTCAACCTACGCGACCACTCCATAATTGTGCTTATAATTTGTTCCTTTATCGACCCAGCAAGATGAAGCTCAATTATATACATACTCATGTGTGTGTGTGTGTGTGTATCCTTGTGTGTGTGTGTGTGTGTGTGTGTGTTCCTATTACTCTCTTACTTTCCAGTACAACAATAAAACTTAACGTCTTTATACTGGTTTAGAAGACTGTAGTCTGTATACAACCAGTTTTATTTACATTTCCTAACTGTAAAAGCTATGCGCGTTCAATCTATTTTTTAATGCATTTATTGTTCATGTCTCCATTACTACCTGTGGCAATGCATTCCAAGCATTCACCACCTTCTGACTAAAAAAATATATTTTCTGATATCTTATCTGGACTTTTCTTTAGTAAATTTGTAGCTATGCTCTCTTGTTTTTATAGGTGGTTGTGTGTTTTTGTTAATGGTTAAAGTCTAATTTATCCTTTCCTTTGATTATCTTAAAAACTTGTATTAAACCATCTCGAATTCTTAGGCGAAATGAAGTGACCATCAGCTGTTTCGCACGAGTCACGTCCGATTAAAATATGATTTTTATTATTGGTTTGGAGTTGGTACAACATATCTGCGAATTTGTTGCACTGGTTCGTCTTTTGTCTTGGTTCTTAAGGTGCGGTTCGTTGCACTGTTTTTTCACGCCTTACAACCCAGTCTATCCGACTTCAGCACACATTTTTAATGAGTACGCTTCTCGCAGCGGTACTGACCTTTATGGTTCACGAATCCAAATACACAAAAGTTAATTTTTTAGCAGTGCCACTAATCACATCGGTACGCCCCTTCCCATCCTAAAACCGTCGATCTCATTTCACTCTAGCTAGCACCTGTTGCATGTTTACACAATATTCAATAGTGAAAAAGACATGTGGACGTAAATGTATCGCTGCAAGAGAAGCTAAATAGCGGTGGTAGGAACATTGAGCTGACTGTTGTGTCTGTTAAGGTCTTCTTTCTCTTCTATTTCGCCTTATTTCTCTATTCCCCAAGGCGGTGTGGTTGCACCGTGGTTTTTATTTTGCGCCTGTCGGCCCAGTGCATTCGAATTAACCTTGCATTTTATGTAAGAGTTTGCTTCCTCCTGCATTTTCTAAGGGTTTGCTTCCCCGGGGTAAAGTTGGTGCTGTGTTGGGGATCGAACCCAGCAACTTCGGGTTGTGAGCCGTATCACTTAACCACTAGCCCACGCCGTCCCCGTCTGTTAAAGTCATTGGTGTTAAAGTCTAAAGATGAAAAACTAGGAAAATCAATATATCTAATATAAACGGTCCAAAGAACGCTATGATTGATACTGTGTTTCGACATAATGATTTATGTTTTATTATGATTGATACTGTGTTTCGAAATAACGTAGTTTTATATACATACAAATATGGTAACATCTATTGTCACATCCGGAAAATAAACAATGAAGATATAGACTTCTCATGCTACAATATATATATATATAACAAACAAGAAGAACTCAGAGAAGCAGGGAGAAACTAGTTGGTTCCATTAGTCGTGTCGTATCATATATCTAGGATTAGATATTAACTGACGCATTCATTCTCTGCCTTGACTTTCGGTACAAAGAATTACTCAATATCAGCTAATGGTACGGGCAGAGCTAAAGGTCTTTGAGTATCAGTGTGGGCTGAGCTAAACCCATTTGTGCTGCTGATGAATCTCCAGGCAGCATCATAATTGGCTTTGTAAAAACGGTACGGAGACCAGTACTATTGACAGATAAAGCCACACGGACTAATGGACTATAAGCACTTAGAAAGAACAAAACACATGGAACACTTTATGTATAGCTCTAATATAAGCACGCAACCACTACCACAGTTGTTATCCTTGAAGGAGATCAGCGCCAAGTCATGTGTGAATTATTGTTGTAGTGGCAGTTAAAGGAACATTCCAAGCTTCACAGCCACACAAATCAACCATCATTAGTCTGTTTTTACAGTGTACGTAGTAAAGAGCACGGGTTCAGACCTTTTCTTCAAGGAGAGGTTCAGAAATGCGTACAATAGGCATATTCACAAAAGAACACGGGCGAGTAGATGTAGACGATTCCGAGTTCAGATTACGAAATGAACCAATGTATTCAGCTGTATAATAATGTAACAGATTCTGCTGTGAGAAACGGAAAACATAACAGCAAGAATGTAAAGCGGACATTCCTTCTCATACGGTTGGAGTTCTAGGATAATGTAGTCTGTATCGCTTAACGACAGTACTTGCTGTTGTAGAGTAGCCAACATTTATGTAGGGACACACAGAAGTTGATGTAGAGTAACCAACATTTATGTAGGGACACACAGAAGTTGATGTAGAGTAACCAACATTTATGTAGGGACACACAGAAGTTGATGTAGAGTAGCCGACATGTATGTAGGGACAAGCAGAAGTGGAGGTACAGCAGCCGACATTTATGTAAGGACAAGCAGAAGTGGAGGTAGAGCAGCCGACATTTATGTAGGGACAAGCAGAAGTGGAGGTAGAGCAGCCGACATTTATGTAGGGACAAGCAGAAGTGGAGGAAGAGCAGCCGACATTTATGTAGGGACAAGCAGAAGTGGAGGTAGAGCAGCCGACATTTATGTAGGGACAAGCAGAAGTGGAGGAAGAGCAGCCGACATTTATGTAGGGACAAGCAGAAGTGGAGGAAGAGCAGCCGACATTTATGTAGGGACAAGCAGAAGTGGAGGAAGAGCAGCCGACATTTATGTAGGGACAAGCAGAAGTGGAGGTAGAGTAGCCGACATTTATGAATGAACACGATGTCTCATAACAGAAGCTGATGTTGGAGTTAAAGTGTTAGAGACTTCATTTTCTTCTTCTTCTACTTCTGCGTACACAGTCAGACAGTAACCATTATTTTTTCTAAAAAAGCGGCGGTCATCCTGAGGCTCTCGCCACTGCCATAGAGCTTGTCTTGCAGTTCCACTGGTAATGGCCACATCTGCTCTCTCTTTTCCTCGTATGTCGGGCAGTTCTGCAGCAGATGTTCAGTGGTCATTTTACCAGTACCGCACGGGCATTCGTCGGTACACCCTATCTTCAATTTGTTGAATAGGTGGTACCTCAGTCTGTTGTGGCCAGTGCGAAGTCTGAAGACAACGACCTGCTCTCTTCGGTTCAACTGGTAATAGGCATCGTTTTTGGTGTAACCAGTATGTTCCGTTTCCCATTTGGTCATGTATCTGGCTTTGATAAGCCGTTTTGACTCTTCGTACGTCATACTGGTATCTGTTTGTGGTAGTCTTGCACCTTCTTTTGCCAGTCTGTCTGCCTCCTCGTTGCCCTGGATGTTGCAGTGTGATGGGACCCACTGTACCACTACCCTTTTTGGTGCGGACTGCTGGCACAGTTTGCAGAGTGCTGCTCTTAAGTCATTAAGCTCAGTGTTTTTCTGAGACTTCATTTTAATATGCTAAAGTATTTTTGTAGTATGGCTGTGAGCAATTTTTTTCATTGCGCTATTTTCTACCCAAACAGTAAGTCAAGTACCAATTTGTAGATTGCCACACTTGAGTATGTAGTGACCGAGAATTGAACTCAATATCAATGTCACGAAAACTAAGCGCTCTAACAGCTTTTTTACTCAGAATATGAACGTATATGTAATCAGTTACTTTTCAATTGTTGTAGTTTCCCTTGTTACTTAGCAATGGAACGATACGATATCCTCAAGCTTGGCACTGCTTTTTTTTGTCTGTATAATAACGGCTTCATTTTGTATGCAGCTGGCGTATCTTTTCTCATCTACTTGGGAAAGCAACGATTTCCATTGCCCTTTATCCAATTTACACGAGTGTTTGCGGAGCAGCTGTCACGCTGAATCTTAACCATGACTTAACTGCGTTACGACTGCAGCGGAAATCTGCCTTTATTCTTTAGCTCTATAATGCTCCCTTGTGATTCCAAGCAAAGGAAATAGGCACAATAAAGATTGCTTTTTGGATTATTCATAGTCATTACACATACACTCAAACTGGAAAGACGTACTACAAGTGATGATGAAATAGGGATGCTGACTGTTGTATATACAACTATGTGAATATCTCCATGTTTATGTTTCTTTTTGTATCTGGTATATGGACATACTTTGCTGTTAGTACTTCTTTCTCGCCACGTTTAAATCGGGCAAGCTATTGCTGGATAGGAAAGCAATAACACCATTCCACCCTAAAAGACTATGCATGACGGGAGACGCTTCACATTATCTTCTTGGTTTTACTAGGAAAATTAGTTGTGTATACGCACATTGTTAATACTATCTAATTACTGACATTGTTAATATTATTTAATTACTCATACTGTTGATACTGATTAATTATTTCCACAGTTGATACTGTTTTGTTACTCCCACAGTTGATACTGTTTTGTTACGTTCACTGTTGATACTGTTTTGTTACTCTCACTGTTGATACTGTTTTGTTACTCCCACAGTTGATACTGTTTTGTTACGTTCACTGTTGATACTGTTTTGTTACTCTCACTGTTGATACTGTTTAATTACTCTCACAGTTGATACTGTCCAGTTACTTACATTGCTAATCACGTTAAGTTACGATGTTGATGATAATTCTTATATAGGGTTTGGTCTCTATAACTTTTTTATTTAAGCACCAAAAGCTACTCTACACTTGTGGGAATTTTGTAGTGCAAATATTTGAGTAATGTGACAAATGTGCCGAAGACAACAGTGAAGTACTGGTCACAGACAAATGGGCCGAAGGCAACAGTGAAGTACTGGGCACTGATATTCCGGGAAGGACATAAGTTAACGTCTCCCACAATCAGGTCAGACGCATATTGCTGATATTGATACAGCAACACAGGTGGACCGTCGTTGGAGCTAGCAGAGATATTTGCTATGTCGCTTGGAGCAGTTCAAATGGTGGTTAGAAAGATACATAAGTATCGGAAGGTGTGTTCACAATGGGTTCCACGAATGCTGACCGACAACCACAAGGAAGAACGTATGGGGCAGAGTTTGAACCACTTGCTGCTTTACAAAGCGAAGGGTCATGAATTGCTGTTGCCCATAGTGGTAGGTGATGAGTCGGGGAGCCACCACTTTGAACCGTGCAGCAAATCAGCAAGCATGCAATATAATTATTCCGGATCACCAAAACCCAAGAAATTCAAAGCACATTTTCTGCTTAAAAGGTAATGCCGACGGAATTTTTTTTTAAATCATTGACAGACTTCAAAGCGTATGGCGTAAACATCAATGTCATCCACTGCAAAGACACACTGGACCTTCTACATACAGCCATAAGAATAAACGACCCATCATGCGTGGTGTGATTCTGTTTCACGATAATGCTCGTCCACATGCCACAAACATTGTGCAGGAAGCGTTAGCACGAAACAGGTTCTGTTACACCCAGTCTAGAGTCCCGATCTGTCACCAGGGGACTTCAATATGTTCGGACCCTTACACAAATGTCTAAAGGGACAACGATTTGACGATTTGCAGACGTCATGGCATCGGTGACCAAATGGTACAAATGGTTGCTCACAACCAAAGTCATATTTCTCGGACGGCATCCGACGTCAACTAAACAGTAGGATGGGTGTCTGAATGTCTATTGCTACTTTTTCTAACGAACCCATGTGCATGTTTGCTTCATAATAATTGCTTTGTGTAATTCTTCCACACCTGCTTATGTTCCTGAAATAGATCAACTGAGGAAGGTTTAACTTGAACAGACCTCTCGTGTGTGTGTGTATGTATGTGTGTGTGTATATGTACCCACACACTTTAAATTGCCATTTGTTCATGGCAAACATTACTTAAAGTTACCATTTATTGATTATGATTTTTGGATAACTTACATAAGGGAGCGATTAGAACAGTCAGTTCCACATTTTATAAACGAAGTGATCCGCCTGCGGCAGGGAACCACTGTCAATGGCAATTACGCTAATCCCACTGTCAATCACGCTAATCCCACTGTCAATCACGCTAATCCCACTGTCAATCACGCTAATCCCACTGTCAATGGCAATTACGCTAATCCCACTGTTGACTTCATCTACTTGGGCATCAGAATGACTTCTCGTGCAAATAGTGATCCGGAAATTATTCCCGAACTGAGATTGCGGTGTTGAGTATGGTGCTAGCAGAAGCTGCCCTTGAAGCCAAGTTGCGATTGTCGTGATCCCGTGTTCTTGTGTAAGCTCGGAAACTTGGACGGTCTTACGGAGAGATCGATAGCGGCTTGATATCTTCGAAATGCACAACCAATGACGTATACTTGGAATCCTCTTGCAAGACCTAGTCATTGACACCGAGGTCTTCCGACGGACACAACTCGAGAACATTTCCTCAGCGCTGAATCAGCGCCGCCTCTTTTTCTTCGGTCATGGGGTTCGACGCTTTAAGAAAATCCAGGCTGGACAGCTTTTATTCTTGACCCTGGAAGTCATGGACGGTAAAAGATTGCACCCTTCATGAAGTCATCCTCGTGGCAGCCCGTGCAACATCTGGCTGACCCACATGGCCTCTACACCATCTCCGCTGCGCACTGCCTGGAACTGAGATCAACCGTGGCCATGAACGGTCAGTGCGATGTGTCCTGGTTGCCTAGATGGATTAATTCACGTGACATGCATAAGTGCAACTTCATTTAATAGCCCCAGAAACCCATAATCTGCAGTGATCCCACGTCACTAGGGCCAGATGCTGTAACGATCACATGCTCATACTGGAGCTAACACAAATGGAAGGCTTTGTAACTGTTCTGATTTAAATGAAATAGTTTAGAGTCTGATATGCATGGCAGTGTTAATAGTTTGGATACACAGGATAGAGTTCATAGTCTCATATACATGATAAGAGTTCCGTGGTAAAGCTGAGGATAGCTTTGTAGAGAGTGCAATGTTTTCTAAGGTGGAGTGACCAGTTCCCTTCATCGTCGTCCTGGCACCCTTTTGCAGTAAAATACACTGGAGTGTAGCAAGTGTGTGTCCAGGCTCGCACAAATCGACCACTGCAACTTTTTAAGTAGTGGGTAAATGTGACTGTTGAGGGTGCTAGCAACTTCATCATATAAAGCAAATTGCTACAGAAACAACTACTGAATTTGAAATTACAGGTTTCAGCGATCGTGGTCATATGCTTTGCATGGAGCAAATTTGAAATTCGTTTTGAAATAGTGTGTGCCGAAACTTGAAAGTTAACTATGTTTATTAAATTATCATCTTCTGTCAAATCCTTTTAGCACAAACTGAAGATAGGTGGCACTGACGAATGCACCTGTGGTACAGGGAAAATTACCGCTGAACATTTGCTGCAAAATTGCCCGACATACGAGGACCAGAGAAAGCACATGTGGCCATCATCAATGCCAACACTAGACAAGCTCTATGGCAGTGTCGACAGCCTCAGGATGACAGCTGCATTCTTCGAACAAATTCAAGTTGACGTCTGACAGCGTACGAAGAAGAAGAAGAAGAAGAAGAAGAAGACGAAGAAGAAATCCTCTTAGCGAATATTGCCAGCACAGATCTCAAAATGCGAGACAGACAACAAACAAAGAATAGTTGTGTTAATAACTCCACTATTTGCATGATAGTGCTACAAGGAATGACGTAGATATGCGTTCCTTTTCTACTTCCTGCACAGTGGTTATTACACAACGAGAATAAACTCGATTACACTGATTACGTGTTGGGCGATTTTTTTGGTTCTCTGCTCTTACTCCAGCCTTCGGAGATAATTACTGTACTAGTAAACATTCGATACCGCCCAGCTGTAACGTTCTGCAGCGTTCTATTTCTGCTTATCTGGCAGTTTAATTCGCTTGTTTGGAGAGTCGGGATTTTGTTTGCATTGACGCAAACAACGTCTATATAGAGTTGGTGGCGGAATAAATCAGAGGGAGGAGGTGCAGTATAACGTGGAAGGAATTGAAGTTATTAATTAACAAGAAAAATGCATCATAATAAGCTCAAGGGACACATCAAAACAACAGCAACCTAGCAAGCTTAAAGGGAAGTAACAAAGTTTGCTTGACTTATCTCACACAGAACATACGTTTAATGACACCAACCTGGGTTGGTTATGAGGCCACATATTAAGAGACAAAAATATGTACGCTGAGATCCACCAGGCAGGTGCCGAAGAACGTAAAGGGATGGTGTGTTACACGCCAGTCAGTTTGCGTACATCGTAGAATAAAGGTAATGAGCTCATGGAATGAGTTGCGCATATTGCTGGCAATAGACCTAATTTAAAAGGTGACACCTATGCTCCGTGAGGATCAATAACTGATAGAATGAAGAAAGGTCATGGTGACAGCGAATTATTTCGCTTACATTTTAGAAAAGAACGGATAATATGTATGAGTCATCAACACTCTCAATACAAGAAGAAAATAAAACAAGTTTTATTATTTTAATGAGAAGAAATGAAGTCAATATTATTTATTTAGCAAAATAAGAACAAACAACATTATCAAATGACAAAATGAAGAGCATACAGCATTATTTATATGACAAAAATAAGAAAAGAACAAATAGCAAAATTTATGGGACAAAAAAGGAACAAATATCAAAATCTGTACGGCAAAAATAGCATTCATTTTATGCAAAAATAAGAACAAACAGCATTCTTTTTAATATAATAAAATGAATAAATAATGTTAGCTGTATGTCCAGAAGATGAATAACCATTAGCTATAAAGAAAGCTGAAACATCAAACAGCTCACGCTGTATACAATCCAATTTTTTTGTAAGAAAGAGCATTATCTATCATTGAATCATACAGTGGACGAAAATAACAACACACTAAGAAGCCTGGACAAAGCACACGCAAAAATCAAACCAACGAGATAACCTTGCTGAGACAGTCAATTGTGACACAGTGGAACAAGGCGACACAAGTGGAGACGATAATTAATCGTAATGTCAATAATAATTTGTCAGCTACATAAAGGTTAATGTGCCTGTTAATAAAATTACTTCAATATAATACCGGTGTTGGGACAAGTGGTTCAATCGATCGACAGGCATAAACTGATGGACGACAAGTAACACACATGTGTGGACCGGATGTGTAGAAGGGTGAACAGAAAGGGGGCTACATGAAAGATGTACAGCTGAATGGATACGCATGCGCGTTGACGTTATCGGCTACAATCATTACGGCGTTTGTTCTCCTAGCTGGGAAATGTCAGGAGGATAATAAGGTTGAGGAATATAAATCGATTGTCCTTGCAGTCACCACGCAGTGTACATCTAGCCTTTTATTTTTACCTCCGATATGAAAAAAATGAAGGTTCCCGTTGGTCAAAAGGCAAATAGGATAACAACTATGTTATCACCTGTTTGAATTTGATATATATTTTATTTGTAAGTAATTGCATAATTTTAATGCGCTATCCTTAAATATGGAAAATCGGAAATTAGCACCCTTAGGCTAGAAGAAGTCATAGGATGTCACACTCCGATAAGTAGACAGCCGCTGAGAGCGAAGACGTCGAGATCTGAAAGGAAGCTCAAAAAACAAAAGTAGGTTGCAGTAGCTTCTCGTACATCATGAGGGTGCTGATGAAAATAGACCGGGGTCCTCCAAGCGGTTGTGGCTTCATCTATGTGTCATTCACTACTACGGGGATCATATCAATCCCACACCTCGTTAACATTTTGCTATGAAAACAGCTTACTTACAGGGAAAACTGCAAGGAAGTCGAGCTGGGGGGGGGGGGGGGGTGTGCGCGTATTTGGCCAGTATATTTTGTCTGACTGACTTACTTGTCCGATCAGTATGCTCTGAATATGAGTAAAAAGTAGGTAGCATGTCTTTTACAGAACGTCGCTTCTTACAACCGCCACCTATTCGGCTCATATTAGTTAGTGGCAAGTACGTTGCCATTACTTTCCGTATGTGGAAGAGCTATCGCCCAAGAAAAAAACTCAGTGTCTACAAAAATGGACACGGTGGGGATCGAGCCTGGTGCGTTGGGATTGTGAACACCGAACGAGTTTCATCCCTAGACCACACAGCCTGAATATGAAAACAAGCATTAAACAGTGGATGACTCGTTTTTTCACGGGGATCAGACGAAGAAGAAGTAGTTGTGAAATTCATGTTTTAAAAAAAGGAAGTATTCATACACAATCCGATCAATCTCAAATGTCACGCCTATAAATAATTTATGATTTCCTAAAACTATTTCAAGAAGAAGACATTTATATGCAGAACAATCAATGTTCCATAAAATGTATAAAGATACATTTCTTGTATGCTAGCTCATCTTATCTGCTCGCTGCCTCCTGTCAGGTCGATCTGCCAAATCTGGCCTTATCTGTAAACTCAATGAAATAAGCGAATCACACACACACACACACACACCCACCCACCCGCGCGCGCGAACACTGACACAACCACTCTCAAACCTACACACACACACACACAATGAACGGCCTGGTACAGCAAAAGCTCTTAGCGAATGACAGAATGCATCCCAAAAATTATATTTGTTATCTGTAGATATGAGTTGATCCACTTATCCATATCTACACACAAACATAGAAACACACACACACACACACACACACACACACACATACACACACACACACACACACACACACACACACACACATATAGAAACTACTTCATTACACCGGGAAGCCATCCCATGTACTCACTCATTTCATTGCTGGGACAGCTAGGACGACTAAGAGAAGCGGTGATGCCATGAAAATAAACGTACGAAGAACGAACACTGTCAGACCGACATCTACGTAATTTGAACCTGTTATAGAGACAACGGGGTGTAGGGGGAAAACTAGCTGTTTCACAATCCCGACGCACAAAGTTCGAATCCTGCTGTGTTCAGTTTGGCAGACATCTTTCTCGGACTCGGAGCGATTGCGCCTTCACGTATGGAAAGTAATACCATACCTGCCAAGAAATGTACAACAGCCAAATAGGTTAGCGGTCTTCAGGAGCGACGTTTTTCATAGGGCATGCTCAAATTTATACGTCCGGATTGTAAACCAGGCATTCACCTAGGCCACGGCTTTCCCCCATACATAAATATGTATGTTTGTAATATATATATATATATGTGTGTGTGTGTGTGTGATGTGTGTGTGTGTGTGTGTGTGATGTGTGTGTGTGTGCATGCGTACGTGTGTGTACGGTTGTCTGTATATATATATATATATATATATATATATATGTGTGTGTGGGGAGAGGAGACCAACGTCTATTCAGACAAAACATACTGGTCAGTCATGTTAGTCAAGGTTAGGTCACAATGAAGTATTTAGCACGTCAGTGTCTGCAGAACTATATTTACATTTACTAATTAGATGTACAGGCCCCCCAGGAGTGTAAACAAGCACGGAAAGGTATAGTTAAGATACCGTTCGAACGAAAGCAATAAAGAAATCTACGTTAGATTTAAAAAGACTTCATCAAGGACACCGGCAATACATATAGAAACACATAGAAGTAGAGATGAACACGTTCACAAGATATATAAACACATGTAAAAGATACTTATCTCAGGACAGGGTTGGACAGTTAGCCATGTTTGACGGGAGGTACCACAGGGGAGGCAAAGAGTTGATCTACTGTTTCTATTATGGATCGCAAAGCTCACATTTTATTTTTATTATTATGTAAAGTGTTGTTGATGTTGTTGTTGTTGATGTTGTTGTTGTTGTTGTTAAATGCCCACAGTGATCAAGTTTACTCTTTTGTTGGCCCTGAAAAGGGTGTTAAGGGGCGGGTTGCAGTAGCTTCTCTTACATCACGAGGGTGCTGATGAAAGTAAACCGGGGTCCTCCAATCGGCTGTGTTGTGCTTGGCTTCATCTGTGTGTCACTCACTAATACAGGGATCATATCAATCCAACACCTCGTTAATATTCTGCCTATTTGCGGTGAGAACTGCGAGGAAGTCGAGCGGGGTGTCTTGGCCAGTATATTTTGCCTGACTCCGACTAACATGTCCGATCAGTATATTTTGCCAGACTCTGACTAACATGTCCGATCAGTATATTTTGCCAGACTCTGACTAACATGTCCGATCAGTATATTTTGCCAGACTCTGACTAACATGTCCGATCAGTATATTTTGTCTGACTCTGACTAACATGTCCGATCAGTATATTTTGCCTGACTCTGACTATCATGTCCGATCAATATTGTTACGCCTGTCCAGACGTTAGTCTCCTGTCCTCTCCTCTATTGTGTATGTAAAACTGGAATTAGGAACCCCAATAAAATAGCAAAGAAAATTAAAACTGCTTCCATGAAAGGACAGAGAGCTCACGCTGCATTACATAATAATAAGTGTTAAAACTTCAAATGAGATCTAAGAAAAGGGCCACTGCTTCCGTAATTGGCGCCATAAATTCACATTATTATGTAAGTATTTATGCGTTCAGGGGGTTGTTAAAGCTGAGAGGTAACGCTCTCGTCTCTCAAAGCGCGAAACAGTGGGTGTTTGCATCACACAACTATGAATCGTTCCCTGGTCTCAAATGAGTTAATATCGGGCGCCTAGTCCTTTCAGGGGCGGAAGATAAATGTAGAAGTATCATGTGAACGTTGTGCTCGTTATAAGAACCCTTGACAGGTGAAGACTGAAAAGAAACATACTGTAAGCCGTTGTCTGGAAAGAAATCTTTAAGGTTAATTAAACTGATACCCAATGCTGGTCTACATGAAAACGAAGGGGATTCGTTCTCAACATAACAGAAAGACAACATGACAGTCGCCTATGTGTCTGATCACTTTCTCAACATAACAGTAAGACAACATGACAGTCGGCTATGTGTCTGATCACTTTCTCAACATAACACAAAGACAACATGACAGTCGGCTGTTGTCTGCAAACTTGATTGCAAATAAATAACAGTACATTGATATCCCTGTATGCAGAAGCGAAGCGTCATTGAGAAGACAATGGTACAGTCTTGAGCTCCGAAACAGAAACATATTACAGCACCGCTGCTTTGTACACATCAGAAGGGCAAAGAGGAGAAAGGTTTGCATTCGCCGGATGCATCATCTTTGCGTGTATATTGCCATCCAATCTTTTTTTTTTATGGCAAATGTATCAAACAATGGAGTCATTCAAAGTTACACTAAAATAGACTGTTTAAGACTAAAATACGCTATAAGCGTGAACGCTTCTTTGTTGCTACCATTCTTCAGCATCATACCATCAGTGGTTTGTTGCAGAAACGAAACCGTGAATTACCGCACACGTCGACAATTTACTAAACGGGACAAACAACCATAGGAACACAATAATACATTAATTATCTCAGCACAACACCGGCTGTTATGTGTATTAAAGATCGAGTGATATACAAGGATATTCCGTATGATTAACATTTGCAGACAAAGAAACACCACGAGAGTTTAATTAGGTTAAGTATTGCGTAAAATATATTCCAGAACCTGCTGTTTTGACCGATTACGAAAAACACACTTGTCGGCGTATGGTGGCGGTTGGGAGTAGGCAGCGGGGGGGGGGGGGGGGCGTGGGGGGTTCCTCCACAAGAAGCTAACAGCTGTTTAATTGCGTGAGTACATTTATTAGTTATTAGGTTACAAAGTAGTGCGTCAAAGTTATAGCAACTACAGTGGCTGTAAATCTCATTCGATCTCCAATCCCCATATGTTTCAGTACACCCAGCCGCACACATAAACCTGATTTATCTTAGATGGAATGATGATGAGGCGGAAGGGAACTGTTTTTTTCCAACTTATAAAAATATTTGACGTAATGTACCATAATCCGCAGCCATGCATTTCCACGGCAGTAGTCTAGTACGAGACTGCCTTTCCATGTTTACGGTAAAATAGTTATATAACAGGATCGAACTGTTGTGGTTGCTATAGCTGGGAAACAGACTCGTATTGAGCTAATTCAACTCTCGACGTTTTTTGGTGGCGGGTTACAGTGGCTCTTTTTACATCCCTATACTTGGGGGCCGCTGTAACTCAGTGGATAGTTCACTGGTTTCACAGTCAGGTGATCAGGGTTTAATCCCCAGTTGGTGCAGGATTTTTGTCTGATCGCAAACCGGCTTCTGTGGTCGACCCAACCACAGAAACTGGGTAGCAGAAAAAAATTATGGGAAGTGATGCTAACCACATCATCCCCTATGTGCCGTGGTTACGAAATAAAATGGGCCTAAGACCTTATTTTCTATACGCCGCGTGGCGTGACGGGATCTTCACTTGTACGCGCACTACGATCTAGATCCTCCTGACTGTAATGCAGTACGAGGCGCTTCAGTCAGCTCACCACTATGAGTATTTTAGTATCGATCTCCAACTCGTTCGCCAGACCTATGTGGCACATCGTTCGCCAGACCTATGTGGCACATCGTTCGCCAGACCTATGTGGCACATCGTTCGCCAGACCTATGTGGCACATCGTTCGCCAGACCTATGTGGCACATCGTTCGCCAAACCTATGTGGCACATCCTTCGCCAGAACTATGTGGCGCATCCTTCGCCAGACCTACGTGGCACATCCTTCGCCAGACCTGTGTGGTACATCATTTGCCAGAACTATGTGTCACATCCCTCGCCAGAACTATGTGTCACATCCCTCGCCAGAACTATGTGGCACATCCTTCGCCAGAACTATGTGGCACATCATTCGCCAGAACTATATGGTCCATCGTTCGTCAGACCTATGTGGCACATCGTTTGCCAGACTGATAGGGCACACTTCGCCAAACCTATGTGGCAGATCCTTCGCCAGACCTATGTGGAACATCGTTCGCCAAACCTATGTGGCACATCCTTCGCCAGAACTATGTGGCGCATCCTTCGCCAGACCTACGTGGCACATCCTTCGCCAGACCTGTGTGGCACATCATTTGCCAGAACTAAGTGTCACATCCCTCGCCAGAACTATGTGTCACATCCCTCGCCAGAACTATGTGGCACATCCTTCGCCAGAACTATGTGGCACATCATTCGGCAGAACTATGCGGCACATCATTCGGCAGAACTATGCGGCACATCATTCGCCAGAACTATATGGTCCATCGTTCGTCAGACCTATGTGGCACATCGTTTGCCAGACTGATAGGGCACACTTCGCCAAACCTATGTGGCAAATCCTTCGCCAGACCTATGTGGCACATCGTTCGTCAGAACTATGTGGCACATCATTCGCCAGAACTATATGGTCCATCGTTCGCCAGACCTATTTGGCACATCGTTTGCCAGCCTGATAGGGCACATCCTTCTCAAGATCTATGTGGCACATCGTTCGCCAGACTGATGGGGCGCAGCTGTTTTCTACGAATGACAAAGAAGACGAGAAGTGTACTCGTATGATCTCCATGGCTCTGACTCATCCTCGGCTCACATCTGACTAGTGTAGAAGTACATCAATAGCGGGGCTGAGATGGTTGAAGACCTGGTCATCGTTATCCAAATGTGACACCCGACGCCCCAGATTGGAATGCTTAGACGTCAAAGATCAACAAATTATGAACTTGTCATGCGCGTGAAGAATCACATCCTGCGTCCCTTGTCATTCTTTATTGACCACAATTTGTCGGTTCATATTAATAACTATTATTACATCTCATATGTCCACTTGTGTCGCGAGACGTTTGCAGGGGATTCAATCATCTTTGCTGTAGCATTCCTTTGATCGTTGATATTTTTAATTCGTTCCTCTGTAGAGTTTCTTTAATACTGGCGAATTATCGTTTTGCTGATCAGTCTGTTAGTCCGAAGCCGTTCTATCTCATGCCACAATCTGAATTGCCGGATAGGTCAGTGAAAATATGTGCGAAGTGTCAAAATCATTAATTTATGTTTGTGTGTGTATGGTTGTGTATCTATATATGTGTATACACACACACACACATACACACACACATAGATACATATATATATGCGTGTGTATGTGTGTATTTGATGATGATGTTTGTCCATCACAAGAGACGAAGACTACTCTCTTTATTCAGCCGTGTGGACAGTCTTTTCTCTCGATGTGTCCGCTGAAATGGGTGACTTGCGCGGTGATTTGGATTAAAGTGAGGAAGATACTGCGCCTTTTGTCAACCTCACTCTCTAGTCCTGAGCTACCCTTGTCCAGTGGCAAGATGTTTGTCGAGATAACTGGAGATAGCACAGGATGCAGATTTTTCCTCACGTTTTACTCCCGAAGCCTTTCCTGTAAACAGATATCCCGCAAGGGGGGGGGGGGGGGGAGTGACATCTCACATTGTGTGTCGTGCCTTTTCCATAATAACAAAACGTCGTAGGAACATAACTCTTTGACATCACTCCTTCGGCTGTGTTCAGCTCATTATAGTCGTGTCTAAATGTTACATACCAAAATTGGCACTGTTTGCAGATAGGGTGACGGGCGCCAATCTCGTGAAGTGCAGCCGTGTGAACTAGACAGTGAAATACGACACAGGTTTAAGCGTAGTGCTAGCCAATGTTCAGACCTTGATAATCGGACGTAGTACATCACACAAAAAACGAACGAATTGACCAGTCCAAGTGGAAAACAACAATACGTTTTCGTGAACACAAGTGTAAGTCGTCGGATAGTAAGAATTTCAGGTAAGTCCGTGGTCTGGCGCATCCATAATGAACTAAAACAGTAGAGAAATGTAGACCGCAGCCGCTTACAGCGCCATCTTTGTTGCTAACCACAATATATATATGTCTGCATGAACGTGTGTGTATATCTGTATATATATGTGGTGAGCTGAGACGCTAGTCCGGTTAGGTTCAATCTATCTACCTATGTATGTGTACATGTATATTTATGTAAATATGTATTATGTAACAACAACACGCATACACATATGTGTATATATGCATACAGACACGCATACATACACATACGTAAAATGTCGGTGTTCCCAATTTGTTAAGAATTTTATAGAATAATGGCTAGATCTGACATGTGATTAGAATTTAGTAATTCTGCGATTTTAGTGAAAGAGGAACACCTGTGCTAATTGCACGCAACTCTTGAAAGTCATTATAGTTAGCTAAAGATGTGTTGATTACGACACCCTTAACAATTCTTATCCTTAGTATTACTATTATAATGTGTATAGTGTTCAACAAATAAACATTCATTGTTTTGCTGTTGTTTAAAGAATTGTTAGTGGTTTAATTAAAGTGTGGGTTAAGGAGAGATAGCGGTAGGGAAGAAAGTTAATAATAAAGTGGTGATAGCAATAACGTTAACCCAGTCATAGATACATGAAATAGTACCGCGACTTAGGATAGCTATAACGTTAACCCTGTCATACTTGAACTCCCGTGTTTCTGACATGGATATGAACTAATCTGTCTGTTCTGCTGACGTTAGTTCATTCATTATTGCCTATGTTTGTTTTCATGTTATACTTGTAACATCAATTAACGTTATTGTCGGTGAATAATCACTTTTGGAAACCTACAGCTGTGCCAAAATTACAGAACAATAAGCCTCATCAGCCACCCTAGCAATGTCATGCTTAGATTAATCCTCGGCCGATTTAAACCCCAAGCAGAAAACATCATTGCCGAGGAGCAAGCAGGGTTCAGACAGGGAAGAAGCACTACAGAACAGATATTTAATTTAAGACTGCTAAGCGAGAAATATCTAGAACAGCAGCAAACACTGTATCATGTGTTTGACATTCGGCAAGAGTTGAGCATAGAGGAGAACTGGTTTATCAATTCCATTTTGGCTAGAAAATGCAAATACTTTGGTCACATCAAGAGACACAACGGTCTTGAGAGGACGGTGATGGAAGGTATGGTGCCAGGCAAAAGATAAAGGGGTAGACCAAGAAGACGATGGCACCAAGATATCCAGGAGTGCCTGAGTATGACAGTGGCGGAAGCTGGAGTTTTGGCAAGGGAACGAGTTCCTTTCAGACAGACTGTGATGGGAGCGACGTTCTACAAAGAACATGCTACATGATGATGATGTTTGATAGGGTGTGGCATAAAGCGCTTTGGGCAACCATGAGGATGTATAATATCAACGGAAATATTATAACGGTCCTTGAACACCTGTATGACAAGGCGTCTAGCGCAGTTCTTGTGAATGGGAGGCGAGATGACTGGTTTCGCACATCAGTTGATGTGAGACAGGGGTGTACACTCTCTCTTACTCTTTTCAATATATTCCTTGAAGGAATTATGAGTGAGGCACTTGGAGGTCATGTTGGTACTGTCAAGATAAGGGGCCGAACGATTAGCAGCCTTCGTTTTGCAGATGATATCGACGGGTTCGCGGGTTTAGAAGCAGAACTCCAGGAATGGGTCAGATGGCTCGATGAAACAGCTCTTGAGTATGGTATGGAGATAAACGCTGGAAAGACAAGATTAATGACCAACAACGCCATGGGCTTCAACAGCAGGATAAAACTGTCAGGAACTCGAAGTGATTGACCGTTTTAAATATCTTGGATCGATTGTCAGTGATGAAGGATCAAAATGTGAGGTGTTGGCCAGAATAGCACAGACAATAGCGGCGTTTACACGGCTTAATAAAATCTGGCAAGATAAACGGTTAGCACTATGCACGAAAATCAGATTAATGCGTACACTGGTCCTGTCAATATTCCTCTATGCGTGTGAGAAATGGACAGTTACAGCTGACCTTCAATGAAGGATACAGGCCTTGGAGATGAGATGTTTCCGAAACCTTTAAAACGTCACGTACAAAGATCGAGTTACAAATGAGGAAATACGAGATAGAATTACAACAGCAATAGGGCCTTTCGAAGACCTCTTGGCAACTGTCAAAAGAAGGAAACTCACTTGGTACGGTCACATATCGAGATCAAATGGTCTTGCAAATACAATACTCCACGGAAAGGTGCATGGCAGACGACGAAGAGGACGGCCCAAAAAGAGATGGGAGGACAACATAAATGAATGGACCAGTCTCCGACCAGAAGAGTCACAGGCAGCGGCATCTGACAGAGAGGGGTGGCATGGGGTTGTGAAGATATCTTCATGTGTGCCCCAACGACCTCACCGGTTACGGGATGACCTGAATCACTTTTGTTAATATTTTAGTAAGTTTCAAGAATCGTGCGGTTTCAAAACAATATATTATTCTTCCTAGCAATATGATCTATCCAGTATCTTCGAGGCATATCTTTCTCAGAAAACGGTATCAAATTGCGGATATAATATCATTTTTTCAAATGTACTCGGCTAGAAAACTGTATAATATTTCTTCCTGTAAGTGATGACGGACATAAACAATAATATAAATGTATGATACATATGATACAAATGAAAATGAAAATAACAGTAATAATAATGAAAATAATATACAATTATTAATAGTAATATGTACCATTATTATTATTATTGATTCAATGTTATCAGCTGTTGTGTGTATTTCCTTTAAGTTCGCATAATAACGTGCGTCCCACCCTACCATTGACTGCAGCCATTGTTAACCAACTGTTATCTCAACATTTAGCAGGAAAGTATCATTGATAATGGTCTATGTGGATGCTTCAACTTAAAAGGAATGGTATGTGAATGAAGCAATTCGATGCAGTGTTTACCTTCTATGTGGCTAGCACACCTCATTCTTGCAGGTGGTGCATGACGTCGCTTGTCGTGCGTATCCGGCTATCTCAAACACACTTTTTTAAGACCACCAGCTTTGTGCCTCAAAATAAACTCTTTGCTGACGTGCAACAAATACACTATGCTTAGATAGTTTTTTTCATCAGAGGAGTTCCCGTCGCACATAGAATGGAACCACTGTTTCCTTCCTTACATTTTGTAAGAGAAAAAGAAAGAAGGTTGTGCATTGGATTGGCAACATCATCATGCTAAAAACCATTGCCTTAAAACAGCTGCAAGGCGGGTCCCTACCAATTGCAATCCTGGTAATGAAATTGTTCAATGAGTAGTCCGTCTCTCCTTTATCGTCCTTGTACTCTTTGCTTCATGTCTAAAGACAGAATAAGGTCCTAAAAGGTATAAACGTCAGACTGTTAAGGGACACAAGTGGGCTCTGATAGATAAAAACGTTGTCCTGTAAGGTGTTGGCTAACCGGCTGGATCTCATAGGTAGGGACAATCGACGGTAGTGGATACACGGCAGTTAAAACACTACAAATCGCTCAAACACCCACACACACATACACCCACACAAACACCCACACACACACACATCCAGATCCACACAATGGCTGATACGTCCTGATAAAATCTAAGGGACTATATCTTTTATCGAAAGGTGCGTGCTCTCGTAAAAAAGAACGGTACGGCTTTATGGAATAACTGGAGTCAAGACTTTCCCAAGAACTGGCTAGGTAACCAAATACAGTGTTGGACCTATTATTCAGTAAATGGAGACCCGAGAGAAGTCAAGTTAAGATAGTTTATTTAGGTATATTTGTGATGGTACATCTCCTGTTTTAGTTAATTGGATCATTAACAAAATATAGACAATAGCAAAAATAGATGTTAATCCATGTTTTGAAAACTATAGTTCGTTCATAGATTTGTACCCATCTTTTTAGAATTCTAAAATCCATTTACAGAATTTATTGCAAATTGGGTTGTGCCCTTTTGGTCTTCGTGACCTTGATCAAATATTTTTCCCCATACTAAACTGGTCTCGTGTTGAATTTTAACTTTTTTCCCATACTAAACTGGTCTCGTGTTGAATTTTAACTTTTTCCCCATACTAAACTGGTCTCGTGTTGAATTTTAACTTTTTCCCCATACGAAATTGGTCTCGTGTTGAGTTTTAACTTCTTCCGCATACGAAACTGGTCTCATGTTGAATTTCCTTTTTTTATAATACAAAACTGATTTTATGTTGGACTTTTGTTAAATATATTATTTTTTTTTAAACACACAATGTTGTCGGGGTGGAGATTTATGAGTGTTATAGTCAACTGTTCTGTTCAAAGGTTTCTCGCTCCGCAAAATTGCAGTCATATCAAAAATAAAGGAACGGGAATTTCTATTTCAAAAAGCGTAGCCGACCCTTCCTGCAAAGAAACGTCCATCAGTGATGCGTAATATGACCTTGATGTGTTCACATTGCAGTGGCGGATAAAAAACGGCACGGAGCATTCTGTAATACATTGCGTGGGCAGTAAAGTGAGTTGGTCTAATAATGAGCTACCTCATTATTATATTAATAATAAACTGGAAGTGTAAATTCATCACAATGCAGAAGGCTACTATTAATATTGTATAGCCCCTTCAGCAGTGAAGCTAAAGAAGCAGGTTTGGGGGGTGGGGGGGGGGAGAGATTTATGTCATGGTATACTTACTTACTTACTTAGTCGCCCCTCTTCTACCGTGAGATGTAGAGGTTTGCCAAAGAGAACGCCACACTGCTCTATCCGCCGTCTTTTTTCTGGCCTCTTTCCAATCCATCCCTCTATTACTTAGGGACTGTCGTATGTTGTCTTCCCAACGTACTTTGGGACGTCCTCGGGGTCTGCGTCCTTGACTTTTGATCTCCCATGACCGCTTTGGTATCCGATCTTCTTCCATTCTACAGACATGGCCAAACCACTGTAGTTGGGACTGCTCCACTTGTGTCTGCAGGGGTTGAACTTCAAGACTGCTACGTATTGTCTTTTTACGGATCTTTTCCCTTTTCGTCACCTGAACCGCCTTTCTTAGGTACCTCATTTCTGAAGTTTGTAATTGCCTTTCTTGGGCTTTAGTCATTGCCCATGACTCACATCCATATGCCAGGACAGGCACATAGGTCGAGCAGTATACATCCATCTTTGTTTTCCTGCGTATTTCTCTTTTGCTGAGGAAACCTGTGTTTATTGCATGGAACAGTCTACCTGCTGCTGCCCTTCGTGCAGTTAACTCCTCTTTGATTCCTCCCCTGCTGTCTATTACCACTCCTAGATATTTAAAGTTGCTGACCTGCTCCAGTGCTCGTGTTTCCATGGTTATCTGATGTCTCTTGTCATCTCTGGCGATCACCATGGTTTTTGTTTTGGAGTTGCTGATGTGCATTCCTCTCTTCTTCAACTCTTCTTCCCAGACCTGCAAGTTGATCTGGAGATGTGCTTCGGTTTTCGTGATCAGGGCCACATCGTCTGCAAATTCTAGTTCCGATATGTAACTTGGTCTCATCTTCCAGTACCCTACTTCATACTTTTTTGTCCGTTCCTTGCAAGCTTTGATGACTTCATCCATGAGGAGTATGAAAAGGTACGGTGATAGAATGTCCCCCTGTCTTACTCCTCTAGTGGTCTTGAACTCTCCTGACTTTTGATTTGATCTCCACACATAATTTATGCATGTTTTATAGAAATTCTGTATGGCAGAGATCAGGGGTCCTGTGATGTTCTTCCTTGTCAGGCACTCCCAGAGTTTGTCCCAAGGAACTTTATCAAATGCTTTCTCCAAATTCGAAAAGCAGAGATGCATCTCTTTATCATATTAAAGAGCCTTTTCACTTAGCTGTCTGAGTGTAAAGATAAGGTCTTGAGTACTTCTGTTTGCCCTAAACCCACATTGAGTTTCATCCATATTAGGCTCTGCAAGACCTCTTAATCGCCGTTCTAGAATTCTAGAGTAGACTTTCCCAGGGACACTGAGAACGGATATACCTCTGTGAGATTTTCACATTGTCGATTGTCGCCCTTTTTAAATATTGGTATTGTCATGGCATACACGAATGAAAATAGGAAAAGCATACAGCAGATGCTTGGTGCAGGTAAAACATAATAAATTAGGGGGATAAGTTGCGGTCAAGCTAGGAAGAAAATTAAAAATAAATAATTTCGACAAAGATGTGATTAGACGTGGAATTTTGAAAATGTTTAAGATAAATGAAAAGTGTTACTCTCCCCAAACTTCTAATTCTGGTACAAACATAAAACACGTCATTGAAATCTACAAGGGATCAAGACGCCAAGCAGCGCATGAGCTGCAGTGGTCAGCGACCCATAGCTGACTGCTAGCGTCAGGACCAGCGAACCAGAGCTGCCAAGACCCTTCTACACCTCCACGCGGTGATCCTGGATAACAGGCTGCAGCAGGGCAGACTGGCTAAGGAGAAGGGATCGAAGGGGGAATGCTAACCCGGTACTCAAAATATGCTTGCTGAAGTCGGATGTGTTGGACCGAAAGGTGCAAATATCGCAGTCAGGCTGTAAACTACGACACAACGCATTCCGTTCTCTGGACTACATTCTGCTACTTAAGCCCTTTTAGAGTTTGGTAGCGGGAGATTGAGAATGAACGCATAAGAAGAGGAAGAAGAAGAAGAAGATATCTACAAAACGACTATTTGGACAACTGTAAAATTCGACAGGTTCAATGTTCGGAAATCTGCTTGCGATAGAAAGATTGTTTGTGAAAAGCCGCACCTGATTGACACCACGCCAGCAAATACATGAGGTAGGTTCGCGAATGAAGGATGGAAGGCTACGGAAACGTGTATTTGTACGTATGGTGAGTTAATGTTCACCACTTCTGGGGAAAAAGAACGGTGATCAGTTGACAAGAGACAACAACAAACAAAATTCCAGGTAGCAAAAGACAGCGCGTTATGCTAGCGCGAGCTGGGAGCCGATATAATGGGCTTGTCAATGATTCAAAAACTGCTTTTTCAAGTCAACAGACGGTAGGGATTGCCAACTGTTACAATGAATTCAATGGATACAGTTTCATGGATTGATTAAAGAAAACCCTCCTCCTCCAATCATGAAAGATGGTAATACTTAGTAATGGACAGTGTACCATATCATACTGTTGTACCAGAGTTATCGCAGCTTCTGAGACAGACAAAGAAGACAAAGATATATCACATTTACAAAATGGTTACAGAACACGGTTACACTTCTCTTCGACCCAACATTGCCATGCACAGCGTAATCTAATTGAACGTGTGTGGGCTTCAGTGAAAGGCCAAGTCTCCAAACAGAATACTACTTGTAAAGTGTACTTGTACTGAGATGTTAAAGACTTCACACCTGATGTCCTCCCAGAAACGGGCATCGAGTAGTGGAAGAAATATTAAGAGCACGTGCTCCGAGAGGAAGAATCATACTAGCCGCAAGCGTAAGATGGAGAGAAAGAATCATACTAGCCGCAAGCGTAAGATGGAGAGAAAGAATCATACTAGCCGCAAGCGTAAGATGGAGAGAAAGAATCATACTAGCCGCAAGCGTAAGATGGATTGCAGTTTCTCCAGCTGCTAACAGTTGTGAAGGTGGGATTCTCTTATAGTCGTCTTAATCGGATGACCTTGGTACGCATGCCAATCCATGTTAATGGCATCTCCCGGCAGTAGTGCACTGTAGTGATGACAGTGTTGATCCCCACCAAGTGTTGGCCAGACAGCTGTGAGACATCCTGAATCCAGGCGCACGAGCGAGGATGAGGGGCGCGGTCTCGGTGTACATCTTTCACCTGACCATGATTACTTTTCGCTCATTTGATTTTAGGCCTACTTATATTACAACGCCAGGCAACATGTGGTACAGTTTCCGTGTACAAGTACTCTCTGACTATGCTAATATATATAATAATAAAATAGACTATATTGTATATTTAAAAAAAGCCAGGAACTTGAAACCATATACGTATTTTGTTAGCGTTTTAACACTCATATTATTTGCTTCACACTCTACATATTATTATTCTGCTTATTTTTACACGCCCGTTTTTACTAATTACTGCGATTTGTTAATGCTGTTGTCGAAGGAATGTTCCCAATGGGTAGATTTACCATTTTGTGTGCATTAAAAAGGACGTTTAGTTGCGGTTTGTTGTAGCTTTACTGAAATCCCGATCGTGCTGATGAAGGTGGGCCGGGGTATTCCAAGCGGATGTGCTGTGCTTGGCCTCACCTGCGCAGTTAGGGATGTAGTGTTAGAGATTTCCATTTATTTACAAAGTCCTGAACCCGGTAATGCATACATCTTGCATTCACATTTTATCTAAATATTCGCTAGCCCATTCCTCTAGGCCAAGGTCGAACTAATGGTGACACCCGCCTAATGGTATTTACAATACCCGCCCCTGAAATCGCGAAACCCGCTTCGTACATGCTTGCACTGTATTATTAACCCTGCTCTGTTACTCTTCTTTAGCAGGGATCTTCAACCTCTTTATGTCCCAGACATCCGTTCCAGCAGATGACAGAATGTCAGTCCTCCCTTCACGAGATTGACTTGACTCAAACAATGCTCAATAAACTGAAGATAGGTGGCACTGACGAATGCACTTGTGGTACAGGGAAAATGAACGCTGAAACATCTGCTGCAAAACTGCCCGACATACGAGAACCAGAGAAAGCCCATGTGGCCATCACCAGTGGCAACACTAGACAAGCTCTATGGCAGTGTTGACAGCCTCGGGAGGACAACTGCTTTCTTCGAACAAATACAGGTTGACGTCTGACAGCGTACGAAGAAGAAGAAACAATGCTCAACCGGTGTTTCCGAAAATATATATATAATATTGAAAATGGGGAGAGAAAACTACTGTTTTGTCAGGCATAACATACTGATCGGACTATAGTAGTAATTATGATAATAATATTAATTAAAATAGAAAAAGAAGAAGATAAAGAACAAAAAGAACAAGATGAGGAATAATAATAGGAAATATCAGAAGAACAAGTAGACAAAAAGAAGAAGAAGACAATGAATAATAATTTTAACAATAAGAGGAATGATAATCTTAATAATAATTATAAGAAGAAGAAGAAATATAAGAAGAAGAAGAAGAATAAAACGAAGAACAAAAAGGTAAAGAAGAGGCTTAATAATAATAAAAGAAGAAGAAAACTAAGAAAAACAAAAAGAAGAACAAGAAGAATAAGAAGAGGAGGAAGAGGAATAATTAATAACATATACTGACCAAGACATCCACCTCATTCTCACTGGACACAGGCTGTTTTATGGCAGTCTTGCCAACTAGGTGGGGGATGTAAGTGATCCCCGTAGTAAGGATCGACAGGCAGATAAAGTCAATTATAGGACAGCCGCTTGAAGAACCTCGGTCTACTTTCATCAGCACGCTCGGGATGTGAGAAAAGCTACTACATCCCATCACCTAACACTTTTTTTCAGGACAGACAAAGGAGTAATACCTACTCATCGTGGTCATTCAACTACAACAGCAATATCGTGAAAATCTTTCAATTGTTTCTATGTTTATATACATACAGTGACTTACGTATTAGTGGATTTTAAAACGTGAACAAAAGCTTTAAAAATATAACCAATTATTTAACAGATGAAGTTCAATTCGCTCTCTCTCTCTCTCTCTCATTCTCTCGTACTCTGTTCTCCTCCCCCCATTTTAAAAGCTCTAAAAATACCACCCCCTCCCCCACACACACTGGAAATGCGCCACTGTTTGATGAGTCTTGTTTGCACAGCTAATACTTGAGCTGAGGTAACACATCTTACTAGCCCTAGATTCTGTCAGAACCAGGTTGTGGGGAGGTTCGGCGTGTGCGTGACGTTTTGAAGTACGATTTGTTTTCCCGGAAGACTGTGTGTGACTGAAATGAGAATAAGTCCACTGCCACCCCCGAGGGCATGACGTAAGAGGCGGCTTACAATGCGACCCTACACCGTCAATAATAGAAGACGCTTCAACTCACGGGATTTTGCGACCTCCGACCTTCACACTGGCCTGCTGAATATGTTGCCGATTTCTGGGTCAAATCGGAAGAACTAAAAGCAAATACCTAAAAAAATACGTAGGAAATAAGAGGTAATATTCGTTTTCTTGGGGATTAGAATGATAGTAATAATAATAATTACATTGTTAAGTTACTGCCCATCGCGAAGCGATGATGGTTTTGTCGGTTTTGTCTTAATAGTGTGACGTGTGCTGTATTTGAATTATAGTGAGGAAGAATATGCGCTGGTCATCAATCACTCTTATTCCGAGTTACCTTGGATCAGTGGTAAGACTATTGGTCGAGACGACTGGAGGTAACTCGGGATCCAGGCACCCTAGTCTTACCTCCCGTGAGACCAGGGATCGTTTGAAACTTGCGGGATTCGATCTTCACTGTTTCTGTTCATCACTGTGAGGTTAACCTCTTGACTACAGAGACCCCCAATAACAACAATAATAATAAAATAAAAACAGATAGAAGAAAAGAAATACTAATACTAACTGATAATAATTTTTTAAAAGAAATAATACAAATAAGAGCACGACAAAGAACAGGAAAAATAAAAATAATAACAGTAAGATAGTAAGTAATAATAAAAAGAACAAGAAAATGAATAATAATAATTAATAATAATAATGATTATAAACGTAATGATAAGTAGAAGAATAATAGTAATAATAAGAAGAACAAGAACATAAAGAGGAATAATAATATGAAATAGAAGAAGAAAAAGATTTATATAATAATAATAACAATATGAGGAATAATAATTTTAATAAAAAGAAGAAAAGAAGAGAAATAATAACAGGAAATAGAAGAACAAGAACAAAAATGACAACAAGAAGAAGAAAAAGAGGAAAATAAAATGAGGATGGGTAATAATAGGAGGCAAAATAATAATAGTAACAACATGAAAAAGAAGACAAAGAAGAAGAAGAGGAATACACAGAAATTAAAGAAGAAGAAGACGAAAAGAGGGATGATAATAATAGTAATAATAATAACAAGAAGAAGAAGAAGAAGAAAAAGTAGAAGAAGAAGAAAAAGAGGAGTAGGCATAATAATAATAACAATAATAATAAGAGGAATAAAAAGAGAAATAATCATTACAATAATAGCAATATGAATAATAATAAAAGGTATAATAATATAATCACAATTAGAATAATAATAATAATGGTAATAATAATAATAACAAGATGAGCTAGTACTTATCACGGAAGCAGTCACGGACGCCCAATGAAATGCTAGCAGCGCTCCATCGAGAGGGAAAGAAAGCGGGACTCGAATTGAACACGTTCAAGACGAAGGTCATGCGCAATCGATTCCCTTCCCGCGACCCAGTCTTCCTAGATGGAGGAGGACTCGACGACGTGGACGAGCCCATCTACCTTGGGCGCCTGTTCAACATGCAGAACGACTTGAGCCCAGAGTTGACAGGACGGCGTCCCGCGGGTTGGGCGGCTTTCTCTTCGATACTGGACAACATCCATAACCAGAGCCTGCGCACTTCTCTATTCAACTCCACAGTACTACCTGCAATATGCTATGAGGCTTCAACATGGTCATTCACCAAAGAGATGGAGTCCAAACTCAGAGTGACTCAGGTCTCCCTCGATAGACGCATGGTCGGCCTCACGCTTCATAGCCAGCTCGCAAAAAGTCTTCACAACTCGGACATACATGAATTGTCCCTGGCGAAAGATGCAGCTGCAGACAAGATGAAACATCGCTGGGGAGGCCACTTACTACGAATAACGGACGATCGTTGGAGCACAGTGACAGCAATATGGTACCCGAGAGATAAGAAACGACCTTGGGGACGACCACCTACACGTTGGTCCGACTACCTTGCATCCCGCAACAACATTTACGATGCCACAGATGGACGACTCATTCTCCACTGCTCCACAGTGGTCCAAGACAGAGACCGTTTGAAGAGAACTTGGGACTGGCAACTGTGTAACTACCGCTGAAGAACGGTTATCCAGTAATAACAAGGAGAGGAAGAAAAAGAAGTTTGGTGCTTAAATTGGAGATAATATTTATTCTCTGCACCTTATTCCTGCAGTCTGCTTTGAGATATCAGTTGTTTTCAAGGCCAAGCGTTTTTCATCGGTGCTCAGAAGTTCAAGCCTTGATGTAGCCTATCCGCAATAGCCCTGTATGCCCAAACAAAACCAAAAGGACTGCGGTGAAAAGGTGGTGTCTTCGCCAAAAAGGTGAACCTTTAAACTTAATGAACAACTTAGCAGTGACACAAGGAATGCATGACTGACATTGAAGGTCGATGTTCTCAAATATGTTTAATCCTTTGCTATTGTTGTATTATAACTAGTTTCTACAGTTGTTCGTGATTTACTTTGTGGTCAATTCAAGGGACTTAATCCGTTTTCGGGTTGGTCAAATTAGGATTGTTTATGTTACAACCGTCGTATTTTGGTTTTTACTAACAAAGATCGCGTCAGTGACACATTCTTGATACTGCCCCTCTTCCACCCTATACACTTTCCTTCTCACTTCCTCCTATTCTTTATATTCTTTCTATTCTAGTTGTGTAATGCTTCTTTCCTTTCCTCCATTACGAATGTTCTCTTAGTTCGTCTTGACTTTTTATTTTCCTCTATTGTAAATTATTCTCATCTCTGTACATTAGGATTAGAAGCATCTTTCAGTCTACTTTAAGGCATACATCTATAGCGTCCTGACATATTAATAACCTCCTGGAAGGGTCTGGCTAAAGTTAAGCGTCCCGTTGTATTTGCCTGGTGTCTAATCTAGGATATACGTCACTTCCTGGTCCGAGAACATATTCCACGAATGGTCACAGAAGACACGGGTGACTGTGATAACAGATCTGGTGTCAGTCATTTTAAATAGAAACAACGGTACATACAAATAGGAATACGAGAAGAAACATCATTCAAACATTTGTGTTAGCGATCTATTTTTTTTTTTGGTGGTTTTATTTAGATGTGATAAACAAGTAAATGCAATAACATAACATGCACAGTTGCAGACAAAGAAATATTGGAGACATGATTGTACTAAGTATCAGTTTAAATGTGAGATGGGTGGTCTGCTCACTTTCTCACTGTCTCTACTTCCATAACAGTAATCACGTTACCAATTTACAGCTAAATGCGCTGATGTGAATATCGATAGCAGGAATCAAAATTCAGTACATTTGCAGTGAGAAGCTACCAGTACCACTCAGCCACTGAGGCGCTCTCAGATGCAGGGAGGATGTCAAATTATTTAGAAAAAAAACCGCGGACAGTATTGACGGACATTTGCTCCCGTTATTTGTTACTAAATAAAATGTCAACAACATGTTGTCTGTTGCGAGGACATGGTAGTGTGCAGTATTCATGTGTCAGAATTATCCGTGTTTTCTTACCCTGCACATTGTGTAACTAAGCTTCGGTTGCACGTGTATTCAGAGGACCAATATTGTGTAACGAAGATTATGATCATTCCGTCATACCAAAGCTCTCCCTGGGATCCAAATAGGGCGGATTATGCTTGGTGTAGCAATCTCATCACGTTAGAGATTTACACAGACGCTTCTTTGACTAGTATATGGACTGCTCAAACAGAATTCTATCAAGAGGGATCATGACAGAAGAAGAATTTTACCACGAGAAAGAATGTATTTTTCTCAAAACATTCAATAGGTTCATTACTGGTTTGGTTTCCATTTGAATGAAATGTCGACTGAACCAAAATAAAGAAAGCGCATAAGGACATTATTATTGTCGGACAAGCTCTGCTCGTTGAGATTACAACAACATCCGGTTGACCAGTGCTATATTTAGATATCTATTAAGATGACGTCAGAAAGCGTTTGATGTACAACCAAAGTGAATTACTCTGGCTTTTAAATATTTACAAAATCAATTCTTTATCCTCTGTATATTTCTTCATCGGCATCTGATTAGCGTAGGTAGAACACTCGATTTTCACGGAAAATGTATGAGGTCCAATTACCATTACCCGTATATTCAAGTCCACGCAGCTGAAAATTGGTATTTACTTACTGTTATTGAAGGAAAGTCAGGGAGGAAAGGAACCTCACGTCATAAACAAACTGTACCTCGTAATATGAAGTTTGAAACACTTCATCCCTGACTGAAGCGTCTATCGTACGTCTATTTTTGTTCGCTTTTTAATTATTCCCTTTTTCTATCAATTAATCAATCAAATTGAAAAGCAATCAACTCCCTTTGGTTTAAAGGTCCTCAACAAATACGTTTAGCCTTCCTTTTAGGCCCAACCATGTCAGCTCCTCCCAGTTCTTTCCTGTCGTTGTGAGAGTTGTCTGCACCTCCCTTCCCCGTGTGTATTCAGGTGTACCTGTACTTCTCTTACCTTGGGGATCCCAGAACAGTGACTGTCTTATAATGCCATAAGCTGTTTTCCGTAATGTGTGTCAAATCCATCGTAATGCATTCTCTTTACGTCTAATCCCATTGGCATCTGTCCGGTCGTTTCCCACAGCTCTATATTAGCAACATAATCATACCATTTTATTCTCTCAGTTTGATCCCTGTAGTAGCGAGCGACACAAAGATGAAACCAATCATAGCACAGCCGTCTGGAGGACCCTGGTCCAACTTTATTGGCACGCTCGGAATGTGAAGAAAGCTACTGCAACTCGTCACACCGTTCTTTTCAGGATGCACAAAAAAGTAGACCTACTCATGGTGGGAATTCGAAACAAAAACAACAACAATTCCCTCAGTTCAACGTCAGCATCTATCGACGAAAGCTCAGACATTTTTAGTTGGGCTTTTCTTTGTTCCCCGAATCACAGAGCTATACAATAGGACGGACTTGACATTGAGTTGTTCCCCAAGCCAGAGAGCCATACAATAGGACGGACTTGACACTGAGTTGTTCCTTAAGTAACAGACCCATACAATAGGACGGACTTGAAACTGAGTTATTCCTCAAGTAACAGACCCATATAATAGGATGGATTTGACACTAAGTTATTCCTCAAGTAACAGACCCATATAATAGGACGGACTTGAAACTGAGTTTTTCCTCAAGTAACAGACCCATATAATAGGACGGACTTGACACTGAGTTATTCCTCAAGTAACAGACCCATATAATAGGACAGACTTGACACTGAGTTGTTCCCCAAGCCAAAGAGCCATACAATTGGACGGACTTGACGCCGAAGATGTATTTTTGTAGCGGACAAATTCCCTACCCCAATAAAAGCATCTCTCGCCTTTTTTTTAATATCTCTAACAATACAGTACACCCGACCTTGTCTATATTGCGGAAACGATATATGAATGAATCTACCTTTTGTAATACCGTGTCTCGCTGTACAATATGATTGTCTTTAGATGCTTTTCCTGTCATAATCTGTGTGCGTTCTCTCTGTACTCTCAGATCTAATTTCAGCCACCATTCAGTGAGTATATTTATTTATCTATTCCTTCTTTTTTTGCAATTTCTCTATGCTCATCGCTTTTGGTTTCTCTTTTTATTTCTCTATACTCATTGTGTCTTCCTCTATACTCATTGATCGTCCTTTATTTTTGTGGATTTATTTTCTTTCATATTAAAGTTATTTGCAATTCAACAAACTGGTTACGTCATCATGTCTGTTGATAATATGCAATTTAACGTTATCATATATACTGACGGATTTTTACTGGGTGGGGAGACATTGGGTTTCTCTGCTAGAGGGTGGGGCAAGCTTTGTCCTAGTCAGGGAGGGATAAGGTTGTTCATGAGTAGAGAGGGGTCGAGGTTGTTCCTGAGCAGAGTGGGACATATATCACAACAACCTTCAGTATGAGAATGGAAATTGAGACAGTAATGGACCTGATGTATCCATTTGAGACCTTTCTCTGACTCCTTGCTTCGGAAGGTACAGAAGGACTGGATATGGTATTAGGGGCAAGAGGACATTGAACCTTTAGTATCTCAGGTGGATCTACTCTTCTGTTCATACTGTGGGTTTGGGCAACAAAAGTGAAACAACCTGTCTTCAAAACCCCTGTGTTGGGGACATTGGAGATGAATAAGGAGGACAACAGATACAAATAGGTGGGGAATTAGTTATGTGGGGGGGGGGGCATCTTGAAGTGGATCAATTACGTCCTTCTGGCTAGTAACACTGAAATTTATGAACCGATTATACACACATTTCAAGGTTTTGAAATGATATGTGGATCCAGAAGAGATGACTGCTTGAGAAAACTGAGTAGAAGTGTGTACAGCCAGCGAGATAAGGGAACAATCAGTAAATACATATTTCGCCAATTGCTAAGAAGAACCGAGTACCCATGGCCTGCCAGAAGCAGATTGACATCGAATCAGAACAGAACAGTAACGTGTAGTAACTGTGAACCTAGTATGCCATGTGGTATTAATATTCACCTGTAAGATCATAAATAATCACTCACCTGTAAGATTCTGTTATCACTCAGTCAATACAAATGGCCTCGCCGTCTGAACTTTGGAATCGCTATAAATCAAATCTACTGCAAATAAACAACTAATATAAGGTTAGGCGCAAATAGTATTTAAGTCATTCAACAGATAAGAGCAGACACTTAAAGGTGCAGTAGTGTAATTAACTACATTATGAAAGGCTTGTAGCGGCTGTGACATTGACATCTGATTTCTTCCATTATCTCATTCATGCTTTATAAAGGCCCAGTTAGGAGGAACGTTTGTTTACATTTAAGAGTGAATAACATTAGTATGTATATGAATACTTCTTCAGGTGTAAGACTGCCACAACCAGATACTAGTGTGACATACGGAGAGTCAAAACGGCTTATTAGAGCTAGATACATGACCAATTGGGAAACAGAACATACTGGCTACACAAAAAACGATGCCTATTACCAGTTGAACGGAAGAGAGCAGGTCGTGGTCTTTAGACTTCGCACTGGCCACAATAGACTGAGGTATCACCTATTCAACAAATTGAATATAGGTGGCACTGACGAATGCACGTGTGGTACCGGGAAAATGACCGCTGAACATTTGCTGCAAAACTGCCCGACATACGAGGATCAGAGAGAGCAGATATGGCCATCACCAGTGGCAACACAAGACAAGCTCTATGGCAGTGTCGACAGCCTCAGGATGACCCCTGCTTTTTTCGAAAAAATAAAGGTCGACGTCTGACAGCGTAAGAAGAAGAAGAAGAAGAAGAGGAATACTTCTTCTTATACTCCTTCTTCTTAGATTAATTGATGCTATGATTCTAGCCCGGTGAGGTTCACGGGGGAAACTGGGCGTTTCAGATCTTCGCTGCTCTCCGCTATTCGAGCATGGCTGCTACCCCGAGCCAAATTGCCTCTCTTTGGTCTGTCTAAATGGGGCAGTCCTGCAGGATTTGTCCTGGTGTTTGCTTGTATGCTCCACAATCGTGCGTGGCTATGTTTCTGAGACGTATCCTGTTAGATGGGTCTTGAGTCTGCAATGTCCCGTTCTGAAGAAAGATCTCTGTCTGCCCATCTCTCCCACGTTTGTCTATGCTCTCTTTTTCTGGCCTGTATTCTTTGTGCTGATGTCTCCATTCAGTCCTCATGATCGTTTGAGGAGCGTCTTTGTTTCTTTATAGCTCAGTAGATGGCGAGTCTGAGTGGCGCCACTGGTGGCTTTTGCGAGCTCATCTGCTTTCTCGTATCCAAGGATCCCACAGTGAACCGAAATTCACTGTAGGACTATATCGGCTTTTTTGAGACAGCAATCCGAGACTGTATTTTATTTTAGTGTAACAGTCTATCTTGTTTGGGGCGAGATAGCTTGGAGTATGCTTCTGATGTCTGTCAGAATGACTGTTTTTCTTGTAGTTGTGTTCTGAATGATACGAATCCTCGTTGCTACATGAACAGCTGTTGCCTCAGCTCTGAAATTGATGCAGGTCTCTCCTGCTCGAATGGGTGATTTTCTATATTCCCGTTGAAGTGTGCAATGTAGATTCCACTGGCTTTCCTGGTTTCCATCACCGAGGCCGATCCATCTGTGTACACGCGTGTCCAGGAATTGCTAGGGTACTGTCTCTTGAGCTCTCGCAGAACGTGGATATTTTTTCTGTTGCTAACCGCTCACTTTTCTTCGTTATCTCTGGAACCTTCAAGATTATTTTAGACCAGTCCTGACTTCGTATTCGGTATCTATGGTTCTGTAATGAGTGTTTCGCACTTAACGATTTCGGATATGAATACTACGTGTCTTAGCAAGTCATGGTTGTCATGCACAGTAAGAATACACAACTCATGGTCACTTCAGTCCAAATACAACGTCCTATTTTTAGGAATAAATAAAATCAAAGGTTTTTTTTCCGGAACTCATTCTGACAAACTTTTACATTCAAAATTGTTTACACTTACTAACGTAGAAAGTAGAAACTATCACAGAACGACATAGTAAACAAAGAAGGGTTGTCACGATAACAAATCACCAAGTCAAATATAAATTTTCTTTTGTGAAAACATACATACCGAACAATAAAATAAAAAGTCAAGTAATATGTACATTGAAATAAAACAATGTTTCTTAATATCTGGATAGTGCCTTGCTACAAGAACGAGTTTCGTTTTCGTTGGCCAAGCATTTCTTATTGCTCAATTAGGGAATTGAGCTCTAACTCGATCCCTGTACACTTCTGGACTACGGTTTTCAATATTTTTTCGATAACGCACCCACAAGTCCTGTGTTTTATCCTGCGATACCCACAAGGCACGTATTTTATCCTGTGGCATCCAAAATTAATGTATTTTATCCTGTGGCATCCACAAATAATGTAATTTATCCTGCTGTTTCCACAAATATAGTATTTTATCCTGCTTCACCCACAATTAACGTAATTTATCTTGTGGCGCCCACAATTAATGTATTTTATCCTGTGGCACCAACAAGTCACGTATTTTATCCTGCGGCCCGCCAAACCACTTTGTCTTTAGAACTCTTCATTAAAGTAATGAAACTATGAAAAACTAAGGTGTGGGGGCAGGGATGTTGCCATGCGAATTTTAAATTTCAATATAAATTGGAAACACCGTGCGGTTGCCATGATGAGTTACCCTACGTCATAGTAGCTATATTAAGATGGTAGCCCCACGTGGGACATAACCCAATAATGAGCACCGTTATGTTATCGCTTTTTAAACAGCGAAGAGGGGACACTTTTTAAAATGCATTGACGAATAGAGGTTCGATACGATGATTCATGCCTTTCCCTCCAGCAAGTTTACTAGGGGAGTAGGAAGTGCCTATATGCTTGAGTTTGGTTACAGTAATTACCGCGTCCTTGGTGATAGAAGGAAAGAATACGTCTAGGTGCATTGACGAGAACTACGAATTTAAAAGAATCCATGCACTATGTATCCGTTGAGCGAAAATTATGTCGAACATGATCGTTGAATGCACCTTTTCGTAATCAGGAAAACAAATTAAAGTTTTCATTTGAAGCACACTCGTAAATTCTTAAAAGTAAAATGCACTATTCTAGAATTGATGAAAACGTAAAATATACAAAGCTTCAAGTTAAAGATACAACTCATAAGAGCGAGGAAACATGCATTACTGAATTCATCAAATTTAAGTGAAAGAAACGAAACGAAAACGAAACAAACCGGATGCATTCAACTTTAAAAAAGAGATACTTTGTCTTGGTTAGCTTCGTAGATCTGTTTTAATAATTGCTGTAATATTAGTCAACTGCTCTTAAATCTGTCTCTACCGTTTATAACCTTTCTCTTTTGTTGGTCGTGTTTCTGAGCGCAGGCAATCTCAAGTGCAAATGATTCACCAGTTTTGTTTTGCTTTTGCAACATGAGAACATGTCGATGTGTGCGTTGCTTTGAAATTGAAATATACGATATAAAACCGTAATAACAATATAACATAGCAAATGTACGGTACATAATGTTAGTTAAGGCATAACAGTAAAGTAAAGTTTACTGCCGTAGGGGTGTGAGTTGTTAGCGGTACCTATCTCCTCTCCATCGCCGCTTTTATTTCCCGGACAGAACCGTTACCCATTTAAGACTGGGTCGACCGGGGCGCCATTGCGGTCTGAAAAACATTACCGTCTCAACTGGGGAATGAACCCAGGACCACTCAGATGCGAAGCTAGCGCGCTAACCATTGCGCTACGCGGCTCCCTAAAGCATAAAGGCACAGTTAAATAATTATATATCTTTCGTCAACCTTGGGCACTGTCCACTGCAAAACTACTGATCTGGAACATTGTATTCTTGCCTTTTCTAGTTTTCTTGCAACATTAGATATCATAAATAACGAAATTAACTCATTACGAAAGACATGAAGGCTGCAGATGAAAATAAAATGCTCTGTACAGAAAAGACAAATAAATATAAACTCAGACGGTACTGGTCGTTGAAAGTTGATTTCATTATAAATAGATACAGCCCAGATACCACAGGTGGACAAAAAGCAAATATAGAACACCCTACGTTACGGATACCAAACCTTCGCCAGAGACACACGGCAAACGAAAGCACTTAAAAAATCATAACAACCAATTAGGAATTCACTTGACAGCTGATACAATAACCACTCTCTGGTTAATGCTAGCCACATTCAATTGTATGGAATCCATTGTTGAGTGCATTCTCATTGTGTGTGTGTGTGTGTGTATGTATGTGTGTGTGTTTTTTTTTTGGTGTGTTTTTTTAAATATATTTGCGTGTGTTCTTTGCCCCAGATGAAGTCATTGTGACCGCAACATGTGTTTCGCAAGGTTCCCGTGCCAGTGCATTAACTGATCCACATCTATCTATGTATGCAGACAAAATCACCCTCAAGCAAAATACTTCGCTTCAAAGAAAAGATGAATGTTTATATCTTATGTAGTTCAGGATTACAGTGATTTTCCAATAAAACATTTTTTGGGGGTTGCTTTTCAATGGGCACGGTTGCTAAAAAAGTATTTTTAATCATTGGAATGCCGAACTTTTAAAGGGGCGCAACAGGAAGCCAGCATGGAAAATTCCTAGCTTAAATATTCTTTCCAGTCTCGTACTGTTGGGAAACAGTGATCAACGACAGCCATCGACATGTTACTCCTGATCGACGGATTACCGGCCTTGCTGTAGTGGTTCTGAATTAGATCATTAGAATGGCATCGCTGCAGTGGTTACCGATCCTTGTGGTAGAGGCCCAGAATGAGGGCACTAGAAAGGCATCGCTTGAGTGATTAAAGTATGTAAGCGAAGGGAACTAATCAGTAGAAATGTAAACTAATAAACCAGAGATGTCTTTCATTCATTATGTGGGTTTCCAGCATATGTAGAATGGTATGAAGTTTTCAAATTGGAAACACCAACTGCATAAGAACATCACTTTGTGTCGTTTTCAGAGTAATTGACAATCAAGATCTATCTTAACTTTAGACCATAGTGCGTCAGATGTTTGTAATCTAGAATCACAATTCCATATCGTTTTTAGTTTGTCTCACATTGTTTTCTAGAGTTTATCTTGAGCTATTGCGACAGTGAAGTGTTACTGATGATAAGTAACATATCTGCTACGCAGCTATATAGCGGCGCACCCAAGAATTGTATTTGTGGATGGGGACGGGGGGACGTCCGGGTTGAGGGAAGGGGCCCTTGAATTAAATCAAAGTTATAACAGGATTTTCCTTCTCATATGTGGTCGAACGTAACGCGCATCGATTAGTTAACAGCTACAAACATCAACCGTAACTTCCTGGGACTTGCTTTCACAAGGTCAGGTGAGTTACCATCACCCGTGAATTCCTGAGACTTGCGTTCACAAGGTAAGGTGAGTTACAATCACCCGTGACTTCCTGGGACTTCCTTTCACAAGGTAAGATGAGGAGATGAGTTACCATCACCCGTGACTTCCTGAGACTTGCTTTCACAAGGTAAGATGAGGAGATGAGTTACCATCACCCGTGACTGTCTGAGACTTGCTTTCACAGGGGAAAGTGAGTTACCATCACCTGTGACTTCCTGAGACTTGCTTTCACAAGGTAAGGTGAGTTACCCTCACCCGTGACTTCCTGAGGCTTGCTTTCACAAGGGAAGGTGAGTAACCATCACCCGTGACTTCCTGAGACTTGCTGTCATAAGGTAAGGTGAGTTACCATCACCTGTGACTTCCTGAGACTTGCTTTCACAGGAAAAGGTGAGTTACCATCACCCGTGACTTCCTGATACTTGGTTTCACAATGTAAGGGGAGTTACCATCCCTAACATGTTAAATGTAACTTAGCTAAATTTGCAAAAACAAAAGAAATTGATTTTTTTTTTTTTTAGCAAGCTTTAACCTTAACCCCCCCCCTCCTCCTCCCCGCCCCTCCCTCTCTCTTCGTGGGTGCCTCCCTCTCTCTTCGTGGGTGCCTCCCTGCATCTATGGAAGACCATTTGTTTCTTGGAACCGACATTAGATTCTGGTATTTTATCAAGTTATTCATCGTTGGTATTCAGCAACAACAACAACAACAACAGTCTTACGTTTGCTTTGAATTACTTAATTGTTATGGTCTTTTGTTTATGTGGCAGAGCTGTATCGATCTGTTGCGTTATTCTGTATTTTGTCTTAACTTATCAAGATCCAATTTTCTGATATTGGCTTCTCTTAATCCTCCAATAATGATATTTTTTGTATATGTGTCTCAAATACACTGATATGATCAGTGTCAGCGCCAGCTTCTCCAATTGTTGTGTCTAACTAAAGTCAGTGTAATTGCTTGTCTCGAGTGGGAGATACTTGATCTCATGACCTCAGCGTCAGTGGAGTAGGTTGCTGGCTCTGTAAGTAAGCTCGAGGGACATGAAGCCATTTATGAAATGGAGATACAGAGTGAATCACATGTTCCTTTTGAGAAGAAAAACAACTGGAAAATCTGTAATAATAAGAATAAATAAAAGAAGTACAAGAACAAGAAGAAGATGTAGAAGAACAAGGAAAAATGAAAGCAGAACAAAAGTACGGTCTTGGTGCGGTTGAAGCTGAACGACCCCGCAGTTATTCTTCGTGAGCTCTCTGTATGCGTGTCATGGATGTTCGTAATTTCTTAAATTCACGTTCTTGGTGGAATCAGTTCCAAGCCACATTTCCTCGCAGGGACAGAAACTGTTCAGTATGCATTGAGTCTTTTGTCTATTTATTTTTAGACCAACTGCCTCGCTTGCGTTGTTGAGCTCATTTAGGCATTGCTCAGCTCCCTTGATGATGTGACTGATGATGACTATGTCATCCGCAAGCCGAAGATGGTTGAGCATTTCTCCGTCTATGGTAATACCTTTATTATCCCAATTTAGTGTTCGGAAGATTTCCTAAAGTGCTGCCGTTAATAGTTTGGGAGAGATTGTATCACTCTGCCGTGCGACAGGTTCAATTTGTATGTTAGTTGGCCGGTAAAAAAGGGGGATATTTGTAGAGCAGCCCTCGGTTATATCTGTTATAAGCCGAGTATATTGTTTTTCAATGCCTTGATTTCGTAGGGCATTTGTGACTGTAGTCACGTCAATGCTATCGAATGCTTGTTCATAGTCCACGAACACTAGGCATAGGTGCATACGCACTTCTCTTACCCTCTTCACTAGCTGGTGGAGAGTGTGGAGGTCATGAATGGTGGAGTAGCACTTCCAAACTCCCGCCTGTTCTCAATCTTATGGCTGATTCTCATCAAGTTGCTTTATTAGTTCGGAGGATCATTTGTGTCCCCATTTTTATGAAAGGGTTTGGTTTTGGAAGTTTTCCGATTGGTTAGTGATTTTACCTTCATTTAGACAGTTATTTAACAGTTACATAGCTCGCTTGCCAGTTTTTTCCACTCCCACATGAAGAACATCTACAGTGATTCCATCCAGTCCTGAGGCTTTTCCTGTTTTTAGACGATTGATTGCATGTATCGTCTCTGGCATTAGGATCTTCGGTGCTGACGTATAACCTGAATTGAGCGGCTGTTCATGAATTAGTGCTTTAGATGCGAAGAGGTCAGTGTAGAACCTCAGATATTCTTCTTCTATTTTTGTTCCGTCCATCAAGGTTTAACTATCGGGTTTGTTTAGAGCCGGCAGAAGCATTTTTGACTGTTCAAGGTCTTTTCTACATTCGATCGTAGTTTGTCTTGTCCCGGTCGCCGTGTTCAATTTATGTAGCCTATGTTGTTCATAATTTTCTTCGAGTTTGCATCTAATCATCTTGTTGATTTCACACAGTTCGATTGTATTGGTTATTCCAGTGACTTTGATTCGTCTTCTGGTTGCAAGAGTCTTTGTCAGGTTTTCTTGATTTGACTGGATCATGTGCTCGTTTGTTTTATTTTAGCCACATTGATGCAGTTATTCAGCTGACCCAGCAATTGTTCCAGGTGGCAGCTTTGGAGAGCCTGTACATTGTCAGTTCTGTTGTTGAACTTCCTCTGCTAGTCTAGCACAATCAAAAGTGGTTTGGGCCTAGGCTCGATTTTTAACATGGGGCATCTTAAAATTTATGGTTGCCCGAATTGGTCTGTGACCACTGTCAATAGTCAGCCGATGCAGAACTTTGACAATAGTAACACATTTGAGATCGTTACTTAGCACACAATCAATCGCAGTTCTAGTCCACAGTTTGGAGAGTACCAGAACCATCTTTTTCTCAAGGCTTCAGTAATTCATATAATTTTTCGATATCATCATGAGCATACCCGCTGTGGGGCATACCATGGTACGATGAGGATAGGCCCTACTCTGTTCATATACCTGCAGCCGGAGTGTAATTCGGGAACTCATAATCTCAACGGAAAGAACATTTGGTGCACGTCGTCTGTTAATAATAAAGCCAACTCCCCCAATGTGGTAGGGTCCATCCCCTGCACCAATGTGGTGGGGTCGATCCCCTGCACCAATGTGGTGGGGTCCAACCCCTGCACCAATGTGGTGGGGTCTATCCCCTGCACCAATATGGTAGGGTCCTTCCTCTGCACCAATGTGGTAGGGTCCTTCCTCTGCACCAATGTGGTAGGGTCCTTCCTCTGCACCAATGTGGTGGAGTCCATCCCCTGCACCAATGTGGTGGGGTCCATTATCTGCACCAATGTGGTGGGGTCCATCCCCTGCACCAATGTGGTGGGGTCCATCCTCTGCACCAATGTGGTGGGGTCAATCCCCTCCACCAATATGGTAGGGTCCTTCCTCTGCACCAATGTTGATCGCATTCCCGTCGTCGTACCAAGTACAGTGCGATTCGTGATGGGCGCGAGTTTTGGATAGTCCAATAATGCCACACCTATTTATTGTTTGTTGTCAGATTGACCATGATATGCTTTTGCTTGTGCATTCTAAAACCACTTTTTAGGTTGCAGGAGATGACCTGAAAATTATGTTTCATAAGCATGTTGGAGGTCGGTGCGATGTACTTATTGGTGCGAATCACAGTTGGTCGGTAGTGGAGATAAAGCAGACGTTATCGAGGTCATTTAGATTTGATTGTTGTCTATAAGTAGCGCGTGAGATCGATGTACCTGTGCAGATCCTAGTCCTGGGGGACGTGCTAATGATAACACTCAGGATCGACCTGATGCTTGGCTTAACCGTCCATTCTTTCGGAATTGGCGGTTTCCGTGTCTTGGGTTGCCTTCGTTGTTTTGTTAAAGTGACTTGTCCAATAGCGTAAGCAATCAGATCCGACGTAAATGACGTAGATATTGTTACTATCGGGTATGGCTGCCGACCTTAAAAAAAATCATTAATCCGACTTGCCTCTAAATGAGAAAAATATGCAGCAACTAAATCAACACGTTTCCAACCATCCTACACACCAGTAGCACGAGGCTTGACTCCTTATTTATATTTATAAGTCAAATGAAATCAAATTTATAACACAGTACAAACCAAACATATTATTTGTCAACCTGTCTTTGTAGAATACACAAACGTATAACGCCATCTTGGTCGCTATGTGACTATTTACTTATATATATATATATATATATATATATATATATATATATATATATATATATATATATATATATATATGTAAATGTATATATACATACATACATACATAAGGATTGGGAAGAGCTGTGAATAGAGGAGTGGTGGGTAGTGAAAGGGGTAGTGTAGGATTGAGCAGAGGGGTGGATAGATGAGTAGATAGGGGGGGGGGGGTAGAAGAGTGAGTAGAGGGTTGAATAAAGGAAGGTTAAAAGAGTGGATGAAAGGGTGGGTAGAAAAGTGGATAGGAGGGTGGGTAGAGAAGTGGGCAGAGGAGTGGGTAGAGGAGTGGGCAGAGAAATGAGTATTCGGATTGGTAGAGGCTTTTCTAGAGGAGTTGATAGAGGAGTGGGTAGAGTAGTGTGTAGAGGAGTCCGTAAAGGAGTGGGTAGAGGAGTGCGTAGAGGAGTTACCAGAGGAGTGAGTAGATGAGATGGTGGAGGAGTTGGTAGAGGAGTAGGTGCGTAGAGGAGTGGGTAGATGAGTTGGTAGAGGAGTTGATAGAGGAGTGGGCAATATGAGTTGGTAGAGGAGTGGGTGGTTAGAGGAGTGGGTGGTTAGAGGAGTAGACAGAGAAGTTGGTAGAAAAGTGAGCAGAGAAGTGAATAGAAGGGCGCGTAGATGGGTGATTTGAAAATCGGTTTCCTGACCAAAGGGGAACATGTTCAAAACCCCAGTTAAGAGTACCATTATTGTCCTGTAGTGCACTAAATAACAATAAAGTATGAAAACTGCCTGTAATGGCAGCCTTTATTCCTCAATCACGTAAGTCCCCTTTCCCTGGGCGGGCCTGAGAAATGAAACCTCCATATTATAGACAGGACCAAGTGATCAGACAATAATTTTCCTAACAATTGTCTTCTAAAGCAACTTACAGACTCGATAACTGAGTCTCATAACAAAGCTATCAGCTTCTCAAAAAGTAGTTTTTTTCCAATATAGTCTGTTAGATGTTAGAAAATATATGTGCATTATTTTCACTCTATAAACGTCGTCAGCTGAGAGCATATTATTCACCTGACACAACGTGCATTAACACTAGCATAACAGTAACACGTGAGGAACACAGACACGTCTAAGCTTATTGTTTAGATTTAATTTCGTATAGCTCACGTTACTATACGAGGAGTAGCAGAGGGATTTATTTCTTCATATCTGAATGTACATTTTTATGTGATGGTATTATGTATTATATTACTGTTTCTGTGTGTAATGCATTAACTTGTATTCACGAGTTTGACAAATATTTTATGATTCCTGTTGTACATCAGCCTAACAAATCAGAAAATACCTCAAACATACAGAAAATCTTACTATTAATATTATTTTAATTTTTTTAATAAATTGTAATGTTTTTGGTGCAATTTATACCGCTCTGATTTTATAATGTTTATAAACATAAACGTAACAAACGTAACCCGCCAACAAAATACGACGTCAACATAAATTTACAGTAGGTGTTGAGGAAATAGATCAGGTCACGTATTTTGAATATCTGAGTTCAGAATTGACAAAAAATTCGACTGCTCGAACGAAATAAGAACAAGACTTGCCATGGCAACGCAGAGACTGAACAGCCTGAAGAAATTGTGGCAGAGCACCAACAAAACGACAAAAGTGAAAGTCTTTAGAGCATGTGTTTTTCCTGTGGCAGCATATGACTGTGAATCATGGGCAAAACTTCTAGACAAAGAATCGAATCCTTCGAGTCAAAATGTTACAGAAAGATCATCAGAATACCCTGGACGGAGAAAAAGACAAATATAGACATTCGGCAAGAGTTGAACATAGAAGAGAACTGGTTTTTCAATTCCATTTTTGGCTAGAAAATTGTAATACTTTGGTCACATCAAGAGACACAACGGTCTTGAGAGAACAGTGATGGGCGGTATTGTGCCAGACAAAAGAGGCAGTGGTAGACCAAGAAGACGATAGAACCAAGATATCAAAGAATGCCTGGGTATGACTATGGCGGAGGCTGGAGTTTTGACAAGAGAACGAGTTTCTTTCAGACAGACTGTGATGGGAGCGACGTTCTATAAAGGACATGCTTAATGATGATGATGATTTTATCATCTTAAATTTATTCCTTGATGTTATTATCTGATGTGTTACGTATGACTCAATTTATCTCATATTTTTACGACTAGATTTCACAAAAATTTAGTGTTGTTTCATATTTTGGGACATTCCATTTTTTCTCTTCAATTACTTCACCTTTTCGTCCTTTTGCTGCCTTACCTTTTCCATTCCATCAACTTCCTCTAATCTGCTAATATAATTTACTTTAACAGTTATCACCATATTAATAAACAAATATTAACACGCCTCCACACTTATGTACCACGTTTCACCTCTACCCCCCCCCCTCCCTCCCCCCCCCCCCCCCCCCCCCCCATCCCCCCCAACCACTCATTTAAATGTTTGCACATTTCATAACTAGGCCTAATTGTGAATTATTTATCAATATGATGAGCAACTCTAGGTTTTTTAGTAGAACATTGATGTCGTGTATGTAAAATATAATGCATCAATTGCTCTGTGTGCTTAGAAACCTGATTTAAGTAGCGATTCATTCTAATATGAATATATGTGATGATCTGTGAATTATTTTAAGTGTCTCACAAGAATAGGAAAACATGTTGTCACTTTTCCTTCAACTCAGATACTCGCATTAAGATTCAGTTCGTTACTCCTTTCTCGACACTCAGGCTATGAAGGAGGAGACGTTAACGCCTCAAGGACCAAATGAATGAACAAGTGATTTTAATGTGGAGAATATTACCATAAGCTTCCAGAAAGAGCCACTTAATAGCTGACATCGCAATTGTTACAATCTCATACTGCTTACACATCTACATTCTATTCACCATCATCATCGTTGTTACAATCTCATACTGCTTACACATCTACATTCTATTCACCATCATCATCGTTGTTATAATCTCATACTGCTAAAACCATCTACATTCTATTCATCATCATTATTGTTATAATAATCCCATTCTGTTTACACATCTAGGGAGGAAGATTAACGTCTGGTCAGGCAAAATATACTGGCCAAGACTCTCACCTCGACTTTCTAATAGCCCTCCCTGGAAAAATGCTGTTTTCTTGGCAGCCTGGCTAAAGAGCTGAGGGATCGACGTGATCCCTGAAGTAGTGAGTGACACACCGATGAAGCCAATGATAGCACAACCGTATGGAGGACCCCAATCCACCTTCATCATTACGCTCGAGATGTGAAGAAAGCTACTGCAACCTGAAACTAAACGTCCTTTTCAGAGGCACAAAAGAGTAACCTACTCATTGTGGTCATTCACAAACAACATCACATCTACATTCGATTCATCATCATCATCATATTCTTCACTATCTTTATCATTGCCTGATCTTTCGTTTCTTGCTTATCTCAATGTTATCAAAGACTATCTTCCTCAGTTTGATCATATGTGGTCGACAGGTGCAGGTACATCGCTCATCCGTTTTGAAAGTCTTATCACGAGTTCCCATTTTTATTTCACATCATTAATTCTGTAATATCCAGTAACCTTCTCTCTCATCCGAGACACATATGGATTATTCTGATGGCTCTTTTGGAGATACATGCTTGTTATGACCTAGAAAAACTCTTAACAAGACCATTAACATTTCTGTGCTGTTAATACATTTATCAAATGAATGTTTATTTCGCAAAGTTTGGACTTAAACGGTCTAAGACTTAGGTGATTAAAATGTAGAAAAACGAATTTACAATTGTGAAAAATCTAAATTTATTACTTTTGAAAGGTCTTTTCGTCAAATATGTCAGCGTTGTTTCCCTTCAGGTGAGTCTGAGTGGCAGTATGGCTTGAGCGCTTGTGCCAAAGAGAAAGGTGTCGGGTTAGATCCCCTACGGCAACTATTTCTAATCTGCCTAGATCTAAATAAATGCCTGTATTACAGTTATAGAAGCCCAGGCGATGAAGAAGGGCACAGGTCACCTAATCATACAAATTTGAGACATAGTACAATCTAATCCAGAGTACTTCTGTTATCTTTTCTTGGACTATCAACATTCTATCCTTTTAAAGTGTACGTTCCTTATATATATATTTATATATTTCTCTATCTTGTTTTTCTCTTGTCATCTACCCGCTCTTGCCACCTACTCTCTAACACTGTATTTAGGTACTTTCCTGAAAGGGGGATTATTACAGAACAATGTTTATTCCATGGAAGTGTTAATGCCTTGAAAGTGTTTATCCCTTGAAAGTAATTATTCCCATTACAGTGGTACTTTATGAGAATTTAGGGGCAAAGAAACAAAGAAGAATTATATCTGAAGTCCCCGCGTAGAATGCAAACCCAAATGTGTGTCTCCTGATAATGATATAATTCTACTAAACGCTCTCTCATTCGTTCCTCGGGTCAGTATTTGAAATGTAAAATATTGAGTCTATTCCAAGGCATGTTATTATCACTCCTTTCTAAGAACGTGCCGAACAGGCTTTCAATGATTTGTCGTTCTCTTATATGACAGGAAATGAGAAAACTCGCTTTACCTTCACAACTGACAAACATAACCTCGCTTTACCTTCACAACTGATAAACACAAACTCACTTTACCGACACAACTGACAAACACAAACTCGCTTTACCGACACAAATGACAAACACAAACTCGCTTTACCTTTACAACTGACAAACACAAACTCCCTTTACCGACACAACCGACAAACACAAACTCACTTTACCGACACAACTGACAAACACAAACTCGCTTTACCTTTACAACGGACAAACACAAACTCACTTTACCGACACAACTGACAAACACAAACTCGCTTTACCTTCACAACTGACAAACATAAACTCGCTTTACCTTCACAACTGACAAACATAAACTCCTTTTACCGACACACCTGACAAACATTAACTCACTTTACCAACACAACTGACAAACAAAAACCCATATTACCTACGCAACCGACAAATGAAAATTCACTTTATTTTCACAACTGGCAAATGAAAACTCACTTTACCTTCACAACTGTTAAACACAAACTCACTTTACCTTCACAACTGACAAACAGAAGCTCACTTTACAATCTTCACAGCTGACAAACACAAACATTCAAATGCTGTTTTACCTTTTAGTTTAATCCAAACATTTCATGTGGGTTTGTTTCAGTCAGAGCTAGTCTCTAACATACATTTATCCTTTTAACGTCTTTGTGATTCTAAAGTTTACCATTGTCCTTAAATGTGACTTTCTGTTCTCCCATTAAACTATTTTTGAACCTTTTGTGTGTTCCAGTTATCATTATGCTTTAGTTGTACTACAGTCCTTCTCAATACCAACATCGTGTATTGCAAATGTTTATAGCTCAACACCTGGTATTTTGAATTAATGTATTGTATAATTTGCACATTAGTATCAGAGCGCTGCAAGTACAGACTTGCTTGACTGCTATTGCTCAATGTAACATATGTTCTCGTTACAATTCCCCCCTCTCCGCACCAACCCCAACATTTTCTTTATAAGGTTAGTAATTATGTTAGTAAGGTATGGTAGGTCAACAATAGATAAATATGCTAAGTTAACCGAATCCCCTAATTCCCATCTCTCTTTTGCAGCGAGGCCTATTAGTCATCTGAAAGTTCGCGTTTGTATCCTGTAATGTCTATTTATTCACATTATTTTATGTAGCTGCGTATGATTTCCGAGTGTTTGAAATGCATTAGTCTCTGCTATATTTGTTGCGACAGTATTTTGTTTAAGAAAGTCAAGCAGCTCGATTGAGGTACTCGACCAACTATCATCTACGTCGGAAAGAGACTTCAAGAAACGGCCAAATACCAGTCACTCAGTGGGCAAAGTAGTAATTCATACCTCTTATATTGTCATTGTGAGTTCTTAACCTACGGGTTAGGGGACAGATAGAAAAATACACCGGGCATAGCAAGCAAACGGAAACATTGCAACTGAAACAAAGAAAGCAACGATAGTGTATCCATATTAATCTTCATTTCTAATTAGGCAGATCACATTGTGTTCGATGCCATATAGCCATAAGCTGTTTATTTTTAAATTTGCAGTTTGCCTTTGAAAGTCGATTTGACCAAGAACTGTAATTAATGTACATCTAGGGACGTCTGTGGATGACGTTTTGGCGTCTGATAAGCGACTAATTGAAACTTGCCCTGATGATATCAAGGCTGACGTAAACAGTTGTATCTATTCTTCTGCTGTGCGTTTCTGTACAGTCGACCGTTAGAAGGCGCCGTCTCTTGTATTCCTGGATTCGATTTTTCGACTCTGAAATTGCAATTCTATGAATTGTTGAGCGTAGTTTCCGTTTTACGGGGTACTAGGTCTGGATAAGGTGTGGCACTAGGGCTTCGATCATACAAGCTTTTCCATGTTTACATTTAATCTAGCCAACCGTATCCGGCCTAAATTCTACCTTTAGTCATGCAGATTTCATTGCGAGAAGTCTTGCTGTTGGGTGCTTGTCAATACAAAAATCACTTTGATGCAGGCTTCCAAAAGGGAGACAACTGTAGTGATGATCATATACTCCGGCTGATGTGAACAAATGGACAAGAGGATGCAGAAGTATGAAGGCTAATTGCCCTGGTAGCTGCAACGCGATGTACAGCTTATGTATTTGTTATTCTCGATAAAACAAAATGCAGACTCTATAGGGATTCTTCTTCTTCTTCTTCGTACGCAGTCAGACAGTAACCATTATTTTTTCGAAAAACGCGGCGGTCGTCCTGAGGATGTCGACACTGCCATAGAGCTTGTCTTGTGGTTCCACTAATGATGGCCACATCTGCTCTCTCTGATCCTCGTATGTCGGGCAGTTCTGCAGCAGATGTTCAGCGGTCATTTTACCGGTACCACACGGGCATTCGTCGGTACCACCTATCTTCAATTTGTTGAATAGACAACGACCTGCTCTCTTCTGTTCAACTGGTAATAGGCATCGTTTTTGGTTTAACCAGTATGTTCTGTTTCCCATTTGGTCATGTATCTGGCTTTAATAAGCCGTTTTGACTCTTCGTACGTCATACTAGTATCTATTTGTGGTAGTCTTGCACCTTCTTTTGCCAGTCTGTCTGCCTCCTCGTTGCCTTGGATGTTGCAGTGTGATGGGACCCACTGTACCACTACCCTTTTTGGTGCGGACTGCTTGCATAGTTGACAGAGTACTGCTCTCAAGTCATTAAGCTCAGTGTTTTTCTGGCTTTTTAGCGCTGTGACTACGGCGAGAGCATCTGTAAGAAGGACTATATGGCTTTCATTTTCTTTGTGTGTCACCATTTCTTCCACTGCCGCCCTCAGTGCCTCTGCCTCCGCTCTGAAATTGCTTGTGTACTTACCAGTAGCGAATGACAGTGTTATTTTTCTGCCATTTGGTAGGTTCAGGAATGCTCCTGCCCCTCCGTTCTGTGTAGTGTTTGTTACAGAGCCGTTGGTGTATGCATGGGTCCAGTCCATGCTTGGGTAGTTTTTCGATATAAAGCTTAGGGTAGTATCTCTCCTTTCTTTTTCAGTCTGGCAGTTTTTGTTTCCAATACCTGGTATATTTTCTACCACCTCTGGAAATATATCCTACCTCCAGGTAGGTTTTCGTACAGTAGTGATGTGCTTTGGTGTTGTTAGTGCGTTTATGGGATCTTCGTGCATCTTTGCTTTGGCTATTTCTGCAAAGTTTCTCCGCTTTAGTTTCCCATTTCCCAAATTGTTTAGTTTCTGGTGCATTGGATGGTCAGTCAGTCTTCGGAGTTTCTCTGACTGCAGCTGGGCTCTGCAGTCTCTTTTATCGGTCATGGATTGCAGTTTTGTGATCTTTTCAAGTTCTACAATTGGCGTTGACATCATGCCTCCTGTTATAACTCTCATGGCTTGGTTTTGAAGTTTACTAACTTTATCGAAGTTCGCCTTCGCTGCTGTTGTCCATGCCGCAATGCCATACTCGAGAACTGGTCTCACTCTTCCAGTGTACAGTTTCTTTAGTATACTTTCGTCTGCTCCCCAGCTTGTGCCAGCAAGTTTCCTCAGGATTGCCATTCTTTCTCTGGCTCTCATTCGGTTTCTCTCGATCTGACTTTTCCATGTCATGCGCCGATCAAATGTGACTCCCAGATAGTTTGGGTTGTCGTTTGGCTTCAGGAATTTGCCATTTAAACTTAATTTGGTGTTTTGGGGTTTGATTGAAAGCGAGAATAGTGTACATCCTATAGGGATTAAACTCACGCTTTCTAATTACTAGACAGGCGTACATACCTTTTGGCCAACAGCCCTAACTTGTATTGTCTTTCACGCGTAAACAAAGTAAATGCGCTGTAGTGTGATATAATAGCTGATGAACAAGGAAAGTTCAAAAGTAGACTAACACAAGAGCAGCTGCAAAGGTGAACAGACATCTGTACCAAAGCAAGTCTTCAATAGTATATAAGGGCAACAGGTGTTATAAAGAATAGCACCCCGCTGAGTATCCATTAAGTTCGTCAGAGGCGATTAGAAGGTTTGGATATGGGGTCGGCTAAGCTATAAGATAATCTACTTCCCTTGACAGAAGACGAGCGACGGAGGTAAATATTCATATTTTCTTATGGCATGTTTAATAAACAACATAATAGCCAGACTGTAGTCAAATTTGGAAAGGTTTTACCAGCGAACGGGAAACAAATACAAAATATACAACATGTACAGCAGACAAACGGAAACATTGCATAACAAACAAAGGAAATAATATTAATGGTAAATATTTAATCTTTGTTATTAATGAGTCAGATCACGTTCCGTCCGTGACCAGGTAGTCAAGAGCTGTTTGATTGTAAATGTCTTATAATTTGGTTTTAACAAGATCGTCAAACAATTTACATGGTTGTATGTCTGTAAATGCAGTTTTTGTGTCTGGTAAGAGGCGATTCAAACCTCTGTCCTTATGATGGCAAGCATGTGTTACTCGTTACATCTATTCTTTTGTTATGCACGTCCGCGTAGTCGGCCCTTAGAAGGTGCCGCCTCTTGTCTTCCGCGATCTGCACTTTATTCTCTAAACTGACTTTGCGTAGAAATGGGGTAGTTTCATTCTGGTGGCGTTTCAGGCTTAATGATGATACTGTCGTGAGAGCTTTGATCCTCTAGGCTTAAGCCTTGGTGACATTAACCTACTCAGCATTTAACCTACTTTCTGCCTTTAGTGTTGCTGGTAGTCGTGAAGCTTTCATTGAGAGAAGTCTTACTGTTGTACGCTTGCCACCATCAGCATTAAAGTCAACGTTAAATCCGTCATCCGTTAACTTATACGTGCAAACTACATATTTTTATAAATAATCTCATAATGCCCTCGTGAAAACTCTACCATATAAACAAACATGCCCTGGATCGAAAACCCACCGAGATAGGACGAGTAAGTAGACCACAATCAGTGCGGAGAAGAGCGGCGTCTGACAATGACAACCATGAACGGCAGTTGCAATATGTTCACCTTGGAATGATACGTGCATTAGGGGACGTGTAAAAGTACACACATAACACACAATGATGTCCGAGATGGGGTTTAGAGACTATACTAGACAATCAGCTTTTTATTCGGTGAGGTAGCGTGTTTCATTTCTCACTGCTTTTTATTCCCTATATTTAAACCAGGTAGTTCTTTACAATTGGGTCGACTGGACCTTGTGAATGCTAGGGATCTAACCCTGTATCTTTGCTATGAGAAGCAAACACTCTACCACAATGCAACGCAGATATGCATACTAGCGTGCTATTATGTGTTCAGAAATACGTGCCATTGTAATTAATACATTATCTGAATAATTAATTGACCTATCAGCTTGAATTTTTGCATGTGCCTCTATTTTCATTACGACTTGAATGTGTCACGCAGAAATAGTATGTAGGCTGGACGGATTTGTCAAAACAGCCGTTTTCCTTGTTATATTCTCAAGGCTCGTAGTTATCGGTGTATATACAGCACGCATTTCACGGTACTTTCGTTTCTCAATAGTGCATAAAGAGCAGCAGACTTATCTTCACTTATTAAAGGGTATGAGTAAATTATTGTTCCCTATAAATGGGCATTAATGGTTATAATATCAGGATTTCTAATATGAGCTGTGTATTTGACTAATGTGTATTTGACTAATGTGTATTTGACTAATGTGTATTTGACTAATGTGTATTTGACTAATGTGTATTTGACTAATGTGTATTTGACTAATGTTGTCTTTTTGTGTCGGTGTTCCTTTTCAATTAAATATTATGTTCCTTGTTTCACGTTAAGTTTAAGCATGCAATGATTAATGTAATTTTGTTTTCTTTTAAATGCACATATAGGTAGAATTTACTCACTTCAGTCAGAATCAAATAGGTTGAAGAGATTGATGAATCGTAAACCATCTTTCTGTCAAAAAACATCTCCATTATATGGTCCTAATATTTAATGCAGAATTGTTTGTTAATGTCTGAAAAGGCAACATCTGCATTTATTTGTACATCTGATATCTTGCATGATTTGTTGTCACCTGTCTTGAGGAGTGCATGGCCGAATGTTTTCGAAGCCGATAAGGAGGGCAGGGGTTCGAATCCCGGTACGACATATGTTATTTTTCTGTTGGAGGTGACATAAACAAACATAGCCAGCACACGATGTAGTGGCCTCAGAAACTCCTCGACTACCCTAGCAATGGAAACAAGTCGTAATATCACCTACTACCTGTCATTTCACCTTTGCCCAAACTAATTCTGGAGGATTTAAATTTAATGATACGATGGCAATCTTAAACATCCATGACCATGTACTTGGCTGACTTTGTCAGTCTGAAACTTCTTTGTCGTGTGTGCATTCTTTACTAGTGACAACAAATTCAGGTTTAATGTGCTTTTCCGTAAATTGAGTGTGCTTCATCGTTAACCAAAGTTTGATCTCTTCCTAAGTACTTCCTTCTGTCGAGACCTTGCCTTTAAGTGACACTGCATTAGGGTAAGGAGCATTGTCTATTACCAGGCAGGAGGGTCTACTTCTAGACGGAGCACAGTTTTCTTAATCCGATTTTTAAATATGTGTCTTTTCATCTCGAAATGATAGTTCCGATTGTCGGTAGATTTTGAAACAAACTCGGGTTCACCATTCTTCAACGGCTCATTACGTCTGCTATCTCAATGGGATATTATCAGTCGCTTTCCTTTACTACTTAGCACACTTATCTTTATAGTTCCATCTTCACATTGCCATTGCTTTTCATTGGTCTGGTGTGCATTTATCAATTTTTCATCTATTGACACAATATCGTAATTTTCTTTATGAATTTCTTTAATTTCTTGTAAATGTTTACCTCTAAAAGCTACGAGACTTTCCACAAATGATATTTCTGCTGCTTGTATACTTGCTTTTCTACCTCGGTCTCTGAGGGACTTTACAGAAAGAGTTATGTTCTTGTGTTCAGTGTGAGATTGATATGTCGTTAAAACACAGAGGGCACGCATTGCTCTTTTTTCTGGGGTTGAAATAAGATGAGACTAACTCCTACGTTTAGCTGCGAATGAACAAATATCGATACAATTTAATTTATATGTTTTTTAGTGTAGCGAATTTAACTTTCAACCCATTTTAAATAATAAAGACACTTTATATCTTTGTTATGGGTTTACAAATTGCAAAGATACAGCATGATAAGATGCAGCACCCTAAATTTGTGCAAAATCTGGATAATTTTCAGTGCAAAAGTGAGCGTTTACGATCTTTTGGAAAAACACGTGCAATATATGGTTCCATGAATGACGCTCCCCATACATTAGTAGTAGGCTACAGTAGAACTTTTAAAATGCTCTCCACGATAGCACATTTTTTAAAACACCCCCAAATAAGCTAAAACGCACCATGATTACTCCATATGACTGAAAAAAATGTCACATGACGTCAATCTTACAAAAACTAAAAACTATCTTATCTTCTTCTTTCTTCTTTTATCCTACTGCTCTTGGCATGCGGCGTCGCAGAGAGGCGAGATGCGTAGATCTCTTGTTAGGGCCAGGTGAGAAGTTTGTGTGGTCGTCAAGTGGAGCCTCCCGAGTGTTTCAGAAACACCTTTCATCCGTCTGCGACGAGGGCGGCCCCTCGCACGAGGACTCGATACGTGCATGTGATAGGCTATTGCTGCTGGTTGATCATAATGCATCCGGACCAAGTGACCAAACCCCTTGATTTGCTGGGCTTCAATGTAGACATATGCCGAGTAGTCTGCCAGGGTCTTTGTGTGTATGACAAGGGCAAGAATATCACCACTGCCTCACAGAGAGCATGTCGTAAGAGGCGACTAACTGTGTCAGGTGCCATAACACCGGCTATGGTTCGGTGGTTTGCTTAGAGCAGCATATATGGCGCTTAAACGGCTGCGTGTCTACTTTGCTCTAGTGTTTGAGTCTACCAAGATAAACTCGTATATCAGTTAATCTCAATTCGAGAGGAGTCACAGACATTTGTCCACGTTCTAGGCTCACAAGCCAACAACATCTCCTTGCCATGACCAGGCTTGTCCCCTGGTCAAATGCACTCCTTCGAGAGAAATCGCTGGTCGCTGACATTTGGTCCACGTGCTTGGCTGATAAGCCAATGGGGCAAAGCTACCATCTGAGGGACTACGGCCGAACGCCTCTAAGCCAGAATCCCGCCCTAAATCTCAGCACCGCAGTCATGGGAGGCTACGACATGGCTGGGACCTGGGGCTCGCGTTTCAGCCCGGTCAAGCCGCAGAAATGCACCTGGTTAAATGCACTCCTGCCATGCTCTTTACCTCTGTCTGCTATCAGTCATCCGTATGGACGCAGAAGAGATGCAGTCCAGCGGACATTGCACCCCTGCCCTATTGTGACAACCTCCCAGGTGGCGGGGAATGCTAGGCGTACCATCACTGCAGATGAGCCGAGAAAATAAAGGAAGCAAAGAGATACCTCACTCACATGCACATGCTACGTTCCTGGCAGGACGTGACGATCCTGAGACACAATCACACTGGCCTGCCTCTCTTCCGGGATAGTACAAACTGGTACATAGTCCATCATATCATATCATATCATTGCCAAACCCTATAGACACGAGTGGGGAAGACTCGATAGTCCTGCAAGACAACTTCCCTAAAAGAGACAACTCTGACCAAAAACAACTGCTACCTTGCAGTTAGGCTGGGGACAGCCAAAGGCTAAGGAGGGCATCCCTACAGAAACGCCTGTTGAAATCGGATGCACTGAGCCACAGTCTCAACAAAATAAAACAGTGCAACGTAAATATCGCTGTAAACAGCGTACGATGAAGAAGAAGAAGAAGAAGTATATCGGTTAATGACCCAAAGCAGCGGAGTATTAAGCTGCCCAAGCCCAGCCCGCTAAGCAGGAAATCCTTCTCCCCGCTATATCCGGCTCATACCAGAGCTGGGATCTGCAGAAGCAGCCCCTGTAGAAGTACAGGTCGACTAAGAACTAAGAATGTAGACATTTACTGTGTTCGTTCCAACCATCTGTCTCGACGTGGTGTTTTGGATACGGTCTCGGATAGACTTGCCAACTGCACTTCGCACACAGCGCATCTCACAGATCTGAATCATTCATGTGACGTTCCAATGAGGACCACGATAGACACTGGTAACACAAAGTAAGAATGAAAAGCGTTTTGATCAACCTCCTTTTTGTTGAAAGCTGCACTCCAGGATGTTTTTAAATCGGTGCAAGCTGATAGTGGACATTGCTTGCTTCTTAATACGATGTGCTAGCTCTCTGTCCACTCTACTATCATTAGTGAAAACACTTCCCATGTACTTAAACTCTCTAACATGTTGGATATTTTTGCGGTCGCTGTGGGAGCGATAAATGCAGAGATATATTATTTTCAAGATCGGCACGTATTTCTGAACGCGCTATAAATCTAAACTCTTATTGCCATTTTAGATTTGCAACTTTTAATTTGTCATGTTCAATTTCAAACCTTCTTTAGTACTTACAGCGTCATACAAATATTATTCGTTACACCTGTGATGCTCTCCTATGTGGCAAGAACATATTCTTTTGGTATTAAGGAAACCACAAAGCATGGCTGTCATGTAAGATTGACAACATTGTACAAAAAAAGTTTCTATAGCTGGCTGGTATGCTCTGCGTCTGTTGCTCTCCGATAAATATTTAAAGACTTGTTTTTTCAGCTCTGCATATAGCCCCAGCATTGAAATCATCAACACACATCAAAAACTAATGACAGCAGCTGGCTTTCAACGAAAGCTAGCGTAAGCTGTAACAAACAGAAATATGCAGCCTAATTACCAGAGATCAACTTGAAAGTTGTATATTTAGATTATAGCGACAATCAGCGTGGCTCGTTTCCTCAACTCATCAGATTTTCCTTCTTGAGAACAACGGGATAGCAAAGTTATCCTCTCTTTATCGTTTATTGTGTCTGTAGTGATCCATTCTGTGTCGTTAATAAGCTATTTTTTCTTTAGTTATCCATTATTTAACGGTCATATGACACTGTTTCTGTATTTACCTGTGTTTTGCGTTTATGGACTAAAGTTTCTATAGGTATCCACTCTTTAGCGTTTATGAGGCATTATTTCTATAGTTAACACTCTTTATCATTTGTAGAGCATTGTTTTTATAGTTATCCACTCTTAAGCATTTTTAGAGCATTGTTTTTATAGTTATCCACTCTTTAGCATTTTTAGAGCATTGTTTTATAGTTATCCACTATTTAGCATTTTTATAGCATAGTTTTTATAGTTATCCACTCTTTAGCATTTTTAGAGCATTGTTTTATAGTTATCCACTCTTTAGCATTTTTAGAGCATTGTTTTATAGTTATCCACTCTTTAGCATTTTTAGAGCATTGTTTTATAGTTATCCACTCTTTAGCATTTTTAGAGCATTGTTTTATAGTTATCCACTCTTTAGCATTTTTAGAGCATTGTTTTATAGTTATCCACTCTTTAGCATTTTTAGAGCATTGTTTTATAGTTATCCACTCTTTAGCATTTTTAGAGCATTGTTTTATAGTTATCCACTCTTTAGCATTTTTAGAGCATTGTTTCTAAAGATAACAACCATTATCGTTTGTAAAGCATTGTTTCTAGTTATCCACTATTAACCGTTTATACGGTATTGTTTTTATAGTTATCCAGTTTATATTGTTTATATGACATTGTTTCTATAACTATCGATAATGTATTATTTATATCACATTGTTTCTATGACTATCGATAGTGTGTCGTTTATAGGACGTTGTTTCTATAAGTATCAACTCTGTATCGTATATGTTGTATTGTTTCTAAAGCTGTCCACTCTTTATTATTATTATTATTAATTTTATTATATATATATATATAATGATCTACACTCTATCATGTATTGGTTATTGTGTCTATAGCTTTATTTCTATCTCAGCCAGCTACTTCACACCCATAAATGTTTCTTGTGTACACTATAATTAGTTGGAGACTCTTCTGCCTTATATTGAAAGAAGGCTGTATTCATACATTGAATGTAAACAGTCAATATTTTTCCTTCTATACCGTTGAAGAGAAAAGGAAGTATTGCGAATATATATATATCTTAATATATATTATTGGATGAAAAGTAAAACTGTATTCCGAGAATTGATGAAAAGTAAAACTGTATTCCGAGAATTGATGAAAAGTAAAACTGTATTCCGAGAATTGATGAAAAGTAAAACTGTATTCCGAGAATTGATGAAAAGTAAAACTGTATTCCGAGAATTGATGAAAAGTAAAACTGTATTCCGAGAATTGATGAAAAGTAAAACTGTATTCCGAGAATTGATGAAAAGTAAAACTGTATTCCGAGAATTGATGAAAAGTTAAACTGTATTCCGAGAATTGATGAAAAGTAAAACTGTATTCCGAGAATTGATGAAAAGTAAAACTGTATTCCGAGAATTGATGAAAAGTAAAACTGTATTCCGAGAATTGATGAAAAGTAAAACTGTATTCCGAGAATTGATGAAAAGTAAAACTGTATTCCGAGAATTGATGAAAAGTTAAACTGTATTCCGAGAATTGATGAAAAGTAAAACTGTATTCCGAGAATTGATGAAAAGTAAAACTGTATTCCGAAAAATGCATGAGGACATTTTCTGATCGATGTTGTCCCAAGTCGGACTAGTGTCCAGACGTTTAGCTTCTTGATGGTCAAAGATGATTGAGCCCATCTGAGTAATGGCCCTCAAGAAATATCTTGCCGGTTATTGTTCTTATTTTCCTTTCAAACTTTGCGAAAGAACCCACAACCTTCTAATTATCAAACTGTCGTCTTATCCAATCAGACAGTTATAGCTTTCAGAGAAAAAAGAAAACAAACATCATGAAATATTAATTAAATGTTAAATAATGTCCCAAAGCTCAAAGTTATCAAAGCTCAACTCCGTTATTTTGCGGAGCGCTAGTCCCAAACAGTTTTATCTCAATATAAGCGGATCACATGAAAATTCTAGCTATTTTTCTTTATAGCTGTTATCAGTTTCTCTTGCATCTTTGTGTTTGCGCACTCGCGTTTCAATCTTTTATTGGTGCATTGAACACAAAACTATTGAAGATGCTAACAAAGTGTAAATATAAAGTGTTAAAATAGTTGATACACACCAGATGTTTCCGCACACTAGAACAAATACGAGATCATACAGGTACAACAACAACAACAACAATGTTCGCTTAGGCGTCTGGGGCCCGTTGCGTCGGATGAACACCACCATGTCCAGTTGTAACTGCGTGCTGCCAGGCCTCCTCAAAGGCATATGGGGAAGCCGCTACCACATGTTTCGGGGACGACCTCTCCGGCGCTTCCCGCAAGCAGGGTGGAGGCCGTTTGCACTGTTGACTGTCTTTTGAAGAATCTGGTGAGCTGGGACCTCCTTGTCCAGTCGGACAACATGACCGAACAGGGAAATGCGGCGACGTTCCAGAATACCCGAGATAGGGGGGAGATGTGTCTTTGCAGAAACGTCTACATTCCGGACTAAATCGTACCAACGAAAGCCAATGATGTGTCGTTGATTTCGCATATGGAAAGCCTCAAGTCTCGAGGTGTCGCTTCAGGTTTCAGGTCTCGGAGCCATACACGAGGACCGGGATCACGCACGACTGGTGCCCATGGAGAGCCTACTGTTCTTCCACACACGGCGGAGATCGTTTATCGCCGAAGCCGCTAGACCAATCCGCTTGTGTATGTCGGAGTTACTGCGGCAATCGGGTGCAATCGTGCTGCCGAGGTAGGAGAAATCATTGGCACCCTCTGCAGTGTGACCATTGACTACTATGTCCTGAGGCCGTTTGACAGAGCCAAGATTCTGGATTTTGATCTTTGCCCATGACATTCACAGGCCCATGTTTCGCGTAATGCTGTCCAGATTCTCAAGGGACAGCTGCAGTGCTGTACTGTCTGAGCCGAGCAGGACTATATCATCTGCGTAAACAAGGTCTGTGAAGAGAGTCTGATCTATAGTAATTCCATGTAGTTGGGTGCTGGCGCGGTGCAGGAGCCAGTCGACGGCCCGGCAGAAGAGATCTGGGGCGAGTACGCAACCCTGTCTGACACCTGTGGATGTAGAGAACCTTTCCGAGAGTGTGCCTCTGAGGCGTATTCTGGCGCCAGTGTCTGTGGGCAACTCCTTTATCAAATTTAGTAGCGGGACAGGAGTGCCAATGCCCTGCATTGCTTTCCACAGAGCGGATCTGTCCACCGAGTCAAATGCGGCCTTTAAGTCCACGTAGGCAGCGCAGAGGGAGCTAACGAATACACGGTGCAGCTCTGCTAGGAGGCGAAGCGCGAGGATGGCGTCCACCGTTGATCGACCTCGTGTAAATCCCGATTGTTCTGGGCGTCGTTTGGAGATCAGCAGTGGTTTTAGCCGAGTTAACAGCACGTGTGCGAATACCTTACCTGGTACTGATAATAAAAGGTACACAAACATGATTCTCTTTATGATTTACACATACAGAGAGAGAGAGAGAGAAAGTGATACACACAGACAGAGAGGGTGATACAGAGAGATAGAGACACACACACAGATAGAGCCACACACATACATAGATACAGAGAAAGACAGAGAGAGACATACACATAAAGAGAGTGTTACACACACAGAGAGAAATACAGAAAGAAAGAGACACACATAGATACAGAGAGAGAGATCCACACACATACACAGAGAGTGACACACACAGAGCGTGCCACAGAGAGCCACACTGAGATGGATACGGAAAGAAATACAAACATAATCACACACACACAGACACACACATCGGCACACATAGAGAGACACATACATACATAATCACACACATATACACAGAGACAGACATACACAGAGTGATACATACACAGAGAGAGACACTCAGAGAGACACAGACACATACGCACATACATACACAGCATTCACAGACACAAACACACACGGACACAAACACACAGATACAAATACACGAACATTCACACACACACACACACATACACACACACACATATACTGCCATCGATTTGACAGTTGCATTCCTGTTTAAAAATTAGGAAAACATTGCATTCTGTATTCACTCAACCAATGATGATGAACGATAGCTCACTTATTGTTTCAATGTCCAGACTGCATCTTGTCCTAGTACAACTTAACAAGTTGAATTTGGACTCCGTGCACACCAATGACACAACTGTCTGTCAGGTCGCGAGCACTGGAATACAACTAAACTGGGTATCGTGAATTCATAATTGGTTAAAATGTCAGCATATGTTCAGAGGAAATCAATATTTGTGAAATGTTTATTGACTAAAAACACATTTCAGCTCGCGAAAACTGGGAGCCACGCTACCATCCACTACGGTAGATTTGCGTTTTAACAGGTTGTGCTGTACTTGGTTAGCTAGGAGCAAAGCCTCGTCCAATGTGGAATCATTTTAGCGCTGTACAATAGAGTTACTCTAGATGCAGGAGATTTTGCTTTGTCTTATAGCCGCTGATATAACACAAGATACCCAATCTGTCTTTGTAAAGACCATATCTTGACCAAAAAAGGGTTAAACTATACATAATATTAATAGTAGAGTTGCCTCTCCGGGGCTTAAGTCTGGGCGCTGAATATGGAGACATTGGGTTGCCCAAACTGTAGGATCCCCCTGTCGGCCTCATTGGTGTAATCCAAAGGAATACAAAGCATGACAATTTGGCACCAGCTCAGTTTCAGGAGCTGCCGGAATGAGGTCACAATTTTTAAACCATCCGCCTAAGGTGTTACCACTCCGGATTTTCTGCCTAGGTTTACTCCCGCAGCCTTACTCTTCTCCCGTGGCTTCTACGAGACAGTGGAGTCGTTGCCCTCAGATGCTAGTTACTCGAGACATCCGATAATATTCTTATCGTCCTAGGACTAACTAGCACTCCGTGACAATTGTGGGTTTAAAACAGAGTTCCTCTTTCCATAGCCGAACTGCATGAACAGGCTAACCCGGGTTTAGAGTCAGACTTTACCTGTCTATGGTGTTGACGTATTAGAGATTTAATTTTACTTTTGTTAGGGGGTACGACCAGTCCTCTTGCTTGTGACTTCACTTCCCAAAGATGCGTGCACTCTTTAACAGCTAGGTAGATTGTAGCGTGACTTGAATGGGTTATGTACCGGATCAGTGTACGACAATCGCAGGTGGACTTACAGAATCGACTTGATTCCACCTCAATGCCCAAATATGTGTAGTCCCTCTCATTGACGAGAGTACCGCAGAGCCCAAACGATATAGCTCATTCTGCGGCTCTATAAATTTTCTCTGAGTTTGCCGGGTACCAATTTACAGTTGAATTTACAGAGAGAAGCAGTCATACCATGACAAAACACACGATATGCCATGTCTGTTAAATCCGTCGTGACGTGATCTAAACCTGGTACGTTGGGATCGTAAACCAAGCTCACTACCCCTAGGCCACACGCTCCTTTCTATACCTCGGATCAGAATAATTATGGGAAAAAACAGATACCAAAATAAATATAGTCGGTCAAATGTTTGAACACGTCTGCTATCTTGGAAGTATAATAATGGGGAATGGCGGATACGAATTGGAAGTCAGCAAGAAATTAGGGATAGTCATATATTGACATGTCAAATCAGTTTTCATCAACATGAGTCATATATTGACATGTCAAATCAGTTATCATCAACATGAGTCATATATTGACATGTCAAATCAGTTTTCACCAACATGAGTCATATATTGACATTTAAGCAAGTCCCTCGCAAAGTCAAAATTAGAGTGATCGGATGATGTATGTATAATCGATTCTGCTGCATGGCCTACAAACTTGGACACCGGACAAATGATTGAAGACGTAAATTTATGTCATTTAAAGAGAATCTAGAAGTATTGCTCGCATCTCGTGGAAAGAAAAGAAAAATAGAGAATTCTAGGAGGGAAAGGTGGCGCTAAGAGTATTGATGAACGAAATCAAGAGTTCGCCAGGTAAGATATTTTAGTCAAATAACAAGTAAATATTCAAAAACGACGTTTTTCAGTACAATCTTTCCAATGACCTGTGCAGTATCCGTCCAAATGTGATAGATTAACGGATCGCACTAACAGCCGATGTGTACACAACTTCAGCTCTCTATGTTATGGGAAAGTTATTTAAAATATGAGAAATAGGAGTCCGTGCAAACAAACAACTATCATGTGAAGAGAAATAAAACTTTGTTACAAGTAAATATTTAGAAAACCAGTTTTTCGGTGCAAACTTTTATTTATAGTAAGACATGTTTTTTGTGTGTTTGTTTTGGAGGGACTACCTGAGTGCGATTTTGTTTTTAAATGTTGCTAGGTTTTTTGTGTGCTTGGTTATATGTTTTTGTGTGCTGGGTTATATGTTTTTGTGTGCTATGTGTTATGTTTTTGTGTGCTGGATTTTACGTTTTTGCGTGCTAGATTTATGTTTTTGTGTGCTGCGTTTTATGTTATTGTGTGCTAGATTATATTTTTGTGTGCTGGGTTTTATGTTTTTGTGTGCTGTGTTATATGTTTTTGTGTTCTGGGTTTCAAACTATCTGGGAATCACATTTGATCGGCAAATGACATGGAAAAGTCAGATCGAGAGAAACCGAATGAGAGCCAGAGAAAGAATGGCAATCATGAGGAAACTTGCTGGCACAAACTGGGGAGCAGACGAAAGCATACTAAAGAAACTGTACACTGGAAGACTGAGACCAGTTCTCGAGTATGGCATTGCGGCACGGAAAACAGCAGCAAAGGCGAACTTCGATAAAGTTAGCAAACTTCAAAACCAAGCCATGAGAGTTATAACAGGTGGCATGAAGTCAACGCCAATTGTAGAACGTGAAAAGATTACAAAACTGCAATCCATGACCGATAGAAGAGACTGCAGAGCCCAGCTGCAGTCAGAGAAACTCCGGAGACTGACCGACCATCCAATGCACCAGAGACTAAACAATTTGGGAAATCGGAAACTAAAGCGGAGAAACTTTGCAGAAATAGCCAAAGCAAAGATGCACGAAGATCCCATAAACGCACTAACACCAAAACCCATCACTATTGTACGAAAACCTACCTGGAGGCAGGATATATTTCCAGAGGTGGTAGAAAATATACCAGGTGTTGGAAACAAAAACTGCCAGACTGAAAAAGAAAGGAGAGATACTACCCTAAGCTTTACATCAAAAAACTACCCAAGCATGGACTGGACCCATGCATACACCGACGGTTCTGTAACAAACACTACACAGAACGGAGGGGCAGGAGCATTCCTGAACCTATCAAATGGCAAAAAAAATAACACTGTCATTCGCTACTGGTAAGTATACAAGCAATTTCAGAGCGGAGGCAGAGGCACTGAGGGCGGCAGTGGAAGAAATGGTGACGCATAAAGAATATGAAAGCCATATAGTACTGCTTACAGATGCTCTCGCCGTAGTCACAGCGCTAAAAAGCCAGAAAAACACTGAGCTTAATGACTTAAGAGCAGCACTCTGCAAACTGTGCCAGCAGTCCGCACCAAAAAGGGTAGTGGTACAGTGGGTCCCATCACACTGCAACATCCAAGGCAACGAGGAGGCAGACAGACTGGCAAAAGAAGGCGCTAGACTACCACAAACAGATACTAGTATGACGTACGAAGAGTCAAAACGGCTTATTAAAGCCAGATACATGACCAAATGGGAAACCGAACATACTGGTTACACCAAAAACGATGCCTATTACCAGTTGAACCGAAGAGAACAGGTCGTTGTCTTCAGACTTCGCACTGGCCACAATAGACTGAGATACCACCTATTCAACAAATTGAAGATATGTGGTACCGACGAATGCCCGTGCGGTACCGGTAAAATGACCGCTGAACATCTGCTGCAGAACTGCCCGACATACGAGGATCAGAGAGAGCAGATGTGGCCATCACCATTGGAACTGCAAGACAAGCTCTATGGCAGTGTCGAAAGCCTCAGGATGACCGCCGATTTTTTTGAAAAAATAATGGTTTCTGTCTGACTGCGTACGAAGAAGAAGAAGAAGAAGAAGAAGTGTTCTGGGTTTTATGTTTTTGTGTGCTGGGTTTTATGTTTTTGTGTTCTGGATTTTATGTTTCTGTGTGCTGGGTTTTATGTTTTTGTGTTCTGGATTTTATGTTTTTGTGTGCTGGGTTTTATGTTTTTGTGTGCTGGGTTTGATGTATTTGTTTGCTGGGTTATATATTTTTGTGTGCTGGGTTTTATGTTTTTGTGTGTTGGGTTATATGTTTTTGTGTGCTAGGTTTTATGTTTTTGTGTGCTGGATTATATATTTTTGTGTGCTGGGTTTTATGTTTTTGTGTGCTGGATTTTATGTTTTTGCGTGCTGGGCTTTATGTTTTTGTGTGCTGGATTATACGTTTTTGTGTGCTGAATTGGTGTATTGATGTTTGTTGGTTGTTTTTTTTAAATGTATTATGGTATTGGTCAACATTCATTGCCGTCATTAATCTTCAGAAATCGTCATCGTTCTTGTCCATTTCTTCATCTGCGTCATCTTCAATGTTTACTTCGGATGGTCTGGGATTGTCCAGCCAATGGACGCGTGTTGTCGATGTCAGGAAATATGTAAAACGATGTTTTGTCGGTACAAACTTCTGAATGACCTGTTCAGGACACGTCCAAAATTGATAGATTGACAGGTCGCACTAAAAGAGGTTGTGTACACAATCGCATAAAAGGTTGCACTAAAAGAGGTTGAGTATACAATCCCAGAATAGGTCGCACTAAAAGAGGTTGTGTACACAATCCCATAACAGGTGACACTAAAAGAGGTTGTGTACACAATCCATTAACAGGTGCACTAAAAGAGGTTGTGTACACAATCCCATAACAGGTCGCACTAAAAGAGTTTGTGTACACAATCCCATAACAGGTCGCACTAAAAGAGGTTGTGTACACAATACCATAACAGGTCACACTAAAAGAGGTTGTGTACACAATACCATAACAGGTCGCACTAAAAGAGGTTGTGTACACAATACCATAACAGGTCGCACTAAAAGAGGTTGTGTACACAATCCAAGTTCCCTAGGTTATGGGAAAGTAATAATATGAGCAATCCAAGTCCACCCAAAGGTACAACTGTCAAAGGTACAACTGTCAAAGGTACAACTGTCAAAGGTACAACTGTCAAAGGTACAACTGTCATGTCAAGTTAAATAAAAGTATTTTAAAAAGACTCAGAAGTAGCGCTTTGAGTCATGGTTGACTACATGATGGTATCACCTTGGAATGTTGAATCTGAACTTGTTTTTTTAGGATCTTTCTCTTTACGGCGTTGTCGTTTCACATCTCCGTGCTGCATGTGCTATACACAGCATAATGTGACGTACAGCGCAAATCTTCATTTGGATCGGTCTGTAGGTTCGTCTCCCCAGGATTTCACACTCATGTCCAGGACCTTAATATCACGTATACACACATCTTTTAACCTCGGATGTGGTCGGCCGACAGTTTTATCGCCATCCGCTAACTGGCAATAGAGGATATATATGGTGGTGCGACCATCTTCCATGCGATGAACATTTCAAGGCATCGGAGTTTTCACTGCCTAAAGAAAATGTACATGCTTGGGAGACCAGTGTGAGGGTGCACTTCTGCATTTGTCAACCTGTCCCTCAATGTAATTCCAAGAATGGATCGCAGATGCACTAAAGGAAAGTGTTAAGTCTATACTCTTGTTTGGCATAGGTTGTCGAAGTTTCGCTACCATATATTTAATCGGTCTGACTACACAAGCATTATCCACCAGGGCCTTGGTTTTAATTGTCAGTTTCTGGGTTTCCCAAACAAGAGTTGTGGGGTTGTCTACTTCAGGGTCTAGAAAGAACTTGTTGTTGATGAGGAGTTCCAGATATCTTAATTGGTGCACACTGTCAGTTCATAATTATCGATACTAAGAGTTGGTGTAGCATCTACTTCCTGTCCAAGCACATGTGTTTTGTTGAGACATTGTCAGACCAAAATATGTGCATGATCTGTTAAGCTCTGAAGTTCATGCTTTTTGCGGGTGACAATTGCAACATTATCAGCGAAAAGCAAGTCCCTGATAGTGATCTGCCTGATCTTGGTCTTGTAACCTACTGGGAATACAGATTTCTTCATTTGCGCTACTATATACATGCAAAAGTAACCGAGCAAAGAAGATTTCGAACAATGTTGGGCCAGGACACAGCCTTGATAAATACACTTCGAATACCAAATAGTTGAAATATGCTACCATCAAATTGAACTGTTTCTTTCATGTGTTCGTTAAACCATATTATCATTCGCAGCATTTTGCTTGGGCTGCCTACTTTAGAGAGGATTTTGAATTGATCCATTTTTTGTTTCCAAAGCTACTTATATCCTTTGTTCTTCACTAGTTACACATTTTCTTTGCTAGGGGGTTTTCGGTGGCTCTTTTTCCACCCTTTGACATATTAAAAAATGTGGCTATAGGTTCTCAGGATCATAATGTCGATCACCAACTCGTACGCCATGCTGCTGTAGCACAGTCCTTTTGCATCTTCAAAACGTGGACTTGAGATGGGGTCTGTGTCAGTATGTTGTACCTAACCATGATGCCAGCTTTAGTACTCTTACTATTTATGTCTATTAATATCTCTGTTAGTAAGTTCATCTTGCCACAGTAATCGAGCAGCGGACCAGGACATAAAACGGTTAGAATACATGTTTCCGGAAACCACGGATTAGAACCACTCTATGATTGTCAATAGGAAAAACAAAAAGAGACAGTCTACACAACGCACGGCGACTGTAGGAACAAGCAGTTCTATAAAACCATTCGCCACACCGCAGATCTGAGAACAACGCAAAAACGATTCAGACATAGCTCTCATAGACACATAGGGCATAGTCAATGTGTTAGACAGAACAAGAAGCACTGTTCTCATAGACATTTAGGGCAAAATGGAGGTGCCCGACAGGATGGAAACATAGCTCTCAAAGACATAATGACAAAATAAAGGAGCCAGACGGAAATAAGACTGATGACTAAACAAACAAAATAAAGTAATCTGGTCCGAAGTAATAAAAATGTAAAGGCTCTGGTCGCCCCAAATTACTCGCAGATGCTGCAGACGCGAATATTGTGTTAAATAGGTCTCTGCACTGGGTTTCAGCGTTCATCAGGTTGGCTGATTAGCTGTCTTTATGACTACTTTACATCCAAAAATAACAACATCCAATAACAACATCCAAAAATAACAACATCCAAAAACACCATCCAAAAATAATAACATCCAAGAACAACATCCAAAAATAACAACATCCCAAAATAACAACATCCAAAAACAACATCCAAAAACAACAACATCCATGAACAACATCAAAAAACAACAATAACCATGAACAACAACATCCAAAACAAACAAGAGCATACAGAAATAACATAAAACAACATACAAAAATAACAATATGCAGAAACAACGTACAAAAACAACAGCAAACAAAAATAACATGCAAACACAGCCTTCAAAAACAACAACATACAAAAAAATAACATGCAAAAATAACAACATACAAAAAGAAAATACGAAAATAACTTTCAAGAGAACATCATACAATACCAACAACATACAGAAACAACAACATACAAAAACAACAATATTAAAAAAACAATAACATACAAAAAACAACACAAAACTAACATACAGAGTAGCAACATCCGAAAACAGCATCCAAGAACAACAACATCCAACAACAACAACACACAAAAACAACATCATACAAAAAAAAACAACAGAATGCAGAGCAACAACATCCGACAAGAATAATATTAATTTACAACAACATACAAAAACAACAAAATACAGAGCAACAACATATAAGAACAACAACATACAAATACACCATACAAGAACAATAACATCAAAGAACAACAACATACAAGAACAACAGCAACCAAGAACAACAACAACCAAGAACAATTACATGTAAAAACCACATCATTCAAGAACAACAGGAACCAAGAATAACAACATGCAAAAACAACAAAATCCAAAAACAACATACAAAATAAATAACATTTAAATCAACAACATCCAATAGCAACAACATACAAGAACAACAGTAACCAAGAACAACAACACCGTGTTGATAGCCGAAGAAGAAAAGGAGAGAACACTTGCCCCCTTTCAAACGTGTTATACAGGACGGTAATGGAGTGGTGTGTATGTAGCTATAAACATCGTCATGTAAAAGAATATCTTTAGGGACAACTACAATTGCAAATGTTAGTGCTTTAATGCATGAATGATGTACAGAAGCTAGATGTAATGGGCGCCCTGTGCTTGGTGGAGAGGGAAAAATAGTTAAGAAGAAGAATAACGCAGTTTCCTAGTTCGGCAGCAGTAGCAAAATTAGGATTAAATTAGGGAACAAAAAAAAGAGATCAATTTGCAACAAAAATAGAATGATGGGACATTACTCTGCATAGAAATGAGCAGGAACGCAGCGTGAGCAGAGATGGCGGCGCGAATCAAGTAGGAAACAGGTACTCCATACATCACATTAGTTATCCATCACTGATCGCATTTCTGGGCATCATAATGTGGATGTCTAGAGACCATCGGATGCGACCACCAACCAGCGGAAATAGGTTCTACGTCCGAAAGACTGCGGCGAAGATAACTAGGCTGGTGATTAGTCGGCTGTCAGATAGCGGAGGTCGAGGGTTGCCTCCCCTACCTATCTCAATAAGTGGTCGACAAAATATGACAATCTCATCTGCGCCATTTTCCTGCCTCATAATGTGGCGGTTATTACGGCTTTCAATGAGACTTCGAAATTGCGTTTTATTTTGCACGCGTTTTTGCTCTGTGGATACAGGAAAACTTTTTTATTGTCTACTGTTTCGAGTTTTTGAAAAGAACCAGAGAGGCATAGTAGCACAGTATTGAATAGAAAGACACCATTAAAGAAACAAAATGATAGTATTACAAGGCAATCTCTGGAATCCCTAGATTCAGAGAAGAAGACGGGAAAGGGGGGATTACACATTTTGAGGAAATAGTGATGGCCTGGAGCAAGTTGGAACGAATGCCTCAGAACAAGCAGGCTTCTTCAATATATAAGCTCCACGGGGACTTAAACATGTTTTGATTGATCGATTGATTGATTGATTGACTATTTTGAGCGTCTGAATAGCAGAGCTGGTCAGGTGAAACATGCTGATCTAGGTGAGAGCAAAGAGTAATTATGGGCAGATTAAACATACTGATCAAGGTGGGAGCAGAGTAATAATGGCAGGTGAAATTGTTCTTCTCTCACCTTGATAGATATTATCAAGGTGAGAGAAGAATAATTATGGTCAGGTGATACATACTAATCAAGGTGGCAGCAAAGCAATTATGGGGAGGTGAAACATACTGATCAAGGTGAGAGCAGAATAATTATGGTCAGGTGAAACATATTGATCAAGGTGAGAGCAGAATAATTATGGTCAGGTGAAACATACTGATCAAGGTGAGAGCAGAATAGTTATGGCCAGGTGAAACATATTGATCAAGGTGAGAGCAGAATAGTTATGGTCAGGTGAAACATATTGATCAAGGTGAGAGCAGAATAATTATGGTCAGGTGAAACATACTGATCAAGGTGAGAGCAGAATAGTTATGGCCAGGTGAAACATATTGATCAAGGTGAGAGCAGAATAATTATGGTCAGGTGAAACATATTGATCAAGGTGAGAGCAGAATAGTTATGGCCAGGTGAAACATACTGATCAAGGTGAGAGCAGAATAGTTATGGCCAGGTGAAACATATTGATCAAGGTGAGAGCAGAATAGTTATGGCCAGGTGAAACATATTGATCAAGGTGAGAGCAGAATAGTTATGGCCAGGTGAAACATATTGATCAAGGTGAGAGCAGAATAGTTATGGCCAGGTGAAACATATTGATCAAGGTGAGAGCAGAATAGTTATGGCCAGGTGAAACATATTGATCAAGGTGAGAGCAGAATAGTTATGGCCAGGTGAAACATATTGATCAAGGTGAGAGCAGAATAGTTATGGCCAGGTGAAACATATTGATCAAGGTGAGAGCAGAATAATTATGGCCAGGTGAAACATATTGATCAAGGTGAGAGCAGAATAATTATGGTCAGGTGAAACATATTGATCAAGGTGAGAGCAGAATAGTTATGGCCAGGTGAAACATACTGATCAAGGTGAGAGCAGAATAGTTATGGCCAGGTGAAACATATTGATCAAGGTGAGAGCAGAATAATTATGGTCAGGTGAAACATATTGATCAAGGTGAGAGCAGAATAGTTATGGCCAGGTGAAACATACTGATCAAGGTGAGAGCAGAATAATTATGGTCAGGTGAAACATACTGATCAAGGTGAGAGCAGAATAGTTATGGTCAGGTGAAACATATTGATCAAGGTGAGAGCAGAATAGTTATGGCCAGGTGAAACATACTGATCAAGACTCGCACCTCACGTTTTCGTTCATACATCTAGAAACAGTGTGTGTGTCACATCAGTCTGGCCAACGACACTGTAATCTAAATAAGGATGATCTTACTGATAAGCCTAGCATTGCACAACAGCCAGGAGGACCCAGTTCAAGCTCTCAAGAAAGCCTCGGGATATAAGAAAAGCCACTGTAACCAGCTACCACAGAGACGTCAAGCGTTAAATCAATTCAGCCCGAACAGCTACAAACAACACCAGCAAATGTGTCAAATGTGTCTCTCAAATACCTCCTGTAACCATTGGTGTCGTCGAACGTTGAATCAGACATATACTAGTTTCTCCTTATAACGAGCACAAAACCGAAAGAATAATTATTCAACCCTTGCTGTGAAGGATATTGACCACAGAACAGGCGCTTGAGGCTGGATGAGGCGGCATATTAAAAGGCTTGAGGTGGCAATAAATATCGTTCTTTCTAGATTTCTTTATCTCCCATCTATTCCTGCCCCACAGCGAAATGGGAATTCCAATAACTTTTTTTAGGTTGTACGTGAGATAGTGTGGTTTCGCCTGACAGTGTTCATCGTGGTCTCGCGCTATCTCTTTATTAGATATCTGTGATGTTCATACTTCATCCATTATTTGGTATATCTCTTGCGGATTTCTAAAAGCTGTGTTAGACTTACTAGTCTAGGCACGATTTGATATCATGTTAGTAATTTGGAGGGACTCTTCCACGGCAGTTGTGCGAGCATAGTTTGTTCAGGAACCTGGAATAAATATTTATTGACTGGATCCCAGCGTGGGTGTGTGTGTGTGTGAATGTGTGTGTGTAGGTGTGTGTGTGTGATGCGTTTGTGTGTATGGAAGATAGAGAGAGTGTATATATATATATATATATATATATATATATATATATATATATATATATATATATATATACTTTCAAACTTGTACCAGAATATGGGATGCTAGTCTGGGGAACAGTTTCACAATTCGACTGAAAAAAGTCAAAAATTCAAAGCCAGACAGAAGGAATCTTTACAGAAAATATGAAATTAGCACCAATATAAGAACTGAGGAAAATAACAAAGCTACAACCCATGACTGACAGAAGAGATTACAGAGTACTATAACTAGCAGAAAAATTCAAACGGCTCCCAGATCATCCAATGAATAAACGACTGGAAGAATATAAACAAAATAGACTCCAGAGAAGCAGCTTTACTCAACAAGCACAAGGCTCTCCCTCACACCCTCCACATATACAGGTTGTAATAACAGAGCCCCTAATAACAAACATCATATTTGCACCATGTGAAAGAACATGATTCACAGAGCTGATAGACAACATACCAGAAGTAGAAAAAAAACACAATAGATTGAGAATATATTCAAGGAACATTTCTGGTGATTCCGTTGCGAAGTGGTTAAGCCGTCGGCCTCGTGATCAGGTGGTGTGGGTTCGACTCCGGACTCCGCCGTCTTTTTCACGGGTGCTTGATGCGGAGTCCCCTGCATCTCGTAGTCACCCTCTAGTCGTCTTGTCCTTGACTTACCACTGGGGTCGGGCGGCTCGAGACGAGAGAGTGAGGATAAAAAGTAGCGAAGTTAATCCTTACTTGAAATAGCGATAGCAAAATTAATTATGCCGTCATCGTCTACGATGGACGGCGACCTTTGCCTTTGCCAAGGGACATTTCCAGCCACAGAATGGACGTGTGTATGCACATATGGATCAGGAATGAGATCTATGAAAAATAGAGAAGCATGTGTTTACACAAAATTAAATTATGGACAAGCAATACATATCTCAGTGGTTACTGGGAAATATTAAACATCTTCGGAACTGAAGCTCAAGCACTGAGAACAGATGCAATAACCATAGCGGAAAACAAGAGTCATATCAGAGGCAAGATAGTTTCCCTTCCCTGTCAGTCGCAACGGCCCTCAGAAACCATTAAAAAAATTGTCAATACGACTTTTCCCCAATGCTGGTGTATTCGCGAGCTTTTTCAGACTGAGAACTACAGGTCCCTTTGCAACTCATGTCTCCCCTACCTCGTGTTCTGACTATGTTTGTTTATTTCACCCCCAACAGAAAAACAACATATGCTATTACGGGATTCGAACCACTGCCCTCCTTGTCAGCAGGCAGGACTCAAAACCATTCGGCCACGCGCTCCTCGCAGAAACCATAAAAGCAAAGAATTGAACAGCCTGTCTGATGCATTCAAGAATGCTAGCTACAATTTCAACAAAGTGAAAATTCAGTTTATCGCGGCACTTAAAGATACATGAAAATGAGGAGACATATAGACTGTCAAAAGAGGAAAGCGGCAAATCTCAAACTGAAGACATAGCTTCATATAAAGAAATAAAGACAATTAAATACCAACTAACTTCAAAAAACGAATGGCACAGTTAACACCCTGAATCTGATATAGTTATAGCATACTACTTCTTGTCAAGAAGAGATCAAATGACAATATTTAAGCTGCGAACGGACCACAGCAGACTAAAAAATTGTGTTCAACAAATCACAAATTGTGAATGACGGCCTGGTTTATGAGAGAAATAGGTGCGATTATTTGTGAACGAACGAACGAAGAAGAAGAAGAAAAAGAAGAAGAAGAGGAAGAAGAAGAAGAAGAAGAAACAGAAGAAGAGGAAGAAGAAGAAGAAGAAGAAAAAGAAGAAGAAGAAGAAGGATAAGAAGAAGAAACATGTAGGTATATGCATGCTGCCGAAGCACGTTCTATTTTGTGCAAAATGTTTACTTCTTGCAGCGTACTAGACATGGGGAAGGCAGCTTGCGTATTGGAATAAGGGACTAACAGCTTAATATTTTCGATTTTCAACTGCCAAGAGTTCTTTTTCGTGCTCATCGTGTAAACGGGAGTATTTTCGTTAATCTCCAATATGACTAGGTGCTGCTCCCACCTCCATTGAGACCAGGGAAGGCTTGAAGCTTGCAAAATTCAAAAGGAACCGTTTGCTCTTTAGTTTTTTTTAGAGACAAGCTCCTATGCCTTTGAGTTATAACTACATCCTCTCTCTCTCTCTCTCTCTCTCTCTCTCTCTCTCTCTCTCTCACACACACGCACGATGACTTATATTTACTCTTTAATTAAAGCATAAGAACAACGTTACCGTTGTCCCTTTACAAAAAAACATTTATCCTATTCTTCTTGCAGTGTTAGTTCTAAAAGCAACGACTTCATATGACGAGGCCGCTAGTCCGATGGCATTCACGGCCCTATTGATTTGCATATTCCAACATGATGGGAAGGTTACAGTAGTCCTATGTTTTTTAACCGGGTACTTCTTCTTCTTCTTCTTCGTACGCAGTCAGACAGTAACCATTATTTTTTCGAAAAAAGTGGCGGTCATCCTGAGGCTCTCGCCACTGCCATAGAGCTTGTCTTGCAGTTCCACTGGTGATGGCCACATCTGCTCTCTCTGATCCTCGTATGTCGGGCAGTTCTGCAGCAGATGTTCAGTGGTCATTTTACCAGTACCGCACGGGCATTCGTCGGTACACCCTATCTTCAATTTGTTGAATAGGTGGTACCTCAGTCTGTTGTGGCCAGTGCGAAGTCTGAAGACAACGACCTGCTCTCTTCGGTTCAACTGGTAATAGGCATCGTTTTTGGTGTAACCAGTATGTTCGGTTTCCCATTTGGTCATGTATCTGGCAACCGGGTACTATTCAGGTTATATATATTTATATATATTTGTGTATGTGTTTTTGTAAACGCATACTCCTGTAAACGCAATCCAGTATGTGTATGTACGTCTCCTCCTCATATACGAATGCACAACTGAGAAAAGAACAAATGGAAATGCCATGAACCAGACGATAGTGATTCTTACCGTTACGTACGTCAAATAAATAATACAAACGAATCATGAAATATTTCTGCCTTTGTGTTTTATATTAAAAAGAAGCAGATAAGACGCATATTTTCGGAACAAATGATCGTCTTTCGTAGTTGGAGAGTCAAATTTGTGTATGTTCACCCACATAACGTAAATAAATCACAATATATATTCTCGGAGATGATAGCAAGGTCTTAAGGCCTTGCCTTTTATTACATTTGGTTACTGGATTTGTATGCCGGTATATCGTTGTGGAAAACCGTCAATATAATTGTATAGACCCACAGTTTTCATGTGATTTGTTGACCAGAAAGATGCGTCACAGAACGGTTCTTGCTGTCATACATTCTCAGTCCTAATTACATTATACATATTATATTTGTACTCATTTACGTGTATCAGAGTTTTAGATTGCATTATCTAAGCTTTGGTTTTCATTTAGTTTAGTCCAAAGTATTCTAACTTAATGATTTAGCCCTAGATAACATTATTGAGACGTTCATATTTAGTCTAGATTACATTATTTAGAATATTAGATTTTGATTAGATCCCATTGTTCAGACATAGATTTAGTCCGTATCACATTATTCAGGCATATTGATTGAATCTAGATCACATTATTCAGACTTATTGATTGTCTAGATTACATTATTCAGATTTATTGATTGTCTAGATCACATTATTCAGACTTCTTGATTGTCTAGATCACATTATTAAGACGTATTCATTGTCTACATCACATTATTCAGAATCATAAATTTTGAATAGATCACATTATTCAGACATAAGTTTGATCTAGCTCAAATAATTCAGACTTATTGATAAGTGTATATCACGTTATTCAGGCTTATTGATTAAGTCTCTTCAATATTATTCAGACATGTTGATTAAGTCTATCAAATTATTCAGGCTTATTGATTTAGTCTAGATCACATTATTGAGACATTGATTTAGTCTAGATCACATTATTCAGAGTGGTAGATTTTGATTAGATTACATTGTACAAACTTATTGATTAAATCTAGATCACTTATTTAAATTTAATGATTTAGTCTAGATTACATTATTCAGACTTGATGATTTAGTCTAGATCACATAATGCAGGCTTACTGATTTGGTCTAAATCACATGATTCAGGCTTACCGATTTGGTCTAAATCATATTATTTAGGCTTATCGATTTGGCCTATATCACATTCTTCAGACTCTCTGATTTAGCCTAGACTACATTATTCAGACTCTCTGATTTAGCCTAGACTACATTATTCAGACTCTCTGATTTAGCCTAGACTACATTATTCAGACTCTCTGATTTAGCCTAGACTACATTATTCAGACTACCTTGTATATATTTTTGATAATGATGTCTTTTAATTAGCTTACACTTGTTGTGTCCAGATCTCTTGAAAAATATCAGATTTTCCGTTAATGATTTGACCGGTATTAAGAAGGTTCGTCACTGCGCAGCACACTTTCTCATCTCTCCTGTTGACCAGTCATCGTCTCAGCTGCAGAGTAGTTAGAGTTCTTACTTTTTGTAGCAAGAATCAGGTTCGCTCTCCGCTAGCGAGACTTCCCGTTTTATCGAGCTATAAATGGGAACCTTACTTACATTTAGAGTTGAAAAGACGGCGAGGAAGGTAACTGGTTACACCAACTTGAACACCAACCATTTACAAATGATATCTTTAACACCTCTTCCATGACCACAGAGTCTGATCGGGACAAACTTAACATAGTTTTACCTGTTCATGTTTCCTGTTGACTAGTCATGTTTAAGTACTAACCAGAATAAGTCTATGATCTAACTCAAATAAGTGTTGGCGCAAAATTGCGAAGTGTCTATGTTTAATTACGGATGAACTTATGGTGCCATGCCCGTCCAAACACGACTCTTTATTTGTACGGTCAGTTCTAGAAGACGACGAAAAAAAATAAAGAGCGTTTCTATAAATTGTTCAGTATTTTAATGAGTTAACCAGACCAAGATTGGAAGAGCGTGTGAAAATTATGTTGGGAAGAGAAAAACACGTCCTGACATTCAGCGGAAACTTTTGGCTTCCTATCTGTCGGATACAGTTTCACCAGATTGTCAGAGCAGAACTTCCTTAAACAAACTCTCACAGCTGGATTGTCATTCAACTTCAAGTTGTGATTCCAACCGAATTGTGCTGTTGTATATTTCTTTATTCACGAATATGCGTTACACTTATTCCCAGCACATTCTTAATGTATACCACGGACGCTGCAAAGGATGGAATTTTTAACGGATGTTTTTAAGTTACTGTACAATTAATGTATGCTGCTTTAACGAATGTGCGAGTTATACATGGCAACGCTAACATTAAACCAACTAGTTAGCCGCCAGTTAGGCGCAACCCTGAGAGAGAAGCAATGCTGACCTTTATCAGCCCAGTGGTATATAGTTTAGTTTGTTAACATTTCTACATAGTATACAACGGAACAGGTTATATTGCTCACCTTAAGACATGTGCTAAGCAATCTTGTGACTTATATCAATAGTATGTAATTTTGTTAACTTAGACAGAAACATGTTTGGCAATATGTGTGGTTTACATCTGGACGCGCTACGTTTTATGACGTGTCTCCAATCGTCATTTATTGGGGTACAAGTAGTTAGGTTTGTCTGTTGTGTAAAATAGTTCGACACGGTATGTATGTATGTATGTATGTATGTATGTATGTATGTATGTACGTATGTACGTACGTACGTACGTCTTTCTGTCTGTCTGTCTGTCTGTCTGCCTGCCTGCCTGCTTGCCTGCCTGTCTGTATATGTCTGTGTGTTTGTGTGTGTGTGTGTGTGTGTGTGTGTGTGTGGAAAGGGGGGGGGGGGGGGAAGATCGTATATGTATGTACGAGGCGTGTTCAAATGAAACCGTAACTAACTGCACCAATGAAAATACATACGATTTATTCATGTTGACGTCATTTCTGATGTAAACAACACAAACCAATCGTCAAGGTTGCAAAATTGCATCATCCTCCGACTCATTGTTTCATCAGCAGACCGTTGAAAACATGGCGGGTGTAATAGGGAATCCGATCAGAGTTGATCAGCGAGCGGTGAATTCGGGTTCTAATAGCTAAAGGATGTCGACCAGTGATATTCAACGCCGAATGCAGGCGGTGTATTAAGCATAATATTAAAACGGGTACGAATAGTGATTAAACATTTACACAAAGTTTATTTTCGATACGTCTACGGACATTTTCTATATCTATAAAGTTATAAGTCCGTGCAGATACCAATACCTAGACATGAAGATGAGCGCATCCAAGTCAGAGAATATGACCATTAACGTAACACCGTGTCTACTCATTTTAAGTGTAAATATGATCAAATGAGGCACACGAATTCAAATATATGGGAAGTTTTTTTACAGAAGCTGGAAGGTCGGACGGAGAAATTGACATTCGATGTCAGAAAGTCTCTGAATTGACCTAGCAACTGTCAGCACTACTGAAACAAAGCAACAACTGATAAATCTTGTATTTATACAAACTGTGCTAGCAATGTCATTTATACTATCTGTGCTAGCAATGTAATTTATACTATCTGTGCTAGCAATGTCATTTATAATATTTGTGCTAGCAATATCATGTATGCTATCTGTGCTAGCAATGTCATTTATACTATCTGTACTCGCAATTGCATTTATACAAAATGTGCTAGCAATGTCCGGCTTGGTCCTAATCCAATGTACAGGAGAGAACAATAAAATATGTGAAATGAAATTTCCAAGAAAATTCATTGGTGCCACTAGAAGAGAGAGAATAAGGAATGATGAATTTATAAATATGGTGAGATTTACCTCATGTTCTCAATGTCAAGACAGAAAATACAATGGTTCAGCCATCGCATATGAATGTATCCTGATTGACTTCCGCAAAATGCTTACATTTCAATCAAATCTGACTATCAAGCATAAGAAACCTCGCCAAGCAGGCGACATATGAGAAATCTTACAAAATGTGCTTACAACAACAAACGCAACACACAGCCGAAGAAATGAGACTTAAGATACCCACTTCGCGTAACGGCACAAGTGAATGGGACAAAAAAGTCAGTAAGTAAGTATAAAGTCATCAACAAGAACATTAAACGTTTCGTATGGCTACATCTTTACAAAAACTTAGTACTACATTGTTATAAAAAAATGGAATTATAAAAAAATACTGATACGTTTTCAAATTAAGTTAAAAAATCGTTGCCGTTATAAAAATGAGAGGCTCTCAATATGACATTCATCAAGACGATATATGTGTTTGAAAACGTGATTCTGGCAGTGCTGAGCAAACTTAGGATTGGACGTTTGTTGCTCGTGTATATTTCATCAACTTGAACAGTCATTATAAAGTATAACGAAACAACCAGGCACGATTAAAACTAATACAACAGCTGCAAAGCGAGGGCTAAGACTAATGCTGATAATTTACAAGATTTGTCTTAACCCGCTGGCTGCTTCTCCTAGTCTAGTCTACAGAAACCACAATCATGGCTGCGGCGTCGATAACACGGGCAAGGGAATCCTGCGCAGGCAGAGCATCTGCACTCGCGTACTGACAGTAGGCAACTTTGAGACACCGAATGTTGCATGTGCATTTGAGGCGAAGAAAATTGTGTCGCGATTCACGAAGGACGTATGGGCTTCCGCGACAACCGGCAAGTTTCAGCTTCTCTGTGACATTCACTGAAGCCAAGAGTAATCGAAATCGTTTAGCCAGTTGATGCAACACGCAACACAATAAGGTACTCGTCCTTACGAGCAGCTGGGCGCTGACATCGGAGCCTCGCTGTAAACAACGTCAGAAAAGTATTTTTCGGACGAACAACAAAACAGCACTAAAATTTGTTGAGATCTAAAATGATTACGGTGCTCTTTGACCTTTCGTATTGAATTGCGAGACACTATTCGGCTTACTACGAAAAGTTCATTTAATGCACTATTCGACATCGAATATTCGGTGCAAACTGCATATATATATATATATATATATATATATATATATATATATATATATATATATATATATATATATATATATATACAGACACACACTTTTTCTCTGTGTAATCGCTTCATCTATGGTCATCTATAGATTAGAATATAGCTAGACCCATACACAACACTCTTTAGACGCATTTCTTAGCTTGCTAGAAAGGTTTTGATGGGCCTATTCTTTCGTTTGTCCGTACCAGGCAGAGTTCTACAACCAATCAAAACTTGTCAGTTCCACGTGTAGCTCAGGTCTTCAACACATATACGTCATGTCAACCTGTTTTGTGACATCTGTACTAGTTCTATCCATGTGACTCCAGTTTCCTTTCTGTTTGTTTCATTGTTTTCTATTCCATATTCGTTTTGGTCTGCCTTGGCTTCTCTAGCATTGGACATTCCAGAACAGAGACGGTTATAATGCATCCAGCTGGATTTCTTCTTGTTCAAGCCATCGTAGAGTTCTGCTAAGAGTTAAATAATGTTATGAACAAAATATTGTCAGCTATTGTTGTCTTTTAGAAAGTATTTTGTTCTCATTTGTGTTTACATAAACAATATAGAAAATGATTTCATTCAAATTAGCTGTCTAAACAATTTCGGTTACGAAAAATAAAATAACCCACGCAAAAAATACATAAACAATTTCATTACAATATAACCAAATATGTATTCTCTATATCCATGTTTAACCATTTTCCCGTTTTTATTCTCGTTTCAGGCTGACAATAAAACAGTGGCCATATTGCAGGCCGTAAGTATTTAGTTCAAAGTCACCTGTAGTTTAGTCATGAATCATCATAAATACCGGGATGCTTACGTTCCATTAAACACAATTAATGAACTGCGTGACATAGAAAGGTTAATAAATAAAGCATATTATCATCTGAGAATTCAGACATGTCTGCCATGACATCCAGGCAGTGTTTTCATTTACAGAGACTGCAGCTAATGTCAATCTCGAAACAGTGAGCTCTGATTTTTGCCTAAGGCGATCAGAAAAAATAGTAATGTTGCTTCAGCTCCCAAACTGAAAGCTCTTGAAAAGCGGATTGTAACCGATAGGAAACCAGGATACATACGTACTGTTGCAAACGGGGGAGGGGGGGGGGGAGAAAGTGGAATAAACTGAAGTTAAGATTGAATGTTCACTCCATAGAAATATGGAAAACATGAAATCGTCGAGTCAATATGAATTATTGAGTTTGCTGGGCTATTTAACGTGTGTTCGATATATGCTTATCATTTTGATACGTTTTTGTTGTGTTAGTCACCGCTTTCTTACGGAAGTTCCAGAAAGAACAAAGGCTGAGGCAACAAAGCCGGAATAGAAAATGTGGGCCAGAAGAGCATATTATATGTCTGCTTCACCGGACACAGATCAATTTGAATTGATCGATTAATGGATGCTGCTGTTGAATGTCCACACTGAGTAAGTTGACTCTTTTGTGTGACCTGAAAAGGGCGTCAAGTGGTGGGTTGTAGTAACTTTCCTCACATCTCGAGTGTGCTGATGAAGGTGGACCGCGGTCCTCTAGGCAGTTGTTCTATGCGTGGCTTCATCTGCGTGACGTTCACTACTACAGGGATCATCTCGATCCACTTCTCGTCTCGTTAGCCAGTTTTTATGGAACGTTGCATGGAGGAGAGACAGTGATCTTGGTCAGTGTATTGCGCCTGGCCGGACTAGAGTTTAAGTTCCCCTGATTGATGGATGGATATCAATAATAAAATAAATGTGTATGTATTTTTATACTAGGTAAAGAAAATACTACTTTCTTAGAGACAAAATACCCACAAAAAACAGCTCCCAAAAAGCATTCATCAAGTACTAAGAATGATACAACAGATTAGTGTGTATATGTAAGTGTGTATGTGTGTGTGTTTATTTTGCACGTGTATGCTTTCTTCTCTCTGTCTTTGCAGCACTATGTAGTGCAGATAGCGTTGTTTTGTCTGAGACTTTTTTGTATCCGACTTTCTTATTATTGTTGCATGTTTTCCTAATTACTCGCTGTTTGTGCGTGTGAGTATGTGTGTCTGGTTTGATAACATAGAAGATCTCATCAAACGAGGTAGATGAGTTGTCGTCCCCTTCTCCGCGGTCAAAATAAATTATTGTTTTGTCATTACAATTAAATCTCACCATTATTCTAATCTTGTTCGTGTCATCTCTCTCTGTCTCTCTCTCTCTCTCACTCTCTCTCTCCCTCTCTCTCTCTATCGACCTATCTATTTATATATTTATCTCTCGTTCTCCCTCACTCTCTCTCGTTCCTGCTCTTTCTCTTGTTCTCTCCCTTTCACCTTCTCTCTCTCTCTCTCTCTCTCTCTCTCTTTCTCTCTCTTTCTCCCTCTCTCCATCTTAAGCAATATATGGTCATATTTCTGTAGCTTTCTCACTTTCCTTTATTTTGTGTTGTTGAAAGCGTATGATGGTAGTTAATTGAGAAACTTTCCCAAATCGATCGATTTTGCCCATTGATTAGTCCTTGCAGCTTGTTTATTCTATCGTCTGTCACTAAGCCTGTTTCACTGGCAGACCTAGCTGATACGAAGAATGTGAAGAACGTATTCATCTTTTCAGAACTCCATCAACACGACTATCACCGCTGACGGCGTGATGCAAGGACACACTGGCTTTGGCTTCAAGAATGAGGAGTCTTGTCTCAACAAATTGGCTGATCAAGCCAACAGTAATGACGGTGAGTTCCTATGTTTTGTGTCGTATAGGCACAGCGAGGGGTAGGTTGGTAGATCGCTTGTGCCTCGAAAGAACGGGATCGGGTTCGTTAGCCCGTCACAACACTATCCAGTTTACCCAAAGATAAAAACGTACACCCAACCATTCCGCTAGTTTAAGAACGTCTGTAAGTCAGGAATGAATGTAGTTCCACGACCTCATCAAGATGGCGACCTTGAAAAAATATCCATAACACTTCATCCTCCGCGGCATTGTCCGTCAGTCCAGAACCTTTTCACCCCAGCCGGAGAATTGGGACCAGCACTATGGCGTCCTAAAGAAAGCCAATTCTGCATTTGTAGTGATAGCACATGCAACAATTTGTTTTGCACGATGTAACTGCTAGCCCAATGCACAACTTGCTTTAGTCGCCGCTTACGATATGCATGGGAATGCAGTGATCTATTTTTTCTTGCACAGCAAAATGCCCAGGGATCCACTCAGGGATGCGTCTCTTGTAACCAACGATAATTATATCCCCGATCACACGAGAACAAATAAAAAAAATGCACGCAAATATTAACAGTAATCGATATTGCCCAATTTATATTTATAAACTCCAAACAATTAAATATTACACGTGTCTCCCTAAAACATATACTTGTATTAATTGTTTACATCAATGGATAAAATATAAAATGGCTCACAGAATCGACTTCATTGCACCTGAATGTCCTTATATGTTTTCTGTCCCCTTCATAGCACCTGAGTGTACTTATATGTGTTATGTCCCCTTCATTGCACCAGAGTGTCCTTATATGTTTTCTGTCCCCTTCATTGCACCTGGGTGTCCCCATGTGGGTTCTGTCCCCTTCATTGCACCTGTCCCCATATGGGTTCTGTCCCCTTCATTGCACCTGAGTGTCCCCATATGGGTTCTGTCCCCTTCATTGCACCTGGGTGTCCCCATATGGGTTCTGTCCCCTTCATTGCACCTGAGTGTCCCCATATGGGTTCTGTCCCCTTCATTGCACCTGAGTGCCCCCATATGGGTTCTGTCCCCTTCATTGCACCTGAGTGTCCCCATATGGGTTCTGTCCCCTTCATTGCACCTGAGTGCCCCCATATGTGTTATGTCCCCTTCATTGCACCTGAGTGTCCTTATATGTGTTCTGTCCCCTTCATTGCACCTGAGTGTCATTATATGTGTTCTGTCCCCTTCATTGCACCTGAGTGCCCCTATATGTGTTATGTCCCTTTCATTGCACCTGAGTGCCCCTATATGTGTTCTGTGCCCGTCATTGCACCTGAGTGCCCATATATGTGTTATGTCCCCTTCATTGCACCTGAGTGTCCTTATATGTGTTATGTTACCTCCATTGCACCTGAGTGCCCCTATATGTGTTCTGTCCCCTTCATTGCACCTGAGTGCCCCTATATGTGTTCTGTCGCTTTCATTGCTGAAAGTGCCGACGAATAAGCACCTCCGTACCTACCATGATAGCTCCTAAATTTGCTCCTGATTTCGTCAAGTACCCATTTATTGATGGGTCGACTGGGAGAAGTGGTCATACCATGAAAAAACCTACAGCAAGCCAGGTCTGATCGCGACGTGATTTGAACCTGGTACATTGGGAGCGTGGCCTCTATGAGTTGGGAGCTCGCTTTACAATCCCAACCTACCAATGTTCTAATAGAGTAGCGCTAGCTTTACAATCTCAAGCTACCAATGTTCTAATAGAGTAGCGCTAGATTTACAATCCGAACCTACCAATGTTCTAATAGAGTAGCACTAGATTTACAATCCGAACCTACCAATGTTCTAATAGAGTAGCGCTAGATTTACAATCCGAACCTACCAAAGTTCTAGTCATCTAACCCTCGGTTTACAATCCCAACCTACCAATGTTCTAATAGAGTAGCGCTAGCTTTACAATCTCAAGCTACAAATGTTCTAATAGAGTAGCGCTAGATTTATAATCCGAACCTACCAATGTTCTAATAGAGTAGCGCTAGATTTACAATCCCAACCTACCAATGTTCTAGTCGAGGAGCGCCCACTTTTAAAGACCGGGCAAGTCGTGCTTTTCTTTTCATGGCATTACCGCTTGTCCCAGTCGACCTAACTGTAAATGGGTACCTGACGATGTCAGGGAATGTTTTGAAGCCGCCGCGGCAACTACTGAGTACGTTCTCTGCCGTCGGCATTTTCAGCAATGAAAGGGACTGAGTACAAATGCATAATCCTGATAATTTGGAGTTGGTACTAAGCGCCCTTTAACGTTTCCATTAGATATTACATTCTTTCAAAATGTGATTTCCATGTAAAAGAGTGTATATAATTATATTTACCACGAATTCAGCACTCTCCTGTTGCTTATTTTTGTCTTTTTTTGTTTGTTTTTTGTTTGTTTGTTTGTTTGCAGATAACTTTCGGAGAACAGCACATGTAATCAAATTTAGGATCATTTGAATCTTAGGTCTGGGAACTATATTAAGTCTATGTCTATACTTCATTGTTAATACCCGCAGTGAACGTTGATACGCACATATTAATTGTGGCAAATAGCATTAAGTCCGTTCAGGCTTTTTTAAATATCAAGGTACACTGAGTCAGCATGGAACCAAATATCCATCAACCGTATTTGAGAATATAACATCTTCAATGTGAACCTGCAAGACACTTGCATAATCGTATTTGGTGCAATAAGAGAAAGATATTTTTGGCTTGTGAGGAGTAATAATGCCATCAATATAAGTGTAACAGATGTCCCACCCACTAATAGATTTCCGACTCGCAAATTACGGAACGCAAGAGTTTCATAACTGCCACCAAGGCGTTGGAAGCTGGGTCGATTTTAGAACCTTTAGAACAATTTAAGTTTAGACCTTTGAGGTACAAATGCCAGGAGTTCAAAGGTGTAAAGCGGGACGACATGTCAAAGACGCAACAATTTTTGTCAGTGACGTTATAATCTCTCTGCTAATCAAGGCGAGCGACGACTGGCCATCAGAGTAAAAGTCATAACAGATTGACACCACTATATTTGTTGGGCGATCATCCAGATAGAGATTTGAGCAAAGGTTTTTTAAGCGTCATACCTCTACGTCTCGGACATTATGGTGAAATTTACAGTGATTGGTCAGAGATCGAGAAAGCATGTCCGCTAAGCAGGCCCAGAAACAGGAGTATTGAAAACGGTTCTTTCAGAGAGACTGTCTTACAAAGATTCATTTCATTGAAAGGCAATGCGAGTGAGCAGTCCCAGCGGTAGAGATATACAGAGATTCGAGACCATTCATTCAGGAAGAGACAGAGATACAAACGACACAAGTATGTTCCTAAATTTAAAACACTCTCTTCATTGAAAGGCGAGAAAGCGGTCAGATCTCCCGGGACCAGAGCAAAAGCAGATTATTTCCAAACTCAACGTAAAGGGAGAGCGAAAATTGTGACCATTGCCTCTCGTAGAGCCCTTCAAAAACACCTCAGGATTTGTGTAAATCTATATCGTGACACTCCTCTTACATCCATCAAGAAGACGAATTGTGAGCTGAAGTGCAGAGTAATTTAGAATAGACATAATTACAGTTAGAAGTAATTTACGTATCTAGTGATAGCGAGATACTGACCACAGGATCGAACACTGGGATGTTATGTAACGGGTCCAACATACGACATGCATTTGCACCATACGTCTGGGTAGTTTGGGCATGCAGGAGACGAGTAATCTTAAGGATACCGTTAGAGCTATGCATATGTAAATGAGTTGCTGAATCAACGATAGCGAGAGTGTGAAGGATTCGTTGAAAGTTTGTTTACCATTTTTGTTTATAAAACCATGCCATGTTTTCTGTTAAGTAAATTTAGTGTAAGCGGGTCACAGCTGTGGTAGACTCAATATGCTAACAGTAGATATAGATAATAGATGTTGTACAGGTTGGCAGTTGAGTGTGAGTTCTTCTTCTTCTTCGTTCGTTCTTAATCTCCCACTACCAAACCCTGAAGGGGCTTAAGTAGCAGAATGTAGTCCAGAGAAGGAATGCGTTACGTCGTACTTTACAGCTTGGCTGCGATATTTGCACCTTTCGGTCCAACACATCTGACTTCAGGAAGCATTTTTTTAGTACCGGGTTAGCATTACCTGTTCGATCCCTTCTCCTTAGCCAGTCTGCCCCGCTGCAGCCTGTTATCGAGGATCACCGCGTGGAGGTGTAGAAGGGTCTTGGTAGCTGTGGTTCGCTGGCCCTGACACTAGCCGTCAGCTATGGGTCGTTGAACATTGCAGCTCATGCGCTGCTCAGCATCTTGATCACGAGTGTGAGTTCTATTACACAATTACATTCAATAGTGTTGCCAGTGTCGAGAACAACAACAGTGATCAGAACAAGTCTTCTACAATAAAGGGCTTTCAACCATAAGATTCCAGAATTTCAAGAAATTTATACTTTTAATACGGCACCTTCTCATCTTGATGTTGGGATTTTTTAGACAGGTATAAAGGCGACTTGCTCTCGCAGACGCTATGTTTTCATTTCATCCCCAATCGGTTTTTACAATGTAGACCACCCTGCCACGCCTTCCCCAATAAATCTATCACAACTGGAAATGTCATTCTTTAAGTGTGTCGATGATCCAGACCTTTGAAAGTGTTAGTTAGACAAAAGTTATTTGTTGAATAAATTATTGTATTTCATGGTATGCTGTTTTTTTTTGCGTTCGCCATATTTTTGCTGCGTTGTGAGTCTAGTGGCCAAGTGCATCCAACTTCAACACACATTGGTTGTATGTTTCTTCATATATCAGTGCGAACTTGTTGTTTTGAAAATCCGAACCCGGCAAGTCTGAGGTGTGAGCCATGTCACTAACAGCTTCACCACGATTTCTTGAAGATGTGAATGGAAGGGGAAGAGGAGGGGGTGAACGTGTACGAAGATGGCTAGACGTTGGAGAAGATGCACAAGGTAAGGGAGAAGGAGATGGGTGAGATTAACTGGATGAGGGTAGAATGGTAACAGGTGGGCTAGAAGAGTAGGGTGGGATTAACTGGATGAGGGTAGAATGGTAACAGGTGGGCTAGAAGAGTAGGGTGGGATTAACTGGATGAGGGTAGAATGGTAACAGGTGGGCTAGAAGAGTAGGGTGGGATTAACTGGATGAGGGTAGAATGGTAACAGGTGGGCTAGAAGAGTAGGGTGGGATTAACTGGATGAGGGTAGAATGGTAACAGGTGGGCTAGAAGAGTAGGGTGGGATTAACTGGATGAGGGTAGAATGGTAACAGGTGGGCTAGAAGAGTAGGGTGGGATTAACTGGATGAGGGTAGAATGGTAACAGGTGGGCTAGAAGAGTAGGGTGGGATTAACTGGATGAGGGTAGAATGGTAACAGGTGGGCTAGAAGAGTAGGGTGGGATTAACTGGATGAGGGTAGAATGGTAACAGGTGGGCTAGAAGAGTAGGGTGGGATTAACTGGATGAGGGTAGAATGGTAACAGGTGGGCTAGAAGAGTAGGGTGGGATTAACTGGATGAGGGTAGAATGGTAACAGGTGGGCTAGAAGAGTAGGGTGGGATTAACTGGATGAGGGTAGAATGGTAACAGGTGGGCTAGAAGAGTAGGGTGGGATTAACTGGATGAGGGTAGAATGGTAACAGGTGGGCTAGAAGAGTAGGGTGGGATTAACTGGATGAGGGTAGAATGGTAACAGGTGGGCTAGAAGAGTAGGGTGGGATTAATTGGATGAGGGTAGAATGGTAACAGGTGGGCTAGAAGAGTAGGGTGGGATTAACTGGATGAGGGTAGAATGGTAACAGGTGGGCTAGAAGAGTAGGGTGGGATTAACTGGATGAGGGTAGAATGGTAACAGGTGGGCTAGAAGAGTAGGGTGGGATTAATTGGATGAGGGTAGAATGGTAACAGGTGGGCTAGAAGAGTAGGGTGGGATTAATTGGATGAGGGTAGAATGGTAACAGGTGGGCTAGAAGAGATGGGCAAGATTGTGGATGGGTTTTTTTGGAGGGAGAGAAGAGGTATGGATGGATAGGAAGTGATGGGTGGTTTAAGGGAGACGAGATGAGCATGGAGATCAAAGAAGAGTTGCTTGGGTTAATAAAAGAAGAGATATTAAACAACTTTTAGATGGTTTCAGTATAGTTTACACCAGTAAAGGTTAGTATATATATTTATATACATACAAGGTGTGTTCAAAGTGTATCTAACCTTTGGGCCCAAAAAATACAATTACTCACCTGGCTGTTTGAAACCCTAATCCCCATAAAAGCACTCTCTCTCTCTCTCTCTCTCTCTCTCTCTCTCTCTCTCTCTCGCTCGCTCTGGGACTTCACACACCTCTCGTAGCAGTCCCGCCATTGCTGGACGCATTTCAGGAAGGCCTCTTTTGGGAAAAGAGTACAGCTGCGTTGTACAATTTCGCATGTCTTCTCATTAATCTGGTCCCTTTCAGCCCGACCTGTTTACTTTACATATCCCTAAACTGCCACGAACCAGAACTGAACATTAGACATTCGGTTGGATTGAATCCAAATATATTTCATTTAAAGCCATCATGTGACGACGCCCTAGTAGTCTAACCAAAGACCGGATTATATTTTCTTATGTAATGGTGTTTAGACCTTGAACGGGCAATGCTGGCATTTCTGGTGCACTCTCCCGATCTAACAAACTTTTACTAATAACGTATGTCATTCCTTTCATGATTCCTTCTTGTCTGTCCACGCATCCTTGCGCACACTCGAACCAGAGCCAAATTACCACATTATGTGCCCCCCGTAGTTATAAAAATCTGTTTTTCTGTTTGTCTATCCTATTTGTACTCATTCCGTCGGCGCTATGTATAGCGCTATATATAGCTATTTATGACCACTATCCCCTAACCTTTCCCTAGCAAAAGCTGGCACAATTCAACGTAGCGCAGTGGTTAGCGCTCTGGCTTCTCATCTGAGTGGTCCTGGGTTCATTCCCCAGTTGAGGCGGTAATGTATTTTTCAGACCGCATTGGCTCCCGGGTCGACCCAGCCTTAAATGGGTACCGGTTCAGTCCGGGAAGTAAAAGCGGCAAGGGAGAGGTATGGCTACCGCCCTCATATAGCCGAGTCTTTGAAATGTAAGATCGCTAACATCTCACACCCCTACGGCAGTAAAGCAATGGGTTACTTTACTTTACTTTACGTGTGTGCATCTTTAAAAAGACTACCTTTTCTCTCCTATGTTTGCCACCATTTACCAACTGTAACATCGTCATATTGCACTATATATTGGTCTCTTTTGTTGGTGGAATTTCAAAGGACAAAAAGGCAAGTGGAGGGTCATACCTTTCCTTATTCGATGCAATATATTGTCTGTGACAAATATCAAAGCTGTCATGTTACTAATGTCCTATGCAGGCTTGCATATTTGATGTCTTCATGTCGGCCGTTGCGGAGCAAAATAATAATTCGTCCATCGTCGTCGATGAGGACTACCAACATCATCACATGTCATAACGCAACCTTGAGGTTATGTGTGCGCTCGTGACTGATCAAGAGGACCACCTACATCAGCACATGTCATAACGCAACCTTGAGGTTATGTGTGCGCTCGTGACTGATCAAGAGGACCACCAACATCAGTACATGTCATAACGCAACCTTGAGGTTATGTGTGCGCTCGTGACTGATCAAGCCAATTCCAGCCTGGTAACGTCTATGGCACGACTGGCAAACGTAATCAGCAGTTGTTTCTGCTCTTGCTTTCCTGATTACACGCCTACACTGAACTGCATGGATACGGAGACCCTCGCTGAGTTCAATGCCGTCTGTGACCGTGCTCTTCCATGTTGAGCGATTGTGAACAAGGTTCTCCCAGGTGTTAATGTCTATGTGGCAACACTTAAGGGACTCCTTCAGACTGTCCTTGAAACGCTTTTCATGACGCCCTTGTGATCGTTCTCCTTCACTCACTTCGCTATATAGGATCATCTGACATTAGGGCAAGGTAGCCAGCCCATCTCAATTGGAGTTTTTGCAGAAGTGAATGAATACTTTGCATGTTGGATCTGGACAGCACTTCAGTATATATGATATGGTCCTGCCAGCGTATATGCAATATGCGTTTCTGACAATTTATTGCGAAAATGATTTAGCCTCCTAGTGTCACCAGCGTAGACAGTCCAGCTATCACACACATAGAGCAGGGTGGGGACAAAGGCGGAACGGTAGACCTTCACCTTAGTCATTATGCTGATTCCTCGACGTTCCAATATTGTTGAGCGCATTCGGCCAAAAGCTGGGCTGGCCTTTTGCTATTCTATTAGCCAGCTCATCCGCAATAGTCACTGATCTCGACAGCGTGCTTCCGGGGTCGAAACATGTTTCAACTGCCTGTAATTTCTGTCCGTTCACTGTAACTACTGGCTGTTTATACGATATGCATGGTACCGGTTGATATATGACCTCAATTTGCTTTGTGCTAATTGTCAAGCTAAAGTTGTCACAAGCAGCGGAGAACCGGGCCATACATACTCTCCTGCATTTTCTGTTCTGGGCTACTGTTCAGAGCGCAATCATCCGCAAACAAGAATTTGCTCAGTGATTGAGCATAGAGCTAGTACTGCAGATGGCCTCACAAAGAAACATGTGTCAAAGCGTTTTGGTTTTCTTCCATGTGTGATGTATGTATCTGTTTGTTTAACATAATAAGGTTTTTAGTCTCCTGAATAACCCACTTCATTCGTCTTTTACCACGTGTTCAGGAAGAACTTAGTTGTCATATTCTTTGTTTCATATGAACCACCCTGTGAAGACTTCAAGATGTTCATGTGCTCATTATGTACACAACAATCTGTGATCTAGCGAGTGCTTCAGATTATTATTTACTTCATTCCACAGATGTTATTCATGTTGTTGTTGTTAGTTTGAGTGAACTCTTGACGACACTTCTTTGGTAGCGGGTTACGGTGTTTTTTTTTACGTCCCGAAACGTACTCGAGAAGCTAGACTTATATATTCCTTGCTGTATTGCAATATGAACCCCTAAGCAATCTCACCATAATAGCTATTACAGTGTCGATCCCAACCTCGTTGTCCAGACTGCTGTGGCATAGCATGTTTCCAGGAGCACGACCGAGGACGTGAGGCGGAGTCTTGATCAGTATGTTTCACAAGACCCAGATTACTCTTTGCTTCCCCTTTCTACTATTTTCTTAATAGGTATACATGGTCTGGAACAGAAACTGTCACATGAGATGAAATATTCAAAACATCATTATTGCTTGACTTCAGGCTCGTTAGACAGCTTGCTTCTCGCAGCAAAGGTATCCGGTCACATTCTCGGACTGGATGCGCTCTAGTCTACCCAACTGCAAATGGGTGCCTGAGTTAATTTTATTAACATACAGGAATAATGAAGGGAACTATTTCCCCATCGCCTACAAAGGCTGCTGTCTGGTATAAAGAAGTATCCAACACGTTATCCCGACAGTAATGTCTGATGTGTGACAAACCTGACCTTTTCTAGAAGTCAAAATTATAATATTTGTAATATAACAGACTCATGCTTCCCTCATGCCCACTTCAAACGTCGAGACTAAAAGTAAATAGAAAAATAACTGAGACTGCATGCGATTAAATGTTTGTGAACCAATGATGTAATGCACCAACAACTCATTGTACAAAGAAGTCAGCTTTCCTATATCGATTGCATTTACTCGTATATAGTTAACTTTGCCTTTTTAAATAGCAAAGAGCCTCATTTATCATTGCCGATTGATCAATTGACATTAACTTTTACCAACCAACCCAACATAACTTTGGAGACTTTAAGAAAAAGCACAACCTATCGACCTCCCCTATCCCTGTACATATCAACGTCCACAATTCTCTCAGTGTGTCAGTAATGTGCCAAAACAGAAACCAAGCGGCAAAAATAACATGTGCCACCAGTCGATTGACATTACAGATATAAATTCAGGCAATTTTACAGTACACTTTAAAGAATATGTACAATGTGTGTTCCCTAGCAACACAGCGAATTCCTCTGTTAGTGAACGTAAGCTCCTGGCGATGGTCCACCCGAATTGCTGCAGCAATGTTGGCGATGGCATCTTCGGAAGCAACAATATGCGCCTGACCTGGTCTCGGAAGATCTTCCGTTAACTCAAGTTCTTCTTTAAACATCGTTGTCCTGTTCTTCACTGTTGTCTTCGACACACTTTTGTCAGCATACACTGCCTGCATTCTACGATGAACGTCAACTGGTCAACATTCGTCGGCTGTTAGAAACCGAATCACCGCTCGCTGATCAACTCTGGATGGATTCCGTATCACACCCGCCATGTTTTCAACGGTCTGCTGAGGTAACTATGAGTCGGAGGATAATGAAATTTTGCAACTTTGACGGTTGGTATGTGCTGTTTACACCAGAAGTGAAATCATCATGCTTATCATACGTATGTTCACTTGTTGCAGTTAGGCCCGGTTTCATTTTAACACGCCTCGTATATATATATATATATATATATATATATATATATATATATATATATATATATATATATATATATATATATATATATGATATGATATGACATGATATGTCAGTTCAGTTCAATCCGTAACCCATCAGGTCGTTGGGGCACACATGAAGACGCTCCCAAAATCCCACGCCATCCCTCTCTGTCTGTCGCCGCCTGTCGTATCTCACCGGGACAAAGGCCTGACCACTCAGTGATGTTGTCCACCCATCTCTTCCTTGGACGTCCTTGCCCTCTCTGTCCCGGTACGGGACCAAAGAGTATCGAGTTGGTAATTCCGTTGGACCTCGCGACGTGCCCGCACCAGGCCATCTTTCGTCTTTTGATAGATGTGAACAGATCTTCAAAAGGACCAATAGCGTCTTCAACTCTCTGACGTATTTCTACGTTCGTGACACGATCTTCATATGTAACATTTATTAGTGTTCTATAGCACCTCATTTCCATTGCATGTATTCTGCCCTGGATATCTGCTGTAATGGTCCAGGTCTCGCAGGCATACATAAATATTGATAGCACCAGAGAGCCCATTAGTCTAACATTTATGTCGAGGGCGAGCTGCTTGTCTTGTCATATAGGTTTCAGCCTAGTCAGCGCCCCTGTTGTTTGTGCTATTCTTGCAATTACCTCTGGCTTCGATCCCTCTTCACTGATCAATGATCCCAGATATTTGAAACGTTTTACCACCTCAAGTTCCTGCCCATTTGCCTCTATTACAGATTTAAACCCTGCTATGTAGGGACGGCGTGGCCTAGTGGTTTAGTGGCACGGCTCACAACCTGAAGGTGCTGGGTTCGATCCCCATCACAGCCCCGGCAATTACACCGGGGAAGCAAACCCTTAGAAAATGCAGGAGGAAGCAGGCCCTTACATAAAATGCTTGCTGAAGTCGGATGCACTGGGCCGACAGGCGCAAAATAAAAACCACAATGCAACGCACACCACCTTGGGGAATTGAGAAATAAGGCGAACACAAAAAAAAAACAACAACAACCCTGCTATATTATTGGTCATGAGCTTTGTTTTATCTGCCTTTATTTCCATACCAAAACTCAGGGCCGCTCTATCCAAGCTACCAATCAACTCCTGGAGTTCCCTTTCTGTGCCTGCCAATACATCAATATCATTAGCAAATCGGAAGTTTGTGATAAGCCTGTCACCTATTTTAACCGTGCCAACATGTTCTTTTAAGGTCGTCTCCATTATTCTCCCTGTAGAGGGAACGCTGGGCGATTTGTTCCGTACGACGGTGGGTGTGAGACAGGGATGTATACTCTCCCCAACACTCTTCAATATATTCTTGGAGATAATAATGGAGACGACCTTAAAAGAACATATATATATATATATATATATATATATATATATATATATATATATATATATATATACATGTATATAATTACTACCGGAGCACTTCAATGCTGGCATTGAACAAGACAGATTTGGGACGTGGTTTCAGGTAGCAAAAAGTTGTTTGAATGTATGCCAGTCATTTGTTTTGGAGCATCTTTATATGACCAAGGGTTTTACTAGTCTCATCGCTCCATCTCATTCATGAGTGACAGAGTGAACAATTATAAGCGTAAAGTCACCAGTACCACATTTTTTTTGACATATGTTGTCAGATAGGCGTTCAACAAGGCCGGTTCATTTTTATGTGCGTGAAAAAAATGTAAAATATAAAAAACGCAAAATAATTAATTGTCCTTTTGCCAACTTCTTCCCGACGGTTCGAATTCTAAAGCCAAAAACTTTGATCTGATCGTCGCGTTTACATAAGATGTGGGTCAGACACATATTTCTTGCCGTCTAGAAGCTAGCCCAGTGTTGTCGCCCAGTTCGCTCAATTCAACAAGAAGATTATAAAACAAGCGTGATTGTACAGTATTTATGTATGTATGGATATATGTATTTATATATGTATGTATGTATGTATTTATGTCTGTGTGTATGTATTTATGTATGTATGTATTTATTTGTGTATCTATTTATGCATTTATGTATGTATTTATGTATGTGTGTATGTATTTATGTATGTATGTATAAGGATTCCGAAGCGAAGTGGTTAAGCCGTCGGCTTCATGATCAGGTGGTGTGGGTTCGACTCCGGACTACGCCGACTTTTTCACGGGTGATTGATGCGGAGTCCCCTGCATCTAGTAGCCGTCCCCTAGTTGTCTTGTCCTTGACTTTCCACTGGGGTCGGGCTGCTCGAGACTAGAGAGTGGGGATAAAAAGGAGCGCAATTAAGCTTTACTAAAACTACCTCTAGCAAATAAATTATGCCATCATCGTTTGCGATAGACGGCGGCCTTTGCCTTTTCCTTTGCTTTTGCCTTCATGTATGTATGTATGTGTGTATGTATGTATGTGTGTATGTATGTATGTGTGTATGTATGTATGTGTGTATGTATGTATGTGTGTCTGTATGTATGTGTGTATGTGTGTATGTATGTATGTGTGTATGTATGTATGTGTGTGTGTAAATGTGTATGTGTATGCATAAAAGCATATATACACACGTATACATACACACACACGATCCGAATTACTGCACACCGAGTCGCATATTGGGGTTATGGTGTTAGGCCAATATTATCTTGACCAACTGCACACAAATTGTGACGTGGTCAACATCACGTCCGCCGCCATTATTACCCAGGTGGCAATTCACTCTGACTCTGTCTGTCACTCTCTCTCTCTCTCTTTCTCTCTCGCTCTCGCTATGTATTTGTATGAGATAGAGAGAAAGAGAGATAGAGAGATAAAGATAAATATATAAATATATATGCATACATACATACACATACACATATAAATTCCATTATATCTCAAACCATATATGTGTATGTGTGTGTTTGAATGTGTGTGTGTGTATGTTTGTGTATACGTGTATGTGTGTGTATATGTGTGTGATCATACTCCATAATTAACGGATAATAAATGAAATTGTTTATGCACATGATGCCTTTTCTTTGTTCAAATCGTCTTCTTCTTTACCCTATATAGCCTATCATCTTTTCAGTAAGTCTGTATGTAAGTACTTACATGGGTTCCTGCAGTTGTTACTTCACAAGCAATTTCTTTTTCTATTCCCAGGTTTCTCCATTCACAACCCTATTTGGTATCCTCTCGCGACATGTTAGAACGATGAAAGCAACGTTTTCTTACCACGTTTGCCCCAGAGAAAAGGCTCTGATATAATTTACTTGTATAACGATTCCTTTATTTTTATTTAACAGCGTTCAAGAATTGTATTTTCCTCATTCTTCTATTCTTCGCATCGCTTAGTGTTTCGGTTGCGGACGTTTTTCCACTCCATGTTGATAATGTATATGTATACCCGTAGCTTGAACTGGCCTTTCTCTAGTAACCTGATGTTTTTATCGCCTGGAGCAATCGAAGGACCAATGACTGCATTACGCTGATTTCTGTTGTTTGATGTCAATGTTACATGAGTTCAAGAGCACGCATTGGTGCGATCGTTGTTGCTTTTTTATTTTTGTTTTATTTTATGTGTTTGCCTCACTAGTTTAAACCGGCGGAGGCACGCCTATTCCAGACTAGACCGTAGTTGTTGTTGTTGCTTAGATTTTCGCCTCACTAGTTTCTACTGGCGGAGGCGCGCCTATTCCATCCTAGACCGTAGTCAACCGATATTAAGAGTCATAAACCAGTGCTTGGATGTATGTGTGCTTCTGTATGTACTTATACTAGGTTTGTGCGTTCCCAGAAGCCAGCCCAACCAAAGTGCAATGGAAGGGTCTCACCCTGAGGGCGCGTGTGAAAGTTGTGCAAGAGGGTTACTGTAGGACAGAGTCAAATGAAACAGAGTGAGGTAAGAACAGAGAAGAAGGGGAGAGCCCTAGACTTACCGACTGTTGTTGCTACCCCTCTACTTCCTTTATATATGTGTGTTAGGAAGGCAGGGAATATTCAATTCCTGTTCGATTCAGTGCTCAATGGTGTACTCAAGGAACTATTGGTATTATGCCAAATTCTACCATGCAATGAAATAGGAATAGATAAATAAGTGGTTTAGTTATTTGGACCACAAAAGTTGGGCCACGCTTTACCAGGCGACATTGTCAATTTGAAAGCGCGGAAGGGAGTGCTTCATGGTTTTCACCATAACCCCGATCGACGTCCCTCACTCGACGCGCCATACATAAGCTGTGTTGGGAGCCGTTTGTTTGGCATGTGAGCTGCGGCCAGCTCAATCCAATTGAGCTTTCTGCAACAGTGCATGTTGACTTTCGGTAGGACCTCAGTATCGGTAATATCGTCCGGTCTTACCAGTGAAAGTGGAATATGCGCCTTAAACACGTTGTGTGGAAGTGATTCTATCTTCGGCGGCGTCTGCGTCGTAGACAGTCGATCTCTCACATGCGTAGAGTAAAATGAAGAGAATGACGGCACGGTAGACCTTCAGCTTAGCCGTTATGCTGATTCCTCGACGACCCCACACTGTCGAGCTCATATTACCAAAGATATGTCAGATTTTTCTATATCCGTCAGCTCATCAACGAGATAGCGTGCTTCCAGCATAGATGACTTCTTCCGCCGCTTCTAATGTATGCTTCCTCACTGTAACTATTACCTGTTTATATGTTTTATAGAACTGGTCGGCACACACCTCCGCTATCCTTGCGATAATGGTCAAGTCAAAGTTGTCACAAGCAGCAGAGAACCGGGACACGCCTTCCTATATATTCTGTTCTGAGTTACTGATCGAAGCGGTCATGCGTAAATAGGAGTCCATGTATCATAACGCTCACTACTTTGGTTTTTCGACTGAGTGTTACCGGAATCAGAAAGGGACCCAGAGAAATGTCCCACTGTAACTTATCATGCATATCCTAACATGTGACTATGGTGGATTGAGCATGGGACTGGTTATTATATCCTGTATAACCTGCAAGCCACAATAACTGTCTTCGTAGAAGTCTATAAGAATAGCAGGAAGCGTACTGAACTGTGTCGGGGCAAGTATGCGTTTATGTTGCACCCCGTTTATTTGTATATTAAATAACTCAAACGAACTAAAGGTATCTTCGTTTTCCAGTACTGCTCTAATGCGGGCATGCCATCTTGAAGCTGTTTCACCAAGTTGACAAATGTACCAGAGTAGCCGAATGATGACATGATCTGCAAGAGCTCACCTCTGTTGCCATTATCACAAGCTTTTGTGAGGTCAACGAACGAAACGTATTGATCACGATGTTGGTATTTTCAAGATTTAAATATAGGTATCAAGAAATATATATATATATATATGCATGCGTGCTTTATGTATATCCAGATAATGTGCCATAATGACCAAGCATGTGCACTAGATGTTTACAAAAGAATGTCACCACCTCCACCCGCATCTAAAAGAATGTCACCACCTCCACCCGCATCTAATTTGTCCACGCCTCTTTTGTTTACCTAGGCGCCAATATACGGGAGTTTCATTGCATTTGTGACATTCGTAACATCCTCCATTCGTTATTATTACTTCAGATAGAAATGAGTAATATCTGGGCACTTCCCACATTCACACGCATTGCGTAAACAGAACATCGATTGAACATTCCATATTTAGCAGAATGGGAAGGCATGGTTTCACATTACCAGCCTTTCCTCTTTTTAAGGTTTTTGTTGCCTAATCTTATCCATGCTAATGGTGCCAAAAACCAGGAAGATCAATTATCGGATTTCACATCAATAATTCTCACTCAGTCTCTTCCACACCCACCACCATCCTTTTTTATCGAAAGAATCTCTCAATTTGTGTGTTAATTCCTCTTTCATCTTGGTGAATCTCTGGTTCCTAGAACGTCTTCTTTAATTCATCGATGCAAATATCTCAATATAAGCACACCGCCCCATGTCCCCTCTTTCATTGTGATAACTAGAGTCTAAGATTAGGTCCACACTTCAATTTCCAACAACGTCCCTGCCATCAAATCTCCTTCTGTTCTCAGTTCTCTCTCTATTTCACAGTGCATCAGTAGAGCGGAAACAATGGGACCTATGAAGCAATTTTCTACACAATTAATTCTTTTGTCAAAAATAGAGAGAGGTGGGAGAAAGAGTGGAGGTGGAGACTATTCTCTCTATAAATAAAAAAGATAGAAAGCATATACAATTTCCTCTACGTAGTGATATAAACTAATAGCGATGTTACAATGTAAATGCTTGTCCACAGATTAATCTTGAGGTGTTCAAAGTTGAGTAGATGGACAGAATAGTCAATGGTGAGGAAATGGAAGTTCAGGTTTTTAAAATGGAAGTGGCCACAAATTTTCCACGTTGAATATGTCCCTGTTGAAAAATGGCCTGTCTGTTTTAGAGAATATTGACAGTAGACTTTCATGTGTATATAAACACATAAGACGCGTGTGGCCGAGTAGTTAGGATATAGACGTTCTTTGAAGGATTACACGTGCACGGACCTTGTGTTGTTTTTTTTTCTATGGAGGAGGAACAACTATATCCTGCACATTGTGCAACGACTGCCAATGCAATCGATCTGTATTCCTCGACCGTATTAACACCAGGATCGACACAAATAACCTGGAAGAGACAGACGTCTGCCAGTTTCAATCGCTCGAGTCAGTTAAACATGTTCTCGTTCTGCATCCGATGCCAGTACTAATTATGATGTAACAATCTTTCTCAAATAGTGAGGATAGATGATGAGATATTTTCCTGACCATGAAGCACAAAAACTGACAATTTCTTGTCCAAAATTGTGGGCACTGAAAGTTCCCAGTAACTGTACGTAGAACTTATAATGAGACGTCTTTTTTTTACCATTGAGAAGTCTGAAGTGAAACTAATTTTACCAATTTTGATAATTTGCTTCGTATCTTGGCAGACAGATTGTTCTGAATTACCTTTTGTTCACATTGAAGTTGTACTTCGCGAACTTCTCATAGACAGAGGAAACCTTTACAGCTACGTGTAAGAGAAACCTCACAGTTAATTATTAGTGATTTTTTTAACATGATCCCTCTTGAAAGTGATACCCATCTTAAAAATGCACAGAACCGAAATAGAGTCTACAGGAGGTCCAGGCAAAATTATAGGGGTCTTTTATCTCCTGACATCGTCTTCGGAAAATTCATTTCCTATTCTTTTAGTGTAAATTAGCTCTCAGTTCCTACATCCGCGTCTTGTAACAATGAATTCTAAATCAGTACGCCTGAGTCAAATTGAACTCTGATTGGTGTTATAAGTGAACGCTGTAGAGTTTTCTGCAGCTTCTATTGAAGAACATCATTATAGTTATAGACAAGACACTTTGACTTAATGTGAGCATTTGATCTTTCTTATTAGATTTTTAAGGAATATAGCACGATGTTACCACAAACCGCCATTTTTCCACACTGCAATATCGATTCCTGCCTGCTGACAAGGAAGGCAGCGGGTCGAATCCCCGGTAAGACATATGTTATTTTTCTGTTGAGTGTGAAATAAACAAACATAGCCAGCACACAACGGGGTGCAGTAGTGGAGATGCGCCCTGTAGTCCTCAGCTTAAAGAATTCCTAGACTAACCCAGCAATGGGAATAAAGTCGAAAATAGTATTTTTACTGTTGATTTACATGGAATATTTACTTTAGTAATGTGTTTGTGTGTGTGTGCGTGTGTGTATTTGTGTGTGTGTGTGTGTGTGTGTGTGAATGTGAATGTGTGTTCATCCCCATCGTTAAGCCACTTCTATATTTATATCAGGTGACAGGGGAGAGGGTAGATGCTGTTTGTGTCAGAGGCGAGAATTCACTAATTGCCACACTGAGAGAACATATTTGAAGAGGCTTCCATTAGGGCGGCCTGTCTTCTGTAGGTTGAAAGTCATTCCAACACAGGGATATTGCACACTCAAACATCCACAAGAGCCAAACGTTTGTTGCATGTGAAGACATCCATGTTGGTGAGAAAGTTCTAGAAACATTAATTCAGACAATAATACACGAAAAAAGAGTGACTCAATAGTTTTCTTTGAGATCGAAAGAGAAATGACAAATCACATTTTAATGAGAAAGAAGATTAGTGCACGCTGATGAATTCTATATTTTAATGAAGAAGAAGATTAGTGCACGCCGATGAATTCTATATTTTAATGAAGAAGAAGATTAGTGCACGCCGATGAATTCTATATTTTAATGGAGAAGAAGATTAGTGCACGCCAAAGAATTCTACATTGGCTGTATGTTCAATCTTCATTCTATTTTAATTTTGATTTAATTCTATCAGTTTCTATCAGTCAGACACTTTAGTGTAGGAAAACGTTAGTATTTTGTGTGCATTCGTTGCTTTTGAGGACTAGTACGTTTTTCAGATTCATGTAAACTTTTCACTTAGGAATGATTACAATTTGTCCTATAAAATGATTCAATTCAGCACTTTTGAAGTACACTATGAAACGTTTACGTTTTTGCGCAATGGAGCTACAAACTTTGCCATGTGAAATGTTTTGGTTTGTTTTTGTGTTTTTTTTTCGCCTTATTTTAATATTCCCCAAGGCGGTGTGCGTTGCACTGCGGTTTTTATGTTGCGCCTGTCAGCCCAGTGCATCCGACATCGGTATACATTTTATGTTAGGGTCTGCTTCCTCCTGCATTTTCTAAGGGTTTGCTTCCATGGGGTAACAGCCAGTGCTGTGATGGGGATCGAACTCAACACCTATGAGTTGTGAGCGGTGTCACTTTAACCATTACCCCACGTCGTCCCCGCACTGTGGAATGATTCAGTTTAGCACTTTGGAACAACACGTTTTTCACTGTGAATCGATTCAGTTTTGAGCAATGAAATCACATTCTCTGCACAGTGAAACAATTCAGTTTTCAGAAATGAAATCACATTCTCTGCACAGTGAAACAATTCAGTTTTGAGCAATGAAATCACATTCTCTCCGCAGTGAAACAATTCAGTTTTGAGCAATGAAATCACATTCTCTGCACAGTGAAACAATTCAGTTTGGAGCAATGAAATCACATTATCTGCACAGTGAAACAATTCAGTTTTGAGCAATGAAACTACACACTCTTCACTGTTAAACGATTTAGCACTTTGAAATGACACATTTTTGCGCTATAAAACTATACATTCGAACACTGGAACAATATATTTTTTCCCTAAGATAAGAGTTTTGCATAAGAAAAGATTGTTGTGCAGGGGGCAGTTATAGATTTGTACTAGGGAATTTAAAGTTAATGAGGTTGAACACGAGAAATGATGAATGTTTATAGAAATGATGAAGATATATGTGTGTACATAAGAAGACAGCTTGCTAGTATGAGAGAGAGCGAGAGAGAGAGGGAGAGGGAGAGAGGGGGGGGGTATTTGACACTTCTGCACTATACGATTGTAAGAGGTAGGAAACATATAATTGGGGGGATAGTTGAACGTTTTGTGTTCTGTATTTCGATAATAGTGTCAACTAAGTAGTCCAGTCAATATGATAGGTCTAATGTTATCAGGAGAAAACGTTGGTAGTTTCTGTTTCTGTTTCTAAAAATCGACGTTACTGCACTCAGGGCATACCCATAGGTGCTCAGTCTCTCTCATCAAATGGCGTAAGGTATGGATGCTGATGGTCCCTGTAGCTCGCTGGTTGTACACGCTCCTGCGCCGTCCTCTCCTGCCTCACACTCCGCTCGAACCTCGTTTAATGTCGAAACTTTGCAGTCTGTGGATTGCTGCTTCATCTATTGCGGTGTCCTCATCCAGCAGGCGGTCATTGATTGATTTCAAAATGTCACTTCTGTCCATCATCAATGTGCCCATGATGGGAGCTCGTGAAGCCAAGATGTCAGCTCTTTCATTGCCATGAACCGCGGCATGAGCAGGACAGTAAATCCAGGTCAGCGCCTGGAGGTTTGAGGCCTCAACAGCAGCTATCCACTCGTACCTAAGCCATCCCTTCTGTACTTTCTGAAGTACGGCTTGCGCATCTGTCACTGCCTTTGTTATAGAAGTCTCAGATATCCATTTCAGTGCTGAGGTCACTGCTTCCGTCTCCATTCTCATACTGGAGGTTGTTGACATGGCTTTGAGCTTGTCCTAGTTGTTGAGTAGTCCAGGTCTAACCAATACGCCATAAGATAACCAAGATATATCTGTCCGTGATTGAATGCGGGAACTCTCACTAAAGAGAATGTTCATATTTACTGAGTAACGAACAACTCAATGTTCACAACAGAAGCATCAATGATGTGTTGATTTACTTAATGAAATTCTAACATTACTCGTCAGTCCGTCAGTGGCTATTTTATTTGGTATCTGTGTAAGTATATACCTCTGTCTCCCACTGGCTTTTTCTCATTTTAATAAGGCTGCTGTAGATGTCGTCACTCCGTTGTTTTTAGATGTTCTCAGTGGCATCGTCTTCTCCCATTACAGTTGATTTGTAACTGAAGGTTTCTGATTGATATTTGCAACAGAAAATGTATGTAGCTGAATTACTACATAGTTGGTCAAGTTCTAGGCCGTTACGTAGCTCCATTGTGTTCACAGTATCATGTTTTATTTACTTTGTACTCTGGTCCCAATTTGTCGAACCTAGTGAAAGATGGAAGGAGGGTATGTCGGATCGATACTTCCTGCTGTTATTTACGTGACCGTCTTCTTGTTAGTTATCTTTCCAGTGTGGTTCATTATATCTTCTTGAGATCTATAAGTCTAAATTTTTTTTTAGTCATTGAAACAATCGTACAGCCGCGAACCTGAATGAATATATTGTTCTAGTTGTCCGTACTGACTAGAACGCACTTTATATGAAAAAAGGACCATTGTTTCAACTATCTGATTATAGATGACGTGAGAAAGTCTGTTTCACAGTCCATTTAGTTTATCCCTTTATCCCGTTTACATGTCGTGTCAAATATTCCGGATATGCTGTTATGCCTATATTTTTTTGAGCACCCACAGACAAAGGCTGATGTGAATAGCATCACGCCGGCCGCCTTTACTTCCAAGACTTGTTCTGGAACACACTGTTTAAAGCAGGGTCGACCCGTGCAGCCGCCTATGATCGAAAGATTACCAGCTTATACGTATGTCGCTGGATTTGAAGAATCCTAAGAAGAGAACCGGACATTATCACTAGAATCGATGTTCTTCTTCTCCTTCTCTTTTGACTTTCGTCCTGACAAGAGTGTTGTGGCATGACTTCGTTGTTTACTGCGAGACAGCGAAATCTGCTTCTTCGGGTCAACACACATCCGGTTTCAGCTGACTCTATTGCGTACCAGGTCTGCCTTCCCACTAAGATCCCTATTCATTTAGCCAGACTACACTAGTGCAGCCTGTTTCCAGGGTTGACACTTGAAAGTGGAACAGGGTCTCAATCAGCACTGGTTCGCTGATCTTGATGCAAGCAATCAGCGATGAGTCGCTGGCTGATGTCAACTCATTCACTGTGTTGTGTCTTCGGCATCGAACCGCCATTCTAGAGACAAAATGAAAGAGAAGCCAACCTAAGAAAACTTGACAAAGAATCATAGAAGCCGAAGTGGAAGCTATGAAATAGAGCGTTCTAAGGATCATTTCAAACCTGATAAATTGGATGAATAAGTTGCAATCTTGAAAGACCCCACACTGAGTTAGGCCATTAACTAATGATCTAGATAAGATTTCGTTAGCCGACTTGAAGGTGGTACAATCTTCATTCGTTTGCTATCTGCATGACTGTTTTTTATGGCCACTAACCAGTGATCTAGAAAAGATCTCCTTAGACGACTTGAAGGTGGTACACTCTTCATTCGTTTGCTGTCTGCGTGGCTGTTGTTATGCCCACTAACAAGTTTTCTAGATAAGATCTCCTTAGACGACTTGAAGGTGGTACAATCTTCATTAGTTTGCTGTCTGCGTGGCTGTTGTTATCTACTACAACAACAGTAACAACATTTGTGACAATTGTTCTCATAGCTGAGGTCCGCCGGAATGATTTACAGGACTGAGGAATAAAGGCCGCTTGCTGTGCAATCAGCACACACTAAATACACTAGGTTTTTATTTTACCTTCGATAGAGAACTACATCGTGTCGAGGTTTGAACACAGATGTTCATGATCAGAAGACCAACACCAATACCACTCGGTTTGCCGTTGTGCCAACAAGTTGGAGATGTTATTGTTGTTGCTCGGAGCTCCTCGTTCTGAGTTCTTCATTCTTGGCGATGTTTATTTTGCAGTAGGTAACATTGGCTCTTCTTATATCCCAAACTTAGCGAAGAAGGCTTAGTCTCCCAAAGTTGGCTTAGTCTCCCAAAAGCTGAAGTTCACAAAGACCGTTTTCGGATGTTTCATATGACCTCTATTTTGATAGACTACCAATCCTCTCACCACGCCACAGCTATATTATGCTCTGTGGTTGGTGCTATTCTGTTGAGAAATGTACTAACATTTAATATCTGTATGATCGTCGCTTCCTCAACCTTGTAATTCGAACACATCTCAGGTCAGGCAGTGCTGTCAAAACATTATGATGTGCTCGTTAACAGTGTCAACCCTAGAAGCAATATGAACTGAACTGGTTGACAAAATGTCGCCGATACAATAACAGCAAAGATATATCAGGAAAATAATTAGGCAAAACAGCTAACACAATAAATCGATCCCAAAAAATAATAATGTTTAGGTTGCGTGTACGTTTATTTGAGGTTTTGTGTGTGTGAATGTGTCGGCCTGTGTTATAGTTTCCTAAGCATGTTGATTAATGGGTATGGTTGTTGTAAAATCTGAGCCAGCAGGAAAGTTATTATTTCCAGTTAATGGATTTTTCTCTTCGCCTTGCGGCCTCATTTGCTGTTTGTCTACATTTAATGTTCACAACAAGGAAACTATTTTCTTTCCTCATGTAGAACCCTGCTGGTGATTGCTGTGGTGATTATACTTTCTGTTCTGTTTTGTTCTTGCGATTCAACTTTACTGCACTCCTAACATGTCAACATGTGCTCAGTCTCTCTCAGCAAATGGCGGTTCTGGCAGCGCATTGGTCGCACACAATCCTGCTTCGTCCACTCATGCACTCCGTTCCGCTTAACCCCTGCTTGATATAGAAATTTTGGAGTCATTGTATTGTTGATAGAATCATCATTCTACAGGTGGTCATTGATAGACTTCAAAATGTCACCCAAACCCATATCCAATGTGTCCATAATGAATGCTTGTGAAGCCAGATTATCAGCTCTTTCGTTAGGGGAACTATATCATGACTAGGACAGTAAATCCATAGTAAGACCTGGAGGATTGACGCCTCTACAGCTACCATCCACTCATGTCTTAGCCAGCTCTTTTGCCACACACACCAATTACTCTTGTTAAAGAGAACTCATTTAGCATTCCAAGAGCTCATCATACTACACCATTCTGCTTTCTCATACTGGATGTACTTGTTATGAATGTCTCGCTCTGTCCAGCAACAGCCCGACTTCTCACTCAAGCTCTCATTTAAATGTGAGGTAACTAGAGTGCGTCCAGTGTATCACGCAATGACTATAGTGCGCCCAGTGTATCACTCGATGACTAGAGTACGCCCAGTGTATCACGCGATGACTAGAGCGCGCCCAGTGTATCACGCGATGACTAGAGCGCGCCCAGTGTATCACGCGATGACTAGAGCGCGCCCAGTGTATCACTCGATGACTAGAGTACGGGCAGTGTATCACGCGATGACTAGAGCGCGCCCAGTGTATCACGCGATGACTAGAGCGCGCCCAGTGTATCACTCGATGACTAGAGTACGCCCAGTGTATCACGCGATGACTAGAGTGCGGGCAGTGTACTACGCGGTGAAGACTGCGCTCAGTGTTTTGTGTGGTGATTAGAGTGCACTCCCAGTGTACTGCGCGGCAGCTTGTGCTATTATAGAATTCCGGTGCACTCTTTGCACTTCAGATTGACAATCTTGAGTATAGAAACCCCATGCAACTATCTAATAGCAGACAACTAAATTACCAAGTAAACCTCATCACCCACAACTAATGGAATGACACACAAAGAAAGATATTAATAGAATTGGAAGGTCACTAACCATAGCCATCTGTAGTTTAGATCTAGAGTAGGTCATGCAGTGACTAAATTGTAATCTAAATTTGGAACAAGCAGTTACTATAGGATCTAACAGAAAATACACATTTTGTTTACACGTGGACAAATAAGTGAGAAGGCTGATGATTATAGCATAGTGTTATTGCCATCGTCGGCGTCACTTTCATATTTCTCTTTTCAATGCAGTAAGAGGGGTCAAGATGCTGAGCAGTGCATAAACTTCAGCGGTCTGTAGACCCAAAGTTGAATGCTAGCGCCAGGGTCAGCGAGCCAGAGCTGCCAAGACACTTCTACACCTACACGCGGCGATCCTTCATAACAGGCTGCAACAGAGCAGACTGGCAAAGAGGAGGAATGGAAAAGGGAAGGCTAACCCAGTACTCAAAAAGACCTGCTGAAGCCGGATGTGTCGGACCGAAAGGTGCACATATCGCAATCTGCCTGTAAACTACGACACAACGCATTCCGTTCTCTGGACTATATTCTGCTACTTGCAACTCAACTTAACTTAACTTCTTTATACTGGTTTAGAAGACTCTGCAGAGCCTGTAAACAACCAGTTTCATTTACATGTCCCAGCTCTAAAAGCTATGCGCATCCAATCTATTATTATTTGCATTAATCGTTCTTGCTTCCACTACTTCCTGTGACAATGCATTCTAAGCATTCATCACTTTCTGACTAAACAATTATTTCCTAGTATCTAATCTAGACCTTTCTTCAGTTAACTTGTAGCTATGCCCTCTTCTGTTTATGGGTGGTTGTATTTTTAAAAGCTCTTGGTCGTGGGAGTATGAGAACGAAACAACAAAGAAGACAAATGTCTGATCCAGTCCAATAAACGAAATCTACAGAGTCATATTGACTCATTCTACTTAACCTGTTAAAAGTACGATATAAATTTAAATACACCACAAACAGAGACAATGAATATAGGTAGAAAGCACACTTGATATTCGTGTGAATGAAACAAAAATAGTGTAGGTACAAAAGTTTAGGTATTTGGGAAATGTTTTTACTGAGGATGGCAGACTCGACAGAGAGATAGAGACGAGAGTGCAGAGGGCAAACACTGTCACATACCAGCTGTCTCCACTACTAAGACACCCCACGATGTCCCTCCAAGCAAAAAAGCAGATGATAAATAGTATATTCATCCCACCTCTGTGCTACTAGTGCCAGGACATGGGCATTGCATATGTCCCAAGAACGAACGTTAGCCACCTGCGAAATACGATGCCTACGAAAGGTCACTAACAACACCAGAAGAGACAGAATCACAAATATGAGTATTCAAGAGAAGGTTGGAACAATTCCCTGCCTACAGTACATAGAGCAACAGAGACTGAATTGGTTTGGCTACATTGTGAAAATGCAACCAGACCATATTGTTCATACAACCGTCTACAGGAGAACAACAGAGAGAAGGGCGAGAGATAGACCAAGAAAAGTTGGATAGACAGCGTAAAAGAGATCTGCCGTAAAATGGGGGGGGGGGGGGGGATGTTACTCGAGCCACGAGAGAGGCGAAAGACAAATACATACCAAGACACTGGGCTACAACTCTGTAGAAGGGGAGACGACACTGGGCTACAACCCGGTAGAACGTTAGACGACAAAGGAAGAAGAAAAAAACAACGAAGAAGAAGACTGCAGTAGGAGAATGGGCTGACCACCGTGGTTGACGTCATTGTATGAAGCTTAAGTCAAGGCACGTCTGTGCTTTTTTTTAAGGTGGTTTCTGTGGCAATGTGTTGTACGTGACGAAGCTGCCAACCACATGTAGAACGGTTAATAGTCGCCTTTTTAGAAAAGAAAATGATACTTTTCATCAGTGTTGTCTTGCAGGCTTTATAGGCTATTGTTGATGTGTTGTCTTTCGCTCCATATGAAGCATAGAATCACCAGTACGACTGATATCTTCACAAAATGCCTGAATGTTAGCTTTGCAACGGTGGTTTGAACAGCAATAGATGTATATGATGAGGCTCCTAGATACACGCACAACGCTCGTTAGTCAACATTGTTGACATACTTGGGAGGTTACAATAGCCCTAGTATTGTCACCCCGGATGCGTATGGCCGTTACGTCGATAAAAATGTTTCAAAACGGATCAAGGATTAAACAACAATGAAAAAATATAAAACCATTTCATTTGTATAGTTTTTAAATATATTTTTTTCCGAAACCAGGCACGAGTTTATTCATGTTTAAATTCCGGTTTTTCGTGTGAGAGAGTGTATGGGGGCGGGTGGTGGCTGCAGATACGCAGCTGTCTACTGACCATACGAAAGTCATTGTGAGGTGTTGAGGATATCTGGAAAATACAATACAAGATAATGGTTGATGAGAAACAGAAGGTAGCCAGGAGTGAAGGACATTTAAATGTGTGAGACATACATTCAAAACAACACAAAGAACAATGACAAGACAACTAAGTGTCGGTACGTGCTGTTCAATGGATGCACAAACAGAAGAGAGAATAAATGATTTATGGAATGATTTATGGAATGATTTATGGAATGATTTATGGAATGATTTATGTAATGATTTATGGAATGATTTATGTAATGATTTATGGAATGATTTATGGAATGATTTAGCTTCGTTCCTGGTTGAATGAAAAGGTTAAGGTAGTTCTTTAGCATACACTGATGTTAGGGATGATGATGTTTGATGCTTTCTTTCGCTAGGTCTCGGCTTTTTTTAAAGTCGGATGTCGTTCTCTTCTCTCCGTCTTTCTTTCTCAAGCTGAAAGCCAGATACCCATTTATAGCTGAGTCGTCTGGAGCGTGCTGATATCGGGGGTTTAACTCGATACTTTTACCATGAGAAGCGAGCTCTCTGCCAGTACGCTACTTAAACACCAATTTTTCTGGCAGATAAGTTTTAAAATAAGTATGTGGTGAAAAGTAATAATTCGTCCATGGTCGTCGATGAGGACGCCAACATCATTCCATGCCGTACTGAACATCATTCCAATGCCGTACTGAACATCATTCCATGCCGTACTGAACATCATCCAATGCCGTACTGAACATCATCCAATGCCGTACTGAACATCATCCAATGCCGTACTGAACATCATCCAATGCCGTACTAAACATCATCCAATGCCGTACTGAACATCATCCAATGCCGTACTGAACATCATCCAATGCCGTACTGCATCCTTGAAAATATGGGTGAGCTTGTGACTGACCAAGTCAATGCGAGCGTGGTGAGTTATATGACACAACTGGCAAACAAGTCCGCACCTGTCTCTGGTATTCACTCTGCTCTAAACATTCTGATTGCTCGTCTATCTTGGGATGCCCGAATACGGAGGCATTCACTGATCTCAAAGCCGTTTATGACCACACTTTTCCAGTTTAAACGAGCGAGGTTCTCCCAGGTGTTAATGTATATTTGACAGCACTTAAGGGACTCCTTCAGTCCGTTCTTGGAACGTTTTTTTTTAATGTGGACGTCCCCGTGATCGTTCTCCGTCAATCGTCAGCTCCCTATATATGAGCCTCTTTGTAAACATTTCGCTTACATTCAAGCAAAGTTGCCATCCTATCTCAGATGAGCTTTTTGCAAAAGTGCATGAATACTTGCCACAATGGCTCTGGATTGCACTTCATTATCAGTGATATGGTCCTTGAAACGGATGTGTATTATTTTTCCCAGACAATTCAGCCTCCTGGCGACACCAGCGTAGACAGTCCAGCTCTGGTACTTGTACCGCAGGCTGATTAAAATGGCGGTACGGTAGCTTAGTTGCTATGCTGATTCTTTGACGTTCCCACACTTTTGCGCGCTTTTGGCCAACAACTGTGCAGGCCTTTGCTATTTTATTAGCCAGTTCATCAGCAATTGTCATTGATCCCGACAGCGTACTTAAAAGGTAGACACATTCTTCAACCGCTTGTAACTTCTATCCCCTGGGAAGAGTCTAATTTTTTTAAAACTGAAAAACAATAACGTAGATAAAAGTATAACACGTGCAGTATTGTTTACACTGTGAAAAGACCTAACACGTTGCTAAGATCGTAACTGAAGGACAGGCTGAAGACAAGTGAGCATAACAAAACAGAGAAATTAACTGAAAGGAGACGTTACATGGTCAACTGAAAGGAGTTTTCTGAATGGATAGATTCAGTCACGTGGATAAAACAATGGAATGTTCATTACATGTAACTGTAATCGTGGGAAATGCACTTAACATCATTTGATCAACATAAACTTCTAAATTGAAGGATCATAGGAGCAGCAAATACTTTAATTGTAAATGATATTTAATTCATTTTTCTTTTGATCTTTTAAAACAAAATTTGAATTACTGTTGCGCATATGAGAACCATTTTTGTTGTTACGTTAAATAAAGTTAACCTTTTTTCCAAGAAATATTTTTCTGGAAAATGTCCAGTAATGTGAGTAATATAGAACGACCAGTGCTGATTAATCTTTAATGAAATACTTGGGAATGAAACGATTGAATTAGCCAGAGCAAGTGCAATTTGTCCTAGGCAATAATAACATTGTGACACATATGAGATATTGTCTGTATCATAAACCTATGCGATTAAACGTTAAAGTAGAAACCACAGAATCAGTGATGTAGGAAATAGTCAACTATTAGCAACTGATAGACAACACGAGTGCAGGGAACTGTAATGTGGGAATGGATGTGGTAGAACTGGTAACCAATGGCGACACAAATAAATAAAAGTTCAAATGGAGTTTGACATTAGAACTTCACTTCCTCTTTTGCCATTCTCGTGTAATTCGGGGATGGGGTGGGCAAGGAGAAGAAGCCTCTTTATAGGGGCTCAAAACAAGCAAGACGTGAGTTTATTCATGGTATAAATGCTTCTTCAAGTCGACCCACCTGTAAATGGGTACCTGACGAAATTAGGGAACACTTTTGGAGCCACTGTGGGAGCTACGGAGTTCGCATCAGATGCAATGAAGTCGGTTCTTTCAGTAATTTTACATTTTCCAGGACTCTATTTTAACCTTTCATTGTTTGACATCCATTGTACCTCTGAAACTGTCGAGAGACATGATTGTATACAGCAGTCAACTTGGTACGTGATAACAAATAATTAAAAAGAGGATTGCAGAAATAATTGAACAGAAGACAAAACAGAAGACTTTGCTAGTTTAGAAAGGGTATCAAGGCAGAGAGACAGAGACTAAATAATGTCAAAGAAAGATATGAATAGTGAACGGGATATACAGTCAAGTTCAGAAAACCTTCCATTACATTCTGTCTAGAGCTACATTGTTATATAGGGTAGGAATGTTCTGATATCCTGCATTGAATTCTACACAGTGATTCAGCGCTTTACAACCATTTTCTGATCTTTCATTGAGTTCTATAATCATTCAGCGCTTTACAACCATATTCTGATAATCTTTCATTGGATTCTATAATCATTCAGCGCTTTACAACCGTATTCTGATAATCTTTCATTGGATTCTATAATTATTCAGCGCTTTACAATCATATTCTGAAAATCTTTCATTTGTTTCTAAAATCATTCAGTGCGTTACAACCATATTCTGATAATCTTTCATTGGATTTTATAATCATTCAGCGCTTTACAACCATATTCTGATACTCTTTCATTGAATTATATAATCATTCAGCGTTTTGCATCCATATTATGATAATATTTTATCGAATTCCATCAAGCGCTTCTTTTTTTAATAATAATAATAATGTTCTGATCATCTGTCATTGAATCCTACAGCCATTCAGCGCTCTACAGCCATATTATGATATGTCATTGAGTTCTGAATTATATCGGCATAGGCTTTCCAACAATTGTTTGTCAATTGTCACTTTCCATACACCTGAACACTTTCCATTGGTTCGTGCTGGAGATTATAGCTTATGTAACATTGTTCTACCACAGTTTATTCTCATCTATTTTTGTCCTTTCTTCGCTCCTTTGATACCATTTTCTTTTACACTAGCACAACAAGTCGGTCATCTCTCCATCAACCTAGACTACACTAGTGACTAGTTCAGCCAGTTTCCAGGGTCGTCATATGGAGGGGGATTAGGGTGTTGGTCAGCTATGTTTCACTGACCCTAGGCATTACTGACCGAGATGAAACGTTAAAGACCCCATTAAAATAGTTATCATCCTTAATTAAGTGGACTGACCAGTTCCCTACATAGCAGCTTTGTCTTCTTTACAGTAAGCAAATGACCTGTTTATATCTGGGTAAACTGTAACGAATGGCTACTCTGAAGCGAACCCTAGACCTGTGCTGGTAGAAGCAAGTACTATGTCCACTCTTATGATGACACTGAATTGTTGTGCCTGTGAACAGTGAGTATTGCAGTAGACGGCTACTAGACGCATTCACAACCTTGTGTAGCCGCGTTGACATCGTGTTTGTTAAAACATGTGTTGCTGTTTAAAGATCAACGAAAATGATATATCTCAGTTTGATGATAAAGCAGTAAAAACAACTGAGCTGATCAAAATTACTGTATTGTGTTAGTGATGGCTGATTTGTAATTACGCTTGATTAGAATGTTTCAAGATAATCTTCGGACATGCGGACACAATTATTATGTCTTATGTCAACAAAGGCTGGTTATTATAAGTAATTATTATTATTAATATTATGTTAGTCACTGTAAACAGTTTGCTCTGTACAATTCATCATCATGTTTTACAGGTGGCCTTAGCCTCAGATACCACTTTTTTGTATATACTTCTGAGTGAAATGTTGATTATTTCTCAGAAAAATGTCCAAACGTTATTTCTCCACTCAAACACATCCACGTCTGTGTACAATAAGGTGGCTGGTATTGTCCTGAAGCACACTTTATGCGACGTGTGCTAGAGTTTATCTTCATCAATGATTGCTACAATAAGACGCGGTGTATATGGAAATATCACAAAGAAAAATCAATACGCAACAAATGAAAGCAGAATTTCCTTCGGATATCTCATTTTGATGTTGCGCAAAAATATGAACAAATCTTTCTGAAAGAATTGGACGGAAATAACTTTGGACATTCATCCTTGAGATAGTACAGTACAGAAGGAAGGGAGGAAGAGCTGGAGGGAGAGAGAAAGAGAGAGAAAAATAGAGAGACAGAGAGAGAGAGAAAGAGAAAAGGCAGACATTTTCACGAGTACATCTTATCATACGGTAAGCTGATATTCCAAAGTCTGAGTAGCAAAACTCATAGAGCGTGCGATCCTCACGCAATTGTACCCTTTGAATCGCCAGACTTAACACTCTCCCGTCTAGCCAATTGATGGTTAGGTAAGGCAAGACAACCAGGAAGGGAGCTGTCACACCACCTTAAATAAAAGTTGAGACCTCACAAAATGATGTCTCTAGCCCTTCATTCTCGATTAAGCTGACTTAATTCGCATTCTAATGTGTTCGTGTACTCCCCAATGAAAGTTCCAGTAATGTGGAGCAACGCCTCTGGCACATTTTGTGAACAATAATATGGCAAGACTGCTGTACTAGCTTCTTCGTTATCAGTGTTCGCCATCATGAAATTTACACCAACGACTTTAACAAAAGCAACAGTCAGCTCAAGACTCATGACACTGCAGTACAGCTTCTCGTGCAGCTGTACAGATTGCTGCCAGTTCCTTTCCTTTCACCAATGAATAGTTAGCAGATCTGCAACAAGTGTTCAGCTTTTATATGACTGTATTGCATGTGCACATATTCATTTATCACTCCAATCGCTAATTTTTGTATAAATAAGTGACCTCAACATATCGTGTACACTACGTAACCTGAAGTGATTACATGATCTCGCCAACATGGATGGTGTGTCTGTTATGTTACAGCTATTTTGACATTATATGTTGCCCACGTATCGATTTGCCGTCAAGCCCTTCCCAGTCTGGTAGTGTTGTCTGCCCTACCGTTGTTCACGATGCTACAATGAGCTAGTATCAGTTGAATTGAGCTCTTGTGAAAGCACAGAGCGAGTCGTGCTAGTGTGACCGAAAAGTCTTCAAGTTCAACAATGATATTTCACATATAAATATATGTGCTGCAAACAGGGTGAGGATGCGAGTTTGGCTCGCTTGCAGTAGTTTCACTGACGATAAATGGAGCGGTAGAAACTGTGCGAGAAATACAGAGAGATAGAGAGAGAAAGAGAGAGAGAGAGAGAGAGAGAGAGAGAGAAAGGAAGAGATAGTGCAGGGAGAATTGTTTAAAAATATATAAAATAATGCTGATAATAAAATGGATAGAGAAAATGGGGAACACAAAGCCAATTTAAATGTTGCAATGTGAATTATAGTCAATAAGTTAAAGCAGTGAAACCAGTGAAAGAACAAGAGAAACATTGTTCAAATTCAAACAAATCAGCTAACAAATCAGCAAACAAATCAGCAAACAAATCAGCAAACAAATCAGCTAACAAATCAGCAAACAAATCAGCTAACAAATCAGCAAACAAATCAGCAAACAAATCAGCAAACAAATCAGCTAACAAATCAGCAAACAAATCAGCAAACAAATCAGCTAACAAATCAGCTAACAAATCAGCTAACAAATCAGCTAACAAATCAGCAAACAAATCAGCTAACAAATCAGCAAACAAATCAGCTAACAAATCAGCAAACAAATCAGCTAACAAATCAGCAAACAAATCAGCTAACAAATCAGCAAACAAATCAGCTAACAAATCAGCTAACAAATCAGCAAACAAATCAGCTAACAAATCAGCAAACAAATCAGCAAACAAATCAGCTAACAAATCAGCAAACAAATCAGCTAACAAATCAGCTAACAAATCAGCTAACAAATCAGCAAACAAATCAGCAAACAAATCAGCAAACATATCAGCTAACAAATCAGCTAACAAATCAGCTAACAAATCAGCAAACAAATCAGCTAACAAATCAGCAAACAAATCAGCAAACAAATCAGCTAACAAATCAGCAAACAAATCAGCAAACAAATCAGCTAACAAATCAGCTAACAAATCAGCTAACAAATCAGCTAACAAATCAGCAAACAAATCAGCTAACAAATCAGCAAACAAATCAGCAAACAAATCAGCTAACAAATCAGCAAACAAATCAGCAAACAAATCAGCTAACAAATCAGCTAACAAATCAGCAAACAAATCAGCTAACAAATCAGCTAACAAATCAGCAAACAAATCAGCAAACAAATCAGCTAACAAATCAGCAAACAAATCAGCTAACAAATCAGCTAACAAATCAGCAAACAAATCAGCAAACAAATCAGCTAACAAATCAGCTAACAAATCAGCAAACAAATCAGCTAACATCCCATCAGTGTTGAAGAAAGAGCTAAAGAATATTTTTTACGAATGTTGTAGCAATATGTTTTTTTTTTTACAAAGTTGACATTGAAGCGTGTTAGATGTGTTTTTTGTATGTATATGTACTATCTTGTGCTTGAGTGGCATCTGTGTTATTACAAAGTAGGCATCGCTGTCCACTTCTGCTCAAATTCTAACTTCTATATTGAGCAAGAGTTTTTACCATTTGTTATTTACCAATAAGTGGTCGATGGGGTTTTCATGTGAATGTGTGAATATATTGTGTGGGAGAAGTGTGTCTCAATGATAAGTCGATTTTATTAGCAGAAATCATTCAGTATTCCACCAGTGTCATTCATAATTAGCCATTTTTTCGATGGCTAATTCTCTTGTGGATGATGTTACCCACTTTCCCATTTATGACACACAGGACACACATGACACACAGAACACGCATGACACACAGGACACACATGACATACATGACACACAGGAGACACATGACACACATGACACGCATGACACACAGGACACACATGACACACATGACACACAGGACACTCAGGACACACATGACGTGATATTCCGACACCCTACCTATTGCTTCTTGTAATCTTTTGTAGAATTAGTTGTGTCTTCATCTTCAGCCTCGAGCATAGCACTGGTCCATGGTGAATTCTGCGTGTTTACGGTGAATCAAGCCGTCATAATTCATTCTTTCATTCATGTGTTATTACTCTAGAAGTTGATTGTTTAATCTCTATTTAAGTATAAGTACAACTCCTGCCAAGTGTTTGATATAATCTCTTCCATAATATATACTATTTTCTCAGATACCGGTTATGACTTGTCCAAAACCTGTCCATCTACCCTTGTTGATGTCTAGAATATTGTTTATGATTTTACATTTTCCCCCTTCCTGACCAGGATCTTAAGTGGAAACTAGCACTGTTGATTGTGTTTGTGCCTGCGGTACAAACTAGCACTTTTGATTGTATTTGTGCCTGCGGTACAAACTAGCACTGTTGATTGTGTCTGTGCCTGCGGTACAAACTAGCACTGTTGATTGTGTCTGTTCCTGCGCTACAAACATTTAAGGTCTGAATGGTCTATACGGGAAGATAAGAAAGTTAAGATGTAATCGATTCTATAAATATGTTTGGATCGAACTCGGCCTATTTTCGGTAGTCGCGAGCGCTGAATGACGAAATGCTTTAACATTTGTGGCACCTTTTTGTTTGGGGTGTCCCTCTGGTCCAGTTCCTTAACTCATCTATCTCTCTCTCTCTCTCTCTCTCTCTCTCTCTCTCTCTCTCTCTCTCTCTCTCTCTCTCTCTCTCTCTCTCTCGTGTCAATGTGCTTCTATCACGTGGAGGTCCGATGTTCGAATGTCGGCCTACTCGTTATTTGACATTTTTTATACTGTTCGTTATAAATGTTTTCCGAGTGTAAATAAATATTTGTCGTTGTTACAAACAAACATTCTTTGCATTGTTTTTACTACCTAATAATTTGTGGTTGCTTCATGCATCGTTCTTATATTTCAGAACCCTATGTTTGTTTTGATTTTGACGTGCAGAAGGCTTGATTTGCCAATATTAGAATTCTTTTGGCTTTGATCAATGCTGTTCATCCCGACAGTGAAATTATGTCTCAATACTGCTGGTCATCAAGTGCACTTGTTTCATTTGGACGTTTCTGTAACAGTGTGGGTTTTTCAGATGCAGAAAAGTTCATGTTGTGCTTTACTCAAACCCTGGAGGACGAGGATGCCATTCTTAAAAAGGTCCCTTATCACGGGTCTGTTCAGCTTAGTCGACCCTATCAGAGATATGTTCAGCTTAAGCGACCCTATCAGAGATCTGTTCGATTTAGGCGACCCTATCAGGGATCTGTTCATGTTAGGTGACACTATCAGAGGTTTGTCCAGCTTAGGTGACATTATCAGGGGTCTGTCCCGCTTAGGTGACACTATCAGGGGTCTGTCCCGCTTAGGTGACACTATCAGGGGTCTGTCCCGCTTAGGTGACACTATCAGGGGTCTGTCCCGCTTAGGTGATACTATCAGGGGTCTGTCCAGCTTAGATGACACTATCAGGGGTCTGTCCAGCTTAGGTGAGACTATCATGGGTCTGCCCTGCATAGGCGACCCTACTAAGGATCGGTCCGGCTTAGGCGACCCATCTAGAAATATACGCTACCGCCGGTATAGATCACTAGAACACTAGAACACGCATGGACCACCACCATCCTTCTTACCTCCGTTCTCGATAATGTGATGTCATCATAGAGAGTGAACGGAAATCGTCAAAAGTTTATCCACCGAAATACATGTTCGTGTACAGGAGTGATCAGCCACGTGATCAGATAAGGTGGAGTCACCTGATCATGAAGCAGTTTCGTGGCGATGAAACAAATGGAAATTATTGCTAATTGCAAGGTGTGCTTCTCACTGCGGGAATCACTTAGCTCCATTTTGGAGATTAGAGAACATGGCTGCTGCTCTTATTTCTCCCGCTGTAAGGGGCTGCGCAGGTGAGGGCTTAACATCTTGTGAGCTGTAAGCCATGGTCTTCAATCAGGTAGATCAGGTTGCTAAACGGAATTTAAATTGATTCCAGGTTAAACCGTTGATGTCAGCTTACCTTGGCCGTTATTCGATCCATCTTTCCATCTCAATGGTGATGCCTATTATTGTCGATTTCCTAGATCGCTCTTGTCGCGTATGTCTATTGTCAGTCATACGAAACACATGCCCGGCTCATCTGCATTTTCTGAGCATAGAATATTCTGCGCCGCTAAGGACCAGTGATCTCTTTATATAAACACATGCTACATACATCATAGCTGAAAACACATTTTAGTAATTTGATTGGGCTACCTGCAAGCAAGTCAACATCAGTTGTAATTCCATTCCCAGTAGGGACCAAAAATGGAGCACCTAATGGTGATTAGTTCAATGAGAGCAGCGAAAGACAATTATGGTCCATCAACAGACCATTTGAATAAGATCAAGTTACAGTTGTTTCCTTTAGATTCGTCTCCGTTCAGCTCTATCTGCCATCTTGTTCATATCGATTTTTCTTTCCTAAGTGTGTGTTCTTTGCTGACACACTTCTGTGCTTGAATGTACAATTATATTTACTTGTAATGGCTAGTATCTGTGATGCGTTCGCATTTGCAATTTAATGAAGCGAACGAATGTTGCCGGGGCCTGATAGGTGGGCAGGGAATATTAGCACTGTAAACCTAGCAGGCCTGTCGTCGGATGCAGATAAGAAGGGTTGAGCAAGAGGCTGGTTACTTAATCCTGTAAAAGTGCCATCCATTAAAACCTAAACTAATTAACATCATCATATAGCATATCCTTTGCAAAACGTCGTTCTCATGACAGCCTGTCTGTAGGAAGCTCTATCTGTCGTCAGTCTTCCGGTCTGCTCCAAGGTCAAATCCAGCGTCTCCTTGATGTCCTGGGTCGATCGTCTTCTCGGTCGGCTCCGCTTCTCTTCCCAGTGACCATGCCCTCCATAACCACACACTCCAGTCCCTTGTGTCGTTTGACGTGTCCAAAACCTCAGTTCATGTGTCATTACGTCATTTATGAGCCAATTCTCCTCTACATTCAGGTCTTGCCGGATGGATTTCTTTCTTTCTTTCTTTGTCTACGGGATTTTCAGGACTCGTCTGTAACACTGTGTTTCAAAAGCACCGATCTTTGCTCTAATTGCTTTTGTAATTGACCATGTTTTACATCCATAGGCTGCCACAAGAAAAATGCATGTTCTTAGGATCTTTAGTTTTAGTTCTTTGTTTGTATTATGCCATAGCTTCTGCATATTCTTTATCTTCTGCATTGCCATAGTCAGTCGTCTTCTTACTTCCTTTGTACAGTCTCCATTGTTGTTCAGTATTGATCCCAGATGTTCAAAATGTGAAACATTTTCAATCTCTTCGCCAGCTATCTCGATTTTAGGTTGGAGTTTTGTCTTATCAGTTGTCATTATCTTTGATTTCTTTGTATTCAGGTAGAGATTCTGGGCTTCACTATGTTTCTGGACATGTAATTATTTGTTCTAGGCCCTTGGCGCTATTCGAGAGCAAAACTGTGTCGTCGGCATATCGTATTTCCGGTATCCCATTCCTCCTACTGTGAAAGGATCGAAGTCTGTAGAAATTGGATCTGCCTTTACGTTCCTGAGGATGTTTTCTGCATATAGATTGAACATGTATGGTGAAAGAATGTAGCCCTGTCTGACCCCCTTTTGTATCTCAAACCAATCTGAGATTTCACCATGTATTCTGACGGCTGCTTGCTGCCCCCTGTAGAGGGCTTCTATTAGTTGAACCAGATGTGTTGGGAAGCCACTATCTTTCATAATGTTCCACATGTGCTGATGTTTTACTCAGTCAACGGCCTTGGTGTAGTCTATACAACAGGCATACAGGTCCGTGTTGAATTCTCTGCTTTTCTCGATGATGATTCTCATGTTGAAGATATGGTCTCTCGTGCCTCTTCCTGGCCTGAACCCTGCTTGCGTTTCATTTATTTCATTGTCCAACTTTCTTTCTATTCTTTTCACACAGAAGTGGGTCTTCAGTCAGAATATTCGGGGGGGGGGGGGGGGGGGCGGGAGATGCTAATCACGTGACGCAGAGAAAGTCACAAAACATCTGCATCCATGATTTACCTGTTTTCATTCAGGACAGTCTCCAGATCTAATAGCTGGAACATTCGTACAGTAAACGAACTGGGAAAGGAGAAATTGTAAAATCGATATCCTAAGGCTGGCTAAAATAAGGTGGAAAGGAGTGAATAGGTTGAAACTGATCACATGAAAAATGCTGATGTCCTCAGGGGACACTGATGAAGTCTCACACCATAGCGAAGATATGGCCTCAATGCTCTGAATCGAAGCGCAAAAAGCACTTGTAGAATGGTGAGCTCAAGGACACATAATAATTCTAGATATTTCAAGATTACCTCCATAAATATTTTCAAACTGTACCAACCAATGACAAAGAAGGCTCAGTGAATGCAGTACTTTACATTACAATAACAAGATATTAAGGATAAAATGTAAACTAAAAAAACTGTACAATTTTGGTAGATAAACTAAATGCCATGTCGGTAACTATAAATTTGGGGATGACCTAAATGTCATGTTGGTAATTATAATTTTGGTGGATGACCTAAATGTCATGTTGGTAACTATAATTTTGGTTTCCAAGACATCATGGAGAAACGAGTATTCGGGACTAAAAATGAAAATGAAAAGTTGTTCATGGACTTCTGCGCTTCAAATCAATAAGTGATTTGTGACAGAATGAAGAGTTTCTCATGGATTTTTGTGCTTCAAATCAATAAGTAATTGCTCACAGAATGAAAAGTTTATCATTGACTTAAATCATTTAGTGATTGCTAACAGCCTGTTTCTACATAAAAGAATACATAAAGCAACATAGGTGTCACCAAACCACAGGATAGAAATTAGATTGGCCACATATGTATAAACCAAAACTTCAGAGCATCATAATATGATATTAAAATATGTAGAGGAGCAGACATGACATCAGCTCACCATCTTCTGATAAACTTGCACAATATTTATCAACATGTAACCAACTGTTTAATATGGAATTCTCCAAGAACAAAGATGTACTAGAAAAATGTTGTGAGGTCATGAAGATAGCATGTGTTATTACAACAAGAAGAAATAAAGTATGCAGAATAGCACTGACAATTAGTGAAATATACATGAAACGACACTTATGGAGAAGTTCTGAGGAATAGATCACGCCAACACAAAGTATGCATAATATCAAATATTGTAACAGAGGTAAATGAAAGATACATGAAGATGGCAAATTGGAACTGAAGCAAAACTAGAAATACTAAAGCCAGGCTTAGAAAAAACACGCTGAAGTCAACAAAGAAAACAAAGAAAAAAGAAAACGATCAGAAGAATATATTGATACAACAGATGCAAAGGAAGCCCGAACAAAAGACAATATCTTCTTCCTCTTCTTCGTACGCTGTCAGACGTCAACCTGTATTTTTTCTAAGAAAGCAGCGGTCATCCTGAAGCTGTCGACACTGCCATAGAGCTCGTCTAGTGTTGCCACTGGTGATGGCCACATGTGCTTTCTCTGGTCCTCGTATATCGAGCAGTTTTGCAGCAGATTTTCAGCAGTCATTTTCCCTGTACCACAAGTGCATTCGTCAGTGCCGCCTATCTTCAGTTTATTGAATAGATGGTACCTCAGTCTGTTGTGGCCTGTGCAGAGTCGGAAGACCACGACCTGCACTCTTCTGTTCAACTGGTAATAGGCATCGTTTTTTGTGTAGCCAGTGTGTTCTGTTTCTCATTTGGCCATGTATCTGGCCCTAATCAGCCTTTTGGACTCTTCGTAGGTCACACTAGAATCTGGTTCTGGTAGTCTTGCATCTTCTTTTGTCAGTCTGTCTGCCTCCTCGTTGCCTTGGATGTTACAGTGGGATGGAACCCACTGTACCACTACTCTTTTTGGTGCGGACTGCTGACATAGTTGACAGAGTACTGCTCTTAAATCATTAAGTTCAGTATTTTTCTGGCTTTGTAGTGCTGTAACTACGGCCAGGGCATCTGTAAACAGGACTATCTGGCTTTCATTTCTTTCGCCTGTGAGCATTGCTTCTACTGCAGCCCTCAGTGCCTCTGCCTTCGCTCTGAAATTACTTGAGAATTTTTCAGTTGCCACTGACTGTTATTTTTCTACCATTTGGCAGGCTCAGGAATAACCCTGCCCCTCCGTTCTGTGTTGTATTTGTTACAGAACCGTCGGTGTATGCATGGGTCCAGTCCATGCTTGGGTAGTTTTCCGTTATGTACCTCCCTGGTTATGTCTCTTCTTTCTTTTTCAGTTTGGCTGTTCTTGTTTCCAATACCTGGTATATTTTCTACCACCTCCGAAATGATATGCTGCTTCCAGGTGGGTTTGCGTACAGTAGGGATGGGTTACGGTGTTCATAGGGTCTTCGCTCATCTTTGCTTTGGCTATTTCTGCAAAGTTTCTCCGCTTTAGTTTCCCATTTTCAAATCTATTTAGTCTCTGGTGCATTGATTTCTCACTCTTCCAGTGTACAGTTTCTGTAGTATTCTTTTGTCTGCTCCCCAGCTTGTGCCAGCAAGTTTCCTCATGATTGCCATTCTTTGTCTGGCTCTCATTCGGTTTCTCTCGATCTGACTTTTCCATGTCATGCGTCGATCAACTGTGACGCACATGTAGTTTGGTTTGTCGTTTGGCCGCATATATTTGCCGTTAAGACTTATTTTGGTGTTCTGTGGTTTATTTGAAAGCGAGAATATCGTACATGTTGTTTATTCCTCGTTTATTTTGACCAGCCATGAGTTCGCCCACTCCTCCAACGATGTTAGGGCCTTTTGCATCCGATTGTTTGCTACGGTGAGATTTTTTTCTGAGGTCTACATAGCCAGATCGTCTGCAAACATGTAGCTGTGGACTCTTATTGGTATATTCTCTGTGATGTTGTTTATATACACCAGGAAAAGTGTGGGTGACAGTACTCTCCCTTGGGGTACTCGCTGCTCAATTGTCACCTTTTTGCTCATCTGCCTTTGTACTTTAACTCTGGCTGTTCTGTTTTCGAGGTAGTGACTGATGCATCTGTACATTTTCCCACAAACTTCACTTTTTCGCAGCTTGACTTTAAGTCCCTCTTTCCACACCTTGTCAAATGCCTTCTCTAGATCCACTTAACCCGCTACTGTATGCTTTTTCTCTTGGTAAGCATCCTCTATTTCCTGTGCTATGAGAGTGATCTGATCCTCAGTGGATCTGTGTTGTCTAAATCCTGCTTGCTGTGGGATTAATATGTATTTTTCATCCAGGTGCCACATCAGTCTAGGGTTTATCATATGCTCCATCAGTTTGCCTACACAGTTAAGTAGACTGATGGGCCTGTATCCATTTGGATCTGTTCTTTCTTTTTCTTTCTTTGGTACTGGTATAAGTACAGCATCTTTCCATGCCTGCGGTACAATTCCCCTTTTCCAGCTTTGGTTCAGAACTGATAGTAACTTCCTCTTTTCTGTTTGGCCCAACCCCATCAGCATTTCGTTTGTTACCCCATCTTTTCGGGGGGGGGGGGGGGGGGGGGGTATTTTTCTTTAAAGTTCTCATGGCCTCTTCCATTTCCTTTATTGTTAGTTTTGCCATCATGTGCTCCTCTGGTGCCATCTTGATGTTGTCGTGGCTCTTTTGTTCTTCACTAATGTCTGTATGCCTGTCTGTAGGAACATCAATGTGGTTTGCTCTGGCATAATGTTCTATAAAGGCGTTTGCTGATTTTTTTCGGTAAGCATATTGTCGCCCTGCTTGATGATAATTTGTTTATTGGATGGTGTTTCGTCATTCATGGCTGACTAAGTTCCATAGTTTTTTCCCTTCTTTGTCTAAATTGAGGCTTACTGTTCTGTTTTTCCAGCTGTCTCTTGTTATTTGGTTAAGTGTTCTTTTGTATTTCGCAGTGATGGCCTTGAGGGCGATATTGGCTTCCATAGATTGCTCTATCTCTGCCATGTTCCTAGCCTTTGAGACTTCATCCTTCGCTTTCTGCAGTTCATGTTTCCAATATGGCTTGTAGTTTTTCCTTGCCCGTCTTGGGATGGTTTCGGTGGCTGCTTGCAGTATTGCTTTGCTTAGGCTTTCCACCATAAGTTTCTTATTGTTATTTCGTGTGTTGATGGTTTCACACAGTCCATCTGTCAGCATTGCAAATCTGTCCCAGTCGGCTCGTCTATAGTTCCAACGTGGCAGCGGTTTTTATTTCCTGGGGGTCTACTTCCATATCAATTTCTAGCCTAATTGGCCTGTGGTCGCTACCTGTCAATTGGTCGAGCACCGTGGAAAAGGCCAAGTCTGGGGTGGAAGTGGTATGCCATGTTCTAAAATAGAAGCTAGGGCTATCGTCCGACCTATTGATAAGATAGAGATTTGTGTCTATCTCCCAGTCTTCCACTTCATCACCTTTGCTGTCTGTAGCTGAATATCCCCATCTCTCCGAGTGACTGTTAAAGTCTCCAACCACTAGGCAGCTGGAGTCCTTGATTTCCATAAAAGAAAATATGAAACCCCTGTACAACAGCACCAGGAAACTAACATGAAAACGTAAGCAACAAATAGATTTATTTCGGTTAGGGAAGAAACTGCGTAAATGGAGAGATTTGCAGAGCATTTCAAAGAACTTTTAAAAAGAACAGCTTTACAAAACTATCAGGGGTCTGTCCCGCTTAGGTGACACTATCAGGGGTCTGTCCCGCTTAGGTGACACTATCAGGGGTCTGCCCCGCTTAGGTGACTCTATCGGGGGTCTGTCCCGATTAGGTTACACTATCAGTGGTCTGTCCCGCTTAGGTGACACTATCAGGGGTCTGTCCCGCTTAGGTGACACTATCAGGGGTCTGTCCCGCTTAGGTGACACTATCAGAGACCTGCCCGGCATAGGCGACCCTACTAAGAATATGTCCGGCTTAGGCGACCCATTCAGAAATATACGCTACCGCCGGTATAGATCACTAGAACACTCATGGCGCAAATGGAGAGATTTTGCAGAGCATTTCAAAGAACTTAAATAGAACAGCTTTACAAAATCTCCTATTCATTCAGGCGGCAGAAACGGAACTATGCGTACAGGCGGTAAACCAAGCAAAAAAGAAATCCGGAAAGCCATAATGCTCATGAGAGATGGTATAACCATTGGCCCTTATACTTTTTTAGCACAAGCAATCAAACCAGACAGTGTCACTTCGGCATTTATATAATATAAATTAGTGTGAAAGTTCCAGAATGAGAAGCTATAACAAAAAAGCAATAACAGAAAGTTGCCAAAGATGGGAGACCTGCAACAATGTATAAATTAATTATAATAATAATGTTCCTTATGCGTCTGAGGCCCGTTGTGTAGGTTGGCCACATCCATGACCCACTGCTACGGCGTGGTTCCATGTCCCCCGGCCAGGGCGAAAGTAGAGGTGTATATCTGCTGGAACCACACTGTACGGGGACGGCCACTTCTGCGCCTCCATCCGATCGAGGAACGACTTTTGGCGCTGTACAAATTACAGAGGAATAATAATTATTATTAATCTCCATGGGAAATTATTGGACATGATCATACTAGCGAGATTAAAAGAGACCATACACAAACAGCTGATAGACGAACAGGCAAGATTTCAACTAAATCCTGTCAAGACCAGAAAGCTACACTGAGAATATATGAAAAAAGTATGGAAGGGGCCGCCTCACTTATGATCGAATTCGTCTATTACGAACGAATTGGCATTTGACAGCTTAGACCGAAAATCACTCTGGAATTTGCTCGGAGTCCACGAAGTGTTTCTTAGTTCACTAATATCATTAAGAGAACGTATGAAATGTTCTACATAAAGTTCAGTCGATGTAGTGTTCCTTAGTTCACTGATATCATTAAGAAAACATATTTAGGTATGAAATGTTCTACATGAAGTTCAGTCGATGTAGTGTTCCTTAGTTCACTGATATCATTAAGAAAACGTATGTAGGTATGAAATGTTCTACATGAAGTTCAGTCGATGTAGTGTTCCTTAGTTCACTGATATCATTAAGAAAATATATTTAGGTATGACATGTTCTACATAAAGTTCAGTTTTCTGAATCCTTTAGAAACAAATTCATTGTGCGACAGGTATGTCTCATATATCAGCAATTCGCTTTCCACTTGCTATTGATTTGATTATGAAGTCAACTACCTCAACCAGCAAAAATAGAATTTCATGGAAATTGAAATAGCAACTAGCTGATCTGGACTTTGCCATGGACTTGGCTCTTCTGTCCCATAATCGTAAAGTCTGATGCAAAATAGAATAAGTATACTTAATGAGAGGTCACAGAAATTGGAAATGAATACAAAAGGGGAAAAACATTATGTGGGTAAAGGCAAATAACGACAATCTGATTTTCTTGCAAGACACATCTCCTACAAGATTTTAAAATTAATATAATTTGGTAGCAATATGGACAGAGTAAGAGATCAAAAAATGAATATAAAAGGTAATTGCATTGTGGAACCAATGGAAATAAACATACGTTTTAAAAGTCCAACACAAAATATAAATTGTACATTTCAATTTTAAGTTCGTTCTACGGTATGCCCCTGGAGCATGGAGAACAACAAACTGACGTGCTAAAGACTCTCACCAATGAGAATGGTGTGTTGAAAACAGTAGCTTGAGACAGAAACTTGAGACGGGAACTTGAGACGGGAACTTGAGACGGGAACTTGAGACCGGAACTTGAGACGGGAACTTGATACGAGAACTTCAGACAGGAACTTGAGACGGGAACTTGAAACATGAACTTGAGACAGGAACTTGAGATAGGAACTTGGGACGGGAACTTGGGACAGGAACTTGAGACAGGAACTTGAGACGGGAACTTAACACGGGAACTTGAGACAGGAACTTGAGACGGGAACTTGGGACGGGAACTTGCGACGGGAACTTGAGACAGGAACTTGGAACAGGAACTTGAGACGGGAACTTGAGACAGGAACTTGAGACAGGAACTTGGAACAGGAACTTGAGACGGGAACTTGAGACAGGAACTTGAGACAGGAAATTGGGACGGGAACATGAGACAGGAACTTGAGATAGGAACTTGAGACGGGAACTTGAGACGGGAACTTGAGATAGGAACTTGAGATAGGAACTTGAGACGGGAACTTGGAACAGGAACTTGAGATAGGAACTTGAGACGGGAACTTGAGACAGGAACTTGAGACGGGAACTTGAGACAGGAACTTGAGACAGGAACTTGAGATAGGAACTTGAGACAGGAACTTGAGACAGGAACTTGGGACAGGAACTAGGGACGGGAACTTGAGATAGGAACTTGAGACAGGAACTTGGGATAGGAACTTGAGATAAGAACTTGAGACGGGAACTTGAGACAGGAACTTGAGATAGGAACTTGAGACGGGAACTTGGGACAGGAACTTGAGATAGGAACTTGAGACGGGAACTTGAGACGGGAACTTGAGACGGGAACTTGAGAAGGGAACTTGAGACAGGAACTAGAGACAGGAACTTGAGACAGGAACTAGAGACAGGAACTTCGGACGGGAAATTGAGATAGGAACTTGAGACAGGAAATTGGGATAGGAACTTGGGACAGGAACTTGAGACAGGAACTTGAGACAGGAGCTTGAGATAGGAACTTGAGATAGGAACTTGAGACGGGAACTTGAGACAGGAGCTTGAGATAGGAACTTGAGACAGGAACTTGAGAAGGGAACTTGAGATAGGAACTTGAGACAGGAACGTGAGACATGAACTTGGGACGGGAACTTGAGACGAACTGTTGTAATTGTTTGGTTGAGTGGGATTGAGTGATTGATTGATTGAGTGTGTGGGTGGGTGGATGGGTGAATGAGTGATTGAGTGATTGAATGAATGAGTGGGTGAGTGAGTGAGTGAGTGAGGGAGTGAGTGAGTGAGTGAGTGAGTGGGTGAATGAGTGAGTGAGGGAGTCAGTGAGTCAGTGACTGAGTGTGAGTGAGTGAGTGAGTGAGTGAGCCATAATAAATATGCAAATATTGCATTTCCTCTGTGCTTATATTTTTTTATTGGGGTTGTTTGGGTGTAGAGGACAGGGATTATCTATTCTAATTCTTGCCTTTTTTGTTGCGAGTTTATATTCAGTTTTTTCCTGTCAATGTCTATTTATCGCTTTTTCCTATTCCAATGCTTCCAATTCCTGTTTGTCTCTACTTCCTATTTCAACGCTTCCAATTTATCACCATCATCTCTCTCGTATCCTGCCAGTTGTTCCACATCCTCATCATCTATGTTCCCGTTCCTTATTGATCGAATCTAACTGAGACACACAGGTCAATCCGACAGCTTCTGATCTCATTACTGTCATTCACAAATGCTGTCCAGTCTGGAAAGCCAGACTTCTGGCAAACACCTTTTCTGTTGCAAAACATGCGTGTTCGTACATTTTTGGCCGCTATGAAACAAAGACGGTAACATTTTACAGATGTAAGCTATCTTGTTTTAGCCTCGTTACGAGTTACTTCCCTTTCAACCACATACCGAGTCATTCTAGTTATTCTAGGGCATGATTTCCATTTTGATGAGGAATTGTGATGCTAGTCCAGGCACAACATACTGACCAGGAAGTCACATCAGGGCCAGGCACAATACAATGGCCCAGATCACAAAATCTCTTCTGTGTATCGTTCCCTGGAAACAGGCTTTTCTCAAGGCAGCCTGGCTGACGAGATGTGGATTGATGTGATCCCCGTAGTAGTGAGCGCTACGCAGGTGAAGCCAAGCATAGCACACCGCCTGGAGGACCGAGGCCTACTTTCATCAGAATACTCGGAATGTGAGGAAAGCTACTACAACCTGCCACGTCCTTTTCAGGACGCACAAAAGAGTAAACTTACTCATTGTGGGCATTAAACAACAACTACCATTTTGATCGTGTGACTGCTGGCCTGTGGTTAGTCCAGACAAAGTCTGAAAAATTGCATTTTGTAGCGTACCTGCCAGAGCAATTATATATATAATTATGTTCTAATGGATATACTCTGTCCATCGATGACAAACTGGTCATCCTCGGTGATTTTAACGCTAGGGTTGGCACAGACCATACAGCCTGGGAGGGGGCCATTGGCAGACATGGTATCGGAAAATGCAATAGTAACGGACTGCTCCTTCTGAGGACATGTGCCGCAAATGAACTACTCATTACAAACACAGCTTTCCGACTTCCTGTCCGAAATAGAACCACATGGATGCACCCAAGGTCCCGCCACTGGCACCTCATTGACTACATAATCATCAGACGTAGGGATCGAGCGGATGCTATGGTAACGAAGAGCATGTGTGGTGCAGAATATTGGACCGACCATCGACTTGTCATTACCAAGCTAAACTTCAAGATCCAGCCCAAAATGCGCTCCCAGGGAAAGAAACCACCGAGGAGGCTAAATGTCTCTCAGCTGAAATACGAACCCACGAGAGGAGGCTTCCAGGAAGAGCTTGAGGGTAGACTATCTGAGCTTCGTTTTGAAAAGAACGACATCGAAGAGAACAGGGCATCATTTAGAAACACACTCTACGATACAGCTGTTAAGCACATTGGCCCACTCACGCGCAAGCATAAGGACTGGTTTGATGAGAACGATCTGGAAATACAGGGCCTTCTCGATGCAAAACATGAAGCGCACAGGGAATACCAGAGGGACACATCATCTCCGGCAGCAAAAGCTGCCTTCAATACTGCTCGCAAAGCTGTCCCGACTAGGCTTAGAGAGATGCAAGACTCCTGGCTCAGCAAAACAGCTGACGAAATTGAGATGTTCGCTGAGCGTCATGACACCAAACGGTTTTACGAGGCACTGAAAGCTCTCTACGGCCCGCAGCACTCTAGTAATACTCCAGTTCGCAGTGCGGATGGGGTACTGCTAACAGATAAGGTTCAGATTCTAGACAGATGGGCAGACCACTTCTGCAAAATACTAAACCTCGCATCGTCCATAAATGAAGAGGCCATCCGGCGAATGCCGCAGGTGGAACTGAACCTGGCGTTGGATGAAGTCATTACTGAGGAGGAAGTTCACAGGGCAATCAGCTCACTATCTATAGGAAAAGCTCCAGGAGCTGATGCAATACCAGCAGAGGTATATAAGACAGCTGGCCCATCCCTCACCAGAAGGATCACTGAACTCTTCTGTCACATGTGGGCTGAAGGAAAAATTACTATTATATAGCTATTATGTTCTAATGGATATACTCTAGTTTCGTCACTAATGTGTACAAGAACTCATTTTTAGTAAAGAAATAGGTTATTAAAACTTGGGATCCAAATTCTTTCTCTAAAACACAGCAGATAAACGCAATCATTCGACAGCTAGTCAGTCAACAAGTAACCGTAACATTTGACTTATAAACTCAATGTGGAAAATTCAGTTTTTTTATTTACTTGTATATTCTCATGTTATGTTAAAATGTTAGGCCAACCATAACTAAACCATACTTGATCTGCTACACAATGTATTGATAATAGATGACAGAAGTTTGTCTCTGTTTTGTTATCAGTTGTTATGCCGCTGTTGTTGTTCTTGTTGTTGTTGAATGTCCACAGTGAGTAAGTTTATTCTCTTGTGCGCCCTGAAAAGAAGCTTTTCCCACATCCAGAGCGGGCTGATGAAGATGGACAGCGGTCCTTCAGGCGGTTGTGCTAAGCTTGGCTTCATCTGCTTGGTGCTCCCTATTACGGAATTCATCAATCCATATCTCGTCAGTAAGACTTCCTGAAAACAGCCAGGGATGTCGTAGTTTTCTTCATGTTCTTTCTTACTCTCTGTACTGATGTCTGGTGTGTAGTTTGATGACTTAAACATTATCGAGCGTTTGAAAAAAATATATTAGCCTTCTTGGCTTCAACTTCTGGTTTTATAGTACGAGTCAAATGTTCTTGATTGATATATCATTGTGGGTCAGCACACAGTTGTTGGTCCGCCTTTCGCTACATACCATTGTGATATTCAGTTACGGCGGCATGCTGGTTCCCAGAGAAGGAATTGTGATATTTAGTTACTGCGGCATGCTGGTTCCCAGAGAAGGAAATGTGATATTCAATTATTATTGCATGCTGGTTCTCAGAGAAGGAATTGTGATTCTTAGTTACGGCGGCATGCTGGTTCTCAGAGAAGGAATTGTGATTCTTAGTTACGGCGGCATGCTGGTTCTCAGTCGCGGACTTCCCTTTAATCTAGAGAGCTTTACCTTTTATAACGGGCACAAACTCGATGACTATACACGGTAATGACATTGTTGGAACGACATTGGAAGAATTTTGAGACAGGGACAATTTGCAATCAATAAAACGAGGTAATTATAGTATGATACGAAACGTGTTTCTGTCTGGCTCTGTAGTCAAAACAATCCAACACTACATAATTCTTTTGCGAATCTTTATTATCGATCGTCCCGGTGTGTGTGTGTGTGTGTAAGTGTGTAAGTATGTATGTGTGTGTAAGTGTGTGTGTAAGTGTGTGTGTGTGTGTAAGTGTGTGTGTGTGTAAGTGTGTGTGTGTGTAAGTGTGTGTGTAAGTGTGTGTGTAAGTGTGTGTGTGTGTGTGTAAGTGTGTGTGTGTGTAAGTGTGTGTGTAAGTGTGTGTGTGTGTAAGTGTGTATGCAAGTATGTGTGTAAGTGTGTGTGTAAGTGTGTGTGTGTGTAAGTGTGTGTGTAAGTGTGTGTGTGTGTAAGTGTGTGTGTAAGTGTGTGTGTGTAAGTGTGTGTGTACGTGTATGTGTGTAAGTGTGTGTAAGTGTGTGTGTAAGTGTGTGTGTAAGTGTGTGTGTGTGTAAGTGTGTGTGTGTGTAAGTGTGTGTGTGTGTAAGTGTGTGTGTAAGTGTGTGTGTAAGTGTGTGTGTGTGTGTGTAAGTGTGTGTGTGTGTAAGTGTGTGTGTAAGTGTGTGTGTGTGTAAGTGTGTATGCAAGTATGTGTGTAAGTGTGTGTGTAAGTGTGTGTGTGTGTAAGTGTGTGTGTAAGTGTGTGTGTGTGTAAGTGTGTGTGTAAGTGTGTGTGTGTAAGTGTGTGTGTACGTGTATGTGTGTAAGTGTGTGTAAGTGTGTGTGTAAGTGTGTGTGTAAGTGTGTGTGTAAGTGTGTGTGTGTAAGTAAGTGTGTGTAGTGTATTTGTGTTTGTATGTGAGTCATATAATTATATTACAATCTATTGTAAAAAAAATTGCAAATTTCCGAAAGACAAAAAAAGGATAACATGAAATAAATACTTTTCAAAAACGCTTTTAATTCAAAATGCACCCAAAAAACAGGATACAATAATTCAGTTTAATAAAATTAGTTCAATTAACGTTATTGTTACTTCTTACACCAATCACTCATTATGTTTCATAACAAGTTGGTAGCGGGAGATTGATAACGAACGGTTGTTCACGATGGCCGTGGTTTCGATTGGTCAGAACAAATTTACAGAGATATTAGGATAATTATTAGTGTTGAGAAATAATTTGGGGAAACAGTAGCATAGTTGTAATTGATAGTAACTGCCTGTACTGTAACTTTAGTGTAGGTCTAATATTTAGTGAGAGTTGTTGTAAGGTAAATATCAACACCAGTTGATATTTTCGTGTTCACTTGATCAGTAACTGGTTGTATACAGACTCTGTAGGGTCTCCTAAACCAGTATAAAGACGTTAAGTTAAGTTAAGTTAAATATGTATTGTATTAGTCTATTAGTATAACTTATTGACTGGGACGTGTAACGGTAATTGCATAATTAGTATGGTTCAGATCAGGCGAAATGCAGGAAAGAAGAAAAGCCAGAATAGGGTGTGGGAGTTGTGTGACAGTAGTGTTAGTGTAGGAATAGATACAAATTTGTAAGATGAAATAAAAATCATATGTAGGTTGTATAGAGTTAGGAGAGAGGCATGCTCGGATGGAGTGCGAGATTAGGATAAATGAGAAGAGCTAGGTGAGATTGCAGTCAAAGGATAGTGTTGGGGTCAGTAGTGGAAAATAAAAATAAAAATTATAGAGCTAAAGCAAACATTCGAAAAACAACGAAATAATATACTCAAATGTTTTTATGTAAATGCAAAGTAAATAAAAGAGAAGAATTGGAACTGCGCGTAGAAAAAGAAAAACTAGATATAATAGGGTTTACAGAATCGTGGACATATGAAGACATTGCAGATATTGAACTTGAAATAGAGGGATATACAATGTTAAGGAAAGATAGGATAGTTGGAGACAAGACTAACAGAGGTGACGTTTTTTTTACACTGTACAAATTGAGTTAAAACAACTATCAAAGATGGTAATATCTGGCAACAAAAGTGAAGGTGTATGGGAGAAATAGAAAGTGGGGGTAAAAAAACATTAGTTAGAGTCTGCTACAGATGTCCATCAAGTCAAAAAGAGAAAGATGAGAAGCTGATTAGTAGCATAGAAAAGGCAATTGCAAGGAAATTATTATTTATGGTGTATTTCAACTTTCCAGAAATAAAATGCGACATAGCAGAAGCACTTGTCGAGTCAAACCCTTTTGTTAAGTGCATAACTGATAATTTGTTGATTCAAAATGTAGAAGAAGCTACCAAAGGCAAAAACACACTCGGCCTAGTATTTACTACAAAGCAAAATATGATTGAAAACTTTACCGTCGGGAAACTGTTTGGCTCAAGTGACCATCAGATCATCCATTGGGATCTTATAGCAAGGAGAGAAGTAAACATAGGACCACTCTAAGTCAGATGTTCAGAAAAAGGCAGCAAACCACATATTCTGGAAAGATATTGTCGGAGGAATAGATGTTGAACAAGAGTGGGAGAGTTTCAAAACAACTCCAGAAAAGCTAAAAGAGGAATGTGTTCCATGTAGTGAGGTAAACCACATGCGTAAAAAGTGGATAACTTGATTAGTAGTTAAATGTAGAAGAACTTAAAATAAAGCATGGAAAAAATAAATTGAGGCAGGTAAATCAAAAGAAACATATTTTTAATATTTGCACAAGCAGAACATAGCTCAGAAAGTGAACAAAGCAGCAAACACAACTTCGAAAAAAGCATGCTCAGAGGATCAAGACTGATAGTAAAAGCTTCTTTTCTGAACAAAGTAGGTCCTCCTGTAGATAGCACTGGTACAATAATATGTGAGAATCAGGAGGCATATAATCTACTCAATCAGTACTTTGGCACAGTCTACACAAAAGAAGACTGATCCAAGATCTCATGGCCTATAAATATTTTCAAAATAGAGATGGATACACTGGGATTAAGTTCAATCTGTATTGCGAAGAAAATGGTTTTACCTAAATTGGAAGGTCTGAAAGTGAATAAATGTCCAGGTCAAGATCATATTCATCCAAAATGTATGTTTTAAATTAGAGGCCAACTAGCAAAACCATTGGCTATATTATTTTCTCAATCACTTACAAAAGGTATTGTTCCAGGGGATTGAAAAGAGACGAATTCGAGGTAACTTAATACAGGTTTATAAGATAATCATAGGAACGGATAAATTAGACTGTAACAAGTTCTTCAAGATACAACCACCTACAAGAACAAGAAGCATAGCTACAAATTAAATAAAGTAAGGTCCAGATTAGATATTAGGAAATATTTTTGTTCGTCAGAGCGTGGTGAATGCTTGAAATGCATTGCCACAGGAAGAAGTGGAGGCAAGGAAAATAAATGGATTTAAGAATAGATTGGAAGCGCATAGCTTTTATATCAATGAAATGTAAATTAAACTAGTTGTATACAAACTCTGCAGTCTTCTAAACCATTATAAAGACGTTAAGTTAAGTTAAATTGAAATAAAAGCGCGGGGCGCAGATAACTATTCAGTACAGTTTAGCTATGTGTTAGTGTTCAGAGCCTGACGCCTTTATTTCATATTTGTGAAATTTTTCCGGCGGGAAGATGAATTACATATTTTGTGTTGGTTCTCCTTAGAACATAGTGGTATAATTGCTTCTCCTGTAGATTTACGTATTATACGGTCTTTCATTTCGATCATCAAGCAGCTTTTACTTTTACTTTCTTTTCTCTAACGTTGTCCAACTTGCTCATTGATAGGATAAATTATTCTCATTCCCTGTGGCCACCAGACTAACTCGATTTTTCCAAATATTGCCAGCTGATTTCCAGAGGGAATATTATACATATATATATAAACTTCTGCTTTTCATCTCCAACTTTATTGGCTCTCGTCTACAATCTTGACTATGTTATTTCTACTAGCTATATGATGCGAATTATGCGTGTGTGGGGGAACAGTTATCGCTAGGATTTATAAGTGTGGGTGCGATATTATGGCAAAATGTCAACTTTATCAGCCAATAAGTACAATTTATTTCATATTTATGATCAGTAGTCAGACTCGGAGATTTTAGAGCTGACTTCATAATTCTGGTCTAATTTTATTTTCCCCGCGACAGCTGTATATCCCATAATGAGAAAATAGACAAAATATAATGTACAACTTTTGTATAACAATTTAATCTATGAATCATTATCCCTGCTCTTTCTAACATATTGTCTAGTGACTACGTACGTGTTATAACCTAGCTCTTTCAAATATATTGTTTAGTGACCACGATCTTTTTTGAAAGTATTCCTAGCTCTCACAAGTACATAAACTGTTAACAACGATTTTTATTGATTGGAGTATGTCCAAATTCTCTCAAGTACATAAGCTGGTGGCAACGATCTCTATTGAGCGTGGTATGCCCAATTATCTCCTGGTACATTATCTGGTGGCAACGACCTCTATTGAGCGGGGTATATCCCAGTTCTGTCAAGTACATAAGCTGGTGGCAACTACCTCTATTGAGCATGGTATGTCCCAGCTCTGTCAAGTACATAAGCTGGTGGAAACGACCTCTATTGAGCATGGTATGTCTCAGCTATGTCAAGTACATAAGCTGGTGGCAACGACCTCTATTGAGCATTGTATGTCCCAGCTCTGTCAAGTACATAAGTTAGTAACCACAATCTCCATTGAGCATGGCATGTCCCAGCTCTGTCAAGTACAGAAGTTAGTAATCACGATCTCTATTTATAGTAGTAAACTATGTAAAGTACAAATCTAAGGATCACATCCTGTATTGATCGTTGTATGCCGCGGCTCTCTCAAGTAAAAGTTGGTGACCACAATCTCTATTGATCGTGAAATGCACCACACAGACAGGTTAGCACATGTGGTGGTAGAGCATTCGCTTTTCACTGCAAGGGTACGGTGTTCAGTTCTCACATTCGTCACGCATCAGTCTACCCAGCTGTACATTGATACGTGACTTAGAGTTAGGTAAGCAAAAGGCATTGAGAAATGGAACTGCCCACCCCGTACAAGCTCTGGCTTAGTATAATGAAGTCTCTAACAATTAACTCTAAAACATTCTCAAGAACTCCCTTTTTAAAAGCTTTTATTTAACTTGACACAACCATTGTCCGGATGTGTGTTGGATGCGTGACGCATGCGTGGACTTCGATTGATCCCATTTTCAGTGACTTGCCGAGAATCTAGCGAGTTCATATTACGTACATAGCCTCCACGAGTACGACCTAATAATCTATCAAATGTTAATGGTTTTTGGACAGCACATTCAAAAGGTTTGTACCGAAAAATATATGTATATTTCCTTTGTTCGGTCACGAGAAATTTCCCAGCTATTTGTTGCCCGTCGCAGTGTGAGAGACGATTGTCAAAGCCAACAGTCTAAGGTGCTCGTAAAAGCAAGAAACGTATCATTTAGAAATAAGGTTTGTTGATGAGATAATCAGTCAATCACTTAATGGCAGACAAATCTCATCTTCAGTAAAGTTCTTAATACAATTTCTTAAGCAGGTCAATAAATAACAGTCATATAATGTGCAACTATTTGAAGATTTCAGAATGAGCAGACTCAAAATCCAAAAATGGAAATTAGGGATTCATTGAATTGTGAAATAACCAGATTTTCTTAAGCAAGTTTCACTTGGCGTTCAAAATTACTTTATGCGCCCTAAAATTTCTTAAATCTAGGTTTGCGACAAAAATACCAAAACACCAATAAATAAAAATCAAAAGAAACCCAAATATACCAATTCACAAAAGAAACATCACATCAGAAAAATGACACTTCATGTAGTTTCAAAAACAACAAAAAACATGCCTTAGTATAAATTAAAGCTTTTACAGAAAAACCAAGTTTTGTATAATTAATTGTTTGTTTATTTTGAACACTAACAAATGTGATTGGTGCCTATGTGTGTGAATGTGAGACAGTCTATAATATTTTGGATGTAAGACAGTCTACCAAATTTTGGATGGGAGACAATGTACCATATTTTACAATTTGGCAATTAATTTACTTAATACCTTTTATGACATTAATACATGCATTGTTTTAATCAAGCGAAGTCAAACAAAATTAAAACATATTAATTTACTTAATACCTTTTATTATATTAATACATGCATTGTTTTAATCAAGCGAAGTCAAACAAAATTAAAACATATTAATTTACTTAATACCTTTTATTATATTAATACATGCATTGTTTTAATCAAGCGAAGTCAAACAAAATTAAAACATATTAATTTACTTAATACCTTTTATTATATTAATACATGCATTGTTTTAATCAAGCGAAGTCAAACAAAATTAAAACATATTAATTTACTTAATACCTTTTATTATATTAATACATGCATTGTTTTAATCAAGCGAAGTCAAACAAAATTAAAACATATTAATTTACTTAATACCTTTTATTATATTAATACATGCATTGTTTTAATCAAGCGAAGTCAAACAAAATTAAAACATATTAATTTACTTAATACCTTTTATGACATTAATACATGCATTGTTTTAATCAAGCGAAGTCAAACAAAATTAAAACATATTAATTTACTTAATACCTTTTATTATATTAATACATGCATTGTTTTAATCAAGCGAAGTCAAACAAAATTAAAACATATTGCACTTATTTTACTTCTTATTGCTTCAGAAAATGCTAACATACAAAACGAGAAAGAAACTATCAAATTCGTGACATTAATATGGCACATCCAGGCATATATGAAGATGCATCTCGTGTTCAACGTGTCTGTCTGCGATCATACAATGTGTCTCTGTGATCATTTACTTTGTCTGTCTGTGATCGTTCAATGTCTCTCTCTGTGATCATACAATGTGTCTGTCTGTGATCATTTACTTTGTCTGTCTGTGATCATACAATGTGTCTGTCTGTGATCATTTACTTTGTCTGTCTGTGATCATACAATGTGTCTGTCTGTGATCATACAATATGTCTGCCTGTGATCATACAATTTGTCTGTCTGTGATCATACTTCGCTCATTCGTTCGCTCTCAATCTCCCACTACCAAACCCTGTAAGGGAGAAAACCACATGCACAATATTCTCGCTTTCAATAAAACCCCAAAATACCAAATTAAGTTTAAATGGCAAATTCCTGCAGCAAAACGACAACCCAAACTATCTGGGAGTCACATTTGATCGGCGCATGACATGGAAAAGTCAGATCGAGAGAAACCGAATGAGAGCCAGAGAAAGAATGGCAATCATGAGGAAACTTGCTGGCACAAGCTGGGGAGCAGACGAAGGTATACTAAAGAAACTGTACACTGGAAGAGTGAGACCAGTTCTCCAGTATGGCATTGCGACATGGACAACAGCAGCAAAGGCGAACTTCGATAAAGTTAACAAACTTCAAAACCAAGCCATGAGAGTTATAACAGGTGGCATGAAGTCAACGCCAATTGTAGAACTTGAAAAGATTAGAAAACTGCAATCCATGACCGATAGAAGAGACTGCAGAGCCCAGCTGCAGTCAGAGAAACTCCGAAGACTGACTGACCCTCCAATGCACCAGAGACTAAACAATTTGGGAAATAGGAAACTAAACCGGAGAAACTTTGCAGAAATAGCCAAAGCAAAGATGCACGAAGATCCCATAAACGCACTAACAACACCAAAAACCCATCACTACTGTACGAAAACCTACCTGGAGGCAGGATATATTTCCAGAGGTGGTAGAAAATATACCATGTATTGGAAACAAAAACTGCCAGACTCAAAAAGAAAGGAGAGATACTACCCTAAGCTTCATATCGAAAAGCTACCCAAGCATGGACTGGACCCATGCATACACCGACGGTTCTGTAACAAACACAACACAGAACGGAGGGGCAGGAGCATTCCTGAACCTACCAAATGGCAGAAAAATAACACTGTCATTCGCTACTGGTAAGTACACAAGCAATTTCAGAGCGGAGGCAGAGGCACTGAGGGCGGCAGTGGAAGAAATGGTGACACACAATGAAAATGAGAGCCATATAGTCCTGCTTACAGATGCTCTCGCCGTAGTCACAGCGCTAAAAAGCCAGAAAAACACTGAGCTTAATGACTTAAGAGCAGCACTCTGCCAACTGTGCCAGCAGTCCGCACCAAAAAGGGTAGTGGTACAGTGGGTCCCATCACACTGCAACATCCAAGGCAACGAGGAGGCAGACAGACTGGCAAAAGAAGGTGCAAGACTACCACAAACAGATATTAGTATGACGTACGAAGAGTCAAAACGGCTTATCAAAGCCAGATACATGACCAAATGGGAAACCGAACATACTGGTTACACCAAAAGCGATGCCTATTACCAGTTGAACCGAAGAGAGCAGATCGTTGTCTTCAGACTTCGCACTGGCCACAATAGACTGAGGTACCACCTATTCAACAAATTGAAGATAAGTGGTACCGACGAATGCCCGTGCGGTACCGGTAAAATGACCGCTGAACATCTGCTGCAGAACTGCCCGACATACGAGGATCAGAGAGAGCAGATGTGGCCATCACCAGTGGAACTGCAAGACAAGCTCTATGGCAGTGGCGACAGCCTCAGGATGACCGCCGCTTTTTTCGAAAAAATAAAGGTTACTGTCGGACTGCATACGAAGAAGAAGAAGAAAACCCTGAAAGGGCCTAGGTATCAGAATGTAGTCCAGAGAACGGAATGCGTTGTGTCGTAGTTTACAGCTTTGCTGCGATAGTTGCACCTTTCGGTCCAACACATCCGACTTCAGCAAGCATTTTTTGAGTACCGGGTTAGCATTACCTCTTCGATCCCTTCTCCTTAGCCAGTCTGCCCTGCTGCAGCCTGTTATCGAGGATCACCACGTGTAGGTGTAGAACGGTCTTGGCAGCTATGGTTCGCTGGCCCTGACGCTAGCAGTCAGCAATGGGTCGCTGACTGCTGCAGCTCATGTGCTGCTCAGCATCTTGATCCCTGTGATCATACAATATGTCTGTCTGTGATCATACAATATGGCTGTGATCATACAATGTGTCTGTCTGTGATCATTTACTTTGTCTGTCTGTGATCATTTACTTTGTCTGTCTGTGATCATTTACTTTGTCTGTCTGTGATCATTTACTTTGTCTGTCTGTGATCATTTACTTTGTCTGTCTGGGATCATTTACTTTGTCTGTCTGTGATCATACAATGTGTCTGTCTGTGATCATACAATGTGTCTGTCAGGGATCATACAATGTGTCTGTCTGTGATCATACAATGTGTATGTATGTGATCATTTACTTTGTCTGTCTGTGATCATTTACTTTGTCTGTCTGTGATCATACAATGTGTCTGTCTGTGATCATACAATGTGTCTGTCTGTGATCATTTACTTTGTCTGTCTGTGATCATACAATATGTCTGTCTGTGATCATTCAATATGTCTGTCTGTGATCATACAATATGTCTGTCTGTGATCACATAATGACTGAACCCCAAGTTTACGCAAATCAAATGAACATGCTCTCATCCATACTCCCATCGACTGAAACGACTTACACTCTAGGCATCTTCTGTCTCATTGCTCTGATGTACGTTTTTGAGAAGAATTACACCGTGTACATGAAAGGAATATTGTGCAACAAAACTTTGTCGCTGTAACTGAGAAAGAGAGTCCTTGGACGCTACGTGGACCCAGTACTGACATATGGCAGTGAATCATGGACAATTAGCAAACAAGCTCTTAGATCTTTGGAGATGGAGATGTGGTTTTATAGAAGAATGCTGCGGATCCCATAGACTGCAAAGCAGATTAATGATACAGTACTCGAGGAGGCACAAATACAAAGCAGATTAATGATGCAGTACTCGAGGAGGCACAAATACAAAGCAGATTAATGATACAGTACTCGAGGAGGCACAAATACAAAGCAGATTAAGGATACAGTACTCGAGGAGGCACAAATACAAAGACAACGTATTGCAATTATCAGAATAAGACAGTCATTCTTTTTTGGGCATGTTATGAGAAGAGGTGGCTTCGTGCACGTCATGACAAAGGGAAAGATAGCAGAAAAGAGAGACAGAAGAAGACCGAGAGAGAAGATGCTGGACAGCCTGAGAGTACGGTAGGGGTGCCAATCAACAAAAGAGTTGGTAAACGACACACGTGATAGAAATAGATGGAGGTCCATGATCGCCAACGCCAACCGACAGGGCACTTGATGATGATCACATTGTTTTAACTTTTCTAGCACCTTGGCGTGTTAATCTTAATCACTGACAAATGTTGAATATACCTCACCACTTTGCTGATATGAAACAGTTGAACTAGTGGATTATCGTTAGTTATCTGTTTATACGAGCGTTATATAATCGTATTATATAGGCGTTAACCGCTGAAAGGGCAACTAAGCTAGTTCACAATTATTTAAACGGAAGGTCACGGGGACATTTCTGTTGATATCACGATATCAGTGCATGATATAAGTATGTTGAAGAATGCTGACAGTAATCAGGGGAATTGGGAGAGGCAGAATAAAGGTGGCTCAGAAAGAAGACATTGAATGTTAGATTCAATGTATGTGTGTAACAGACGCTGCTGTAGGGGATGGAGAGAGACTTTATTTTTACTTGGTCTCGTGTTGTTATTAAGGAGATGACCAATTTCCTTCCGCTGTGCCTATTCTTTCTTTTTAGTAAGTCATGTACCTATGTACAGATTGTTCTACTAGAGCATGTCGGTCATAAAGATAGATTTGATACCTTGGCAGTGGAAAGCGGGCGTAGAGGTCAGACGGACAATGTATTGTGATTCTTTTTCAATTTTAAAATCTATAAATGCCACATCGAAACCAGATTTCATTTATAGTAAAATTAAGGAAACGTTGCAAGCGTATAAAGATGATTGCGAATAAACTTCTAAATCTAGTTAACGCAACATACAATGTATTTCAATTGTAGCCTACACGATAACGCTACTTTTCTCTAAAGATTCTTAGAACCATAAATAGAATAACTATAAACTTCAACTATTGTATTTAAACCCAGGCAGATGGTGTCTGTTATCTATAAATTCCTAAATCTATAAATGATTTAAATAGCATGAATATAAAATTGCAGTTACTTTTTTGAAAACTAGAAGAATCGTCTGAACATTCTCTATAAATCCTGAAATCTATAAATACGTCGGAACGAAAATAAACTTGAGCTGTAGCTACCCACAACAGACCGGAGACGCCTCGTGTGAGAACTATCCATAAAACGTTACAATTCGAAACTTGACAAGTTCACTAATAGCAATGTCAATCACTTGCATTGCAAATCGAGAGGAAGGGGATCCATTAAATATGCAGCTCTGGCGACGAACTCGTGTGTTTCATTGCAAATAGCAAGAAAGCAGTACTTTTATGACAATCGCTTACTTGCTGTATCAAGCTGTTCAGACAGTTATCATTGAACACTGTTGCCATTTGTAGTCGCTAATGGTACTTGAAAAGCCCGGTTCAAGATGTGTAATTAGTCGCGTATGTGTGTGCCCTTGCATGGTACCTTTTATTTAAGTTTCACATAAGTCTTAATCTGCCAATTAAGTCTTCATGTCTGCAGAGTTGAGTAGAAGAAAATGTGGCTAACAAGCTAAACGACGTTTGATACTGCTATTGGTGTAGTATATCAAGATGTAATAATTGTCTTATAACATTCAGAGAGTAATAAATAAACAATATAAGGTACTTCTTGGACACGACTAAATAAATTAACAATATAAAGTATTTCCTGGACGCGACTAAATAAATGAACAATGTAAAGTAGTTCTTGGACACGACTAAATAAATCAACGACATAAAGCACTTCTTGGACACGACTAAATAAATGAACAAGATAAAGTACTTTTTGGACACGACTAAATAAATGAACAATATAAAGTACTTCTTGGACACGACTAAATAAATGAACAATATAAAGTACTTCTTGGACACGACTAAACAAACAAACATTAATGTGATGCGACTTTTCTGGAGAATGTCTGCAGGGGATTGAGGTAACAATCAACAATTAGGGAAGGACTTGTGTGCTCACATTGTGATACAATTAAGAGGGATCTACTGGTGTATCTGTCTGATGTTTCTGGCACGAAGCGTCTCATAGCCAACGATTACATCCAGTAGTGCCCGATGACTTTTCTAAAAGGGGAATAGGTTCGATGACTGTAATTGAAAATAGGGAAGGAATTTTTTTTATCCAAAGCCATACATTAATCGCTCGAAACTTTGATATCGTGAATGACTAGCGATTGGCAGGCCGACATGGGAATACTGCTGGTGTCACTGACCATGCGGTCATCGCTAGCACTGATGTTTTTTTGTATGATCGTATGTATGGGGTTGGCAAGAAAATGATCTTCATTTATTGTCGTCGTTACGAAAGAGAAACACGGGAAACTCAAACAGGTTTTCAATTGTCTACAAATCAAAGAGACTGTGACATCTCATTGCAGAAACTTCGTTTGACTCCCAGATACAAATCCATTACATCACTTATCGCTCAGCCTCCCTTCGGGCGGAATGAAACAATATAAATATTATGGATAATATAAAACAAATAACTCATTGCATAGCTCATTTGTATAAACCTGAATGTCTGTGTATGTGTACATTAAATTCTTGGTTAGTCGACGAAGGAGAATGTGTCTGCTGATAAATGTAAGTAGCATGTCCTTTTTAGAACGCCGTTTCTTACTATTGCCAAACTATTACAGTATGGTAGGTTACCATTACTTTTCGTACGCGGAGGACCGATTGCACCGAGAAAATAAACTCCGTGTCTGTCAAACTGGACACTGCGGGTTTTGAACCTAGTGCTAATACTTACTGCCAAATGCGCCTTGTTTCCGTTATTTTGTGAATTATTTATGCTATAGAACTGTCCTGTGGAAATATATTTCTTCTTCTTCCTCTTCTTCTTCTTCTTCTTTCTTTCTTATTCGTATTCTATGTTCATCCTGAAAAGTACTTCGTAACGTTGAGTCGTAATTTACAATAATGCTGCGTTATCTGCCCTTTTTGGGCAGTAATTTCAGTAGATTCATTGTTTCTACCTATAAAAGATGGTTCAGTAGTTCAGTACGTTGGATGTAACAATTTATGCACTTGGTACAGCTAGAAATGAGGTTCTAAGGGCAACAAAGCATTCTTTTCAAATGTATTATACCTATTCTAGTTCCTAGAAGCGCGAGTTTAACCCAAGCTGGCAGGAAACTGGTCATTTGAAAGTGTAGTTATGAGGTCGAGAATTAGACCGGGCGATGACGGTGTGCATTGTTCTGGGACCTGAAGAATTGTCCGGGCAATGAAAGTGTGCATTGTTCTGGGACCGGAAGAATTGTCCGGGCAATGAAAGTGTGTGATGTTCTGGAACCTGAAGAATTATCCGAGCAATGAAAGTGTGCATTGTTCTGGGACCTGAAGAATTGTCCGGGCAATGAAAGTGTGTGATGTTCTGGAACCTGAAGAATTATCCGGGCAATGAAAGTGTGTGATGTTCTGGAACCTGAAGAATTATCCGGGCAATGAAAGTGTGTGATGTTCTGGAACCTGAAGAATTGACTATGTTAAAGACATAGACTATGTTATCAATCGAAGCAAAGATAGACGACACGTGCATGTTACTAAGGCCCTGTGTGGCGATGAGTACTAGATAGACCACATGCTCTTTGTCTCCAAGTTTAAATTTCATGTAGAGCCTATGCGGTTTTTCGGAGATGGCAGCCTGTGTAAAGGTTCAACATCTTCAAGCTACAGCGCGAAAATATGTCAGGGTCCCGAAAAATCCGCTGACTAAAAAATATGCCCTATTCATTACTGTGAAAAATAGATGCGCCTCCCTAAGTGATGCATGGAAAGCACTTCTTGTTTGGACTACTCCAAAGCGATCCGGCCTGACCATCAAGAAGGATTGCATTCAGCAGCATACGTATAGTTGTGCAACGAAGACTCAGGGCCATGCAGGGTGCCTGTCGCTCAGTAACGTAGTGAGCTCGACGTCCAGTGACAAGGTTCCCAGGTCAGGCTCCCTCTCTGATGAGATGTACCAATTAGAGGGTTATGTGCTTCTCCAACAGCTGTCTACACTGTTTCATTGCATGTAGGAAGTCGAACTAGTTCCACAGGAGATGAACCATGTCACCATTGACAAGCAGAAGGGCATCCGCCAATCCTGCAACAATTGCTGGGTCATATCCCTACTTTTGATTGCGGATAAAGTTCTGGCCCGACTCTTAATCGTCTAAACTACTATCTGGAGCGGCACCTACTTCCAGAGACCCAGTGTCGATTCCGGGTAGATAATTATATTTGCAGCACGACAATTTCAGTAAAAGTACCAAGAACACCATCGCGACGTGTACATGACCTTCTAGGACTTGATAAAGGCCTTTGACACCGTTAACAGAAGTGGGATATAACAGATTATGGCCAAATCTGGCTCGCCGTGAAATTCATTACAATGGTCCACCAATTCCATGACAGCATGATGGCACAGGTCTAGAATGATGGAGAACTGTCTGCACCCTTCTCAGTGACAATTAGTGTGAAGCAGAGCTGTATTCTCCCATCCACGCTGTTTATTATGATGTTTGCAGCAATGCTCTCTGAAACTGGATACAACTACTACGGGCGTCCACATCAGTCACAGGATGTGAGATTTGGGGGGGGGGGGGGGGGGGGGAGCGGGGGTGGGTTAGAGAGGCTCTTCGAACTAAAATGTTTGTACCACCATCCTTCACGCTTACGAGACCTGAACGGTGTACAGCAATCATGCCAGACAGCTCAATACCCTCCGCGTGGGCTGCCTGCACCGGCTGCTCAAGATCAATTGGCATGACTGGTTACCCAACTATAAATACTACAAGGGACAAAACTCCCTAGCATATATACTCTATTGCAGAGCGCCCAGGTTCGATGGGCTAGACTTGTTGTTCCCTTTCCCAACCACCGCCTGGGTAAGCACCTTAATAGTGTACTCAAAATTGGCAAGCTTTCATCAGACAAGCAGAAGAAATTATATAAAGATTCGCTGAAGGCCAAATTGAAAGGCCTGATATTGACGAAGTCTCTTGAGATGAGCTTGCGTCGGACCGCTCAGTCTGGCGCTCTGCAATCGGGCAAGGTACTCGCTTTGCTGAGGAGAAAATCTCCGACTCAACGTTAAAGTAGCGAGCCGCCTGAAAGGTCGCCACGCAGGACTATCCGGCTACCAATTCCGTTTACGTGTGCCTATTGTGTGGAAGGGTGTGCAGACCCAGGATATGACTACACATCCACATCGAGATACATACGATGTAACATCTGCCCATACAAATCTCACAATGTCGCTATTTTCGATCAAAATGGTCAACTCTACTACTACCATTACAGTACCATCTACTAGCATCTTAGTGCCTATGTTGGTTATGTACATCCAGCAAATGTTTTTGCTTCGTTGTTAAATATAAGCAAAATAAAATCCATAAGCCGTGATATAATGAAGCTGAACAGCGAAAGTTAGAAAGACACTTACAAAACAACATGAGTGTGATAAATAGACGGAGAGAGAGAGAGAGAGAGAGAGAGAGAGAGAGAGAGAGAGAGAGAGAGAGAGAGAGAGAGAGAGAGAGAGTAAAGAGATAGCACCATGCAGAGCGGGCGGTTTGGTTCTAGTTCTTGAGACACGATCGACCAGATTTTGCCCTTATCGGCTGTCCCAACAATAGTTTGAGAAGGCCTTCCTGGCATTAAAAATGTTGACTGAAAGCACAAATAACAGAACTAATTACAGGCCGACTACGATAATCTGTGGCCAAAGGTTAGAAAGGTAAAGGCACGATAAACCTCTGACGTTTTACATTTTAGCAACTTTAAAAGCAACATTAAAATACATATCTTGCAAGCGAGCTCATCTCTAGATCAACACTCCTTTAAATGTCTTGTCATTTTAATCTTTTTAAAGATTCTTACACTTGCATAGAAAATCCCATACATTTTCTGTTTTAATATTCATGATTGATTGCCACATATAATATGGGCTTTCACTTGGTTATGATTCAAGACAAAAGAATAAATACACCATAAAGATTTATCAACACCACAGAAATGGAACCTTATTGATATTGTCTAGTTGTGCATTGGACAGTTAGTAAAGATAATTATGTCTGGTGATTCGACAGTAGGGCAATTCTGTTGATATCTTGTGCTTTACCTATTGTATTTTTATGGCAGTCAATGACAGAATTCGCTCTTTGTTTTTAGAATTACAATCAACTTATTGTGGTATATTAAATAACAACAGAGCAGAAACAGTGTGTATTTATCCCCCAGCAAGATGGCCAGTTGGTTTGCATTAGAGGATTATTAACAATATATCCGGTGATTAGACTGACTGGAACCAATACACGTGATCTGTTAACATGGTTACCAGAATGTGGCTCTCATCACTACAAGTACTGGCCCCTCTGCCTTGTAGGATACCTGTTCACTGGAACATTTTCGGGAGTAAGGCCTGAGGGAAAATTCGTGCTGATGTCCGTCCGTAAGACAGTTTAGGGGTGTTTCTATCGCTATTCCCCGACATCGGCGACTCTAACGACATATGTCGTTCACCTGGATCAATTAGCTGCGTGGATAGGGGGTGGGTAAGGGGGGTCTGCTGCATGGACAATGACTTATTTTTTTAAAGAAAGACGTCCAAGCTTGCAACCTTGAGAGGCCTTCCAGCTTCACTCTGCGGTGTCGACATAGCTCGTGCATCAGCAGTTAAACGTGGATGGGGAAATGCCCGTACCACGCTGACTGAGCTGTCCGATGTTATGCATGATATAAATAATGTCAGAAAGACACGCATTAATAATGAATTAAAAAGACTCAATGCGGGCATTGCAGCCGTTCAAGAAACTTGGTTAGTGGGCTCGAGATCAGTCGTGAAAAAGAGTATTGGCAATGTAAACCTCCCAACGAAAATAGAGACAATGGTATAGTATTTGCCACGCAAAAGTCCTTAATTAATATACATGGCTGAACCAGACGAAAATAGGTCAGATCGTCTACTTACAATTCGTCTCCATTCCCCAGTAGGTCCCTTGCTCCTTGTCAGTGCTTACACTTCGTCTCCATACCTCAGTAGGTCCCTTCATCATTGTCAGTGATTACACTTCGTCTCCATACCCCAGTAGGTGCCTTGCTCCTTGTCAGTGCTTACACTTCGTCTCCATACCCCAGTAGGTCCCTTGCTCCTTGCCAGTGCTTACACTTCGTCTCCATACCTCAGTAGGTCTCTTCATCATTGTCAGTGCTTACACTTCGTCTCCATACCCCAGTAGGTCCCTTCATCATTGTCATTGCTTACACTTCGTCTCCATACCTCAGTAGGTCCCTTCATCATTGTCAGTGATTACACTTCGTCTCCATACCCCAGTAGGTGCCTTGCTCCTTGTCAGTGCTTACACTTCGTCTCCATACCCCAGTAGGTCCCTTGCTCCTTGTCAGTGCTTACACTTCGTCTCCATACCGCAGTAGGTCCCTTCATCATTGCCAGTGCTTACACTTCGTCTCCATACCTCAGTAGGTCCCTTCATCATTGTCAGTGCTTACACTTCGTCTCCATACCCCAGTAGGTGCCTTGCTCTTTGTCAGTGCTTACACTTCGTCTCCATACCTCAGTAGGTCCCTTCATCATTGTCAGTGCTTACACTTCGTCTCCATACCTCAGTAGGTGCCTTGCTCCTTGTCAGTGCTTACACTACGTCTCCATACCACAGCAGGTCCCTTCATCCTTGTTAGTGCATATGCACTCACCTTGTGTTCCACACCTGAAGATGAGTTCTAAGAGGATGTATCAGCAGTTATTAGAAGCATGCATTGTCAAAAGCAGCTCGTTCTACTAGTTCACTTCAATGCTAGAGTGGGCGCCGACTACGGTTCGTGGCATTCATGTCTTGACACATTTAGAGTGGCGAATGCACTCACGATCAAAGCATTGACATCGCTGCATCTGATTCTCGTCAGACGTTCTCCTTTCAAGGATGTGCTCATGGCGCACTCCTACTATTATTCAGACTGCGATACCGATCATTCGTCGGTTTTCTGTAAAATCAGATTGCAAACATGTAAGCTCGACCAGACCCAAAACAAAGGTAAGCCACCCATCGACGTAATTAGAATGTTGTTTAAGAGATTTGACAGTGCTTTTGTGAAAACTCTCTATATCCCGCATCGGAGCACTACTGTTACAAAGGAACATCTCCGAGACGCCATCCATTACACTGCACTTGCTACTTTTGGAAGAAGAATTGTTAAATAAGATGACTGGTTTGACGTGAACGGGAAGGATAAAGTACTCGTTATTGCTGTCAAGCGCGCTGCTATTATTAAATACAAGCACCGTCTAAATGCAGGTACCCTGAACATATTAAATTCCGACAGAAACTACGTTCAATAAACAGCTCGTCGTTGTGCAAATGAGTACAGGCTACATCCAGTGAAAGCATCCAGACTGCAGCAAAAACAGAGAACATCAAACAAATCTATGATGGGATAAAGAAAGATATTGGTCTTGCAAATTAAAAAAAACAGTACTACCCTAAACTATTACAGGCTAGAAAACAACAGATAAAGCTAAGAAGATTAAGCGATGGTCCTGACAGGGACATTTGATTTGGTTAGTAGGCATGGACTATATAATTTGATGGTAGCATGTCATAGCCATTTTGGTAATCGCGGTGGTATTAACACTTCTGCGTCATGGTCCCGACACTGTTCGGAATTTTTATTGTTTTGATACTGAATCATGCATCTGGTAATACAAATGAAGGAATCTACCATCACATTAGGTCGGAAGGTCTGCGTTTTTATCATGCAAGGTTCAAGGCCAAAGTGGAGATCAGGGAGGTAGGGGGGGGGGGGCGGGGGGGGACGATAAGGGACTTGATTTTTTGTAATGAAGTTTCGATTGTTACCCACAGTCAGCAGGAACTTCAGAACTTGATATATTGCTTTTCCTAGGAGTTTTCACAATACGTCTCAACAAAACATACGCGTTAGGTCAGGAGGTAAATACAACGCCAACTCTTAACATCAGTAATTATGTATTGGCAGGTTTGCACCAATTCACATATCTGGATCCATCATCAACGACAAGCTTTCTTTGTACCTAGAACTACACAGTCGCTTTTTCTAAACTGCTGTTACATTGTATCTCCTCACAACGCGCGTTTGGGAAAACCATAAATTTACAATTAAAACTAAGGCAAGGAATTGCAATTCATGTGTCGTCAGCACGCTCCTATATGATAGCGAAACTTAACAACCTATGCTAAACAAGAGCAGGTTTAACACCTTCCATCTACGGCACCTGATATCAATCCTTGGAGTTACATGTAAAGGCAGAGTGACAAATGCAAAGGTGTACTCAGGCACCGGTCTCCTAAGCATGTGCAATCTATTTAGGCAGTGAAGACTACGTTAGCTTGGTAATGTTCGTCTCATGGAAGATCGTCACATTCTCAAATATATCCTCTATGTACATTTGGCGAATGACAAGAGATCAGTTAGTCTACCACAGCTGAGATTCAAAGATGTGCAAACATCTGACACGCAGGCATTGTGCATGAGTCTGACATTCTTGAAATAAAAAGCTGCAGACCGATTTAAGTGGAGATGTACCACGAAGAACCAACTCATGCTGGGTAATATGAAGCTCTTGCCACACAGAGAGGTGAAACATCAACGCCGCAATAAGAAAGAAAACAACTGACTAAATAGAGAGTTACCCCTCAAGGTCGTATCACCCTAGTCAATCTGAAGGGGACACCACTTCGTTTTGCATTGTTTTATATGTGTAGAGATAACAGTAAGAGATGCATATAAAATATGCCAGATATCAGAAGCTGATATACTGTAATCAGGTTGCGATAAAATGGTGGCACAGTCCCAATAATGGCAAACATTATAATTAATATATCATAAAAGAAATTAAATATACAGTCCATGTCCTAAATAACAAGTGGACAAACGGAATGGTCATTGCAAAGATACAATTATCTAGAATGCGGCATCGACGTAATAGGATTTTTCTTCAGCAGGTTCAGAAAACAAATGCTAAGATACACTATTAATGTCATATAAAATTACCTGGCGTGAGTCACAGACCGTCATAATCTACGAGTATAAAAAAATCAATAAAGAAAACCTTCCTTCCGACACTATACAACAGTTTTACTAAATGCCTCCTAGCAAGGATCCGCAATACCCTCAATGAGGCCCAACCAACCGAACAAGATGGATTTAGACGTGCCTACAGTACACTAGATCACATAACAACGTGCTGCAATCTGATCGAGAAAGCACGAGAGCGTCAAACACCGCTGATACTCACATTCATTGATTTCAAAAAGGCATTTGACTTGGTTTTCACACGGGCCCTCAGGGTGTGACCCTTCCATTACACTTTCGTTGGGCTGGCCTCTGAGAGCGCACAAACCTAGCATAGGTACACACAGACGCCCACATACATCCAAGCACTGGTTTATGCGTCTTAATATCGCCAAAATTGACTACGGTCTAGGTTGCAATAGGCGCGCCTCCGCCAGTTGAGGCAAACACGTAACATAAAAATTTTAAAAAATTAATGAAACAGAATTCGTGTGGAAATCGCTGGGCGAGTAAGGAGTAGACATCCACTACATAGAAATACTCAAGAGATGCTACGAAGGAAGCACTATCGTCATCCGTTCACTCACTCAACCCATCACCATCGCGACCGAGAAGGTAGTACGGCAAGGAGACCCCATCTCGACGAACATATTATCTGCTTGCCTGGAGTCGACGAGGCACTGCGACTGGGACAACTTTGGCATCAAAATCGATGGAAGACAACTAGAAGCGACAGAGATGCTACGGTCACTAGACACGAAAGCAGGTCTAGTTGTAAACCTAGGGAAAACCAGGGCTATGCACAACCGTTTCACAGAGCCCAAGTACATACATACTCTTCAATGGAATGCCAATGGAGGACGCTGACGAATATGCCTCCCATGGAAAGTTCGTCAAAATCGAAAACAACATAAACCCTGAGGTTATCAGACGGAGACTGGTGATCTGTGCAGCCTTCAATTCCATCACGACACCAACAGACGTCACAAAAGATACCAGACTACGTGCGGACATCTTCGACTCGGTAGTCCTACCAGCGCTCTGTTATGGTAGCGAAACCTGGTCTCTAACAAAAGAAGCAGAGAACCAACTGAGAATAGCACATGCATTCCTTGAAAGAAGTCTTGTAGGCATTACTCTCAGACAACAGCGGCAATGCGAACTACACAATATCGACATCCGGAGAATGTTACACATCAAGGATGACCTACAGCACGTCAGCCATTGGACAAACCCTTGGGCAGGCCATATAAGTAGAAGACAAGACGAAAGATGGAGTACCATAACCACCATGTAGTACCATGTGGTGCACAACAAAATGGGATCTTAGGGACGGCCCTCAACTCGCTGGCGATATTCACTAGAAAATCACAACACACACGACCCTACAACAGACAAACTACTGTCCCACTAGACGGCATGCGTCCGCGAAAAAAACCACTGGATCCTGAGCTGGAACCGCTCAAGTATGACCACCCTTTAACGAAGAACGGGTCAAACAAAGAACTAAGAATATTAACAACTCAAAAATAATGAGAAAATAGCTCAAACAACAACAGCTTTCTAAATATGGAAAGCACATATTGCTGGAAGTCATTGTCAAGGGAAGTAACAGTGGGTGTTTCTCGTTCTGTCGCATTGATTAACAGTAAACAAAATTAGAAAATGCCCAGTGGCAGCGTATACATGCCTTGAAATAAACATGTTTAGAATGTCATGTGGCGGCTCACACGATAATGAATATGTTTTCAGGGAGGCAGGCGAGCAAATAATGTTGGTTACACACATCCCATACAAACACTGCAATTTTCTGTTGTGGTTTTGTCTATTTATGTGAGTACGTGTGAGTTAGTGAGTGTGTGTGTGTGAGTGTCAGTGAGTGAGTGAGTGTGTGACAGTGTGAGTGAGTGAGTGAGTTAGTGAGTGAATAGGTGAGTGATTGAGTAAGTAAATGTGAGTGAGTGAGTGAGTGAGTGAGTGAGTGAGTGAGTGAGTGAGTGAGTGAGGGAGGGAGGTTGTGAGAATGAGTGTCGAATAAAATAAAATACACGTTACATTGTCCCTACATGCAAAATGTATGATGTTGTTTTGTTGGAAGCTTACCCGTGCTGAGTGGAGGAAACTCTTGACAACGTTTCTCTGGTGGCAGGTTACAATCGCTCTCAATACATCCCGAGGTGTACTTGATAAGGTGGCTGACTGCTGTCTGGCTGCTGTCGGGCTGATGTGAACAGCCTGTTTCCAGGAGCACGAACGAGGAAGTGATGCGGAGACTTGGTCAGTATGTTTCACCTGGACCTGGTAAATCTTCACTCCCACCTTGATCAGTATGTTTCACCTTGCGCTTAAATATTCACTCCCACCTTGCGCAGTATGTTTCACCTGGCCCTGATTAGTATTCACTCCCACCTTGATCAGCATGTCTCACCTCGCCCTGGTGAATCTTCACTCCCACCTTGATCAGTATGTTTCACCTGGCCCTGATGAATCTTCACTCCCACCTTTATAAGTATGTTTCACCTGGTCCTGATTAGTATTCACTCCCACCTTGATCAGTATGTTTCACATGGCCCCGATGAATCTTCACTCCCACCTTTATCAGTATGTTTCACTTGGCCCTGATGAATCTTCCCTCCCACCTTTATCAGTATGTTTCACCTGACACTGATGAATCTTCACTCCCACCTTTATCAGTATGTTTCACCTGGTCCTGGTGAATCTTCACTCCCACGTTGTTCAGTATGTTTCACCTGACCCTGATGAATCTTCACTCCCACCTTGATCAATGTGTTTCACCTGGCCCTGGTGAATCTTCACTCTCACCTTATTCAGTATGTTTCACCTGGCCCTGATGAATCTTCACTCCCACCTTGTTCAGTATGTTTCACCTGGCACTGATGAATCTTCACTTCCACCTTGTTCAGTATGTTTCACCTGGCCCTGATGAATTTTCATTCCCATCTTGATAAGTATGTTTCACCTGGCCCTGATGAATCTTCACTTCATAAAATGTGTGACTAAAGAGAGTCAGAACAACAGTTTAACGCTGAATCTGGAAGAACATTTAAACATAACTGAGAAACTGCTCTAAGCAAAGTAAATGCAAAGGAAAGATGAAAGTCTACGTCAACAGGAAATAGATGTGGAAATGAACAGGAAACAGAGCAAGTAGATCATAGTATACTTCTGGTTAGGATGTTCTGATGTCATGATAACTGTTTACAACTCAATTCACCTCATTCACGCTGTGATTATATCTTCTTCTTCTTCTTCTTCTTCTTCTTCTTCTTCTTCTTCTTCTTCTTCTTCTTCTTCTTCTTCTTCTTCTTCTTCTTCGTACGCTGTATTTGTTCGAAGAAAGCAGCTGTCATCCTGAGGCTGTCTACACTGCCATATAGCTTGTCTAGTGTTGGCCCCTGGTGATGGCCACATGTGCTTTCTCTGGTATGTGAGGGCAATTTTGCAGCAGATGTTCAGCGGTCATTTTTCCTGTCCCACAGGTGCATTCGTCAGTGCCACCTATCTTCAGTTTATTGAATAGATGGTAGCTCAGTCTGTTGTGGCCTGTGCGGAGTCTGAAGACCACGACCTGCTCTCTTCTGTTAAACTAGTAATAGGCATCATTTTTTGTGTAGCCAATATGTTCTGTTTCCAATTTGGCCATGTATCTGGCCCTAATAAACCTTTTGGACTCTTCGTAGGTCACACTAGAATCTGGTTGTGGTAATCCTGCACCTTCTTTTTGCCAGTCTGTCTGCCTCCTCGTTGCCTTAGATGTTACAGTGGGATGGAACCCACTGTACCACAACTCTTTTTGGTGCGGACTGCTGGCATAGTTGACAGAGTACTACTCTTAAATCATTAAGATTATATCTTATTATCTTATGAATGCTTCGTCCAAAATTTCTTCGTGCCCTTTAAACGACAGAAATAAATACACACTCATAAAACAACACTTCAAGAAAATACTGGTTCCTCGTTGTGCTATTCATTTTTGCGATTATTATTCTCTTCCTTTGTAGTCAGGAATTAATTTACAAGAATGTTGTAAATCTGCTCTTTTCTGTTAATCAGAAGGTGTTCTGTTGCATCAGATTACCTTTGATATGGGTTGTTCCTTTTATCCAAGTCGTTGTGGTCTAATATCGGTAACGTGGTCTTATCTCCGGGCTAATCATCACCCGAAATGTCACAAACCCATTACTGTTTTTTTATGTTTATACAGTTACCACACGAGCCTCCAGCAACGAACGGCCAAGAAAGGAAAGAAATAGAGCTAACAATTATATGAAGAGTTAGATCAAGTTTTAGACAAAAAGGCATGGAATGAATACAATTTACTGTAGTTAAAGAAAGAAATTTAACGTAATCATAAATTACGTTTTTCTACCAAAGACTTTTGTAGGGATGTGGGGGAGGAGAGGGGGGGGGGGGGGGGTTTAGGAATTTAAGTGTAGGACTTGTGAAAAAGCGTGTAAAACCTTTGTAAACTCAAGAAAACATTTATAGGACATGTGGAAGAGCTTGTCAAACATGGACAATTACTTATAGGACACGAGGAAACACTTTTATGACACGAGGAAACACTTTTAGAACACGAGGAATCACTTTTAGGACACGAGGAAACACTTTTAATACTAGAGGAAACACTTGTATGACACAAGGAGTAACTTGTGAAACACAGACAAATACTTGTAAGACATGAGGAAACACGTGTAGGACATGGGGAGCAGTTTGTGAAACACGGACAAATACTTGTAGAACATGAGGAAACACGCATAGAACATGAGGAAACACGCGCAGGACATGTGAAAGGTCTCTTATAGAATATGAACACATATTTGTAGGAAACGAGAAAACTCTCTTAGAACATGAGAAAACACATGTGTAGGCCACGATAAAATACTTGTAGGACACGAGGAAACATTAGTTGGACGTACGGAAACACCTGGTGCACATGTCACAAAGGATGTAGAACATGGACACACATGCGTATGACATTAGGAAACGAATGTGGACATGAGGAAACATTTGTAGGACACGAGGAAACACTGTGACATGGGTAAACGTTTATAGAAATTGAAAACGCACTTTCATGACAAGCGAATACACTTAATGTCGTGAGAAAACGCTTTTATATCGCGAGAGAACATGCTTGTATGTCATGAGGAAATAACTTGTATGTCGTGACGAAATTATTGTATACCGTGAGGCAATTATTGTGTATCGTGTGGAAATTCATTTATGTCGTGAGAAAACGCTTTTATGTCGTGAGAAAACGCTTGTATGTCGTGAGAAAACGCTTTTATGTCGTGAGAAAACGCTTGTATGTTGTGAGAAAACGCTTGTATGTCGTGAGAAAACGTTTTTATGTCGCGAGAAAACGCTTGTATGTTGTGAGAAAACGCTTGTATGTCGTGAGAACACGGTGTTATGTCGTGAGAAAACGCTTTTATGTCGTGAGAAAACGCTTCTATGACGTGAGAAAACGCTTGTGTGTCGTGAGAAAACGCTTGTAAGTCATGATAAAACGTTTGTATGTCGTGAGAAAACGCTTGTATGTCGTGAGAATACGCTTGTATACCATGAGCAAACATTCTATACGACAGGAAAAATCAATTATACATCACGAAATACGTGTATGAAATGAGGAGGCACTTTTAAGGCACACATGAGAGAACACCTATAGGGAAACATAAACCACTGGAATATATAGAGAGAATGTGCAGCACATTTGTCAAAACGTATTGGACATAACAAACGTGACAGTATGACCTTGGGGAGAATGTCTTTGAAGAGAAATAATGAACGGACAAGTTCATCATCTTTATTGAAGTTGTGTAACTCCATAAGAAGAGTAGAAAGAATGAAATAGCTTAGTGCGAGCTTATCTATAAGCCCAAGAAAGCCAGGAAAACAGAAATCCAACAACGTTGTGAGCTCTCGCCATTTATGTTCACCGTTTATATGAACACGACGCCGTTGCAAATTCGAAAATGTAATCCGATATCTTATCACAGAGGTTTTTTTCCACACAATCATGTGAGTGCACAAAAACGTATATAACCATCAAGAAGATTTGTATAGTTTTTTACTCATTTCAATCTTATTCAACCCTGGATCTAACAGTATGTTGCTAATATCGTGTGACAGTTCGATGGTATGGTTCTCTTAATTATCAAATTACAACTAATAAGCATATTATATCTGTAGATAAGTAACGTGGGACAGAAGAGGTTCATGAGCCAAGGTCATAGCTCTAGAAGTTGATACAAGTGGTCAAATGAGGCATCTGTATACGTTCTGCGAAAGGAAATGTTTCAAAAGGGGAGACTAGAACAAAGACAATTACATATCTTGAAGAAATAGTTCGTAATGCCTCGTGCTAGCTGTGGAACAGCTGTGATTGGCTCTGGAATTATAGATAGTACAGTAAAAGCATCTACAAGGTCCGAAGCAATTTTCTACTACACTGCACGCCAGATCCAAATTATTTTTTTCGCATGCAGTCTTAGAATATCCATGACGTTATTGAAATATTCTTTTCTCTGAGAAAGTTGATGAATTTTGAAAAAAATTATTTATTAGTCTATATTAAAAGCAACCTCAGTGAATTTGACATAATTTTAACATTTTTAATGTACTCAGGCGTGCTGTTTTAAAAATATATGTTTTGACCTTCAAATACGCTCAATAAATACAAACTTTCTCTTGACTTTCTAGTGCACTAATTAGACACTTTGCCGAATGCGGAAAACAACAAACGTCATTCATGCGAAACTGCATAATATTTATAGGCGTATACGCCAGTGTTATGATGAGGGGGCCGTATCAAAGGACATCAAAGACGCCAACTCGATCACCTTTTACAAGAAAAAGGGAGACGGGGGAGACTGCAACAATTACAGGGGAATATCGCTCCTCAACACCGTAGGCAAAGTGTATGCTCACATCATCCTGAGTAGGCCGTGAAGGCTGGCCACACGATGTACCTGGAGTCCCAATGTGGTTTTTGCGCAGAAATGTCCACCGTTCATATGATCTTTTCACTGAGACAATTGCAAGAGAAATGCGGAGAACCACACAGACCGCTATGCCATGTCTTCATCGACATCACCAAGACATTCGACCTAGTAAACAAAGAGAGTCTTTTTTAAAGTGTTGTTTTTTAAAGGCTGCCCACCTAAACTTCTGAGCATGATTAGGTCTTTCATGTGGGCATGAAAGGTACAGTGCTGCCTGACGGTCAGGAATCTGAGGCCTTCGACATTGATAGTAGAGTTTAACAAGGTTGTGTCCTGGCTCCGACTCTATTTGGCATTTTCTTTGCCATCGTGCTTAAACACCCCTTTCGAACTGCCATAGATGGAGTTTGTCTGAATACTAGGTCAGATGGGAGATTATTCAATCTAACCAGACTGCGAGCAAATAGTAAGAGAAGAGAGACTGTCATTCGGGATATGCTCTTCGCAGACGATGCTGCCCTGGTCGCCCACACGGAAGCCGAATTACAGATCCTCATTAAAAGGTTGGCAAAATCTTGTGATCTGTTTGGACACACCATCAGCGTACAAAAAACAAAAACTGATGCTTCAGGATGCATATCCTCCAGACATTGTCTTAAACGATAACAATCTGGAAGTAGTAAATCACTAACTACCTCGGATCTATCATCACCGACAACCTCTCACTGGACGCGGAGCTGCAGAAAAGATTAGGAATGGTCTCATCATCACTTTCCAGGCTCTCACAGAGAGTGTGGAATAATACCATGCTAACTATCTCTACAAAGGTTGCTGTGTACAGATCATGTGTTATTAGTACCCTGCTCTATGGCAGCGAAACATGGACTCTGTATGTCGCTCATGAAAAAAGGCTAAATGCTTTTCATATGCGCTGCCTGAGACGCATTCTTGGAATATCATGGAGTGGCAGAGTGACTAACAGAGACGTGTTGGACCGTGCAAAGATTGCAGGTATTGTTGCGATCCTCCGCCAGCGCTGCTTGCGATGGCTTCGTCACGTGTGCAGAATGGTGGATGGGTGAATACCACAAGATATCCTATGCGGAGAGCTGACCACGAGTAAACGTACAATATGGAGACCCGTCCTCCCTACAAAGATGTTTGCAAGCGTGACCTGAAGGCGTTGGCTATGAACACCTGCCAGTCGGAGGACCTTACCAAAGACAACCAGGCTAGAGGAATGATTTGTGTGTTGGTCTGCAGGCAGGGGAAGGCAAAATGCGTCAAGATGCAGACCCCAAACGTGTGCGGCAAAAGCAAGGGCAACAACTGACTGCCCCATCTCTAAGGTGGTCCATTGTCTCTCGAGACTGTCAAGATGTCAATCAAAACGCATTAATAGTTTGAGGTGTGGTTATTGTGGCATTTAGTTCCTTTTTCAAAACTTACATTGATATCAATTTCAAAATGAGTTTGAAGTGTACATTTATTACAATGCAGAAGGTTACCGTTTTACTATAACAGTTCTTCCGCATAGAATCTAAGATGGGTCATTTATATTGCGATATTCATGACCAGAGAAACGAACGCAATTCGCGTTTGGTCTGGATAGATAATCCTTTTACCGTTGGGTTGGACATGACTCAATGTGCACTTATATCAAGCAATGAAGGAAAATTAAATTTGACGATATCGACAGAGATGTCATAAAACGGGAGATATTGAAACTGTTGACGAACAATCAACTTGTTACTCTCCTTGTTACTTGTGGGATGTTTTCATGATGGAAAATAAATATAGTTCTGACGTGTTACGAAGAGTCGTAGGTTCGAGCACAATGTGCTAAAAGATAACAGTCTTGAAAAGAGGAAGTAAATGATCACAAATATATGTATTGGTCAGTTTTAACAACCCAGCTTGAAAGAAAGTCAGCAGATAAATTGTGTTAGGTACTGGATGTTTTTGAACAACTTCGTAGTATCAATAGGTCGGCATAGAGCTAAAAAGGTGAAAATAGAGGAGAAACAACGCTTTGTTATTATTCCTGACATTTTTTCAATATAACAGCAATTGGTATACTAGAAATCTTGTCATACTGGCACAATTATTTGTGTTGGGTGGGTGTAGACACGATTTCTGTGAGATTGCGGAAAATTGCGTAATCCTCAGTCAGTGGCTGTCATCAACTCACGAAGTCCTTGTTTCACGTTACCCGTAACGCATATCTCTCTTGTTATTTTCGACCCTAATGAGCGGAAACTGTGTCAAGTTAAGGTAGCATTTTCTCCAGATTGTCTTACCCTGGCAAAATTTTATATGCGAGAATTATTCTACACTGAAATTACTACCTTTATCTGACACAAATTGTAACACCAATGTTACACACTGACTCAAGTCACTCACTCATTTCACACGCACTCAATTCAAACAATCATACCACAATGACTAAAGTCATACAATCACCACACACTGACTAAAGTCATACAATCTCCACACACTGGCTAAAGTCATACAATCACCACACACTGACTAAAGTCATACAATTGCCACACACTACACTAAAGTCATACAATCACTACACACTGACTAAAGTCATACAATCACCATACAATGACTAAAGTCATACAATCATCACACACTGACTAAAGGCATACAATCATCCCACACTGACTAAAATCATACAATCACAACACACTAACTAAAGTCATATAAGCACCACACACTGACTAAAGTCATACAATCACCAAAGAATGACTAAAGTCATGCAATCATCCCACACTGACTCAAATCACACAATAATCCCACACTGACTCAAGTCATACAATCATCCCACACTGACTCAAGTCATATAATCATCCCACACTGAGTCAAATCATACAATCATCCCACACAGAATCAAATCATACAATCATCCCACACTGACTCAAGTCATACAATCATCCCACACTGACTTAAGTCATATAATCATCCCACACTGAGTCAAATCATACAATCATCCCACACAGAGTCAAATCATACAATCATCCCACATTGACTCAAGTTATATAATCATACGACACTGACTCAAGTCATACAATCATTCCACACTGACTCAAGTCATACAATCATCCGATACTGACTCAAGTCATACAATCATCCCACACTGACTAAAGTCATACAATCATCCCACACTGACTCAAGTCATACAATCATCCGATACTGACTCAAGTCATACAATCATCCCACACTGACTCAAGTTATATAATGATACGACACTGACTCAAATCATATAATCATCCCACACTGACTCAAGTCATACAATCATCCGATACTGACTCAAGTCATATAATCATCCCACACTGACTAAAGTCATACAATCATCCGATACTGACTCAAGTCATACAATCATCCGATATTGACTCAAGTCATAAAATCATCCGATACTGACTCAAGTCATACAATCATCCCACACTGACTCAAGTCATATAATCATTCGACACTGACTCAAGTCATACAATCATCCCACACTGACTCAAGTCATACAATCATCCGATACTGACTCAAGTCATACAATCATCCGATACTGACTCAAGTCATACAATCATCCCACATTGAGACCGTCATGTAAAGAACAATTACAGTTACATCTGTCCCAGCCCTTTCTATTTCAGAAAAATAAAGAAATGTTGAAATCCAACAAAACATTTTCTAGAAATAGAATTTTGTGAAATTGAAACAGGAAGGGGGAAAAACGAAAAGAAGCCATTTTAGGGATGAGAAAAACGGCCTGTAATGCGTAGTTGAAGGTTGTATGCTGAAAGACCACAAGTTACAGCTTAACATGAAAGGCTTGATCGTTACGCGTTTCTCTTGTCATGAATATCGCAATATAAATGACCCATCTTAGATTCTATGCGGAAGAACTGTTATAGTAAAACGGTAACCTTCTGCAAATGTTTGCATGTAAATGAAGGACTTGTGTAGTTATATAATTTATAGGATCTGACAAGCACCTTATACTAGGATTAAGTAAAGGTATTATCTGATCGTAAGAATTCCTCTCCCCTTCCCTCCCACCACGCTTTTTTGAACAAGTGATTCGGCCCTTTCAGTTTCGTGGCAATCTAAGAAGGGAGAAGGTTGTGTCACCACTGATTTCACGTAGCTCATCACTATCAAGTTGCATCTTCTTGTTGCCAGTATTTTGCTGATATTTTGACTGCTTTGTTTTTGGTGTTATGTTGGCACCGGGATAACCATTGTTAGCTTCCCTAATTGTATTCAGTTAACCATTTACAGCTGTGCATACTGGTGCGTGCATATACCTTGGAGCTAACCCAGTCTTTCAGCTATGATATGCATTTGACCCTATGATACTATTGCGGGGAGTTAATTTGTCTGGTTTATGACAGGACAATAATTTCCTAGTTGTATCGTCATCTGACAGTGACATAACAAACGATATTCAAACGTCTACTACTGCTGACCATTAACACCTTGCAAAATAGGTTTTGTCGATCTTACATTTCAGTACTTCGGATATCCTTTGTCATCTCTCAGTCATCTTGTCATGAAATCATAGATCTTCAATTTGTATCTACATCAGCGTCATTATTGATCAATCTTTCATTTTGCCGTAAGCCTTTTCAGACTTTCTTTACCGGTAAAAGATCCATTCATGTTGCCATAAGACGTTTTAGACTGTCTTTATCAGTAAAAGATCCATACATGTTGCCATACGACTTTTCAGACTTTCTTTACCAGTAAAAGAGCCATTCATGTTTCCATAAGACTGTTCAGACTTTCCTAACCAGTAAAAGATCAATTCATGTTGCCACAAACGACTTTTCAGATTTTCCTTACCAATGAAAGATCCATTAATGTTGCCATAAAAGACTTTTCAGACTTTCCTTACTATTGAAAGATCCTTTCATGTTGCCATAAAATACTTTTCAGTCTTTCTGTATCAGTGAAAGATCCATAGATTTTGCTCTACTTTTTTTCCTAGTTATGAAATACTTGCTTATGGTCTTGTTTTCCTTTTACTTTGTTGTTGATAATATTTTGTTTTCCAGTCGCCCGTGGCTACATCTTTTCAGGTTCCCATTTCTGTTCCTGCAAGTGATGTTTCATTACACTTTGTAATTGAAGATTCACACCCGTAAAATAATAGTGCTTCTTTATTAAACTTGTAAACCCTCTCTCTTGTAACTCTTGCCAAGGGCCTGTCAGTACTATCTATCTATTTCAGAAACTTGCATTTTGTTCCTCTATATTCAGGCTACATACCGTTATTGCGATTTCGGGATCAAGACACTGAGCGGCGCATGAGCTGCAGTGGTCAGTGACCCATAGCTGACTGCTAGCGTCAGGGCCTGCGAACCAGAGCTGTCAAGACACTTCTACACCTCCACGCGGTGATCCTGGATAACAGGCTGCAGCAGGGCAGACTGGCTAAGGAGAAGGGATTGAAGAGGGAATGCTAACCCGGTACTAAAAAAATGCTTGCTGAAGTCGGATGTCTTGGACCGAAAGGTGCAAATATCACAGTCAAGCTGTAAACTACTACACAACGCATTCCGTTCTCTGGACTACATTCTGCTACTTAAGCCCTTTCAGTATTTAGTAGCGGGAGATTGAGAGCGAACGCAGAAGAAGAAGAAGAAGATGAAGAAGTAATCCAGTTTCATTTTACACTTCAATTGTACATCATTATTTTCTTCATATGTTTCATGGCTACATTTCCAGTTAACTTGAAAATATTGATCGTTTCCCAGTGTGCCATCAAGCTATCTACTATACCAAACACATTCTATGCGTGTGCTTAGGACTGAAAAATATTTTCTAGCCTATAAACTAGTACTTACAGTGTTGCCCCATAAACATATTTGTATGTTCAGTTCCTTGACGAAACAAGCAATATTTGTTTGTCTACTCTATACGTTACAAGATGCTCTGATGCATTAAATTTGTTAATGTAACAAACAGTTGGAAGTTGTTTCTTTTGTCAATCTTAACTTCATTCAGTTTGCTTGGGGCAGATCTAGAAGTATTGAGCAAAGTGAAGAGATATTTTGGTCTGTCATTCTTGAGCCTGGAGTCTCTGCAGGAGATAAAATAATCTTTTATAAGGCAAGGATAAGAAACATTGAATTCTTCTTATTTTGTCCTACTGCTCTTGCCACGAGGCGTCGCAGGGTGGCGGGATGCGTAGATTTATTGTTTTCATCAGGTGGGAAGCTTTTGATGTTGTTAGGTGCAACTTCCAGAGAGTATCAGAGACACCCTCGATAAACGGACGTGGAGGTTGGCCCCTTGCACGTAGACCTGAGACCTGCATATGATACGCTCTCGCTGCAGGCTGGTCGTAATGCATTCTGACTACATGACCAAACCACTTTATTTGTGGGGCGCTAGTGTAGGCACTTACTGGGTTTATCCCTTCTATCTGCCTCAGCAGATTCATTCGCTGGTTGTCTTCCCGACTGCACTTCTCACGCAGCGTATCTCACGCTGTGGGTCTTGCTCAGATGTGTTTCTAGTAAGAACCAAGATTGACTTTGGTAACACAATGTACGAATAAACAGTGTATGTATTAGTCTAGTCTTAGTTACAAGAAGCACTCTAGGGTGTTTAACAATCGGTGCAATTTTATAATGGACATTGTTAATTGCATAAGCCGAGCATACGTGTATATTGTAATACCATTTAGGATTGGAATTGTATTCACTCGTACCATGCAACATTTAGTGTTTATTAAATGATGTGCTTGTCTGCTCCAACATCTTCTACATCTTGCCCTGTTGTTGCATCTTCCGGTCCATCTGTTGGTGTTCTCCTCCCACTTACAGCTTTGTCTTTTTCAAATATGGTTGTCTCCCCTTTTACTTTCAAGTATGATTTTCTGATGTCGAAAATGTTAACTGACTCTAAATTTGTATTTCAACTACGTTTTGGTTTGCCTTAATTCGCCAAGTTCTTGTTATTTGTCTTCTTTCCTTTCTTTGCACGTGAGCCTTCCTTTTTCTTAGCTATTGACTTCATCGATTAATGAAAATCTTCACCATTCAAGTAAAATGCGACACAGAGCCATGGCCATCGTAGGTGTTCATATATGGATAGGTGTCATCTTTAACAACGGCTTTTATAGTACTGCAAAGTAGCAGGTTAATACAATGTCCTGGGCTAGTGGTTAAGTGACACGTCTCACAGCCCGAAGGTGCTGGGTTCGATCCCAATCACGGTACCGGCCGTTACCCCGGGGAAGCACGCCCTTAGAAAATGCAGGAGGAAGCAGACCCTTAGATAAAATACATGCCAAAGTCGGAAGTACTGGGCCGACAGGCGCAAAAAAAACCGCAGTGCAACGCCTACCGCCTTGACGAATAGAGAAATAAGGCGAACGCAGCAACAACAAATATATATACATAATGTAAGTTGTTGCCGAAGAAACAGCTTTGAAGTTAAAAAAGATAAAACAATTTTACAGGAGTTCCAAATAATGCGCTGGATGTTCATAAATGAACGGAGCATGCATTTCCTACAGGAGTCATTAGTATCAATGAACTACGTTATTTGCTGAAATGCACGTATAAGTATATCTGTAGTACAGCGAAATCAAATCTGCATGCTATAGCATTCCCGGAAAAACGTAAGTGCACTGTACTGTTGGGAAGCTTATGCCGGAAACAAACGAAAGTGAAGACAATTGGGGCAGGCGCATTTCTGTGATTAACTTTGGAACGCTCGGAAGTAATCAATAGCTGAGTAGTGCATGCTGAACACTCAGGCCGTAGCTGAGAATCCTCGTGGTTATATGGGCTCGGTTTCCTTTCTCTCAAACTGAAAGTGTTGTAATAACCGTCTGAACATCTGCCGACTCTACCCAAAGGGGGTCAAACAACGCACACTGGTCTAATACCTCCCACAAGTTACACCCCATCCGCAAGTGACATCCATCCAAAATTCACGTTTCACCAACAAATCACACCTCGCCTACAGGTCATTCCTCACTAATATTCCAAACTCGCCGGCACTCATACCTCACTCACACCTCAGTCTCTAACCTCATAGGTCACACCACCCCCTCCCCACCCCTTAGGTCATGCCACATACACAGGTTCACACTAACAACAAACATATAGACATTTAAAGGAAATCCCAAATAATTGTATATGTAAATGTGTGTACGTGTGTGTGTACACACGCACGGAAGGTGTGCACGAAGGTCCAATGGCCAGAAATGTCAATTACTCACCTGTAGGTTTAAAACCCGAATCCCCTTCAAAGTACTCTCCTTGAGACTCCACACACTTCTCCCACCTGTCTCGCCATTGATGTAAGCATCTCAGGGTGGCCCTTTTTCTACATATGTCTTCTCGTGACTCAAATTGGTCTCTTTCAGAGGAATTTTCAGCTTGGGAAACGGCCAAAACTCGCAGGTAGCCATGTTGGGAGAATAGAGAGCATGTCGAGAACCATAGGAATGTTTGGCCATAAAAGTATGAATCAAATGCGAAAGATGGCCTGGGGCCTTGTCATGATGGACCTGCCAAATCCCAGTTATCCACAAATCCGATCGTTTGCGTTGAACAGCATCACAAAGGCGACGAATGACCTCCAGGCAACACGCTTTGGCACTGTTTTGACATGGTGGTGCTTGCTCGTGATGCACAAGGAAGTCAAAGGAAACAGTTTACGGGTCGTATCCATAAGCCCGTGACTCATCACCAGTGACAACAGGGTTCAGGAAGTCTGGGTCGTGCCCATGAACCCATGACCCATCACCAGTGATCACAGTGTTGAGGAAGCCTGGGTCGTACCAATGAACCCATGACCCATCACCAGTGATCACAGGGTTCAGGAAGTCTGGGTCGTACCCATGAACCCATGACCCATCACCAGTGATCACAGTGTTCAGAATTCGAGGTCGCCGTTTGTGTAGTCCAGCATGTCCCATGAGATCACCAGACGAAGTTGCTTCTGCTCCATCGTTAGCAGCTTTGGCACGAATTTCGCGGACACTCTCCGCAAACCCAAATCGTTACTAAAAATGGAGTGCACCAAACCAATGCTTGTCTTCACCTCATAAATAAGTTCTCGGATAGTGACACGACGGCCTGTACGGACACCAAGTTCTGTACCTGGTCAATGACTTCATCACATCGACTTATTGAGGGTCTATTGAACGTGATCCGCTCTCCGCCAATCTTATATTTATATATATATATATATATATATCTGTGTGTGTTTGTGTGTGTGTGTGTATGCGTGCATAGAGTGAGAGGGAGAGAGAGAGAGAGAGATCTATTTTAGCCCATTGGTGTGTTCCTAAAATGCATTCCATTCAACGTAAATCATGGCTCTTGTCCTAACTCCCTTTCTACTAGTAGCCGCTTTAAAATTGGGTGGTTCGATTACCCATAATTTGAGTTCATCTCTTTGAGAGACGAGTGTCTAACCTCTCGACCATAGCGAGTGGCTTGCAATATTTATTATGCATCCATTGACTGATAATGCCGCTGCGTTTTACATAATGTCCGCGCTCTTTATCTTTCTCTCGATCTCTTTCTTTCTATCTCTCTTTCTCTCTCTCTTTCTCTCTCTCTCTCTCACTGTCTCTCTCTCGCTTTTATAATTCACTAGAGGAACAAAAGTTTGTAAATTATTACTAAACTCAATCATTCTAACATTTAGAGTGAACTTTCTTGGAGACAAACAGCTTTGTATGTCTTAAAGTAGTGTAATTAGGTCACTATGGTTGTCTGGGCACACTAATTTGGTTCTGTCCTAAAGGGTTGCCTGGTACATATTAAGAATTTGGTTAATTCTATTAGCATTGCCGTTCTTAAGTACTGCTTTAGAGAAAGGAGATGATCTGGCACGCGCACGTCCAGTGCTAATCATCGATTTGGTTCCCTTGTGGCGTTTTTTTCATCATTTTGAACGAGGATTAAGTTGATAAGACGTCGACAATTTTGTGTCCTGGAAGGCAGAGAGGAAAAGGAGAAAGTCATTAAGTCCATGGAGGACAAGAAAGGTGAATTATTGAGAAAAAAAGTGAACGATTGAGAGCAAATGTGAACGATTGAGAGAAAAAATGAACGATTGAGAGAATATGTGCACGATTGAGAGAAACAGTAGTGATGAGATTGAGAGAAAAGGTAAACGGTTGAGAGAAAAGATAAATATTGAGAGAAAAGGTGAACGATTGAAAGAAAAGGTGAGCGATTGAGAGAGAAAGTAGTGATGAAATTGAGAGAAAAGATAGTGATGAGATTAAATGGTAATGATGACATTTAAAATAAAAGGTGAACGATTGGGAGTGGAGGGGGAAGAAGATGATGGTTAGAATATTTATCCCCAATCGGTGAACTGCTCAATTTCTGCTGCGATATTCTTTACGTGCTATCAATTTGTCCATTTTCTGAAGTCTGTTGCGAGATTCTTCACGTGCTGTCCATTTGTCCATTTTCTGAAGTCTGCTGCAACATTCTCAGAAGCATTTAATAAAATTTTACAAAAAGATCACGTCACGCCGTACGGCGAATAGGAAATATGGTGTTAGGCCCATATTATTTTGTAACCAACGACACATAGTGGATGATGTGGTCAGCATCACGCCGGCCGCCTTTACTTCCCAGAGTTTAATACTCCATTATAATTATTAACAGATCATCATCAGCATCATCATTAAACGGTCTGGTTCCGCTTGGAGTTTTGTGTCGCAACATCTGTTCCTATTGTGTGCCGTATTCATGAGTTCCGCTCGCGAGATTCCGATTGAACTGACTTCCTGCTGGACCCATCACCGCCAGATGTTCCTTCGCATTCCAACCCCTCTCTTTCTCTGTGGGATCAAATTCAACACATGTCTAGTTATGTTATCCGGCTTCTTTCTGAGAGTCCTATCCACCTCCACTTTCTCTCCTCAATTGTCTGCTGTTTTCTGCTATTTTCCCAGAATTTGTCATTATTATTAAGAGAGCGGATGCCAAACAGTTTAAAGGTCGTCTAACTAAAGAGCACGGTTTCAATCTCCCAGTAAGCTCTAGACTATTTTCTACCATGGGTAATAAAAAGTATAGTATGTACATTTCGTGCGTCTGTATGCACACAAGACATTTAATCTCCATCCCTTTACATCTTCCATGATGACTATGGATTATATTAATTAGTATGCAATATTATTTTGTTCCGATACTCCAATGCACAGTATGTATACGTGTGTGTGTGTATATGTGTATGTGTGTATGTGTGTGTGTGTGTATGTATGTGTATATGGGTGCGTGTATGTGTGTGTGTATGTGGGTGTGTATGTGTATGTGTTGTTGTTGCTGAATGCCCACAATGAGTAGCATTACCTTTTTGTGCGCCCTGAGAAGGACGTAAAATGCCGGGTTGTCGTAACTTTCCTTCCATACCGAGCGTGCTGATGAAGGTGGACCGGGGTCCCCCAGACGACTGTGCTTTGCTTGGCTAAATTTGAGTGTCGATCACTACTACAGGGATCACGTCGTAGCCCTCACCTTGTTAGCCAGGCTGCCATGAAAACAGCCCGTTTCCAGGGAGGGCTACGAGGAAGCCGAGGTGAGGGTCTCGACCAGTATATCTTGCCTGACCAGACGTTAGACTTCGTTCTCGAATGGGTATGTGTATATACGTGTGTGTATATATATATATATATATATATATATATATATATATATATATATATATATATATATATATAGCTACCTCGTATATATATATATATATATATATATATATATATATATATATATATATATATATATATATATATATATATATATATATATATATATATATACGAGGTAGCTTCAAAACGTTTAGGAATTAATGGATTGCATAGAAATAAGTTACAATAGAATTATCTACACTACATTTCCTTCAAAGTGGTTCCCTTCGGCAATTACACACTTTCGCCAACGTGCATAGAACGGCTGGAAACATTCGTGGAACCCATTCTTTGCCACTTCTCTCAAGCTGTCTTGTCGAATTGGTAGTAACGCAGCAGGACTTTTTATTGTTTTTTTTTTTTTTTGCAGTCGCCTTATTTCTCTATTCCCCAAGGCGGTGTGCGTTGCACTACGGTTTTTATTTTGCGCCTGTCGGCCCAGTGCATCCTCTTCGGCATGCATTTTATGTTAGGGTCTGCTTCCTCCTGCATTTTCTAAGGGCTTGCTTCCCCGGCGTAACGGTGCTCGGATGGGGCTCGAACCCAGCACCTTCGGATGGTGAGCCGTGTCACTTAACCACTAGCCCACGCTTCCTTCCCCCCCCCCCTGTTCAGCATCATTGAATAGCTGCCCTTTCAGTACCGATTTCAGTCGAATGAACAAGAAAAAATCAGCCGGTGCCAGGTCGGGAGAATATGGAGGATATTCCAAGGTAATCACATTGTGTTTTGCGAGGTACTGCTTGACCAGTAGGGATCCATGTGCTGGCGCATTGTCATGCAACATAATCCAACTTTTTATTCTATATATTTTGGGTCGTTTTCTTCTGATTGCATGTCTTAGACGACGGAGGATATCAACGTATATTTCTTTGTTAACCGTTCGACCTTCAGGGATGAAATCATGGTAGACAATACTAAGCTTTCTGTCGGCACACAACGTTTGAACACTTTCACTATTTTAGAGGATGACGGTCGTCCACTACGTGCATCATCATCGACACCAACACGACCTTCACGGAAACGCTTGTGGCCACTCAAAAACTTGCGATTTCTTCATTGCGGTATCACCATATGCTTTATTAAGCAATGTTTGTGTCTCTGAGGGTAATTTCTCAAGCAACACACAGAATTTGATATGTGTACGTTGTTCAATCAAGGACATTTTCAACTCCGTCGATGCAACGAGTAAAACACACACACAAAATTGTGTAATTTGTGTTCGAGCGTATATGTGAAGGTCACGTCTGACATGTCCTTTCGTCCAGGTCACTACCAACTTATAAATATATATTCTTCATCATCTTTCATTCAATCACGAGTTGACTGTTCCTGTAATTTTTTGAAGCTACCTCGTATATATATATATATAGATATATAGATATATATATATATATATATATATATATATATATATATATATATATATATATATATATATATATATATGTACATGAAGTGTCTTTGAAGACGCTCCTTTAGCCGCGTGGGTCCCGAAGCGAGAAAAGACTGGAAATTACTAAGTTAGACAGTACAATTATATGATTTCATTGGTCACGTGGTTGGTTTTCAAGCTTCATTTGTTTAAATATTGAACGACTTCAATGGAGGCGTGCTTGTTGAAGCGTGGTTAAGGCCAATCTGTTCAATTAGGGGGATATGGTGCTTTCTTTTGTTTGTTTGGTGCATTTTGTTTATATACACTTCTTGTCACGTCGTTTTTCTTGTAGTTGCTTGGCTTGTTTCGGTCTGTTTCCGTGCTTGGTGATTATTTTGACTTGCTCTACTATTTCATCAACACTTCACAACTTTTTTCAGTAACTGGCAAAGAAAAACTAAATAGGACGAGGGGAAGAGGTTAGGGGACTGTGAGATATAACAAGAGAGAGATAGTGGACAAGTGATAAATAAAAAGGAAGAGAGAGACAGAGAGAGAGAGAGAGAGAGAGAAAGAGAGAGAGAGAGACAGAGAAGAGGATACAAATAGAGAATAGGAACAAGTAAAAATGGCTAGTGATGGATAGTGAACAAGGGAAAACTAAAGAGGACGAGAGAGAGCGATAAGGCGGCAGGAGATAGAGAACAAAAGAGAGATAATGGACTAGGGATAAATAAAAAGGACTAGAAGGAGATAGTGGACAAGGGAAAACTAAAGAGGACGAGTGGGAGAGAGAATACGAAAGAGAATATCAGAAAAGGTGTGTCCAATTAAACAGCAATTTCACACAGTTCCGTTCTCCTTCATTAAACTGCCACACTCTGATCTCCAAATTATAATAATAATAATAGCTGTCCATCGTTGTCGACGAGGACCGCCGACATCATCCTTTTCAAAGATTTCCCTGTTGGGTGTGGGTGCGCATATGGCTGAAAAGGCCAATGCGTGCACGAAAACATCTGCTACATAGATTTGTAGAAGGTGATGGTGTTCCCGCTGTTCGTGATTTCCGGGTCTCGCGTCTGCTCTGGGCTTTCACAACACGGTGGTCTTCGCCGGTAGCTACATCCGATTTGACTGCGCTTCTCCAGTCAGATCTGTTTTGCGCAAGACATCCCTAGGTGTCGATGTCTATCGGGCAACTTTTCAGTGAGTCCTTCAGGCCGTCTTTAGAACGTTTCTTTGGGCGCCCTCTTTCGCGCCATCCCTCTCTCAGCTCGCCGTAGAGAAGCTTCTTTGGGAGCCGCTAGTCTGACATACGGACGAGGTGTCCGGCCCATCCTAGTCGTGCTTTTTCTAGCAGTGCATGGATGCTGGGCATATTAGCCCTCGAGAGAACCTCGATGTCAGTTACACGATCTTGTCATCGGATGTGAAATATTCGCCTCAGGCAACCTTTGTGGAAGTGGTTTAACCTCCTTGCATGTCCAGAGTATACAGTCCAGCTTTCGCAAGCGTATAGTAGGGTTGGAATGATGGTTGCGTGGTAGACTTTGAGTTTGGTCTTGACGTTGATGCCACGACGTGCCCAGACCATCGAGCCCATTCTACCAAAGGTTGTGCTGACCGTTGCTATTCTGCTTGCCACCTCATCGTCTAGGCTAACAGATCTCGACAGCGTGCTGCCCAGATATGTGAATTTGTCTACGGCATTCAGAGTCTGCCCGCTGACTGTAGTCTCTGGTTTTGTGTACGGCATGCCTGGTGCTGGTTGGTACATGATCTCTGTTTTGTTGGCATTTATGGTCATGCCAAAATTTTCGCATGCGGCAGAGAACCGGTCCATTCCAGCCTGCATGTTCAGTTCTGAGTTGCTCATTAGAGCGCAGTCGTCAGCAAATACAAGTTCCCTGATTATGTCGCCAGCCACTTTGGTTTTGGCCTTCATTCTTCTGGGATTCAGTAACTTGCCATCTGTGCTGTACATTATGGGTATTCCAAGCTCCAGTGATCTGAAGGCGTCTGTCATCGTGGCCGCGAACATCATGCTGAACAAAGTCAAGGCGAGTACACATCCTTGTTTTACTCCGTTTGATACTAGAAACGTTTTAGAGATTGCACCGCTGTCCAGTACACGAGCACACATGCCTTCGTGTAGCTGTTTCACCATGGTTATGAACTTGTTCGGGCAGCCAAACTTGGACATTATCATCCACAGCCCTCCTCTGTTTACTGTATCAAATGCCTTTGTGAAATCAATAAATGTGGTGTACAAGGCCTGATTTTGTTCTCGACACTTTTCTTGTACTTGGCGAGCGGCAAAAATCATGTTCACTTTTCCTCTTCCGACTCTGAATCCACATTGGCTTTCTGGGAGATGGTGGCTTTGTTCAATGTGTTTGTTGAGCCTGTTTAGCAGTAATCGAGCTAGGATCTTGCCTGCTACGGAGAGTAGCCATATTCCAAGATGATTGTCGCATTCCTGGCGGTTGCCTTTTCTTGTGTACACGTGAACGATTGAGGCGTCCTTTAGCTCCTTCGGAATTTTTCCTTCAGCCCACATGTGGCAGAAAAGTTCAGTGATCCTTCTGGTGAGGGATGGGCCAGCTGTCTTATATACCTCTGCTGGTATTGCATCAGCTCCTGAAGCTATTCCTATAGATAGTGAACTGATTGCCCTGTCAACTTCATCAAACGCCAGTTTCAGTTCCACCTGTGGCATTCACCGGATGGCCTCTTCATTTATGGACGATGGGTGGTTTAGTATTTTGCAGAAGTAGTCTGCCCATCTGTCTAGAATCTGAACCATATCTGAAAGAAAAACGAATACTAATTCCATAACAAGCCGGCTTTAGACAGCACAGATCCACTGAGGACCAGGTCATCCTCATAGCCCAGGAAATAGAAGATGCCTACCAGCACAGAAACACACAGTAGCGGTTTTGGTGGACCTGGAAAAGGCATTTGACAAAGTCTGGAAAGATGGACTTAGAGTCAAGCTAAGAAGAAGTGATGTCTGTGGGAAAATGTACAAGTGGATCAACCACTACCTCAAAAACAGAACGGCCAGAGTCCAAGTACAAGGGCAGATGAGAAGAAAGGTGACACTCGAGCAGGGAGTACCCCAAGGGGGAGTACTGTCACCCACACTCTTCCTGGTGTATATAAACGACATTACAGAGAATATACCACGAAGCGTACGAAGAAGAAGAAGAAGTATGACGTACGAAGAGTCAAAACGGCTTATCAAAGCCAGATACATGACCAAATGGGAAACCGAACATACTGGTTACACAAAAAACGATGCCTATTACCAGTTGAACAGAAGAGAGCAGGTCGTTGTCTTCAGACTTCGCACTAGCCACAATAGACTGAGATCCCACCTATTCAACAAATTTAAGATAGGTGGTACCGACGAATGCCCGCGCGGTACCGATAAAATGACCGCTAAACATCTGCTGCAGAACTGCCCGACATACGAGGATCAGAGAGAGCAGATGTGGCCATCACCAGTGGAACTGCAAGACAAGCTCTATGGCAGTATCGACAGCCTCAGGATGACCGCCGCTTTTTTCGAAAAAATAATGGTTACTGTCTGACTGCGTATGAAGAAGAAGAAGAACCTTATCTGTTAGCAGTGCCCCATTTGCACTGCGAACTGGAGTATTACTAGAGGGCTGTGGGCCGTAGAGAGATTTCAGTGCCTCGTAAAACCGTTTGGTGTCATGACGCTCGGCGAACATCTCAATTTCGTCAGCTCTTTTGCTGAGCCAGGAGTCTTGCATCTCTCTAAGCCTGGTCGGGACAGCTTTGCGAGCAGTATTGAATGCAGCTTTTGCTACCGGAGATGGTGTGCCCCTCTGGTATTCCTTGTGCGCTTCATGTTTTGCATCGAGAAGGCCCTGTATTTCCAGATCGTTCTCATCAAACCAGTCCTTATGCTTGCGCGTGAGTGGGCCAATGTGTTTAACTGCTGTATCGTAGAATGTGTTTCTCAATGATGCCCAATTCTCTTCGATGTCGTTTTTTTCTTCAAAACGAAGCTCAGATAGTCTGCCCTCAAGCTCTTCCTGGAAGCCGCCTCTCGTGGGTTCATATTTCAGCTGATAGACATTTAGCCTCCTCGGTGGTTTTTTTCCCTGGGGGCGCATTTTGGGCTGGATCTTGAAGTCTAGCTTGACAATGACAAGTCGATGGTCGGTCCAACGTTCTGCACCACACATGCTCTTCGTTACCATAGCATCCACTCGATCCCTACGTCTGAGGATAATGTAGTCAATGAGGTGGCAGTGGCGGGACCTTGTGTGCATCCATGTGGTTCTATTTCAGACAGGAAGTCGGAAAGCTGTGTTTGTAATGAGTAGCTCATTTGCGGCACATGTCCTCAGAAGGAGCAGTCCGTTACTATTGCATTTTCCGATACCATATCTGCCAATGGCCCCCTCCCAGGCTGTATGGTATGTGCCAACCCTAGCGTTAAAATCTCCGAGGATGACCAGTTTGTCAGATTTGGGGACTGAAGCGATCAGCGCCTTAAGGTCCTCATAAAACTTATCTTTTGTTTCCTGAGGATTTGTCATTGTGGGTGCGTATGCACTGATAAGTGTTGCATGGCGCCCTCCTATGAGGGGAGACGCAGTGTAATCAGACGGTCATTAATTTCTCTGGGCATGCTTGTGAGTTTTTCGACCATGTTGGTCTTGATCGCAAAGCCAACTCCAGCTTCACGGCGTTCTTCTTTGCTGCAGCCGCTCCAGAAGAAAGTACAACCAGCGCCTTCTTCTGTGATCTGCCCTTTTTCTGCCAGTCATGTCTCGCTCAGGGCAGCTATGCGGATGTTGTATCTAGCCAGTTCCCTGTCGATCAGTGCTGTCCGTCGTTCGGGTCTGTTTGCTTTGGCGTTGTCCAGTAGCGTGCAGACATTCCATATTGCAAGCGTGATGGGTAGTTTTCGTGATCGTTTATTGCCTGTCTCGCCGCTGCAGTTTGGGGGCCCAGGCAGTTGCGACTTGCTAGTCACGGTGTTATCTGTAGGGTGATGTCGTGAGTTGCGCAATGTGTTTATAGTGAGGGAGATGTGCGCAGGATCTTCCTCACTCTCTCGTCTGGACTCAACATGTTCTTGAGGCAAGACATTGTCAAGACTTCTAGTGAAGGGTTCGGATGCAGACAGTATGGTGTCAACGTGTACCTCATTTTCTTGGTAGCCCTTCCCTTCTCTTTTATCACTGGGGTGGAGCTTTGAGGTATCTGTTTCTGAGTGCATTTGTTTGTGTATTCTTATTCCACCTCTCTTTCCTCTGGTCTTTCGCCTTGATTGTATACTTGTGAGTTCCGATGCCTCCTCGGTTAAGTGTATTTTCAGCACACGCTAAGTTGGAAGGGAAGTAGTGTGCTGATCGAAGCGCGATGAGCTCCTTTCTGAAGTACCGTCTATTTGACAAGGCAGGATGACCTCCTTCGTTTCAGTGTTCATGCCTCGTTATCTGGGTCACGATATAGCACGGAGCGACACTAGCTTTTGACCGGGTCAAGTTTCGGCCACGCTTTGTCCCGTCGAAACTGTACACATTAAGTCTACCTTTCACGACTAAAAATACACTGTTATATACTTCGTTGTATCACTTCTTTCACATTAGTATACTTAATACACAAGCCGGCACATTTATATCCAGGAATCACGTTAATAGTCAGAGAGTTATCATAGAAAACACAAACAAAACACCGTTTTATCAAGAGGGAAATCGACTGCGGCCATGCCCGGCGCCATCTTGACCCAAATTACTGAACAACAATTTGACTTAATATAATTGACTTCTCTGAGGACGAACTAACGAGGGCAAGGGAGATAGAAAAGGAGAGAGAGAGAGAGAGAGAGAGAGAGAGAGAGAACTATACAGAAAAGAAAAGGAAAAACCGAGAGAGAAATATATGAAGGATAGAGAAACAGACGAAAGAAGAGATAAAGACGACGTAGGCGAAATAGAGGACGAGAGAGGTAGATGAGGGGTATATATAGAAAGGAGAGAAATCGGATAAGGGACGATGTACAGATAGAGGGAGGTGATTGGAAGACGTTTGGCGATATATGTGTCTATTATGTAAGCAACACATCTAATTATGCTCTTTGACCGCCAGTGTCTCTCCTCGATTTACGAGTCCTCCCGCCGAGATTAATCCTGGAATCCGTTTTTCATTTCCTGAGATGAAGGCTCCGATGCCGACAGTTCTCACAGGACATACACGATTAGTCTGTCCATGACAAGCTGTAAATACAATATGCTAATTGTAGCGTGATGTCAGCCGTTATTGGGATATATATATAGCACGACAGTATAACTAATGTACATGGTGGCGATGGTAAGGCTATCTAATGGGAGAACGCGGACTAAAGTTGAAGAATGGAGAAGAAAATGTAGAAGACAAATTAAAATGTATACCACGAACGAAAGAGTAAAATACTGCTGCCATGTGTAACAAGATCGATCAGGAAGTATCTGTGCGTTTAACATTTCTCAAGAGTACTGTTCCCATGAAGGTCGTCTTTCAATGCATCCACTTTGATAATTCTATTATCCATTGAGGTGCGTATTTTCCAAGTGGAACATGTGTTTCTGTGTGGTGTACAATACACACAAGGTGTTTAACTTGGATTCCAGTCAGTTTCCGGAGAAGACGATACCACATCGTAATGCGGGGCTGGAGTTGGTTATGAAATTCCGGGAAACCGTGTGTGACGCTGACAAATCTGGGAGGGCATCAATACTAACAGAGAATAAACTGTTGGATAGCTCAGACCTTATGCTCCAAAGTCCGAAGAAGTCTACCAGGAAATGAACCTGGCAGGTTAGGGTCTCATATGGCGATTCCTATATGACTTTAAAGAAAACGGCTTGGTCTACACCCTTACAAAATGACAGTGCTGCATGAATTGAGACCATGTACAATTGAACAGTCTTCGGTAACAAGGAACGACGAGTCTAGAAACGTCTGCAGATTTACGAGAGACACTTTGAACATTGCCTCGAACTATTGCGATACGTTATTTATGTGATTTTGATCATTTGTGTGTTTTTTGTACTGTAAACATCAGGAGCCCGTAGACTGTTTCATCACCATGTTTACCAAACAAATCCGTTTTGGATGCCAGTGCCGCGTATTGAATGTGATGGAGGGGATGATGATCGTGTGAGACCACTTCAGTCTTCTATAAACGTTCTAGAATAACCACTACGGGATATTATGTAAGAGACAACCAACCTCGTCATTGAAATAAAATGGCCACACAAAACACCACTGTTAAGAGCATTTATTTGTACGAGGGCAGTCCAAAAAATAAAAAGGACTTTTAAAGCAGCATAGCAACAATGTGACGTAGCGAGCTAGTTGCTGCTTATTTGCGTAACAGGGACATTGCTCTTCAGTTTAATAATAGCTACGAGCGTTAAGTCTTCGATGTGCATCCGGCTAAATGAATGCACATGTAGTGCACTTGGCGATTATTTTGTTTTAATTGGCTTGGCTTGGCTTGGCTTCGTTCGTTCTCAATCTCCCGCAACCAAACCATGAAAAGGCTTAACTAGCAGAATGTAGTCCAGAGAATGGAATGCGTTGTGTAGTAGTTTACAGCTTGACTGCTATATTTACACCTTTCGGTCCAACACATCCGACTTCAGCAATCATTTTTGAGTACCGGGTTAGCATTCCCTCTTCGATCCCTTCTCCGTAGCCAGTCTGCCCTGCTGCAGCCTGTTATCCAGGATCACCTCGTGGAGGTGTAGAAAGGTCTTGGCAGCTCTGGTTTGCTGGCCCTACGCTAGCAGTCAGCTATGTGTCGCTGACCACTGCAGCTCATACGCTGTCAGCATCTTGATTCCTTTTTTTTAATTGACCAATGAAGTATCTTAATGGACAACATGTTTGTTGGAAGTTCTGCTTCAGATTAGAAAAAAACGTTTACTGAATGATGACGGACACTTTCTAAAAAATTGGATAGAAAACGTGTTTATAGATAGATTGTGGAAACAAAAAGCTGGTTATCACGCTGGGTTGGGGCGGCATCAAGGCGACGAAAACAAAGCACGCCTGATCGCTCAAATGTGAAGGTTCTGTGTATGGCCTTTCTTTATTGGAGGCGCACCCATCATAATGTGTTTGTTTCTCGTGGTCAGACGACCAATATAGAGTATTACTTGGATGTTATGAGGCGTTTGAAAATGGAGACCTGAAGAATTGACAAACAAAACTTGGATGCTGCATCACGACAACGCACCTGCACACGTCACATCTTAATTGTGGCTTTCTGGCAAAGCTTAAGACGACTGTGTCTCACAGTCGCTCTATTTTCCGTATGACAGTGTGGGAAATTATTTTTAGGGATGCAAGTTTGAATAAATTGTTTTCTTGTTTTATAGAGTTCGGTTTATTTTTGAAAATCCCTCGTATATGATCGTAATACTCGTATATGATCGTAATACTCGTATATGATCGTAATACTAGTATATGATCGTAATAAGTGCTTTTAGGACCGTAGATGCAGCACAGGGAAGGCGCATCAATGTCAGCTAAGCAGATCTGGCCAATCTGGCGTCTCTGAGAAAAAAACTTCACTAGTGTAGTCTGGCTAAGTGGATATTGATCGCAGTGGAAAGGAAAACTCAGTACCCAAAAATGCAAGCAGTAATGGGATGTGTTGGCCGATATCGCAGTCTCGATGTAAACTACAGCACAACATCCATTTCAGAACGAACACCGAAGAAGAAGTACGTGCTTCCCGCTTGGTGGGTCGATGCTCCTTTATGATCTCCCTGCCGACTTATATGTATCTCTTCTTCTATCCGCCAGCTATCATTTAAATAATTATTCAAACATCCCTTTTATCTGTAAATGGCATGCGGCTCTGCGTGTGATATGCGCGCAGTCAGCAGAAACACGCTCGCATTATCCGCCGCTCCTGCCGGATCCATGTCAGTAAATTAGGAGCTACAAGAGGTCCTATTCCATTGTGAGTTATACATATATGTTTTGTGGCATTATTTGTTGTTGAGTGTGTTTTGTTTGTTGTCTTAGTACTCACACAGTTCTTCCAATGAAATCAGTTATCTCTAGATAAGTCATGTAGATAAGTCCTGTACATAAGTCATGTGCATAAGTTCTGTAGATAAGTCCTGTAGATAATTTATTTAGATAAGTCCCGTACATAAGTTCTATAGATAAGTCCTTTAAATAAATCCTCTAGATAAATTCTGTAGATAAGTCATGTAGATAAATCCTGTAGATAAATCGTGTAGATAAATCCTGTAGATGTCCTGTAGATAAGTCATGTAGATAAGTCATGTAGATAAGTCCTGTACATAAGTCATGTACATAAATCATGTAGATAAATCCTGTAGATAAGTCCTGTAGATATTATGTCTGGTTATTCGGTTGTTTTATTCCAACACATTTGGAGAATTGTTTCTAGAACTATCGTCAAACCTAGAAGAACGATCCACAGTAAGCAAATCACGTTATTAATCCTTGATATGAAGTTCGTATAACCGATAACAACACACCAAACAGGTTCTGCACTGTCAATTAGATCACCGGTTCAGACTATTTGTAATACTGGAGATACCGTCTCATTGTCGCATTCTTGGCAATGATGAAACTGTCAGACTGTTAATGGGAGGTGGACAGCTGCCTCATCTTGATATATGTGTAACTTCTGAAGAAGCCAAGAGATTTGCCAGGTATGAACATGAGGGTACATTAGCAATCTTGTGAACAACCGAATGTCGCTGATTACGAGTTTAACAGATCTGACCATGTGGCAATCTTTAGACTCTGCACAGGCCATGCCAGAATTGGATACGATCTATTCCACAAACTAAAGAGAGGTCATAACGACAGATATGTAAGCAGGACTTATAAAAGGACTGATGTACAGCTGTTGGACAGATGCCATATTTACTAGCAGCATAGAAAGCACATATGGACATCACTGATATATTTCCTGGCTATCTGTTGACAGCTGCTTTATTTACATTTGTTCAAGGTGAAGTTTGAATGCCCACGCAAAAAAAAAATGAAGAAGAAAAGGAGAAGAAGAAGAAAAAGAAGAAGTAGAAGAAGAAGACGAGAAGAAATGTTCCATACATGTACACATTTTCATACACACGCATTCATATAGGTGTACAATAACATATATGTATATATGTCGTCTACTAAACTTCTCAAAATAAGTTAAGAAACAAAATCTCACCGTATAAAAAAATCTAAAAATTAGAAAAGTAAATTATATTTTAAATTAAATTGTGTTCAGTAAATTGGACATCAGAGTGTGACAGTTTCGTGAATAAGAACGAACCTGCCAGTGAGAGTTTACTGTGTAATTAGACACACCTTCCTCGCGTTCTCCGATAATTTGGACATCAAAGTGTGACAGTTTCATAGGAATTTGCTGGGTAATGGCCAGTGATGTGTGTGACCTCCACGGGCATTGATTCATGCTAGGCAGCGATGCCACATTGATAAAATCTACCTTTTGATAGTGTGCTAGAGGATCGTCTGCCACTTTTGCAGATGTTTTTGAAACAGTTGGTTCAGGTCCCCACCTGGTGGTGGGTTAGCTCTTGTTGATCCGCTCAAGACATTCCACCGATACTCAATAGAATTGAGATCAGGTGAGTAAGTTGGCCTGTCTATCTTGGTGACATTTTGTGCTGCTTGAGGAAGTTATTACCAATACGAGCTTTGTTCGGCACCCTGCTTCTTACTCTGAAGTGATCGAATTGCAAGAGGCAAAAGAATATCATCCTTATAGATAATGTAGATAATGTCTGTCCTTCCACGTGATCCAGGGGTGGTTCTGCAGTTCACGCCAAAGCCACCCCACAACATGATTCAGCAAACTCCATAGCAAGCATACTCTCTGGCATCTTGATAATCTTCTCTAGGCCGTCTCCACGCATGCCTTCTGCATCGTTAAAATCTATTGTGAACCTGAACTCATCTGTAAAGAGTACCCTGAACTCATTTGTAATGAGTACCCTGAACTCACCTGTAAAGAGTACCCTGGGCGCATCTGTAAAGAGTACCCTGAAGTCATCTGTAAAGAGTACCCTGGACGAATCTGTATTGAGTACCCTGAACGCACCTGTAAATAGAAACTGGACTCACCTGTATGTATTAAAGTGGACTCACCTGTAAATAGTAAACCGGGCTACTGCTGGTGGATACATGTCAGACGAAGCTGAGACCAAGCAAGACATCCAGCGCGATGAAGTTGTGTAAGACGGGGGCGAACTACGGGACGTCTGTAGTGAAGACTTTCTCTCGTGAAGACGGGGGCGAACTGCAGGACGTCTGTAGTGAAGACTTTCTCTCGTGAAGACGAGGGCGAACTGCATTACGTCTGTAGTGAAGACTTTCTCTCGTGAAGACGAGGGCTAACTGCAGGACGTCTGTAATGAAGACTTTCTCTCGTGATGATGGAAACGAACTGCAGGACGTCTGTAGTGAAGACTTTCTCTCGTGAAGACGAGGGCGAACTGCATTACGTCTGTAGTGAAGACTTTCTTTCGTGAAGACGAGGGCTAACTGCAGAACGTCTGTAATGAAGACTTTCTCTCGTGATGATGGAGACGAACTGCAGGACGTCTGTAGTGAAGACTTTCTCTCGTGAAGACGAGAGCGAACTGCAGGACGTCTGTAGTGAAGACTTTCTCTCGTGAAGTCGAGGGCGAACTGCAGGACATCTGTAGTGAAGACTTTCTCTCGTGATGATGGAGACGAACTGCAGGACGTCTGGAGTGAAGACTTTCTCTCGTGAAGACGAGGGCGAACTGCAGGACGTCTGTAGTGAAGACTTTCTCTCGTGATGATGGAGACGAACTGCAGGACGTCTGTAGTGAAGACTTTCTCTCGTGAAGACGAGGGCGAACTGCAGGACGTCTGGGCTGAAGACTTTCTCTCGTGAAGACGAGGGCGAACTGCAGGACGTCTGTAGTGAAGACTTTCTCTCGTGAAGACGAGGGCGAACTGCAGGACGTATGTAGTGAAGACTTTCTCTCGTGAAGACGAGGGCGAACTGCAGGACGTCTGTAGTGAAGACTTTCTCTGGTGAAGACGAGGGCGAACTGCAGGACGTCTGTAGTGAAGACTTTCTCTAGTGAAGGCGAGGGCGAACTGCAGGACATCTGTAGTGAAGACTTTCTCTCGTGATGATGGAGACGAACTGCAGGACGTCTGGAGTGAAGACTTTCTCTCGTGAAGACGAGGGCAAACTGCAGGACGTCTGTAGTGAAGACTTTCTCTCGTGATGATGGAGACGAACTGCAGGACGTCTGTAGTGAAGACTTTCTCTCGTGAAGACGAGGGCGAACTGCAGGACGTCTGTAGTGAAGACTTTCTCTCGTGAAGATGAGGGCGAACTGCAGGACGTCTGTAGTGAAGACTATCTCTCGTGAAGACGAGGGCGAACTGCAGGACGTCTGTAGTGAAGACTTTCTCTCGTGAAGACGAGGGCGAACTGCATTACGTCTGTAGTGAAGACTTTCTTTCGTGAAGACGAGGGCTAACTGCAGAACGTCTGTAATGAAGACTTTCTCTCGTGATGATGGAGACGAACTGCAGGACGTCTGTAGTGAAGACTTTCTCTCGTGAAGACGAGAGCGAACTGCAGGACGTCTGTAGTGAAGACTTTCTCTCGTGAAGTCGAGGGCGAACTGCAGGACATCTGTAGTGAAGACTTTCTCTCGTGATGATGGAGACGAACTGCAGGACGTCTGGAGTGAAGACTTTCTCTCGTGAAGACGAGGGCGAACTGCAGGACGTCTGTAGTGAAGACTTTCTCTCGTGATGATGGAGACGAACTGCAGGACGTCTGTAGTGAAGACTTTCTCTCGTGAAGACGAGGGCGAACTGCAGGACGTCTGGGCTGAAGACTTTCTCTCGTGAAGACGAGGGCGAACTGCAGGACGTCTGTAGTGAAGACTTTCTCTCGTGAAGACGAGGGCGAACTGCAGGACGTCTGTAGTAAAGACTTTCTCTCGTGAAGACGAGTGCGAACTGCATGACATCTGTAGTGAAGACTTTCTCTCGTGATGATGGAGACGAACTGCAAGACGTCTGTAGTGAAGATTTTCTCTCGTGAAGACGAGGGCGAACTGCAGGACGTCTGTAGTAAAGACTTTCTCTCGTGAAGATGAGGGCGAACTGCAGGACGTCTGTAGTGAAGACTATCTCTCGTGAAGACGAGGGCGAACTGCAGGACGTCTGTAGTGAAGACTTTCTCTCGTGAAGACGAGGGCGAACTGCAGGACGTCTGGAGTGAAGACTTTCTCTCGTGAAGACGAGGGCGAACTGCAGGACGTCTGGAGTGAAGACTTTCTCTCGTGATGATGGAGACGAACTGCAGGACGTCTGGAGTGAAGACTTTCTCTCGTGATGATGGAGACGAACTGCAGGTCGTCTGTAGTGAAGACTATCTCTCATGATGATGGAGACGAACTGCAGGACGTCTGGAGTGAAGACTTTCTCTCGTGATGATGGAGACGAACTGCAGGACGTCTGTAGTAAAGACTTTCTCTCGTGAAGACGAGTGCGAACTGCATGACATCTGTAGTGAAGACTTTCTCTCTTGATGATGGAGACGAACTGCAAGACGTCTGTAGTGAAGATTTTCTCTCGTGAAGACGAGGGCGAACTGCAAGACGTCTGTAGTAAAGACTTTCTCTCGTGAAGATGAGGGCGAACTGCAGGACGTCTGTAGTGAAGACTATCTCTCGTGAAGACGAGGGCGAACTGCAAGACGTCTGGAGTGAAGACTTTCTCTCGTGAAGATGAGGGCGAACTGCAGGACGTCTGTAGTGAAGACTTTCTCTCGTGAAGACGAGGGCGAACTGCAGGACGTCTGGAGTGAAGACTTTCTCTCGTGATGATGGAGACGAACTGCAGGATGTCTGGAGTGAAGACTTTCTTTCGTGAAGACGAGGGCGAACTGCAGGACGTCTAGAGTGAAGACTTTCTCTCGTGATGATGGAGATGAACTGCAGGACGTCTGGGCTGAAGACTTTCTCTCGTGAAGACGAGAGCGAACTGCAGGACGTCTGTAGTGAAGACTTCCTCTCCAGAAGATGAGGGCGAACTGCAGGACGTCTGTAGTGAAGAATTTCTCTCGTGAAGATGAGGGCGAACTGCAGGACGTCTGGGCTGAAGACTTTCTCTCGTGAAGACGAGGGCGAACTGCAGGACGATGTTGTTTTCATCTGCGCTCTTATTGCATTTGCGGTGGCTGTTCTGTTTCTCATCTGCACTCTCATTGCGTTTGCGGTGGCTGTTCTGTTTCTCATCTGCACTCTCATTGCGTTTGCGGTGGCTGTTCTGTTTCTCATCTGCACTCTCATTGCGTTTGCGGTGGCTGTTCTGTTTCTCATCTGCACTCTCATTGCGTTTGCGGTGGCTGTTCTGTTTCTCATCTGCACTCTCATTGCGTTTGCGGTGGCTGTTCTGTTTCTCATCTGCACTGTCATTGCGTTTGCGGTGGCTGTTCTGTTTATCATCTGCACTCTCATTGCGTTTGCGGTGGCTGTTCTGTTTCTCATCTGCACTCTCATTGCGTTTGCGGTGGCTGTTCTGTTTCTCATCTGCACTCTCATTGCGTTTGCGGTGGCTGTTCTGTTTCTCATCTGCACTCTCATTGCGTTTGCGGTGGCTGTTCTGTTTCTCATCTGCACTCTCATTGCGTTTGCGGTGGCTGTTCTGTTTCTCATCTGCACTCTCATTGCGTTTGCGGTGGCTGTTCTGTTTCTCATCTGCACTCTCATTACTTTTTCGGTGGCTGTTCTGTTTCTCATTGTCATCAGAACGTTGTATCGATCTTGTTGCACATTTGTTATTATTGGATGCCCATACTTTGTGGCCATTGCCACATTTACTGTGTTGATAAAACGACCTAGCATTCATTGAATAACTGATTTTGTGACTACAAGTCGTCTGGCAATCTCCCGTATCGACACACCTTCTTCAAACCATGCAATGACACACCATCTGTCAGGAACTCTTCTTCTCTGAAGCATTGTTACACAGTGCTACCAACACGACCATAAAACATGTACACCTAATGTTTTGCTGCCAGAAATGTTTCCTTCGGTAGACACGTACAAATCATTGCAACATTCTAGAGATTGTATCGATGCTTGTGGTGCTTATAGGAAAATGTTTAACTTGCAACAGTTGAAGAATTTTTGGCCAACATGTGCTTTATTTGTGAACCTAACCACGACAATCGGTTCTCTGTGTGCAGCTGTTTTAATATTTTTCAACAATTATTTGTTATCTCAACTCATCTGAAAACTGAACGTTACCATAAACTCATTTTGAGTAATATATTTCTCATAAGTGAGGCTGCGTGACCTAGGAATGTAGCGTCGGTTTCACAATCCCAACGACCCGGTTCGAATCACGCTCATGTCCAGTTTGGCAGATATGTTTTTCTCGCTCCTCCGCGTGCCGAAAGTAATGACAACCAATTGTACTGCCCACTTGTCAAGAAACTTATAACAAGCAAATAGGTTGGCGGTTGTAAGAAGCGAAGTTCTGCAAAGAATATTCTACTTTATTTCTCATAAATAGTTTTATTGCTCAGGGAATAAGGCGGCACTTCCCTACACCGTCTAACGAAATAGGCGCTAAGTTGACATCATGTATGTCCCAAAATGCTTGAGCAACACCAGTTGAACCAAACAGCACGGACAGTCAAACAACACGGACAGTCAAACAACACGGACAGTCAAGCTACACGGACACTCAAACAACACGGACATTCAAACAACACGGACATTCAAACAACAAGGACATTGAAACAACACGAACACTCAAACAAAACAACACGGACAGTCAAACAACACGGACACTCAAACAACACGGATATTCAAACAACACGGACACTCAAACAACACGGACATTCAAACAACACGGACAATCAAACAACATGGACATTAAAAAAACAATACGTACACTCAAACAAAACAACACGGACACTCAAACAACACGGACATTCAAACAAAACAGACAGTCAAACAACACGGACAGTCAAACAACACGGACACTCAAACAACACGGAAATTCAAACAACACGGACAGTCAAGCAACCCAAGGCAGCGTGTTCCCAATGTTTTGTCAAAAAGTTTATATCATGTAAAAGAAAAATTGTCATATACCTAAATCATGAAAACAATTTGCTAATTACACAATATATTAGACTATTTGAAATAGCCATTGCAATATGTTCATCTTATTTGTTCAATTTGTTGTCATCATCAGGGTCCTACTGCCGGGGTGTATGGGACACAGTCCTTTGCTGGCCTGCCACCAAAGCGAGCACTACAGCCCACCTGCCCTGTCCACCGCTACCTGGTCTTGTCAGAGACAGTAAGAAGATTTATCAATAATAAATGCCTGTAACAGATAACCAGTACAGCGTACCATTATACCTGCCCACACTAGACTTGGATTGGCCTTGTCCTAATAAAAGACATCGATACATCATACCTGCCCCCACTAGAGTTGGATTGGCCTTGTCCTAATAAAAGACATCGATACATCATACCTGCCCCCACTAGACTTTGATTGGCCTTCTCCTAATAAAAGACATCGATACATCATACCTGCCCCCACTAGAGTTGGATTGGCCTTCTCCTAATAAAAGACACCGATACATCATACCTGCCCACACTAGACTTGGATTGGCCTTGTCCTAATAAAAGACATCGATACATCATACCTGCCCCCACTAGAGTTGGATTGGCCTTCTCCTAATAAAAGACACCGATACATCATACCTGCCCACACTAGACTTGGATTGGCCTTGTCCTAATAAAAGACATCGATACATCATACCTGCCCCCACTAGACTTAGATTGGCCTTGTCCTAATAAAAGACATCGATACATCATACCTGCCCCCACTAGAGTTGGATTGGCCTTCTCCTAATAAAAGACATCGATACATCATACCTGCCCACACTAGACCTGGATTGGCCTTCTCCTAATAAAAGACACCGATACATCATACCTGCCCACACTAGACTTGGATTGGCTTTCTCCTAATAAAAGACACCGATACATCATACCTGCCCACACTAGACTTGGACTGGCCTTGTCCTAATAAAAGACACCAATACCATCACCATAAGCATCATGCTATGGACCTAGGGGCATACCTAGGATACATTGACGAAACAACGTAGAAACCGAAATAAAACTCTTGAACCAGAGATGGAACGCTGTATGAAGCATTGCAGAGCACCGGGTGAAACAGATCAGTTTGTTGCTGTCCATAAATACACCATCACAAGGGATAACTACTCACCATTATGTCAGCCATTGATCAAGATCCTAAGCAGAAATGCAGGCAGTTCAAGAAGTAAAGATACTGAAACGTTGAAAATAATTGGAGTATAGTCGGTGCAACAATCATGACAAATAATGAAATCGTTTGTCAGACATTTAACATAAGTGAAAATAGTAACGTCTTGCATTTCAGAGTACTTTCAATTTACAGTATGGCCAGATAAGTATCCATATATATATATATATATATATATATATATATATATATATATATATACACACACACACGCTCGCACGCACGCACACACACACACACGCGCGCGCACACGATAACTGTCCATCGTTGTCGATGGCAACCGCCGACATCATCCCTGTTGTATGTGATCTGTTTTGTTTTGTTTCTGTCTGCACTGTCTGACATGCCTTGATGTAGTGTTTTCTGGACCTCATGTGGTACGGAATGTTCTATTACATGGCTTGCACACTATGTCTCCTGTTTTCGGTAAGGGTGGTTTCGATGATCTTTACTTCCGGATCAGTCGTTTCGTTTGCCCTATCTGCAAGCTGTGACTTTCTCATTTAGCAACGCCCACGTTTACTGCATTTCTCCAGACCGATCTGTTTTCCGCAATGCTCTCCCAGCTGTCTTCATCTATGTGACAGCATCTCCCAGTTCTCTTCATCTATGTGACAGCATCTGCCAGTTCTCTTCATCTATGTGACAGCTTCTCCCAGTTGTCTTCATCTATGTGACAGCATCTCCCAGTTCTCATCATCTATGTGACAGCATCTCCCAGTTCTCTTCATTTATGTGACAGCATCTCCCAGTTGTCTTCATCTATGTGACAGCATCTCCCAGTTCTCTTCATCTATGTGACAGTATCTCAAGGTTTCCTTCATGCTTCCAATTTTCACACACACAACAACATACGCACATAACATAACTTACACAACACAACACAGCACAGCACATCATTGCATACCACACACTCACTCACACACACACATACTCACACACACACTTACACACACACACACACGCACGCACGCACACACAACAACATACGCACATATAACTTACACAACATAGCACAGCACATCATTGCATAACACACACTCACTCACACTCACACACTCACTCACACACACACACTCACTCACTCACTCACATACTCACTCACACACTCACTTACTCACACACACACTCACACACACACTCAGACACACACTCACTCACTCACTCACATACTCACTCACATACTCACACACTAACTCACACACTCACTAACACACTTACACTCTCACTCATTCACACGCTCACTCACTCACACACTCACTCACTCACACGCACTCACACACTCACTCACACACTCACTCACAGACTCATTCCCACACTCACTCACACATTAACTCACTCACTCACACACTCACTCATTCATTCATTCATTCATAGGTGTCTCAGTTTTTGCGGACCATGCGCTTGGCACCCTGTGAGTAGCTTCTCAGTGGGCAAGTCTGGGCGCTGAATATGGAGACCGTGGGTTGCCCAAACTGCAGGATCCCCCTCTCGGCCTCGCTGGTGTAATCCAAAGGAATGCAAAGCATGACAATTTGGCACCAGCTCAGCTGCAGGAGTTACCGGAATGAGTTCGCAATTTTTAAACCTTCCGCCTTAGGTGCTACCACTCAGGATTTTCTGTCTGGGTTTACTCTCATAACCCTACCCTCCTCCGAGGTTTCCACAAGACAACAAAGTCGTTGCCCGCAGATGCTAGTTACTCGAGACATCCGATGATACTCTCATCGTCCCAAGACTAGCCAGCACTCTCTGGGACGTGTGGGTTTAAAATTAGAGTTCCTCCCCTCCTAGGCGAACTGCCTGAACAGGCTAACGAGTTGTACCGCCGGGTACTCTGTCGCCACGCACAGCAGGCTTTGTGAGAAAAAGGGGCCCCTCGTGAAGGTGCTGCTGGGGACACAATAATGTAGGAGAGGCCATTGGCATGGAAACTCCTGAACGGCAAGCCGAACAGTGAATCCAGCGGCGATCTCTACACCTGGAAAGGAGAGGTTATATCAGACGCTTCACTTTCCTTTAACGAGCAGGACGTCCAGCCCAAACCTCGCTACCCCCCATACGTACATACACACACACACACACACACCCACCCACCCATCAACGCACCCACGAGCGCACGCACACGCATGCGCACGCCCACACATACATACATTATACACACATACATACATTCTTTATATATATATATATATATATAGTTTTTCAGTATTTGGAATGGCTGCATAAAAATATTGAAACCTTAATCCAGTGATTCTGTGCAGTATAGAGTGTCAAAATTATGCTGTTCTTTGTTAAGTTGGGTGTTAACGCAGTTAAACTCTTGCAAGCTGCTATAGCGGTTGCGTTTCACAAATGTAATATAACGACCTCATCACATTCTGAAATCTAACGCTCATCCTATTATCATATATGTAAATTAATTATGTGTAAGTTGACACTCTCAGATTCGTTTTTCATTTATTTTATTTTTGTTGAATATTTTATTTTCAACTCGTTTGTTATAATCCATTATAGCGTTATCTCGTTCGTGCTATAAATGGGCATACATATACACATGATAATGACAAAACCCAGTATGTGCAGAATGGTATGGTTCTTCTACATATAAAGATACCAGACTTACCAGATGGGTACCAGACTAACATGCGCAAATGTGTATACAAGCGTGAGTGGCGTAGTGTTTAGATTGCTTGTCTCTCGATGTAAATGGATTCGGTTCTATTCACGCTCTATTTGCTCAGCGGTAATGATACCTGATATACATGAGGGAAGACAAAGTGATGAGAAAGGAGGCTAGTTACTCATCTCAGAAAAACATAGATTTAATACAATCATGTCTCATACACTTGATCCTCCAGCGCTGTATCTACTATGGTAGTGATTCCCAATCGCCAGTCCGCGAACAGGAAATTGCTGCTGGACCCTTCTCGATTTCAGGTTATTTTAAATGGCTATAGAGTTTTCATTTCTAAATATTAGCTTTAACAAATAATACACTCATACACTAAGTAAATACTATATCAATGGTGTGATTTTCTTTCTGTCTGAGCGGTTCGCCAAAAATTGGTACTATTTTCACTTATCCGAGGATAATTTTTTCCTATTTTTACCGGTCCGCGAACAATTTTTCTTATCTTCACTGGTCCGCAAACCATTGTTTCCAATTTTTACCTGTCCACGAACAATTTTTCTTATTTTACCGGTCCACGAAAAATTTTTCCTATTTTCATTGGTCCCCGAACAATTTTTTTATTTTCACTGGTCCACGAACAATTTTTCCTTTTTTCACGGTCCACGAGGGTAAACCAGTTGGTAAATACTGTACTATGGTGCTACCTTGACCTTGCTAGTATGGAGTAACAGATGTGACCTATGTTTGATCGAATAAAGAAGAGTCAAATATTGATTTATTTAAATAAATTATTTCTCGAATAGTACCGGATTAAACGAATAGGACGACAGTAAACTGACAAGTGTGTCGTAGAAGGCGAGTTAAAAAGGTTTGTGAATGGGTTAGCAATCTCATCATGGTAAAACATTGATATTAAAACTGCCACTTCAAATACTCATATACAGGGATTCAGCTGTACTGGTGGCCTTATGCATCACTTTAGTGGAAAGACGAGTCAATCAATAATAATTGCATGCATTACAACAAGTGTATTACTGATTTTTATAAACACACATTCAATCATGCATGGATGAAGTGGGCATCTGAGTGTCAAAGTGATTGCTTCTTACCGCCAAGGTATTAGGTTAAATGGCTTGTCTTGACATGTTTTAATAATGTCCAGTCTTCGCATGTTCTAATAATGTCCAGTATTCGCATGTTCTAATAATGTCCAGTCTTCGCATGTTCTAATAATGTCCAGTCTTCGCATGTTCTAATAATGTCCAGTCTTCGCATGTTCTAATAATGTCCAGTCTTCGCATGTTCTAATAATGTCCAGTCTTCGTATGTTCTAATAAAGTCCAGGCTTCGCATATTCTAATAATATCCCGTCTTCGCACGTTCTAATAATGTCCCGTCTTCGCATATTCTAATAATATCCCGTCTTCGCACGTTCTAATAATGCCAATCTCTACATGGGTACCAGCATTACCTTAGGGAAGGAAGGCAAGAAAGGGAGGAAGAAACTTATCATAGCACCTCACATAAGCTGAGATGGTTCAATGAAGCCTCTTACACTTCGGCCAAGAAGGCAGTGTCTGTTATGGGGCCATCTCTACATTCTGTATGTATGATATAACGAGTTTATCCTCAAGCAATGTTTACTATCTCATCCAAGTATCCCATGGGTAAAATGTTAGGTCAACTGCTCCCTTCCCAGCATCTCGTAGGGGGCGACTTCAGAGGGTTATGCGTGGGGTTGGCAACTCCATCGTGTAAAAACTATTGCTTCGACACCCCGCTGATCATGACAGAATCAGCGCTCCTGTATAGTGTGTTAAGGAAAGCCAAATTCCCAGTCGGACGTACTTTCTAACATCTGGTGAGACAGGGCATGAATGAATGCAAACGAACGAGTGGCTATGACCTTGAACTTTATATTTACACAGATTCCGCCTACCGTTACTGTGGACCTGACGGTTTGTGGGAGTCAAAAATCCAAGGTCAGTTCACAAACGGAACAGGCTTTACCCAGTATAGGAACTGCTACTCAAAGGAGGCCTGGGAGTATTACGTCAGGTACTTGAGCAACAAGACATCTGAGGAGAAAGAGGTGTGTATTCTTCTAACTTTTCTTTCTCCTTATGAAGCTGTTCTCTTCTTCATAGCATGCCTGTATTTCATTTAAGGGAGATGAATGCAGTGTTTGAGCATCTGTGGTATAGTCTTTCCAGTCTATCTAGCTGTAAATGGGTACCTTAATTTTGGAAGACAATGTAGCAAGGGTGGGATCTGGTCACTCAGCTTCATTAAAAAAACGGAGACAGTATAATTAAGTCTCTTACACTTGATCCCAGACAGCAACGTCTAAACGTGATGGTGATGTTGATGATGAGGATGATGATGATGATGATGATGACAATAATAATATGATCCCTTTAGCTGTGAACTGGTAGCTCTTGATAGCCTAATGCCTCCCGATCAAAAGCACATGGCTTCCTTCCTCAGTTGGAGTTGGTATTGTCTTTTGTCCTAGAGGCATCGTAATATCTACGGAGAGTCTTTGGATGCATCTTTCGAGTATCCCCAAAGGAAGGTGGTTTATTGTTTGGATCCCCAAGGATCTTTATGTCTTGCCAGTTGAGTCTTGCATTCCCAGACTCCTGGAAGATTGTCACAAAGGAACAGAGCTGCAATGTCCGCTGGCCTGCATTTTTCGTCGTCCTTGGGAGATAACTGATCGAGAACAAACAGCAAGGAGCGAATCAGAAGTGTGTTTAAACCACGGAAGGGGGGGATGTGCATTGTTGCAGCCCAGTGCGTATCCCACTGGCAGGTGGGGTCTGCAGTTACACCTAAATGGCTGCACCTGCTTTTTAGCCCTTTAGTTTGGTCCCTCTCCAAGGACTTCTCCGGCTTGGATGACCATACCAGGAGTAATGCTCTCGCCGATATAGCTCCCAGGATCATTGGGGAGCACAAGATCTTCAACCTCGACAAGATAGGCTTCCACGTGAAGAGACGACATCATGTTCATGGGGCAAACTTCCTTCCTCTGTGCTTTTCCTTCATAAACAGAAAGGCAGGTACACATTTATAGCTGTGTCATGAAAAGTCAGTGACTTACCACAAAGCTGCTAAAACAACTTAGCACTGCCACAAAATGATAATTCCCCACCCATAACTCATTGTAAACATAAACAAACGCAGCATATCCCCGCACACACAAAATCCTGGCTGCAACATTGCCATGGCGACTAGAAATGCTGCTCTGACGGCTAACATTTCAGACATTGTTCCTACATTTTTTAACAGGCGCCTAGATCCAAAACAAATGTGTCGCCCCTGACATACGTTATACTCACTAACAAATGTGTCGCCCCTGACATACGTTATACTCACTAACAAATGTGTCGCCCCTGACATACGCTATACTCACTAACAAATGTGTCACCCCTGACATACGCTATACTCACTAACAAATGTGTCACCCCTGACATTCGCTATACTCACTAACAAATGTGTCGCCCCTGACATACGCTATACTCACTAACAAATGTGTCACTCCTGACATACGCTATACTCACTAACAAATGTGTCACCCCTGACATACGCTATACTCACTAACAAATGTGTCACTCCTGACATACGCTATACTCACTAACAAATGTGTCACTCCTGACATACGTTATACTCACTAACAAATGTGTCACTCCTGACATACGCTATACTCACTAACAAATGTGTCACCCCTGACATACGCTATACTCACTCATCGCCCATGGGAATCTGGAGATTAAAGAATATAACCACTGTAGCCTTCGTAAAATCGAAAACTCAACAGTGTTGTGCATGGGGCTAGAACATCATCATGTCAAACAAATTACTGCAGAATCCAATTCTGTATGAACACACTATTTGAATTATTGAATTTACCGTAAATGGCAGATTTCGTCAGTAATTTCGTCCTATGCTTCAGACTCAGGAACTAGAAACAAGAGAAAAAAAAACAATTTATCACATAACATACAACATGTCCTTTGCAAAACGTCGTCCTAAACAGGACCGTTTGAAATAAACTCGATTTCTTGCCAAATCTCCAGCCTGCTCCATAGTCATGCCCAAGCATCCCTTGACATCTTCGTGTCAATGCCTTCTTGGTCTGCCTCTTGCTCTCTTCCCCGCCAACATACCTTCCATTACCGTTCTCTCAAGACTGTTGTGTCCTTTGATGTTGCCAGAGTATTTCCATTTTCTGTTCGTGATGGAATTTATGAACCAGTTCTCCTTTATGACCAACTCTTGTTTATGGCTGCATTCTTTCTTTTTTCGGTCTATGGTATTTTAAGGAATTTCATAACATTTTGACTCGATGGACTCGAACCGCTTCCTTGATGTTTTGGCAACTGTTCATGTTTTGCAGCCCCATACTGCCACGGGAATAACACAGGTTCTCAAAATTGTCAATGTAATTTGTTTACTGGTATTCTGCCACAGTTTCCTCAGGTTGTAAAGCTTCTGCATTGTCATTCACCTTCTGATTCCAGTTTCCATTTCCCACTTAAGCGTTTGGTTATATTTATTGTTTCACACTTAGAGGTTCGTTTATGTTTATTGTTTCACACTTAAATGTTAGTTTATGTTTATTGTTTCACAGTTAAGCGTTTGTTTATGTTTATTGTTTCACAGTTAAGCGTTTGATTATGTTTAAATATATATATATATATATATATATATATATATATATATATATATATATATATATATATATATATATATATATATATTTAAACAGTTAAATAGATGTACACATATACATAAGTACTTACATACATACATACAGCACACCTACAACTTGTATAGAGTTGTACACATAATATACGTACATATAGCACACTTACATAGATGTATACATTGCATACTTAGACGTCTACAAAGCACAAGATATATGTGTATATATGTTTTTATGTAGTATATGTATGTGCACGTATGCATACACATGCACAACCCCCACAAATAGATGTACATAAATACACAACACACACGTATATATATATATGTTGACATACATTGGTTAAGTTATGTCAATAAATTGCCACAGAATGTCATATTTGCCCCACTTTTCTTCTTTTTCTTTTTCTGTGTTCGTTCTCAATATCCCGCTGCCAACCCGTGAACAGGGCTTTGCAAGTAGCAGGATGTAGTCCGGAGAACGGAATGTGTTGTGTCGTTAGTTTACATCTTGACTGCGATATTTGCACCTTTCGGTCCGACATGTCCATCTTCGGCAGCGCCCCACTTTTAATGTAGCATTTTTTATGTCTTTGTCAGAACGAAACAAATGAAATTAGAAAGATGATTAATTGTGTAGAAATATTTTTAAAAAATATGAACTTATGAGGCGGCAGACAAGAGACATTGTTTGGACTTATTCACACTTAAATGTTTATTGTTTGACACATAGACGCTTGTTTATGTTTATTGTTTGACACATAGACGTTTGTTTATGTTTAATGTTTGAACATTCTCAGCTACTGAAGGACATCATTAACACCGCCAGGACGTTAGAGATTGTGGGTTTCTGCATCTCACTTATCACAACCATCATCTCGCTGGTTATCTTTTGTTATTTCAGGTAGGTCATGCTTATACTGAGAGTTGTCTGCTGCGCGTGTAAACAGGAATTATGTTGCGTCTTTACATATTACCTTACGTATTTACTAAACATTGCAGATAATATAAAGTTTCTTTTCATTGCTTTAGTGTGAGTTAACATTCAGCAAGAGTGTTCATTTAAAGGAGATTGATATGATTATTATTTTTATTCAATGTGCCAGGGAAACGGCAAATATCAAATTGTTCTGATATATAAAAGTTTGACAATTTAAAAAAAACGCAATGTGGGTTTAGCCGTTAATTTGACACAGGTCACAGCACAGCAGATTTATACTTACATACTTAGACGCTCACCTTTACCTTGGGGTATAGAGGTTTGCCAGAAAGTGTGTCTGGTCTTCTTCTTAGCCTGGTTCCAGTCTAGTCTGCAGATCCTGAGGATAACCTAGTCCGCTGGGTTGGGACAGTTTATAAGACTGTCTCAACCCAGCGGATTCGGTCATTCTCAGGATCTAAGACTGTCTCAACCCAGCGGATTCGGTCATTCTCAGGATCTGCATCCTTGAACCTTTGTTTCCCTAATTGCCGTGGTAGCCGATCTGCTTTCATTCTGTAGACGTGGCCAAACTACCGATGTTGCAGATCGCTCCACTCGCGTCTGCAAAGACTGGTCGTCAAGACCTTGTCGGAATGTCTGAAGGCTGACCTTGTCTCTTCTTGTTACTTAGATCACCTTTCTTGGATATCTCATTTCATTTATGACGTTTGGAACAAGATTTTCTGAGTTGTTGTCATTGTGCATTACCCACAGCCATAAGTCGAAACTGGTACACAGGTGAAGTGGTATACAGCCATCGCAGTTTTGCTTACTTATTTCTCTTTGGCTAAGGAATCCTCCATTTATGGTATGAATAGGTTTACCAGCTGAAAACCTTTACGTAGTAAACTCTTCTTTAATACCTCGTTTCTGGTTTATTATAACTCATGTTATTTGAACTGCATTAACCGTTCCAGAGACTTTTCAACCAGAACAATAGTTTGTCTATTCTCTTCTCTCGAGACCAACATATTTTGTGTTGTTGTACTTCTAATGGCCACCCCTCTCTTCCCCAGTCCGTTCTTGCAGACTCGAAGGTTGGTGTGGGGGTTATGCTTCTGGCTTAACAGATTTTCATGATTCTTGAATAATATTCCAATTTGTATGAGCTCTTTTATTTTGATATCACGTACTTGTTTTTCAAATGAATTCAAGGATGTACCGATGCATGTATTAACCTACTAAACAAGATTATCTAAACTTTTAAATATAGCGGTTTACCCAACTCACATGTGCTATATTGAGACCTCCATAAAGAACAGCAGCATTACAGTATTTATATCAGATATGTTGTCAGTCTAATTCTCCCAAAATTAAAAGGTCACAAGAAGTGCACGTTAATCAAACACTATGTCAGCTTATATTTGCAATTGCATTACATTGTGTTAATGACCCATGACGTATTGATTTCTAAGTAAACAAATATTCAAGTGCTACCTGCACAGTGTGGACATTGTCAGATGTCGTTATAAGACTTCCATACATGTTGCATTTTGGCTAGTTTCCAAATGATATGCTAATCCAAAAATATTATCTGTCCACTGTCTCAGTGATATACTCTATAATTTGTATTGACCTTCTGTTCATGTTACGATCTACACTTGTGTATGTCTATTGATTCCATTATTTGTATTCGATTGATTACATTTTGTCTTCCGTGTTGATACGAACAATTGTTACGACTGGTAAAATTATTTTGGAAAATCAAACAGCTCCCATGATGAGCATTGTGATTATAGTGTTAGGACCATTTTTGCTTTTACCAACGACAAACTAGAGTCAGCATCACGCCGGCCGCCTTTACTTTCCCAGATTATTCTGGTACCCAATGTTTAAGACTGGAGCCGTTTTGCGATCGGAAAAATACCCCATCAGCAAGGGACAGAACCCTGATTGCTCGGATGTCAATGCAGGGAGGTCAAATGTAAACCGAGTTTGAACACTACGTGGCGACTGTCTGGGCATGCGGTCTTAAATCCTCAGTCCTTTATCATTCTCCCATCAGAACCCCGGCAATCGAAACAAATGTCGTCACAACAGTTGAACTAGACTGACATTCGTTTAGACAGAGGTTGAATAGGTCTTGCTAGTGTGTCCTCGCACAATGCTTCGAAATAATGGCTTTTTGTTGTGACAGTTCTGGTAACATTACCAATATCTGGCATCACAATTCTGGGGAAGGATCATATCTGCTGTCACAATTTTCGTAAATAACTCGAAATTTGTTTCAGTTTTCTAAAATATTGCATATCTTTTCTTCAAAAGAAAAGTAAAACTGGCCCCATAGTGGTTACTGTCGGCAGGGATAAGGTGTAATTATCTTCATTGTATTATTTCTCAGCGTTTTCTGAGGTGGCGTAACAAGCGCTCTGCTTTCTCCGACTTGCCTTTTCTAATTGCTAATTGTCAGTAATTTTAAACTTGTTTACTACAACTGGGTAAACTGGAGCTCCAAGACCGGAATTCTAACCAGAATGCCACAATGACGATTTAAGTCCGTATAAAGTCCTAGATAGCTGGTACTGTTCCTAACAGATCTAATGATACAGCGCACTCTCTTTGTTTGCAGAAGTCTCAAATGTCACAGAACACGCATCCACAAGAACCTATTCGTGGCCATGATAGTGCAGATCTCAATGAGAATCGTCTTGTATGTGGACCAATTGGTGGCTCGAGAGACCGGGGGCCAAGTGGCTGGTGCTGGTAGTGGCGACAGTAGTGCTCTTTATGATAAGGTATGATTTTGTTGTGTTTTTTTAATTGGGATGGGGGGGGGGGGGGAGGTGTGGGCAATTGCGATTATGCCAATACAAGTAAAGAGGAATGTGTGGTCGAACGGTTAGGATAATAGTCTCATACCACATGAACACGGGTTAAAAACCTCGGAAAGATCGAAATGTTTTTGTATTTCGGGCAACATATAAAACCTAGCATATACATTTCGTGGCGACTATAGAAGCAGCTGGCCTTTATTCCTCGGCCTAGTAAATCATACCGTTGTACCCTAGCTTTTTGGATAAACACTGTGAGAATTGTTGTTTATGTCAAAATGTGTGTTCATCTACGTAAGAATACAAGGCACGAGAATAGGTCTGTCCGTGTCAATGTATTTATAATTGCGTGTATGTGTGCGTTAATGTACGTCTTGTATTCGTATACATCTTGTATTCGTGTACATCTTATATTCGTGTACGTCTTGTATTCGTGTACATCTTGTATTCGTGTACATGTTGTATTCGTGTACATCTTGTATTCGTGTACATCTTGTATTCGTTTTCGGTGTTCATTCTGAAAAGGATGTCGTGCCGTAGTTTACATCGAGGATGTGATATCTGCGTCTTTCGGTCCGACACATCCGATTTCATAGAAGACGTAGAAGAAGAAGAAGAAGAATTTGGCTAATAAACAGTGGGGGTCTAAATTCTGTTGACTGACATTTGGGTTCCTAATTGTCAATAAAACGTGTATCGCTTGCACATAATAGTCGTCACTCTTCTAAGACTACGAATTGTGGAAGTTTGGAATGCATTCCATCAAACCACAACAGGAAAATACATATATATATATATATATATATATATATATATATATATATATATATATATATATAAATATATACTCCGAATCTTGGTATTCAAACCAGCAAGTTACACCTGCTACCAGGTAGACGAAGGCTATCCGTGTATGTTCTTCATTTTACAATGTTTACTTTCTGTGTCTCACGCCTTTGAAGGGGGCGGGGGGGTGGGGAGAGGAAAAAGAGAAAGAGTATATAAATAATCTCATTATTACTTACCAGGTCTAGTGGTCCTGTTGCAGTGGACTCCCTTATAGTAAGCCTGTATTTAAAAGCTCCTACAGTTGTGAATTGAAAGGCAACTTGTTTTGCATAACAAGGTTTCTGGACCCATGCACAACTTTCTTTAGTCACATTTTACGACATGCTGGAATGTTTTAGTGACCATCCTCTGTGTTGCCCTTGCACAGGTCTGATACGATGTCAATGAGCACCATCTTCTTACCTTTAGCCATGTTGACAAATAAACTCTAGTGCAGTCGATTATCTAAAGGGCATGTGAAGATTGTATTAAATTGTAACTAATTCGTCCTTCCCCAAGTAAAAAGAAATTACTTTTCGTGGAAACTTGGACAAGCTGTCATCCTTAATGCATTGCCTCTCTGACTCCTAATTCTACAAAACGATTGGTCAAATCCTGATTGACATCTTAATTACGTCACAATTACACAATATTTTCAAGTTTCCGCTGTCACACATCGACACTTCCAGATCACTGAGAATTCTATTCGATGGGAGCTCGGCTGTCGGTTGGTGAATTTGCATGCAAGTGATGTTTGGTTTCGAACTGCCATCAAGACATGTCAGATTGTAATTGAATGAGAAAGGTTAAGATGATCTGACACTAAAGTCCCTTGTTTCTTATCTAGCGCTACAAATTTGAAGAGGTCGTGTAGCTTTGTTTTTTCGATAATCGGAACACACTTTCGGCTACTTGACGAATCACGTGTATAGAGAAGATATTGTAGACAGAGAAGTACCACGTTTCGTGCTCACAACACAAGTAGTGGGTTCGATCCTCGTTATTGACACGCAACGGTATATCTTGCTGTAACCTGTATTTGGCTGACTGTTAGCGAAGGAAAGGCAGGAGGAGGGGAAATGGTGACCCTAAAATCTCGGTGAGGGCAGTGTCATTGGATCTTCTTTCTGTCCAATTAATTCTTTGCATTCTACTACAGCACCACATCTTTGCAAGAGTCCATGTTTCAGCCCTCATACAGTGCAATTATCCATTGAGTGGCGATTATTCTTTTCCTCAATTCTATCCTAACATTCTTTAAGGTTGGCAATTTCTGTTTTCTCTGAAAGCCTGCGAGCCTTGTCTAGGACAACAATAACTCTTTATTTGACGAGTACGACATAATATAGCCAGTGATAGACATAATATAGCCAGTGGTAGACAAAATATAGCCAGTGGTAGACATAATATAGCCAGTGATAGACATAATATAGCCAGTGGTAGACATAATATAGCCAGTGATAGACATAATATAGCCAGTGATAGACATAATATAGCCAGTGATAGACATAATATAGCCAGTGATAGACATCATATAGCCAGTGATAGACATACTATAGCTAGTGGTAGAAATAATATAGCCAGTGATAGACGTAATATAGCCAGTGCTATACATAATACAGTCAGTGATAGACCTAATATAGCCAGTGATAGACATAATTTAGACAACATCGAAATTGTAATGACCGTCGTAACAACGTAATGTGACAAGAGATCTACACGCAATTGTTGATGTAATGGTAGCACAAGGTAAAACAAAAAAGGAGGTATCATCTTAAACGGGTGCCACAACATTTGACTGATATGTGCTGTAAATGTATTGTACTCTGTTGATGTCTCACAAGGAGTTTGTCCTAGCTGGTCGTTGCTTCTGTCCTGGTACCTGTCCTGATTGGCATGTTCTGTGAAGTGGAGGGTTCATTTACACTTCGTCAGTGGAATTTACAATTATTGCAAAAAGAGATATGGGACCACAAAAAAAAAAGATAACATAATAAACAACACTTTGTCATTCGCCTAGTTTCATTACACAGATTACTTTGCACCGCGTTTTAAGCCTGACGACCCAGTGCATCCGACTTCAACACCTATTTTTACACATCAACTACCGAATAACATAGCGCGTCATAATGAATTGTTTTCTGGCATTTCTGTCCCCGCGGTGGGTATAGACATTAAGCTGTTGTTATCTTAACTGTTAATAAATATTTATGAGGCAAATGTCATTATCCAAATATTTGAATGTGCTGATTCACAAGCTCGAGAGTTATAGCTTGTCTGATGCTGTGAGCGGCTCATGGTAGTTCCTGTGATAAAATCGGTTTACTGCCCATTGAAGTACGGCACTGCTGTTTTATGAACCCACATGCAAGCAAGTTTGAGCTGTGAGACCACTGAAACCCTCTACCCTCCTACGGCTGCATATGTTAACAACTTTGGTTAAAGAAAAAGAGGAATTCAGGGCCAAGCGATTTTTGCTGTTGTTGTTGTTGTTGTTGCTGTTATTGTTGTTGTTGTTGTTGCTGTTATTGTTGTTGAATGTCCACTGTGAGTAAGTTTACTCATTTGTCTAATCTGAAAAGGACTCTAGGTGTCAGGTTGCAATAACTTTCCTCATATCCCGAGCGTACTGAGGAAGGTGGGCGGGATGCTCCAGGCTGTTGTGCTATGATTGGCTTAATCTGCGTATCGCTTACTACTACAGAGATTACGTCGATCTCCACCTCGTTAGCCAGCCTATCATGTGTCAGCCTGTTTGCAGTGGGAACTACATGGAAGTTAGATTGGACCTTGGTCTGTTCATCTGGCTCTGACTAACGCTGTCTGATCAGTATGTTTTGCCTCATCCCGACTAACGCTGTCTGATCAGTATGTTTTGCCTGACCCCGATTAACACTGTCTGATCAGTATGTTTTGCCTGACCAGGCGTTAGTCTCCACTGCCCTGACCATTCGATAAGGTTACCTGTCTCATGTCGTGTATGACAGAGACTCAAAATCCCAAAACGCGTTTTTACTTTTCGGTCGCTAACGAAAAGGAACATTATCATTATGCAGCCGATTACTTCTTCTTCTTTTCTTTTCTTTTCTTTTTCTTCTCTTTCCTCTTCTCCTTCTTTTTCTTCTTCCCCTTCCTTTTTTTCTTCTCCTTCTTCTTTTTCTTTTTCTCCTTCTTCTTCTTCTCCTTCTTCTTCGTCTTCTCCTGTTTCTTCTTCTTCTTATCCGAACGCTTTCAGACGTCAACTTTAACATATTTAAAGAAAGCAATAGTTAGTCTTTTCATATCTGTATAGAGATTTTTGATGAATGGTGTTAGTGTTGACAAAATGTGGTTTCCGTGTTCCTTATATGTTGGACACCAATGTAGCATGCGTTTAGCATTCATCTTATTAATGCCACAGATCCATTCATTTGTATTTTCTATCCATAGCTTGTAAAATATATAGCATGACAATCTGTTGTGATACGCGAGGAGACTAGAGATTACCTACCACCTGTCCAACTCCGTTGAGCTGGTAATATGCGACATCTATTTGTTGGACTATGTGCTCTGCTTACCTCCTGTTCATGTATCTACACCTGGTAAACCTCTTGACCCTTCATAAGTTATACCTATATCACGTTGAGATAGTTTTCTACCTTCTCTTGACATTCTGTCAGTCTCTTCATTGCCAGAAATATTGCAATGAGATGAAATTCAATATGCAACAACTCTATTGAGCCAGTGACATAGTTTATAGAGTATCTTCTTCTTCTTCTGCGTTCGTCCTCAATCTCCCGCTGTCAAACCCTGAAAGGGCTTTAGTAGCAGAATGTAGTCCAGAGAACGGAATGCGTTGTGTCGTAGTTTACAGCTTGAGTGCGATATTTGCACCTTTCGGTCCAACACATCCGACTTCAGCAAGCATTTTTTTAGTACCGGGTTAGCATTCCCTTCTCCTTAGCCAGTCTGCCCTGCTGCACCATGTTATCCAGGATCACCGTTTGGAGGTGTAGAAAGGTCTTGGCAGCTCTGGTTCGCTGGCCTGACGCTAGCAGTCAGCTATGGGTCGCTGACCACTACAGATCATGCGCTGCTCAGCGTCTTGATCCCGTTTATAGAGTATCAGTCTCTCCTTTACATTTGCATTTTTTTGGCTGACCTGTGCGGCAGCCATAAACTATGCATGTGTGAATAGTATCACTTTTCTATCCGTCTTTTCATCTGTAATTAGAACTTCTGCTTTAGCTTACAAGGCCTCCACATGTGCTCTGACGTTAACTTGAAAATGTTAGATCACCACAAATATATTTCTTTGTGTACTGTTGATTTGGTTTTTTGGTGGCCTAAAAAGGTTATTTCTCTTCCATCTTCTGATGCATTTGTTTTAGATTTATATGTATGTGTATATATAAATAGGCATAGATGTTATTTGAGTAGTGTTTCTCTGTTTGTCTTACAGTTATAGCTCTTTTTTCTGTCTGTTTATGTTCCCATGAATGTTTTTTATCAAGTGTGAAACATTTGTGTAGTACGCATGGATTTTATTCTTGATGTGTCATTAACAGCGGTCGATTATGAATACAGATAGTTAGTGAACGCTTGGCGTAATAAGAGTGTGTTGTATGTTTGCACTTTCATTCATTATAAAGTGATCAACAGCAAACACAAGACAGTCCAAATTGTTACAGCGTTGCAAAAATGTTGCAAATGTTTTAGTACTATTTAATGCAACAAATTACTTAAATTATTGTTCGTGAAATGATATTGCTCTAAATTGTGTTTTACCTTACACATATGTAATTTCGACGTTCCTGTTCAAATATGATGTGCTCGTTTGTATTTTCAACAAGGCTTGTTAATCTATTTTACGTCTATATCAATGAAATACTCTAAAGTTGTCACGGCAGCTGAAACTATATTATTTGTCTGTTAAAATTTGCTTCTTTTCTAAAATTAGTTAAATATGGTGAGAAGACTAGCTGTGCCAGATGCAACATATCGAGCAAACTCCGTATGGTTCACCTGGAAACATGTGGTGTTACGGAAACCAGATGGGGATCGCTGATATGATATCCGTATGGTTCACCTGGAAACATGTGGTGTTACGGAAACCAGATGGGGATCGCTGATATGATATCCGTATGGTTCACCTGGAAACATGTGATGTTACGGAAACCAGATGGGGATCGCTGATATGATATCCGTATGGTTCACCTGGAAACATGTGGTGTTACGGAAACCAGATGGGGATCGCTGATATGATATCCGTATGGTTCACCTGGAAACATGTGATGTTACGGAAACCAGATGGGGATCGCTGATATGATATCCGTATGGTTCACCTGGAAACATGTGGTGTTACGGAAACCAGATGGGGATCGCTGATATGATATCCGTATGGTTCACCTGGAAACATGTGATGTTACGGAAACCAGATGGGGATCGCTGATATGATATCCGTATGGTTCACCTGGAAACATGTGGTGTTACGGAAACCATATGGGGATCGCTGATATGATATCCGTAGTGGTGAGCCTTCTGAACAGCTTTTCATTGCACTATAGCAAGGAGGACTTAGACCACTTTCTTCAGAACGCCCCGGGATGTAGGACGAGCTACTGTAACCCACTACCAAAGAAACGTCGCCAAGAGCGAAGAACTCAGGACGAGTAGCTACGAAGAAGGCAAAATTGCAATACATCTATGTCATTTCATTTCAAGAAGGGACCATCAATGTATTGGTGTACCAAATAGTACAAGGAGTTTAATATCAAAGGAGGGTCAAGAGGAAAGAGGTGCATGAGAGGGCGGTCCATATGAGTATGCATTTACCAGGGATCATCAGTGCTCATACTTGTGACAGTTGTTGAGAGATAAAGGCTGATCACCTATAGGCCTGTCTTGATAGCACTTATGTTGATTGTATGTACTGTAGAACAATGAAAGCCTTCACTGCTGTTCGCAAAGCTGTCCAGACCAGGCTTAGAAAGATACAAGACTCCTGGCTCAGTAAAAGAGCTGACGAAATCGAGATGTTCACCGAGCGTCATGATACCAAACGGTTTTACGAGGCACTGAAAGCTCTCTACGGCCGGCAGCCCTCTGGTAACTCCCCAGTTAGCAATGTGGATGGGGATCTGCTAAATGATAAGGCTCAGATCATAGACAGATGGACGGACCACTTCTGCAAAATATTAAACCATAAATACAAATATCCTAAAAATAAATACAAGAAACTAAACTTTCAAGTAACACACAAGGATGTATACTCGCTCCGGACCTGCTTAGCATTACAGACGCCTTCGGATCTCTGGAGCTTGGCAAACCCATGAAGTACCACATGGATGGCAAGCTACTCAACCAAGACGAATGAAGGCCAAAACCAAAGTGGCTGGCGACATAATCATAGAACGTGTGTTTGCTGACGGCTGCGCTCTGAACAGCAACTTAGATCTGAACATGCAGGTGGAAATGCACCGGTTCTCTGCCTGCATGCAAACAATAAATGCCAAGAAAACAGAGGGCATGTATCAACGAGCACCAGGCATGCCGTACACAAAATCAAAGACTACAGTCCGCGGGCATACGCTGATGTCGTAGATAAATTCACGTATCTGGGCAGCACACTGTCGAGATCTGTCAGCCTCGATGATGAGGTGCAGGCAGAATAGCAAGAGCCAGCATAGTCTTTGGTAGAATACGCTCAATGATGTCGGAACGTCGTGGTATCAGCGTCAAGACCAAACTCAGTCTACCGTGCCACCATAATTCCAATCCTACTCTACCCCTGCGAAAGCTGCACTGTATACTCTGGACATGCAAGGAGGTTAAACCACTTACACACAGGTTGCTTGAGATGAATATTCCACATTCGATGGCAAGATTGTGTCACTAACATCGATGTCCTTTCGAGAATGACATGTCCAGAATCCATTCTCCTGCTTGAAAAAGCACAACTAAGATGGGCCGGAAACCTCGTCCGTATGTCAGACGAACGGCTCCCAAAGGAGCTACTCTACGACGAGCTGAGAGAGGAATGGCGCGAGAAAGGGCGCCCAAAGAAACGTTTTAAAGACAGTATGAGGGACTCACTGAAAAATTACCAGACAGATATCACTACCTAGGAATGTCTTGCGCAAAAAAGATCTGACTGTAGAAACGCAGTCAAAGCGAGTATAGCTAGCAGCGAAGACCATCGTGTTGTGAAAGCTCAGAGCAGACGCGAGACCCGGAATTCACGAACAGCCGGAACACCATCACCTCTTTCTGACCTCGTGTGCTCGTTATGCAGATATTTTCGTGCCAACATTGTCCTGTTTTCAGCCAAATGGGCATCCACACCAAACATGAAAATCTGTGACAAGGATAATGTCGACGGACCTCATCTACAACGATGGACAGCTATTATTAGAACAATGAAATAAAATAATACTTATAAAAGTGTTAATCAATATGCTTCTGTTGATTATTTTCAGCCAATTGTTTGCGAGCTGCTGTATAGCTTGATCGAGTATACTAAAACTGTGAAGTTCATGTGGATGTTCATTGAGGGAATCTATCTACACAACATGATCGCAGTCTCTGTTTTCTCTGGGAAGCCAAATTACATCATTTTCTACGCCATCGGATGGGGTAAGTTTTATCTTTGCGTTTTAAGCTACTAATGAATCTTACAAATAATTGTCAGCATTAAATCAATAGGGAAAAAAAACTCAAAAATTTCCGCCGAGGCCTTGAATGAATTCTTAATAAATCGTCTCTTTTTATGCCGCACCGGAAACGACAGCTCAGATATGAAGCTATAAAGCATACAAGAGGGAGGCAATCTTAACATAATAAGTACTCATCTCATCGGACAAGTGCATCGGCTCTTTTATTTTGCTTTAGACTGGAAATCGTAAGGACCACTCCAGTTGTGTCCAAATGAAACACTCCTTTTGATTTTCACCGGAACTGGGATTTGAATCACACATTTTTCCAAAGTGGCTCTCAGATTAATGAATTATCTTTGTAATCGATTTGAAGAGGCTGCGAAAAGAATATTTTTGTTTATTGAAAATGAACAGTTCTTAGTTTCATTGTTATCTACGGCAATATTGTCAAAGTTATTTAGTACAGTTATTTCAGATAATTTTCCCGGCCTGCTTTTATAAATATGATATACAAAGTATAGATTGTTCAATAGTCCTTGTATTAGATGCTGTTGTCGTGAATGAAGTGTTAAATACATCTTAGTACTAGATCTATTTTTATTTTTTATTAGGCTTGTAGCCAGTTTCCTTTTAATTCCCTTATCATTAAGGCAGGTACCAATTTACAGTTTGTCGAGACTGGAGCGTGTTGATAACGCTGATCTAACCAGTTTGCCGTGAGATCCAAGTTGTTTACCACTCTGATGTTCAGTCGCTTAACACATTGTATCATACTAGAGATGCATTGTCCAACCAAGTGTTAGAACATAAGAGGGCACGTTGTGGACAAATGCACAGAAGTACTTGCCCCGTGGGAAGAACATCAAAGAAAGTTTGGTTCACGACAGAGATCACGTGACAAGTACGAATCTACACCCGAAACATATCACGAACAACATCAAAGAAAATGTAGTTCAGGACGAAGATCACAAGACAAGTAAGTATCTACACTCGAAAACATATAACGAACAACAGAAAATAAAAGTGAATTAATGGGCAGCCTGGAACTCGAACACCGGACCTCCAGATGACGGAAGCGCCTTGCCACAAGAGGGCATTAGTTAAGGTACTAGATCAGCGCTTCCGTTATGACGAGCTACAGTCTTCTAATTCCGGCCAACCAATTACTTCACTTTCATGTCTGATGTTTGTTATATGTTTTCGAGTGTAAGTAAATACTGGCCGTGTGATCGTTATCACGAACAAACATTCTTCGTTTACATCTCGCTGCCTAGAAGTTTCCACATATCCCCTTCCTTACCACGTAAGGGATCAAACTACCAACAACCTAGAGTGGCTGAGACACCAGTAGTTATAGCTCTCTCCTTTCCAGAGGACCGGGCTTTCTCCCTCCAGTGGTTCTAGCTCTCTTTTCATCTCCAGAGGACCGTATTTTCTCCCTCTAGTCGTTATAGCTCTCTCCTCTCCAGAGGACCGAGTTTCCTCCTTCCAGTGGTTATAGCTCTCTTCTCATCTGCAGAGGACTTGGTTTTCTCCCTTCAGTGGTTTTAGCTATCTCTTATCTCCAGAGGACTGGGTTTTTCTTCTCGCCGCCAAGGTAGCGTGTTCGTTCTATATTAGCAAAACACTTCAGTTTACCCAGCTGTGCTGGAGATAGAAGACTAACTTCAGGTCAGGTGAAACATACTGACGTTAATTCTAAAAGTTACTTGAAAAACTGTAAAACTGTAGGGTAAGATAGTGAAACAGTAGGAATCAAGTATGGCTGTCTAGTTTAACAAGGGGATCAAACCAAATAGAAAGTGTAGCTCACTTACCCCGCCATGAAAATAACCAAAACGAAACCAACGTTACACTTACAAAGTCTTCGTCGATGAAAAAGAACAAACAAAAACAGCTAACAAATCACACAATAAACAAAGTAATAACATGATGCGGTTGAGGGAAACAGAATGAAATGGAAGTAACGAGGCAGCAAACAGTAACAGCCGTAAAGTGGACTAAGTACAAATGAAACGAGGCTGAAAGGATGCTGAAGGTCAAAAGTCGGCAAAAATACCGCTAAAACTTCACATCTATAACAATGAGAGTAAGACAAAGGTGTGCCTTTCTGCTAGGCTTGATTCAGTATTATGAGACGGTCATGAAAAGTATACAAGATCTACAAAGAAATAAAACTATGAAGTCTTCAGAAAATACCCTGCACATTTTTTTGCCGTGAGATAGCATCCTGCAAATATGTATATCGTAAGAAAATATCCTGCAAATTTGTATGCTGTAAGAAAATATAATTACACATGTGCATGCTGTAAGAAAATGTCATTACAAATATGTATATCGTAAGAAAATATCATTACAAATTTGTATGCGTAAGAAAACATCCTACAAATGTGTATGTGAGAGAAAGGAGAAAGCAGGGCAATTGTAAACTAATCAGTTCGCATCGAATATGCATTCATTTTTCGAATGTTGAATTTTGTATTCTGCAGGTTTTCCTGTCTTACTGACCATAGCTTGGGTCGTTCCGCTATCAAAAATCTACGAAACAAAGTAAGGGAATAGCATTGTGTATTGTTTGTATCTATTATCTCTAATAATTTTCAGCTGAAGGTCCATGTTTAGATGTACAGGAACACCGCCCACTAGAGTCACATTTGGTTCCAGTTGATGACGTAAAGCTAAAATGTCGGCGAGTCTAAGCACTTCCTCTTTTCATTTGCGCATGTATACAAAAGCCTGAAATGTGTTTACATCATAATTGGTTAAGTATGCAATAGCGATAGCACTTTCAAATCGGTTGGAAAGTCAATGAATATATTCGAATTTACGACTGCAGTTTCACATTGGTACTAACTGGTCGGTAAGCATAGCATACTTTACGACCTAGAATAACCATTGCCTTAACTTTCATTGATCACTAAATTTAACCATTTATGCCTGTGCATTTCAAGTGCGAGCTTTTAACTTATTTTTTATTTCGTGAAAAAGCATAACTACACAAATTATCGAACGCTGCGTATTTTTCCCAAAAATATTTTGCCAACGATTTACCAAACACTGCATTGCCGAAAGGTTAAGCATACTAGTTACAGTACTGCACTGTAAGGACCTCGGTAAGTTGGCCACGTATACTGATCATTATATATATACATATAAGATTCATAGACCTAACAAACATCAAGTACGGTAAGTTATTTATATTTTCATCTGCCGGAGGTGGCGTAATGGCGTGTTTTGTACCTAACTCTGAAGTCAGAATTTTAGCTCCGGGCTAAGCTGTTAAAACAAGACTCTCCACTTAAGTCTAAGTGACCTAAGTCGAAGCGACGTAAGACGAAGTGACCTAAGTCGAAGCCACGTAAGACGAAATAACACATATAGAAGTGACTTAAGGCGATGTATTCCCTTATTTCTATTAATGTTGGTAATAGTTGGGGTCATGCCATTAATCACACAGCACACGGACTGTGACTGCCCAAGAATGGAAACAAACTAGGGAGGAGCGGGGTCATGCTTTTAGCAACGACTCAAACCTTAAATTAGCGTATGACGAACATCAAATAGTAGCGACCGTTACCTGGTAAGACTGGACCGACTGGCTAATCTAGTTTTCTAAGATGCATCAGCTCTTTCCTAAGAGAGACAACTCTTACAACAACTACAACTGACTTGTGCTGAATTGAACTTGGTGAGGACCTATACTATATAAAGTTAGGTGGCGCTGTGTTTGAAAAAATGATTCACCCAGGAGGTCTCACAAATCGTGTTGTTGTTTGTGATAGCCAGCAATGAGTAGGTTATTCTTTCGTGCGCCCTGAAAAGGACGTTAAGTGGTTGGTTGCAGTAGCTTTCCTCACATCCCGAGCGTGCTGATCAAGGTTGACCCTGGTCCTCCAGTCGGTTGTTCAATGCTAGGCTCTATTTGTCTGTCACTCACTGCTACGGGGATCATGTCGATCCTTCACTTCGTTAGCCAGGCTGCCATGATAACAACCCGTTTCTAGGGATGGCTACTGGGAAGCCGAGGTGAGGGTCTTGGCACAAAATGCGAATAAGATATATGTCCTTTTATTATGTAACTAAAAATCATTTAAAGTGAAAAATGCGAATTATTTTTAAATGAACTTCTTTACTGACTACATTTGGTTACTGTGGTATGTATTAGTATAAAGTATATCAATTAAAAATAATAGTGAAATATAATTTATACAATATTTTCAACATACAATATATATATATATATACACACACACACACACACACACATACCACATACCTTCACACACAATGCTGACAACAACAACAAAAGAATCATAGTCATATGTATTGATACTATAAGTAGTAATCACCTTTGTTTACAAATCATAAAAACGCTGAAACACACACTTGATTCCCCATGAACGTCACCCTGGAAAAACTTAGCTAGAGTTGGTCCATTATACAAAGGAAAACCGAGCCCGATCTGAAAATATCAGTTACAGGCAACTCACATTACTGACTGTCTCCGTATAGTCTTTGCCCACATACTTCTCTTCCACATACAGTCTGGCTTCACTGACTACCATTCCACCATTGATGCCGTACTTGCTCTTCTCCTATTCACGGAGCTACACTGGAAATTCAACCGCCCCGTCCATATATTTTCCGTCGATGTTAAGGCTGCCTCCATAGAAAGATCTGCCTTGTGAAATGCCTTAAAACAATTGTAAGTTCCCAGCACACTACAGGAAACAGCTATACTACACTGCAACGCTTAAGCAAGCTTCCGCTTTGGTCACAATCTCTCCGACAAGTTCTCTACATTAACAGGTGTCCGGAAAGGATGTTGCTTTATCATACAAAATAACAACACACTGATACTATACGTCCTCTGTGCGAGGTTTCTGAAGATTCATCTATGTATTCATTATATAAAACAGGCATAAAGAAAGAGAAGAAAACAGAAAGACATAGCATGTACATTTATAGGCTGTAAAAACATTGACATGAATGGTCAGATACCGCGCTAGGACAAAAGCAGAAAAGAAACCTACGTTACAACATAAAAACCTTCCTTCATTAGAGACAGAAAACAGCACAAATATGGGCTAATGAATCATAGAGGAAACGATTGATACATAAAATAGATATATGAATACATAAATGGCTAAGTAAGAACTACTTAGCTGGATACCACATGAAATTCATCATGTTATAATCACTTGTGGACTCGTCAATAGTTGGATAACAAGCGAATTAATCCGGCAAGGGGCGGAAGTGACTGGCCAGGAAGGCGATCAAGATGTTTTTAAAGTAAGACAACAGATAATCTGATAGCGACCAAGCAGGAAATGATCCGATGACCATACGTGTACACAGAAGGCACATAATTGGGAATACATCAAGAAGAAAGACAAATGGAGAGAGAGATAGGAAATGAAAGAGGAGATAAAGCCTAGGTAAACAAATGAACAATGCTGATATCTTACGGCTGAAGACAATCCAAGCGGGAGATCAGTCTATTTTAAAGCTGGAAATAATGCCTATCTTCAGAAAAGCAGAAAATGATGTACGTGACACTGACATCAATCTTTCATTGGTGTCCATTGAAGTAGCTGGCGTCTGGGGAGCAAGTTAGTTTAGATGTCTTTGATGTGTTGCCGGAAGGCCGCTCGCAGATGGAAGTTACTGAATTATATTTCAATCGATTGTTGACGTTATCCAGTATAAATCCTTCTAGTCGACCTCAGCAATCAGTTGAAATACCGTAATAATAGTTGACCAGTTAGTTTACATTATACTAATTCGTTCAGTCATTTAGTCGTACATTTGAATGTGTTTTTTTCTTTGATACATCCAGATGCTGGTTTGCTTATTACATGAATCCACTTATTTGGATTATAGAAGGACCTCGAGCAGCAGTCATGGCGGTAACTTGCTATTTTTACTTCGATTTGCTGTTGCTAAACACTTAATTCAGATCTGATCTTTGTGTGTCATGTTATATGATTTACTATCTCTCTCTCTCTCTCTCTCTCTCTCTCTCTCTCTCTCTCTCTCTCTCTACACCCTCCCTGTCTATTACATGTAACTTAGTTTGAGTGGTTTTGAGGAGGAACATATAGAACTTCAATGAGATAATAAACAAGTAACGTTGTTTGAACATCACCTCCATCTGATATAACATGTGTCTGAGAAGTAACGTTGTTTGAACATCACCTCCATCTGATATAACATGTGTCTGAGAAGTAACGTTGTTTGAACATCACCTCCATCTGATATAACATGTGTCTGAGAAGTAACGTTGTTTGAACATCACCTCCATCTGATATAACATGTGTCTGAGAAGTAACGTTGTTTGAACATCACCTCCATCTGATATAACATGTGTCTGAGAAGTAACGTTGTTTGAACATCACCTCCATCTGATATAACATGTGTCTGAGAAGTAACGTTGTTTGAACATCACCTCCATCTTATATAACATGTGTCTGAGACAATTGCTGAATAAGAATATATGAGGTAGCTTGATAAAAGTATGTTTGTCCGTGACACCTTAGTGCTACGTTGGATTGAGAACTTATTTCTTGTGACAAAGATGATGGGTTCCTTATCCTCGTGGCGAAATTTTGCATTCTGTCCTGCTGTAAATAGGTACTTGACTTACAGTTAATAACAGCAAGAAGTCAGCGAGGAAGAAAACTAGCCAATCCCACCACGTAAAATGGAGACCTAGTACAATGAAATACACAACACTTCATCTAAGACGGCAATATCTGTTATGGTACTACATTTACCTTGACCTTTGTTTGTTCTACTTTATCTGCAAAAGTTAAATCATTAAATTAGATTTAAAACACATTTATGAATTCCTTTGAGACCTTGAAAGTGCATCATTTTGGCTTAGAAAAATGTCTAAATATAGGACACGTTTCCGATTTATTCAGACTGCAACATTAACATTTTCTGCAATTAATTTTTCTTGTTGTTTATTTTGGTGTCCACAAATAGAATGCAAGAACGAACATCAGAGCAACTGAAGTCAGTCAACCTGTAACTTTGTAATTTCTTGTCTGATGTTTGAATTTTATTTTTAATTATTTTTTTATTTTTTTGGGGGGGGGGGGCGGGGGGGGGGAGATGAGGAAAAATGGGGGGGGGGGGGTTGTATTTTCTGTGCGCAGAATAATAGCAAAATACTTTTTTTAAAAAGCGAATATCGTGTTTCAATGTGGCTTCTTTGTTTCAGGTCAATTTGTTCTTCTTGCTGAACATCATCCGGGTTTTGGTGATGAAATTGAGGGAGTCGCAATCAAACGAAGCAAACAAACTTCGGTATGTATTTCTTTGGTTTTAGAAGCTATAGCAGACATTAATTTTATACGTACAGTTTTGTTAAATATACTCTTTTTTATCTCGTTCCAGTAAACTACAAAACAATTGGTGTAACATCTCACTGTGTTATTAATTGAATGTCTCCATTTCTGTCTGTTTGTCGCCAGTGTTCCTGTCTCCATACAAGTGGTTCATTTCCTTTTCTGGATATTGTCACTTCAGCGCTTCTTTGGTCTTTCTTTCTTTCTTTCTCATTACTCACAATGTTTCCTTGAGAAGACTGTCTGTAAGCACATTTTCTATTGACCCCCGTATAACTACAGTGTGTGTGCTTTTACAACAATTAATAGGTCCTTTAATCATCTAGATGTGCGGCATATTTCATTTATTTCTCAATTGAGATAGGACCCTTGTACATTATTGCAAAGATCTGTATAACGCATTCCATCTTCATTTATTGTACTTCAATGTTCAATTGGAATTGAATCTCGGTGTTTTATATACATTATACAGAGATGATCAGTTTTTGCATTCATTTGATCTAACATGTTAGATATATGTTCCTAGCTTACCATTTTGTTATTAGTTTTATCAGAGTTGTGGTTGCTTGTAGGGTTCTGGCTCGTAGTTCAGCTGTTGTTTTCTCTTCTAGTATTACAGCTCCAATGTATTTTATTGTGTTTTATTGGGTGGCTGGACAAGATCACCAAAGCAGAGACACTGTAGAGAACAGGAACTGTCACGGTGTTTACAATGCTTAGTCTTCGAAGGCTCAGATGGCTGGGACACACTAGGAAAATGGAGATGACAGAAGATTATATGATCTTCTCTACAGGGAATTACAGTTGGGGAAAAGCTCTCGGGGCCGGCCACTACTTTGGTACAAGGATGTATGCAAGCGGGATATGAATGATGCTGGCAACGATTTGGAATCACGGGAACAGGATGAAATGGATCGTGTTGCATGGAAGAACAGGATAAAGCATCGAATACAGACAAAGGACATACTGATTGCAGATAGGCTAAGAACTCAGTGTTTAAGAAGACACACAACACCATGCAATGATTTAAACAGTCATGATTTTCCTTGCACATACTGTGGAAGACGGTTATCTGCTCAGATTGTCCGTACGTGTTATATTCGTTATCGTCATAAACTGTAGTTACATCCTTTTTTTCTCAAAGTACACCTTACTATCATCTGACAAGACTGAAAGAGCCAATAATTTGGTTGTGTTACTTATACATGTTGAATATGGCAGGTTCAACATTGTCCACACACACTAAGTTCCCCCCATCACTTCTTCAATTATGTGAAGACTGCGTGACGAAGATCCATCGAGAAAACTCTTCAATGTTTAGTATACAACATTCCCGTACAATTAAAGGTATTCCTATATTAGGGACAATTGTCGTGTATGAAGTGTTAAGATAATTCATTGTACTATGCCTTCGTTTTTTATGAGGTGGGATGGCTAGTTTCCTTCCTCTGTGCATTTACTTCCCTAACAGTAACCCACGTATCCATTGCTATTTGAATCGACTGAAGCGTGTCAATAGTTGGGATCTTTACAGCGAGAAGCGATCGCTGTACCACTCCGCTGCTCAGACGCTGTCACCTACATCGCTGCCCTATTTCCTTTGCCGACTGCATCTGCTCTGTTATCTTGTCTGTTATTCTCTGACTGGAATGTATGTAGTAGTAATAGTCGTATCAGTTATGCTCCTGCGGACCATGCAAGTAAGTCCCATATTCATACATGCTCTAGTATAACATGTCTGTCGCTAAATCACTGTAGATTTGCCGCGAGCAGTTATGTTGGACGAAAGAAGAAGGCAGCTGGTCCCTACTCATGCATGCCGCTAAAGGTCAATAAGGAGTTTTGTGCATTGATTTAGCAACTTCATAATGGTATACAAAATGGTGCCTAAACCACATCACAGCAGAAGGACATGAACGTTTAGACTTCTTACAAGTATATCAATTGATGTGATGATCCTATGCTCCTACTGGATCGAATGAATAAAGTAACAACTTAAAAAAAAACATACTTAATTGACCACGTTTTCTCACAAGTGATCCTATGTTATTATGGTCAATTCCGTGAAAATGACGAAGGCAGCCAAAGTGTTACTGCCGCTTCTGACCTACTGGAGGAGGGGAGGGGATGGGTCGGGTGGGAATTGGGGGGGGGGGGGGGGGGATAATGAATGATCTTCAAAGATTCACATAAGGACCTACTTAAATGACCTAATTTGCTTCTATACATTTCTAGAAAAGCAGTGAAGGCTGCCATAGTGTTACTGCCACTCCTGGGTTTGACCAACTTTGTGATCATGCTTGAACCTGACGGTGATGACCCTGTCAAGTTCAGCGTCTACAGCTTCTCATCCTCATTCCTGAGTGCCTCGGAGGGCTTCTTCATATCTTTACTTTACTGCTTCTTGAATGGAGAGGTACATATCAAATGCACTTTTTTGTCTGTTCTTGAATGGAGAGGTACATATCAAATGCACTTTTTGTCTGTTCTTGAATGGAGAGGTACATATTAAATGCACTTTGTGTCTGTTCTTGAATGGAGATGTACATATCAAATACACCTTTTGTCTGTTCTTGAATGGAGAGGTACATATCAAATGCACTTTTTGTCTGTTATTGAATGGAGAGGTACATATCGAATGCACTTTTTGTCTGTTCTTGAATGGAGAGGTACATATCAAATGCACTTTTTGTCTGTTCTTGAATGAAGGTATATATCAAATGCACCTTTTGTCTGTTCTTGAATGGAGAGGTACATATCGAATGCACTTTTTGTCTGTTGTTGAAATTATATATCTTGGGTCATCCACTTCTAGATTTGTTTTTGTTCTAGATACCAAAAAAAAACATAGTCTGCGTATTGCTTGGTGACTGCCGGAGCAAGAGGCATTTATTCCTCATCCCTATAAATCGTCCCGGTGGACTTCAGCAAGGGGAATAAACATTATAATTATAGGGTTTTCTAAACCACAGACCAGGATGGTAATCGGATTATCTATCTTTCCTTTCAACGTAGATGATCAAAACAAGGACAGCAAAGGGGGTTAATCCAATGATAATGTAACGATGATAACAGTGATGGTTATAATAATAAAGGTATTGAATATTACCAGTAAAAACTCGTTTTTAATATTACATAATATCACCTGTTATAATAAACAAGGTCATTGGATAAATAAAACATATAAACAGTTTGTGCTGTTACCTGTTTACAACTGTTCTTATGATGTTAGGAACGGTAATAGATAACAATTTCAACTGTATTAAATCTATACTGCAACAGACGCTAGGGCTCACACCTTCAACAGTGTGGTTGTTCCGGCCATTGTATATGGCTGCGAAGCGTGAAACCTGCGGAAAGCAGATGCAGATAAATTACGCGTTGTCCTACGAGCGATGGAGCGAAGAACATTGAAGATCTCTATTCGAGACCAAATCCGCAATACAGAGATCAGACATCGAACTTTCTTCTCTGACATCATCGATGTCGTGCTGTTAGGAAAATACAGATGGGACGGCCATATGGTGCGCATGTCGGATAACAGATGGGCACGTAGAGTCACGTGGTGGTGGCCATACAACTTTAGCCGCCCTCGCAGGCAACCGAGAATGAGGTGGAGAGATGGCATAATGGAGGTCCTGGGCCAAACATGGTACACCAAAGCAAAAGATGGAAATCAGTTTACCAACATTTGGCAACCTGGCATCAGACACACGTGCCTGATTGATTACCAGGATTTTGAGATTGAGATCATCAGGTATAATTTTATGGGGAGGTCATCATTTATATCTAAGGTTTCTTCTTTATATATATATATATATATATATATATATATATATATATATATATATATATATATATATATATATATATATATATATATATATATATATATATATATATATATATATATAATGTGTGTGTGTGAACAGGTTATCCTATATATTTTGTGTGGGCAGATCATAATTTATATTTTGTCTATACAGATTATAATTTATTTTTTGTGTGGGCAGATCATAATTTATATTTTGCGTGGGCAGATCATAATTTATATTTTGTCTGGGCAAATCATAATTTATATTTTTGTGGGCAGATCATAATTTATATGCAGTATTGGGAAATCATTCCTTAAATTCTACATGGAAAAATGGTCATTTATATTTGTGTTGTAGATATATCATAATTTATATTTGGTAAGGGGAGATTAACATTTATGTTTTTAATGGGGAGATCATCATTTATGTTTTGAATGGGGAGATCATCATTTATGTTTTGAATGGGGAGATCATCATTTATGTTTAATTTGAAGAGATTGTCATTTATATCTAAAGATTTGTCTTCATTTATGTGTGTGTGTGTGTGTGTATATATATATATAGTATGTGAATAGGATATATTTTATAATTTGGGTAGACAGATCATCCTTTATATTTTGTTTGAACATATCTTCTTCTTCTTCTTTTATCGCTTTTCCTGCTTTGCCTTTCAGCGTCATGTTATAGACAGATCACCCTTTATATTTTGTGTAGACAGATCATCCTTTATATTTTGTGTAGACAGATCATCCTTTATATTTTGTGTAGACAGATCATCCTTTATATTTTGTTTGAACATATCTTCTTCTTCTTCTTTTATCGCTTTTCCTGTTTTGCCTTTCAGCGTCATGTTATAGACAGGTCATCATTTATATTTTGAGTAGACAAATCATAAATTATATTTAGTATCATGAAATCATCTTTGTATATTGTGTGTGGACAGATCATAATTTATATTTGGTATGGAGAAATCAACCTTCATTTTTGAAGATTGTCATTTAGAATTTGTGTAGAGAAACAAGCCTTTATGTTTTGTTCGACCTCCTGTTTTCAATTAATATTTGTTAAGATTAAGTCATATAATTAATGTAAGTGTAATTCGTACATCTATTTAGAACACCGAGGAGCACATTATCTCATTATTGTTGTGTCAAGAAAAACAGTCCATGTTCTGACATCATTATGCATAAATAATTTCGTTTATTGCGCAGAAACTGCTGGCAGTCTCCCAAATAAGGTCCGTTCAAATCCTGATACCGATTGTATGAAACCTTTTCATATATTAGTGCTGCCCTGTTTCTTTTTATCACTGTTTCCATAGGGTGTGAAATTGCGAATTTCTTTATTTAGCAGAGATCTTAAATTGAGCCTTCTTTCCCACTTGTGTTTAAAAAAAACATTGTATAGTTCATACTGTCGTAATAAACATTGACTAGTTCATACTGTCGTAATAAACATTGACTAGTTCATACTGTCGTAATAAACATTGGCTAATTCGTACTGCCGTAATAAACATTGTCTAGCTCATACTGCCGTAATAAACATTGTGTAGTTCATACTGTCGTAATAAACCTTGACTAGTTCATACTGTCGTGATAAACATTGGCTAGTTCATACTGCCATAACAAACATTGTCTAGTTCATACTGTCGTAATAAACATTGTGTAGCTCATACTGCCGTAATAAACATTGTGTAGCTCATACTGTTGTAACAAACATTGTCAAGTACATACTGACAATGTTTGTTACGGACTGGAATCCATATTACTTCTTTATTTTCCCCTGTTTGTTCCACGTGAGGCATATGGTCCCTTTCACAGCTGATCTCCTTATAGGAACCTTGTATCTAATAATTGACGCCGACTGTTTCACTAGCAATGGTGTTACATTATATTTTTCCTAATCTCATGCACAACCTTCTTAGTAGTCTTTTAAGACTTTCGTTTGTTTGCAATGTTTGTTTGTTTAACCCCAAACAGAAACAAATGATATGTCTTACGGGGAATTTTATCCGCTGCCCTCATTGTCAGAAAGCAAGCATTGAAACCATTCGGCCACACGCTTTTTGTGTTATATTTTTGTCCTGTCAAGAAATTCAGTTATTTGTGTCTTGAATCAGGCTTTCACACAAAATATATTTTTGTTTTTAACTTCTCCATTGTTGATTAAACGTATTCTTTCTTCTTTCTTATCCGTCGTCGTCGTTGTCTTTTTCTTCTTATCTTCGTATGAAAATACGACAAGTTGAATACATCTTAGATATCAGTGGTTAGACCGAGTTACCAAAGCTTAGAGAATGGCATCGTCCAACACAACCTGGCCACCTCTGTAGCAGACGTACATCTGTCGTATTCTCAGTAGCACATTTCCACTTATTGATATATCGTAACTAGTTTGCTGAATAAATGTCGGTAGTGTTCAGGTGCAGTCTGGAGACTACAAATGTTTCAATTCTGTTGAGTTGGTAATATGCATAATTGCTTGGAAGCCTCTATGCTCTGCATTTCAATTGTTCTTGTATCTGTTCTCGTAAACATTTTTATTCCTATTGGTAAGTTATATTTGTATCTGGTAGATCTAGTTTTTCAACATACTTTGACAATCTACCACACTCATCATTTCCATCCACGCTCTGATGATATGGTTTCTAATGTATCCACGTTTTGATGGACTTATGATGTAGTTTCTAATGTATCCACGTTTTGATGGACTTATGATGTAGTTTCCAATGTATCCACTAGTTGATGGACTTATGATGTAGTTTCTAATGTATCCACTAGTTGATGGACTTATGATGTAGTTTCTAATGTATCCACGTTTTGATGGACTTATGATGTAGTTTCCAATGTATACACGTTTTGATAGACTTATGATGTAGTTTCCAATGTATCCACGTTTTGATGGACCTATGAAGTAGTTTACAGTGTATATTTAATTTCACTTTAGAACATTGAAAATATTCCATAGCGTGATAATCTTTAGCCTGATTTACGGTCATTAGTAACTTCTAAAATTGTTTTTAAAAGAGCAGCTAAGTAGGGAGGGGGGTTACAAATGAGGGCCACATAAAAGCTGCTACAAAAGTTCACGTCATTGTAGATCACATGTCTCTTTTGTGTGGACCAGCTACAGCTATTGACTCATCTTCCGTAAGAAGAAAAAATAGAACCCTAGAAATAGTTATTGGTTCTCTTCTTTCATATTTGTTATGGTAGTATCCATTAGACTATGTTTGTTATGGCAGTATGAACTAGACAATGTTTGTTATGGCAGTATAAACTAGACAATGTTTTGTTATGGCAGTATAAACTAGACAATGTTTTGTTATGGCAGTATGAACTAGACAATATTTTTTATGGCAGTATGAACTAGACAATATTTGTTATGGCAGTATGAACTAGACAATATTTGTTATGGCAGTATGAACTAGACAATGTTTACAATGGCAGTATAAACTAGACAATGTTTTGTTATGGCAGTATAAACTAGACAATGTTTTGTTATGGCAGTATGAACTAGACAATATTTGTTATGGCAGTATGAACTAGACAATATTTGTTATGGCAGTATGAACTAGACAATATTTGTTATGGTAGTATGAACTAGACAATGTTTGTTATGGTAGTATGAACTAGACAATGTTTGTTATGGCAGTATGAACTAGAAAATATTTGTTATGGCAGTATGAACTAGACAATGTTTGTTATGGCAGTATGAACTAGACAATATTTGTTATGGCAGTATAAACTAGACAATATTTGCTATGGCAGTATGAACTAGACAATATTTGTTATGGCAGTATGAACTAGACAATATTTGTTATGGTAGTATGAACTAGACAATATTTGTTATGGCAGCATAAACTAGACACTATTTGTTATGGCAGTATGAACTAGACAATATTTGTTATGGCAGTATAAACTAGACAATATTTGTTATGGTAGTATGAACTAGACAATGTTTGTTATGGCAGTATAAACTAGACAATATTTCTTTTTCTTTTTCGTACGCTGGCAAACGTCAACTTGAATTTGTTCGAAGAAAGCAGCTGTCATCCTGAGGCTGTCGACACTGCCATAGAGCTTGTCTAGTGTTGCCACTGGTGATGGCCACATGTGCTTTCTCTGGTCCTCGTACGTCGGGCAATTTTGCAGCAGATGTTCAGCGTTCATTTTCCCTGTGCCACACGAGAATTCGTCAGTACCACCTATCTTCAATTTATTGAATAGATGGTACCTCAGTCTGTTGTGGCCTGTGCGGAGTCTGAAGACCATGACCTACTCTCTTCTGTTCAGCTGGTAGTAGGCACCATTTTTTGTGTAGCCAGTGTGTTCTGTTTCCCATTTGGCCATGTATCTGGCCCTAAAAAGTCTTTTGGACTTCGTAGGTCACACTAGAATCTGGTTGTGGTAATCTTGCACCTTCTTTTTCCAGTCTGTCTGCCTCCTGGTTGCCTTGAATTTTACAGTGGGATGGAACCCATTGTACCATTACTCTTTTTCGTTCGTACTGCTGGCATAGTTGACAGAGTACTGCTCTTAAATCATTAAGCAGACAATTTTTGTTACAGCAGTGTGAACTAGACCATATTTGTTACATAAGTATAAACTAGACAATGTTTTGTTACAGCAGTGTGAACTAGACGCAATTATTCAGAAATAAACAACGATTAGATAAGTGTATCTGCACATGAAAAGCTATCTCTTATTTCACGACAAATTCAACATTACTGGTTAGTGTTTATAAGAGAACATCGCTTAAGTAAGAAAGTTTAAACACTTTAATTTTTTTTTTTTAATATTGCCCATCGCGAAGCGTTGATGGCCACAACGTCAGACGGTTTTGTCTTAATAATGTGATGTGCGCTGTATTTAGATTATAGTTAGATAGAATATGCGCTGGTCATCAATCTCTTATCCCGAGTTACCTTGAAGCAGTGGCAAGACTATTGATCGAAACAACTGGAGGTAACACGGGATGCAGGCATACTGGTCTTACCTCCCGTGAGACCAGGGGTCGCTTGAAATTTTCCCACCGTTTCCTTTCATCACTGTGAGAGGAGAGTGCATTAACATCTTGACTACAGAGACCCCCAAACACTTTAATAACGCCAACATTGAATACATATTCGAAACTTTGAATATATTGCATTGCCTTGTCCTTAAAAAACTAACTACATTGATTTCAGTAAACGCTTCTAACCGTACTAGTTAATTGAAGCTTCGCCGGCTACCAAACAGAATTGCGTTCTCTGTCTGGTAATCTATGGCGTTATTCATGAAGCTGTGACCACGTTCTCTAAGATTATGTTAATGCCGGACCAGTCTCGTTTTCTTCAAATCTGTAACCGTTTATAAAATACGTTTGAATTATTTAATGCGATGTCCATAATTTTGACAGTCTTACTATGTGTGTATGAAGATATGGGTAAATAATACGAAAATGGGAAAATGACTCTTACGAGACGTTATATCGTACTGTAAGCCAGCAGTTGACCGTTTTATTACCTATCTCTGGTATCTATGTTGGTATTCTTATGTATGGATTAAGATTGACTAATTACCAGTTTCATACTTTGCACCTGTTTGGCATAGTACACTTTTTTGTATAGTTTGGCTTACTCTAATTGCACTTTTACGCTGTTACCTTCATGCAAAAATGCAATAACAACAATTGCTTACCTGGTTTGCCCTGGTTAACAGGTACAATCTGCACTGCGCCGACTCATTGTCCGCCATACGTCGTTCTATGCTACCGACATTTCTGCCACTGCTTGGCGCCCGAGCAACATGAAGGTACCTCGATCTTTCCGATTCTGCATGCAGCTCGTGCTGACACATGATATAACTAGCCTATCAGATGTTCACTATCTTGCACGTGCCCCTGTCACTGCTTATAAAGAAGCCAGCTCCAACTTACAAAGATTTAAAACTTCAGTCTTTTTGCTTCCGATTTTTGTTTTTCTGTTTTATTCAATAAATTGTCTTTTTTAACATAAAATGTATTGATAAACGCGTGGCAAGTATATAATCCAGGGTAATTTTCTCATTGTTTGCACTAAAATAGAGTGCATATAAAGACATGTATAAAAATTGTTTAGATAAGGCGCTGGAACGAGAATAAAAGTGAAACTTACGACCTAAATGTCTTCTTCATGGTCAACGTACAATCCACACATCAGCTAACACATCAATGAAATATAGATTAATGCATCAAAAGGAGATAGGAACACATAAAAAGGATATACAAATATGCATGTAGCATTCGTTGAGTATATTTTGAATATCTTTATGTGTTCATAACTCCATTTGATGTATTCATCTGCTCCTCCACGATGTATTAGATCAGTGTATGATTTGTTGTTCCTGAAACACGTTGGTCCGACTCCCTTGCATCCCACAACAACATGTACGATGCCACAGATGGACGACTCATTATCCACTGGCCCACCGTGGCCCAAGACAGAGACCGTTGGAAGAGAAGTTGCGACCCGCAATGGTGTAACCGCTGCTGAAGAACGGGTCGTCCAGTATTCCAGTAATCCCTGAAGAATGCTTTGTGGCCGTTATGTAGACTTCGTTCTTCTTTTCGTACCAGCGCGGTATCTGAACCGTATTTAAACATATTTTTTGCGCTTTATTTTAGTACGCAAGACCACCGCTTCACGCTTTATTTTTAACACTAAATTAGAGTAAAGATTCATCAAATTTTCATCTGACCAAAAGAACGCAAAGATAATGTTGCAGCTGTCAATAATTAATAATAAAAATTATAAATAAATTATAAAAAACTAATTTGTATTTATTTTGCTCCAATCGCGCAATTTAGTATTATGTCCTTTTTATAAATGATATTTTTGCCTTATTTATATGAGGCAGATACGGTCCATCCAAATAAATCTGCTCTATTAGCTCTAGCTTACAAAAATGTGTCGCTAGTATCAAAAGAACATTGTTTCGAGGATGAAGCGGTTCTCTTTGAGAGATAGTGATTTCTGTGACCTTTAATCTCACGAGCTGGTTTCTTAGATCACATCCACGATTGCCCTTTCTCGCAGCATCTCTCAGCATGAAAGTCACAAATGTTACTCTCCTAACATGTGTATTATCACGTACAATTCATGATTGATATTGTTTTCTATGCGCGACAGCGATGTATGTAAACATATTCAATATTTACTTCTTAGCTGTTGTAAATTTCTGTGCGTCCTCGATGTTGTTTTCTGTTGTCAGCAGCCCAGAATTTCTTTTATAGTGCTGGATCATGTGGTACTTGCATGATGGTGTGACTCCTATAGTAGAAACACGCTAACGCTTACTTCACTTATAGAAACGTTTGCTGCTTGGACTAATGCCTTTAAGAAACAGGTAGTTAAGCTGTCAAAGATTATGGACACGTTTAGACTAGAGCAGTGCCAGTTTAAATTGCGCACGTTTGATCTGTTATTCCTCGTCATTCTTGCGCCATTTCCACCTTTATTGTAAACCCCCATTTTGTCACAACGTTAAAAATGTAGAGATTGCACGAGTAGTCCAAACTGTACATTAAACCGGCGCGTTTTTTTTTTTTAAGAAAATTAAATATGAACCTTGACACCACAGGTGTCAGTCTAAATCTTTTAAACTTGCAAAAATAGTTTTTCAGACAATGGTTAAACAGAAGAAACCAACTAAATGCCTTTTTATTTTCTTTCTTTAGAAGTGCTGAAATGTTTCAACAGAAAATAGACATAAAAAGCCATAGAATGAGTTTTGTTATTAGGCGTTCTAAAGACACCATATAATAATAAAAGTAGCCCATCGCAAGCGAAGATGGCAACTGCATCCTACGTGTGCTGCGAGACGAGATCAAGTAAGAATATATCCGTACCCTAGTTAAACAGGCTCTTTGGCACGTATGGCACACATATAAGAATCCGACCGTTGGCTGTCCCGCATTCTGTTCTTTATGGCAATTTCTTTTCTCTGAGCCTCAATGAAGATATTCTTCTTGACGACCATGTGTGATGTTTGTGGGGCAGGCGAGACTGTTTTGTGTCATCCCCTCACAGGAAGTGACAGCAATATTGAAATCTTCAGGTACATTTATAAAGAGTTGTAGCGTTTACTTCTTTCCCCTAGATGAGCGCTGCATGTTTTTCGTACACCATTCAGTAGCTGTTTCATGAGACGTCTATCGGACATGTTCCCAACATGTTCCGTTCATCTGACCTGGACTCTTTGTAGAAGCGTATGGATGCTCAACGTTTTTAACTGGTTCAGGATTGCAGTTATGTACTTTATCCTTCCAGCTAATTCTAAGCAACCTGCGGAGGCAGCTTTTGTGTAAATAGAGGTACTTGGTATATCTGTTATACACTATCCGTGTTTCGAAGGCATGCAGAAAAGTTGTTAGCACTACGGCACCATACACTTTTAACTTGGTAGCGACACTGATTTCTTGTCATTCCAAACATTTGTTTGCAATCTTCAAAACGCGTCACTTGCCTTGACAATCATGCTGTTGGCCTCAGATAGTCAATATCTGCTACTCTGGTAAAGTTTCTGCTTAGGTAGATAAAGCTGTCGACTTCTTGGACACGTTGGTTGTGTACCTTGGACATGTTGATTGTGTACCTTGGACACGTTGATTGTGTACCTTGGACACGTTGATTGTGTATCTTGGACACGTTGATTTTGTTCCGTTGATACGTTGATTTTGTTCCTTTGACACGTTGATTATGTACAGATGTCAGGCCTGATGTTTGACTTTCTTGAAGTAGATTTTCATAGTGTTGATTGTCAGGCCAAAATTAGGACACAGAGCTTGAAACTTATTCGGTATGGCCTGTATAGCTTGTTGTTAGCAGGTGTTGAGTGGTCTGCAATGAGGATATCCAAGATGGTGGTTTTATTTATCCTGGTGAAGCACTTCAGGCATCTGAATAGCTAACCGTTTTTTCTGTACCTGAAATGCACGATGGTACCAGTACAACATTAGATAGCGATAGATTAGAAAGACTACACTAGAAGAGAGTCGAGACTAGCACACAAGCTTGTGTGACACCATTTATAACTAAGATGGCCACATACAATTATGTCATGCAGTGTTCGAGCCATCATGAAACTGGCGTCAACTGTAATGAATCTGCTGAGGCAACCGAATTTCGCCATGATTTTCCAGATTCCTTCTCTGCTCACATTGTAAAAGTACTTAGCCGCGTCAACAAAGACGTGCACAGTTCACGATGCTGTTCCTCGCATTTCTCCTGCGGTTGATTTGCCGCATATATCGCGTCAATTGTCCCACGGTCCACTACATAAGCACACTAACTTTCTGAAAGTAGAACCTTCTCAATTTAATTTAGGAGGACTTGAGTCAGAATGTTGTTTGCGGTTGATAGGAAGATAAGACATGTGATTATCAGAAGAATGACGATTGTCCTTTCACTTGTTGTTTGGAATGCCCGCAATGAGTTCGTTTACTCTTTTATGCGCTCTGAAAAGGACGTAAAGTGGTGGGTTGCAGTAGCTTTCCTGATATCCCGACCGTGCTCATGAAGGTGAATCGGGATCCTCTAGGAAACTGTGCTATGCTAGGCTTCATCTGCGTGCTGCTCACTACTACGGGTTCATGTCGATCCCTCACCTTGTTAGCCAGGCTGCTATGGAAGCCAAGGTGTGGGTCTTGACCAGTTTATTTTACCTGACACTCACTTACATTTCCGAACAGTATATTTTGCCTTACCAGACGATAGTCTTCCTTCCTGTCCTTTCACTTGTAAAAGTGCACAATGGAGGCATCTTCCAAAACTAAGGTATCTTCCCTCCATCCCAAATTAAGCAAAGCAGGGTTTTTAGCCGTTAAAGCAGAAGGGGATCTCATTCTTCGTAAAGTTAAGCAAGAAGAGAATATCACCCGGAGGCCTTTCAGCCAGAATTTTGGTCGATTCTTTTCTTGATCTCATCTGCGCCTGGTGGAATGACGAGCCTTATCCTTGTGGTATTCATGATATGGCTTGTTCACTTGTGGTTGAAGGATAATTGAGCAGTGCACTGAACTGCTTTGTCCAGCCCTCCATAATATGACCTTAATCTGTCTGTAGTGTCGTGCCATCAGTACCAATAAAAGAAGATGAGTGATGGGAGTGAGGACATAGAAATCCATCACACATTCTCAATTTGTCGCTCGTGTCTGCACACTGCTAGATTACATCCGCTGTGTTGCTGTGCCAGATATCGTGCATCCTTCTAACCTGGTTCTGGATTTTTCTTAGCATTTTGATGAAAATTGTCTTTTTTAATGTTGAGGAGGGTTCATTTTAATTGAATCTGTACAGGTGGTGTTTTCCAACCAGCGTGTCTTGATAGCTTTATAGTTCTCGTTAAACCAGTTGTCATTCTTACGCGGGGTATGTCTCCGATAGTCTGAAGCGTTAGAGAGCACTGTATCTCTGAAAGATGTTCATGTGTCCTCCACTGATAACTGACAAAGCTGTGCATCTTTTAGCCGGATGCCTAGAATCCTTGAAAATTCTCTACAACTCTCCGCTTTGCAGATCGAAGGTGTCAACCATCATCATAGGTCTCCGATCCTGCTGTCGTCTCCTGGCCTCTATGTGGAGGTTACATGTAGACACAATCAGTCTGTATTCCCAGCATTCGGCACTACTGATAGCCCTAGTCCTCTGCATATCACATGTTTTTCCTTCTGGCGATGTCATTAGGCGCCACTACTTAGAGATGTTCTATAACGACTGACCATGCACAAGCTCAACAAGCTGAGTCCATTACTGGTGTATTTCCCCACGCCATGTACCGCGATGGGTCGTTCCTGTGTCTGAGTCGGTTCTAATTCTAGCATTGAATTAGCCTATGGTGATACGTTTCTCAATCAAAATTAAACGGACAGAAGGCAATTGTGTACACTTTGTCGGTCCAAATGTAGTTTTTCATACTTAACAACTTGACATTACTAACATAGCCATGCTGGAGCTAGATTTGTATAACCAATTCTTAGTAGTCATTACTTATGGGCTATCCGGTAAGATAACGCAGACTTCCAAGACGAACCAGACCAAAATGCTTTGCCGCTTAAACATTGACTCGAACGTCCGACATTGAGTCGTTGTGTTCTAAAATCGGGAACAAACATCTCAACCATCTAAAGAAATAAATTCCTACATACACACACGTACGACTAGATGCCACGCACAAATCGATAAAACAGTTATTTGGAAAGCTTAAATATGGAGAAACGAAAGGATAAATGAACAGCAGATTAAATTGTATGGAAAAAATCAGCAAAACATGGAACATAAATATATTTGATTGTAAAATTGCAATAACAAACCACTTATGCAAACACAAGCCGAAATGGTGGATATAAAACTGGGATTTCTGGCTTCTTGACTTATTGTTGCTTTGCTGAACGAAATAAACTAAACTAGCTTCTGTGAAGCGGACTCTTAACGGGTTAAATTTAACTATGGTAACGTTTACGTGAGAAATTGCTCTCAATCTTTAGTTTTTGCTGCAATGCAATAGCCCTAAGCTTCACACTGTGCTTGGACCTTAGATAGAACTGTCCTCGGATGTGGCGTTTTATGCACTGTTTGTCTAGATCCCCGCATTTGTTGTCTCTCCCTCCTGATTTCCAGCTGCTGCCCCTTGTTTTCAGGTGCGCCAAGCCGTGCGACGACAATGGGAAAGATACAGACAGCACCGTCTCATCCACAACTCAAGTCTAAGGAGGATGAGTAGATCTGTCAGCATTTTCACCTCCTTCACGGAGGTTCCTTCTTCGAACGTGATACAGGTAAAGATAAGGCTACGGACAATTACGTTAGCATTTCCATCAGACGCGGAAGATTACGACGTAAATATCTTCTTGAATTCGGATACTAGATATATCAATGTTTCCTCATTACATATTTGTTGGTCTAGAACGACCGGTTTATACTAATCCGAGACTGGATAGTCAAGTCCCCGTGACATATTTGTTGGTCTAGAACGACCGGTTTATACTAATCCGAGACTGGATAGTCAAGTCCCCGTGACATATTTGTTGGTCTAGAACGACCGTTTTATACTAATCTGAGACTGGATAGTCAAGTCCCCGTGACATATTTGGTGGTCTAGAACGACCGTTTTATACTAATCTGAGACTGGATAGTCAAGTCCCCGTGACATATTTGTTGGTCTAGAACGACCGATTTATACTAATCTGAGACTGGATAGTCAAGTCCCCGTGACATATTTGTTGGTCTAGAACGACTGGTTTATACTAATCTGAGACTAGATAGTCAAGTCCCCGTTACATATTTGTTGGTCTAGAACGACTGGTTTATACTAATCTGAGACTGGATAGTCAAGTCCCCGTGACATATTTGTTGGTCTTGAACGACTGGTTTATACTAATCTGAGACTGGATAGTCAAGTCCCCGTGACATATTTGTTGGTCTAGAACGACTGGTTTATACTAATCTGAGACTGGATAGTCAAGTCCCCGTGACATATTTGTTGGTCTAGAACGACCGATTTATACTAATCTGAGACTGGATAGTCAAGTCCCCGTGACATATTTGTTGGTCTAGAACGACTGGTTTATACTAATCTGAGACTAGATAGTCAAGTCCCCGTTACATATTTGTTGGTCTAGAACGACTGGTTTATACTAATCTGAGACTGGATAGTCAAGTCCCCGTGACATATTTGTTGGTCTAGAACGACTGTTATATGCTAATCGGATAGTGGATAGTTTAAGTCCTCGTTGTAGAAACGCTCACAAACTTTGTAAATTAAAGTAGTATCAATGTAAATTTCTATTTACCTCACCCATCGTAAATTTCACCTTGTCATGTTTCATATATTGGGCAACTTTCACCTCATTTCCCACACTTGCTAGAAATGTGTTATTGTTATGTGCAACTAGCTATAGCCCGTCAACAGCGATGACAATTAAAAGTCCTTTGTCGACAACATTTTTAGTGAAAGTGCAGACATTTTTTTAAAGAATGACCCTTGATAAGAAGTAGTTTTTTTGTGCAAACCTTTGAACTTTAATTGCAATTGTAGAATATGATAGAAACAAAGAAACTAAATTAGGACAGAGTATATATTTTATTGACATTAAACTTGATATGAACTGTTAATAACTAAATTCATTTATTTACCTAGCAACAGTAGCAAATGAATGATAATGTTTGATATTAAAACAGAGAGGGCGTAGACTACTGGTTAAGTTACATGGCTCCCAACCCGAAGGTGCTGGGTTCGACCCCTATGACAGCACCGGCCGTTACCCCGGGGAAGCAAACCCTTAGAAAATGCAGTAGGAAGCAGAACCTTACATAAAATGCATGCCGAAATCGGATGCACTAGGAAATAAAAACCGTACTGCAATGCACACCTACTTGGGAAATAGAGAAATAAGGCAAACGCAAAAAAAAAAAAAAAAAATACTAATAACACTCAATTAGTAGATTTACAAATCGCTCTCACTCATTTTTGTTGCACAAATCACTGACATATATTACTGCGTAAAATATCCAGTATATAAGTATTATCTTCTGAAACTGATAGATCATCTTCACCTCTTAAATGATAGTTTTCAAAATAAAAGAATAATAATGAAAGAAAATAAATTACCCCGAGCCGCGTTCTTCTTTTTCTTCTTCTTCTTACGCTGTCAGACATAGACCTTTATTTTTTCGAAAAAAGCAGCGGTCATCCTGGGGCTATCGACACTGCCATAGAGCTTTTCTAGTGTTGCCACTGGTGATGGCCACATCTGCTCTCTGATCCTCGTCTGTCGGGCAGTTTTGCAGCAAATGCTCTGCGGTCATTTTCCCGGTACCACACGGGCATTCGTCAGTGCCACCTATCTTCAATTTTTTGAATAGGTGCTACCTCAGTCTATTGTGGCCAGTGCGAAGTCTGAAGACCACGACCTGCTCTCTTCTGTTCAACTGGTAATAGACATCGTTTTTTATGTAGCCAGTATGTTCGGTTTCCCATTTGGTCATGTATCTAGCTCTAATAAGCCGTTTTGACTCTTCGTACGTCATACTAGTATCTGGTTGTGGTAGTCTTGCACCTTCTTTTGCCAGTCTGTCTGCCTCCCCGTTGCCTTGGATGTTGCAGTGGGATGGAACCCACTGTACCACTACCCTTTTTGGTGCGGACTCCTGGCATAGTTGACAGAGTACTGCTCTTAAATCATTAAGTTCAGTATTTTTCTGGCTTTTTAGTGCTGTGACTACGGCCAGGGCATCTGTAAGCAGGACTATACATTCCTTTTACCTGTCACCATTTCTTCCACTGCCGCCCTCAGTGCCCCTGCCTCCGCTCTGAAATTGCTTGTGTATTTTCCAGTAGCCAATGACAGTGTTATTTTTCTGCCATTTGGTAGGCTCAGGAATGCTCCTGCCCCTCCGTTCTGTGTTGTGTTTTTTACAGAACCGTCGGTGTATGTATGGGTCCAGTCCATGCTTGGGTAGTTTTTCGTTATATAGCTCAGGGTAGTATCTCTTCTTTCTTTTTCAGTCTGGCAGTTTTTGTTTCCAATACCTGGTATATTTTCTACCACCTCTGGAAATATATGCTGCCTCCAGGTAGGTTTTCGTACAGTAGGGATGGGCTTTGGTGTTGTTAGTGCGTTCATGGGGTCTTCGTGCTTCTTTGCTTTGGCTATTTCTGCAAAGTTTCTCCGCTTTAGTTTCCCATTTCCGAAATTGTTTAGTCTCTGGTGCATTAGATGGTCAGTCAGTCTTCTGAGTTTCTCTGCTTGCTGCTGGGCTCTGCAGTCTCTTTTGTCGGCCATGGATTGCAGTTTTGAAATCTTTTCAATTTCTACAATTGGCGTTGACTTCATGCCACCTGTTGTAACTCTCATGGCTTGGTTTTGGAGTTTGCTAATTTTATCGAAGTACGCCTTTACTGCTGTTGTCCATGCCGCAATGCCATACTCGAGAACTGGTCTCACTCTTCCAGTGTACAGTTTCTGTAGTATACTTTCGTCTGCTCCCCAGCTTGTGCCAGCAAGTTTCCTTAGAATTGCCATTCTTTCTCTGGCTCTCATTCGGTTTCTCTCGATCTGACTGTTTCATGTCATGCGCCGATCAAATGTGACTCCCAGGTAGTTTGGGTTGTCGTTTGGCTGCAGGTATTTGACGTTAAGACTTAATTTTGTGTTTTGGGGTTTGTTTGATAGCGAGAATATCGTACATGTCGTTTTTTCCTCGTTTTTTTTTGACCAGCCATGAGTTCGCCCACTCTTCCAGCGATTTTAGGGCCTGCTGCATCCGATTACTTGCTATGGTGAGATTATTTTCAGATGTCCACATAGCCAGATCGTCTACAAACATTGAGCTATGGACTCTTCTTGGTATATTCTCTGTTATGTTATTTATATACACCAGGAAGAGTGTGGATGACAGTACTCCCGCTTGGGGTACTCCCTGCTCAAGTGTCACCTTTTTTGCTCATCTGCCCTTGTACTAGAACTCTGGCTGTTCTGTTTTTGAGGTAGTGACTGATCCATTTGTACATTTTCCCACAAACTTCACCTCTTTCCAGACTTTGTCAAATGCATTTTCTAGGTCCACCCAAACCGTTACTGTGTGTGATTGCTCCTGGTAAGCATCTTCTATTTCCTGGGATATGAGGATGACCTGATTCTCAGTGGATCTGTGCTGTCTAAAGCCTGCTTGCTGTGGAATTAGTATGTATTTTTCTTCCAGATGCCACATCAGTCTGGTGTTTATCATACGTTCCATCAATTTGCCTACGCAGCTCCGTAGGCTGGTAGGCCTGTATCCATTTGGATCTGTTTTGTCTTTTCCTTTCTTTGGTACAAGTACTGCGTCTTTCCATGCCTGGGGTACAATACCCCTTTTCCAGCTTTGGTTCAGGACTGATAGTAGTTTCATCTTTGCTGTTTGGCCCAGCCCCATCAGCATTTCGTTTGTTATCCCGTCTTTTCCGGGAGATTTCCTTTTCTTTAATGTTCTCATGGCCTCTTCCATTTCATTCATTGTTAATTTTGCCATCAAATGCTCTTCTGGTGCCATATTGATGTTGTCATGCCCCTTTTGCTCTTCACTAATGTCTGTATGCCTATCTGCAGGGACATCAATGTGGTTTGCTCTGGCTTAATGTTCAACAAAGGCGTTTGCTGCTTTTTTTCCAGTGAGCATGTTGTCACCCTGCTTGATTGTAATGTGTTTATTTGATGGAGTTTCGTCATTCATGGCTCTGACTAGCTTCCATAGTTTGTTCCCTTCTTTGTCTAAATTGAGGCTTTCTGTTTTGTTTTTCTTGCTGTTTGGTTTAGAGTGTATTTGTATTTCGCCGTCGTGGCTTTGAGGGCGATATTTCGAGCCGCGTTCGAGCCATCGACCATAGGATTTTTTAATTTTCGACATCAGTGAATTATAGGTATTGATATGAGTGGTGCTGACGAAGAAGAATGTATCGGACCAAAAAGTACAAATATTGCAGTGAAACTGTAAACTATCGACACACCGCATTCCTTTCTCCGGACTACATACAGCTACTTGAAAAGCCATATTCAGGAGATGGAGAATGAACGCAGAAGAAGAAGGAAAAGATATGAGTTGATGCTGAGAATCACTTGGTACTGCGAACGATGTAAACCGACGTGCATACGCGAGAATTATTATATTTAATAGAACTTCAACCAAAATAAAACAAACTAATATAGATCCAAACAATTCTTATTTGGCAGGTGTAAACAAAGTGGTCTCGAGGTAAGGTGTTCGCCTCGGGTGCTGGAGGTCGATTTGAACAATCGCGATGAAGACCAGAATTTTTTTAATGTGGATCATCCGACAACAAATGTTCCCTGATCATTGAGTAGTGAGATCAGGCACCCGTGTAGTGGCGCGCACGCTGAAAACCTCTTGGCAGTTGGGAAACGAAAAGAGTAGGTTTTACGGCCGCTTCTCGGGCAAAATTCAAGTTAAAAATCTACTCAAATTACTCTAGAGATTCTCTCCCAACAAAGAATATGTCGCAAAAAGGGGACTGTGTGGCTATAACATCATTTCATGGTTATGTGGTTAGCGGAGCAGCATGATGGCGCATGACATCCAGCGGGTCTACCCTGCTCTAATTGACGCTTCCCCCACCACCAGTCATAAAAATAGCCGATCCTATAGTCCAGGGGCTACCAACCTAAAACTGAAATTAACCTGGCAAGTCACCCGCGAAATTTCGACTGTCAAAAAATATGAAACCTAGCAGGTCACACCGTCCCACGACGTCTGACTACACAAGTGGACTGAAGATAGATAGAAACAAAGAAAAAGAAGAAACACATAATGACCACACCAGTACCGACATAATGCAGACATGCGACAAGAGTTGGGCATAGAGGAGAACTGGTTCTTAAATTCCATCATTAACGAAAAAATTGAAATACTTTGACCAAATCCAAAGACACAACGGTCTTGATAGAACGGTAATGGCAGATATCGTGGTTGGCAAAAGAGACAGGTACAGACCAAGGATGCGATGGCATAAAGATGTCAAACAATATTTCGGAGTAACTCTGGGGCAGACTGAAGATTTGGCAAGAGTTCAAGTTTCTTTCAGACGGACTGTGATGAGAGCGACGTTTTGCAAAGGACATGTTATATGATTATAAGCATCACTTTATACCTCCATTCACCTGAGCTAGTGAAACGACCACCATCTCATATTCCATGTCATTAGCAAATTGCACTTAACTTCACACATGTTTCTTTGAAATTGATGATTATTATGTGCATTAAAGAAATATAAACAAATAATAGTTGTCCATCACAAGTGATGAAGACCACTCTCTTTGCTCAGCCGTGTGGGCAGTCGTATCTCTTGCTGTGTCCGCTGAAATGGGTGACTTGGGCGGGGATTTAGATTAAAGTAAGGAAGAAACTGCGCCTTTTATCAACCTCACTCACAGAGCCTAAGCTACCTTTTGCCAGTGGCAAGACACTCATCGAGACGACTGGAGATAGCATAGGATGCAGATTTTGCCTCAGGGTTACCACCGAAGCCTTTCCGTAAACATGTAACCCGCAAGGTAGAAAAGTGGGATGGCATCTAACGCAGTTTGTCGTGCCTTTTTGATTACTCAGCGTGTGAGTGAGTCTGGCATCTCTCCCCAGCTGTATTTAGCTCATCATAGTAGCATCTAAAATTCCCACACGCCAAATTCGTGAAGGTGAACCGGCAGAACTAACCCGTGAAATACGACACAGGTATAAGCGTAGTGCCATTCAGCCGGCGTCCAGACCAGGATAAAGTAGAAATCACAAAAAAAGAACGAAATAACAAGTCCAGACGGAAAACAACACCACGTTTCAGTAAACACATGTGAAAGTCGTCGACTAGTGTGAATTCCAGGCAAATCCGTGGTCTAGCGGCATCCATAATGATCCAAAACAGTAGAGAAATGTAGACTCGCAGCCAGTTATGGCGCCATCTTTTCTAAACCGACCATAAGCTGATTAGCATCCCCAGTTCTACATGAGTTACTGCACAATGGTAATCACTATATGAGATTTAAACATCTCCAGTCCAACATATTGTAATCAATAAATGCCCCACCATTGTGAATTTTAGTAGGAAATTGCAAAAAATGCCGTATAAAAAATTGGGATATTTGCTGCAAAATGACCTCTTTATGTAACTATGTACCAAATAATTAAGCAGACATCATTTCCGAAGGAACACTGACCATTCTTGTTTTTCATTGGATAATAACATCGCACTGTACTTGTAATGAATAGATTCAAAATGTGGGTCATTGCTGTCAGGTGACTATAAAGATAATTATTTTGTTATATATCTTTTAACACATATGTATGGGTCACTATATTATATTGTTATATATCTTTTAACACATATGTATGGGTCACTATTGAGAACATTGCTATAACAGATGTTAACTTCTGTTCAATTAATGATAAAGGCAGAGGCGGCGGCGATGTAAAGTTGCTTTACGCAAGAATCCATTTTAAATATATTACAAATAAATCATAACCGTATAGACATGTATTAATGGGCAGGTAACGAATTCTTTTAACATATATTATTTGTGTCAACTATTTTTATTATTTTTATTAATATTATTATTATTATTAGTTGTTGTTGCTGTAGTAGTCGTGTTATATTGAGGAGGAAAACAAATTTAAAGCCGAAATCGGTTTAAATGACAGCCAAGAGTTGAACTTCATCTCGCACTGCTATAATGTGTGAGCAGCAACTAGTTACCAAACATAACTGATTTATAGTTCATGTATTCTCACTTGCATGCCAGTCCCCAACCTGTGATTATTGCATGATTTATTAGCGGTTTTGCGACTGTCGTAAACCCCTTTCATCCAATTTCAGAGTATAATTTTTCTACGTTCTTTGTGTCAATTACAAAGACATAGACACGTACAAACAGACACTCGCATATACATATTCAGGCATAAGAAAATTAATATGTTGAATATAAATATACGTTCCGGGAGCCAAAATGCAGCACTGCATGAGCTGACAGCAGCCAGTGACTCATGGCTGGCCTTTGCATTAGGATCAGCGACTCATAGCTGGCTTCTTGCATTAGGGTCAGCGACTCATAGCTGGCTTCTTGCATTAGGGTCAGCGACTCATAGCTGGCTTCTTGCATTAGGGTCAGCGACTCATAGCTGGCTTCTTGCATTAGGGTCAGCGACTCATAGCTGGCTGCTTGAATTAGGGCCAGCGAATCATAGCTGGCTGCTTGCATTAGGGTCAGCGACTCATAGCTGGCTTCTTGCATTAGGGTCAGCGACTCATAGCTGGCTTCTTGTATTAGGGTCAGCGACTCATAGCTGGCTTCTTGCATTAGGGTCAGCGACTCATAACTGGCTTCTTGCATTAGGGTCAGCGACTCATAGCTGGCTGCTTGTATTAGGGCCAGCGAATCATAGCTGGCTGCTTGCATTAGGGTCAGCGACTCATAGCTGGCTTCTTGCATTAGGGTCAGCGACTCGTAGCTGGCTTCTTGTATTAGGGTCAGCGACTCATAGCTGGCTTCTTGCATTAGGGTCAGCGACTCATAGCTGGCTGCTTGCATTAGGGTCAGCTAATCAAAGCTGACCAAGACCTTGTTCCGCTTCTAAGTGGCGGTCCTAGAAACATGCTGCACTAGTCACTGTTGTAATTTGACCACCGGATAGCGATAACAGTGGAAAGGCAAGCATGGCACTTTAAAATGCCAGCTAAAATCGGATGTGTTGGCGCGATATTGCAGCCTCGCTGTAGACTACGACACAACATCCTTTTCAGGACGAACGCCAAAGAAGAGGAAGAAATATTATATTCCAATGTAATATTTACATTTTCATTTTATTAGATAATTGTGTATGAGTAAATACCATATTACCCATGATGAATCTATGATGCAGACAATATGTCCACTGCAACTTTGCAAGCATGTTGCAAAAGAAACCAAATATGGTTTTGCGAGGGGCTAGCAACCTCATCATGTAAAACAAATTGATTCAGCAGCAACTTTTGCATGTGCACAAAAAGTGCTTGACCACAGAGCCGTTAAGGGGGTCATCTACAGTGGCTGGACTTAACATTTGTACAGAGAAGAATCTAGATATGAAATGTCACATTTGACATTTTATTGCTAATGTTGATCTTTTTTTTAGTATTATCGAATTATTGATTACTTTACTTTCATGCAGTTTGTTTACTTCATTTTCTGCTGCTAAATTAATTCACCTCTCAGTCTTGCTATTTTAGAAAAACAAATTATGCTTCACCTATGAGATAAAAAGGGTGACAATTTATGATGGTGTTACACAATGTTTCTACCATCTCAGTCTCTCTTTCTCTAATTTTCTCCATGTCCTGATCAATGTTACGCTCTTCGCCAAATTGTGTGGTTCTTCAAGGGACAAAACTCCGATGTTCCTAAACTTGTTTCCAGGAAATATTCAGTTATGTCTATTCCATCAATCACCAGAAGGAATCTTAACCGGACCTAACGACGTCATCAATATGACCCTGAAATAATCAACATTTGCACACGAATACTACTTTCTTTCTGAGACGTGCCTCTAACGGATATCTCTGTATAAACGCCACGGGATTGTCTGGTGGCCTAGTGGGCCAAGCACATTCCACACTGTGCAGGACACCAGTTTTATATACAATACTCATCATCTTTATTGCTGGTCGTCGCTCTCATGACAGCCTGTTTGTAGTAAACTCTGTCTTCCGACAGTCCAAGGTCAAATTCAGCGTCTCCTTGATGTCCTGATACCATTGTATTCTCGGTCGGTCCCTGCCTGGCTTTCCAGTGACCACGCCCTCCATAACCACGCCCTCCATTCCCTTGTGCCGTTTGACGTGTCCAACAAAACCTCAGTTTTCGGGTCAGTACATAATTTATAAGTGAATTCTCCTCCACATTCAGGTCTTGCCAAGTGGATTTCTTTGTTTTTTTTTTTGTGTTTTTGTTTTGTCCACGGGATTTTCAGAACTCTTCTGTAGCACTGTGTCTCAAAACATCGAACTTCGCTCTTATTCTTGTGTCCATGTTTCACGTCCATAGGTTACCACAGGAAAAATGCATGATCTTAGGATCTTTAGTTTGAGTGTTTTGTTTGTATTATACCATAGGTTATGCATACTCCATAGGCTCTGCACTGTCATAGTCAGTCGTCTTCTCACTTCCTTTGTACAGTCTCCTTTGTTAGATACACAATACTGCAACGTCAATAAATGGTATTGACAGTTCTTTAACAGAAACTGCTATAAATGATCAAGTGTCAGAAACGTTATTGTACTTTTTTATGTTTGAGGTCCCCAGGTCCTTTCTCGCTGCCTTATTTTCACACAATAAGCCAGGTATCCATTTACGGCTGGGTCGACTTGAGGGTGTCAGAAACAGGTATCAAACCCGGTGCCTTTGTCGTGTGAAGCAACGTTATGCCACTCTGATACTGAGATGTTTAACTTCAGTAACTCGATCTATTCCATACATGTGCTGTTCGCTTTTGTCCCAGAAATAGTAACCCTTATCTTTCCACTGCCAAACATTTAAAACACTGACCTACAGAAATTACATACATAGGCCTAATAGCGCGATTCTTAGTTGTCTTGATCTTACAGCTGACATACAGAAATGACATACATAGACCTAATAGCACGTCTGTTAGTCGTCTTGATCTTACAGCTCATTCTCTATTATTGTCTGGTCTGCGCGGCGTGTCTTACAAATGATTTATGTCTATTGTTTTATAAAAACATGTAGATGTATTATGTCCAGGTGAGTTCGCCGCTGAGCCATATCTTTATGTTTTTATCGACTTGAATCTTCTTTATGTTTATTGGCCTGAACGGTCTTAACCATTATATTCATGAAACATGACCAGCCATCTATATATTATTATGATTATTATAGTATTTTATGAATATCAACTTTATAACGATCAACTTTGTACCGATCAACATCAATCTCTACCTGTTATACACCATATGTGTGTTACAACATACATGTCATACAACATATACATATTATACCAATATGTCAATGTAAGATATGAGTTCAAATTGAAATAATGTTAATATTTTCTCCCCAGAAGAATCAGTCATCTGCAGATGTTGTTAATGGCGACTCTGCCGGAACACGGCTTTCTTCCATATTTAAGGGGAGATACAGTCGTCGACAGAGCAGCCGAGATCTGGATTCCTTCTGCCAGAAGTCAACCACTGAACTTCCTGACCTGCCAGACATTGTTACCTGCAGGACAGATCTTATATGTGAAGAAAATGTGTGATGCTACAACAAACAAACAGTTGAAAAACTAACTAGAACATGACCTTGAGTAGTCATGTGATTGCTGTGATAGAGGTTCACTGACAGATGACGTGTCACTGGTCAGGAAGAGAAGTACACGTATGAGAGTCAGCACTTCCTGAAAGGTCCGTTTTGTTGCATCAGAACCTGGTGACTCAATTAAAGAAATATTTGAGATTTGCAACAAAACGGCAGCATGTTGTCCAGCAGTTCCTTCACAAACGTTGTTAGAAGGCAACCGAAAAAAGTGAAACAATCCATAACCAAATAACTATTGTTAGGATGTATCCCCTTTGCCATAATCGGTGGGGGTAGAGGGCGACGTTGGGGTGGGGTGTGATTTGTATCCCTGGCTGGAAATATGAGGCACTTCTAAAATATAAAAGTTGTTGTACAAGTGATTGTTCCTTCTTTGGTTGTGAGAAGGATCCAAGCAGGCAAGTCTCGTCCAGGAACCTGCTTTAGTAAGGTCCATGCACCCACGTCTTCAAACAGTTACTGAAACACTTTGGTAAGGTCCATGCACCCACGTCTTCAAACAGTTACTGAACCACTTTGGTAAGGTCCATGCACCCACGTCTTCAAACAGTTACTGAAACACTTTGGTAAGGTCCATGCACCCACGTCTTCAAACAGTTACTGAACCACTTTGGTAAGGTCCATGCACCCACGTCTTCAAACAGTTACTGAACCACTTTGGTAAGGTCCATGCACCCACGTCTTCAAACAGTTACTGAAACACTCTACCGATTGTGTGATATTACCTCTTATTTCGAGCTTCTCTGTGTGATTCAATGTTCGTCAACAGGAAGGGACTTTAGACCAAAGATGGCATTTTACGCCTAACTATTTTAATTTATGGTGTTAATGACATTTTGATTTGTTCACGACAATGGGCCACTAAGGACCTGATGCGGTTTTTATATGTCACATGATATAATTCTCTAAATGGTATGTAATGTGTTAAATCGCTCATATTATAAAACTGCGATAAATGAGCTACAGTTTGCATCTGGATATTAACCTAAAAGCACGCCACATTTGTAAGATAATAGAGAGCTTCTGAAGCCGAATTGGTCATCAATTCAGAATGTTTTGTTTCTTGTGTCAATCTGAACTGTGAAAAATAAAGCAACTTCAGCATAGTGGGTCCACTAAACTCAGCTAGCAATCTACAGGTACATGGTCTGCTTTTATATAACAACTTATATATACTACGTCTGTTTAAACAGTTACATAACTTTTTTGTATAACTTTTGTCGGACTGAGTTGACACCTAATCAGCCTTCACTCCAATACTGTGTCTACTTCTTGAGGCACTCCTGGTAAGTATTTTAAGGGATCATACATAGATCCGACTGCGAATCGCCCTATTTTTCTTCGGTGGGCTGAAATCGGGGACCTTTCAATACGGATTTCAGTTTAGGTAATAGAAAATCTTCCTGAGCGTCAACAAAAACTTGATGTTGATTCACTGCTCATTCATTCAGACTTCTCAATAAACATAAAACACAATCTGCACCCAAATAAACAATTAGCAACATACACATATAAACAATCACAGCAGAAAAACGCAGAAAGCGACAGGTTACTTAAGAAAGTCATTACCATGCAGTGCCACTGACTGAGGAGAGTTGTTATGACATCACATTGACACGCAGTTTCAAAAGTTCAGAAGCTGACCTCGATGGTGTGTTTGTGTGTATCCGTGCGTGCACTGCTATCTGTGTGCGTGCGCGTGCCCCTAGAGAAAATTGTCTTTGCAGACCTTAAAAAAAAGGAAAGTGGAAATTCAGCAGTATTAACCGCTGGTTGGAAATGGAGTTTGTGAACACTAAATTGTACTCAGCCGCAGTTTGTGAGAGGTGAGGTGGCCAGTGCCCTTCCTTGCTGTTTTTACTTTCCCTAACTCACAACCCGGATTTTGTTTAGTCTCCGGACGCGATTCGAACCGAAGCACACTGTTACCACAGAAATAGCGAATTGATCGCTATGAACTGAGTTAACGAGCCCCACACTTTGCAGCCCTTACCATGTTCATTTGATATCAGTGGAGTATTGCCTTTGAAGATCTAGGTCTCTATGGTGTGAATAGAGAGTTGCCTTTGAAGTTCTATGTTTCTATGGTATCAGTGGAGAGTTTATGTTGTAGTTCTATGTTTCTGTGGTATCAGTGGAGAGTTTCCTTTGTAGTTCTAAGTTTCTATGGTATGGGTAGAGAGTTGTCTTTGCAGATCTATGTTCCTATGATATCAATGGAGGATTGTCTTTTATATTTTCTTATGGTAGAGTTGCCTTTGTAGTTCTAGTAGTGAGCAGCACGCAAAGGAAACCAAGCATAGCACAGCTGCTTGAAGGATCGCGGTCCATATTCATCAGCAAGCTCGGAATGTGAGAAAAGCTACTACAACCCGCCACTTAACACTCTTTTCAGTACGCACAAAAGAGTAAACTCGCCCATTGTGAGCACTAGACAACATCAACTACAACAATGTGTGTATGCTATGGATAGAGAGTTGTCTTTGCAGTTCTATGTTCCTATGGTATCAGTGGAGGATTGTCTTTTCTATCTTCATATGGTTTAGGTGGAGTGTTGTCTTTGCAACCCTATATTACTATGATAGATAAAATGTATGCCAAAATTCTGGAACATAGAATAAGACCTATTGTTGAACCTCAACTATCCAGAGCTCAATTTGGATTCCGCCGAGGTATGAGCTGCACGGACAACTTGTTCACATTAAGACAAAGAAGCGAAAGATCAATAGAATACAACGAAAATATATGTGTTGCTTTCATTAATCAGGAAAAAGCGTTCGATAGCGTAGACAGGATTCAACTTTGGAAGATATTGGAAGATTATGGTGTACAAGGTCAGCTTCTTGATAATGCCAGAGCACTGTATCGTTCGAGTACAAACGTCCTCAGAACGACTGATGGTGTCACAGATGCTTTTTAAAATCACTACTGGCGTGAGACAAGGATGTGTGCTTTCTCCTCTATTGTTTAACATCTGTATGGACAAAATCGCATCAGAGACTGGTCAAAATGAGACATCTGAAGCAGAACATAACTCAATTCACGAATTACTTTTTGCAGATGATCAGTGCTTGTTGTACGACGATGAAAACAAAACTGCAAAACCACATGAACGCGCTTGCGACTACCTGTGCTAAATACAAAATGCGAATTATCGAGAACAAAACAGAAACTATGATGATCAGTAGAACTCCTGGACCACTCAAGATAAGTCTAAACGATATTGCTCTTCAACAGTTCTATGAGTTCAAGTATTTTGGCAGTATTTTTTCGGCAGACGATAGGATCGACAAGGAAATCGAGACAAGGTGCCAGAAAGCATCTGCGGTGACTTATCAGCTGTCCCCATTGCTTAGACACCCGAGCATTAGTTTGGAAACAAAGCAACAGCTGATAAATAGTATATTTATGCCGATTTCGTGCTACCAGTGCCAAACATGGCCTCTGTCAAGGGCGTGCGAGAGCAGAATTTCAACTTGTGAAATGAAGTGTTTGAGGAAAGTCATTGGTGTTACCAGAAGAGACAGAATGCGGAATGACGACATTCGAAGTATTGTCGGCACTACGTCTTGTGTCGAATACATTTCCAGGCAGAAAATAAGTTGGTTTGGTCATCTCATGAGAATGCACCCTCATCATCTTCCACTGGTGGCTTACAATGCTGGTAGATCTGGCTACAGGGCAAGGGGGCGGCCGCGAGGTAGGTGGATAGATGACATTACAGTGATTGTGCAACGGCAAGGGCTCACATTGACCGACGCAACGCACTTGGCGCAGGATAGACGACTCAAGCTCTCCACGACACTAAACGGCACAAGTGGAAAGAAAACTAACTATTACTATGATATGACTGTAGAATTGCCTTTGCAGCCCTATACTATTAGATATAGATGTAGAGTTGCGTTTGTAGTTCTATGTTACTATGATATAGACGGACAGTTGCTTTTGTGGCTTTATGTGTGTATGCAACTGGAATGAAAATGTAGTAAGTATTATCTTTCAAATGCCACAAAATTAGCTTGTGTGGACATAGTACTAGACAACTTATCCATTCTCTGCAGATAAATTATACAAGATCACCCCCCAAATAAACGGAAAATGTATAAGGAGGTCAAATTATATTTCTGTTCAGTATTCTTCAAATGCCATGCCAACTGGTACATGTTATCTTATCAGTCAGTGCTTGCATGTCCTTTCTGCGTTTTATCATTTTGGTCACTGCCTTCTGTTTATGATGATAGGACGTTCTGTATCGACTCTTACTTTGCTGTCCTCTTTTACCTTACCTAGCAATTTTGCCTGTTACAATGTATTGAATCGCTGCTTGTCCCATAACCCGCACAAAATCATGGACATCTTCTTTCTGCTTTGTGTTATAAAATATCTTTAGGATTCTTAAGGACAACACTCTTCCAATTGTTACTTTCTTCAACAAAAACACATATCCCTGGTTTCCGTTAATCTTTTAATTTATCTACTAATTATATATGACTTATGTCTCAGTGACAGAATTAGAACATTGTAACACTAAAGGTAACTGAGAAATGAGAAAATGTAAAGGTCGAACTTCAGTTTGTGTATCTTAATTACCATTATCCATGTAACTGCTGTCCTCATTAATATGAATGTAACAATTAATTACTATTATCCATGTAACTGCGGTCCTTTTTGATATAAATGTAACAATTAAAAACGTTTACTTGCTTCCATCGACGTGTATTTATTGCATTTTGGATTTTTCATGTTCCTTTTAGTTCTTTGAAATGTATTTTTTTTTCTACAAATTTGTTATTTGTTTCCAACATACATCATCCATACATGTTTTAAGAGTAGATAGATGTTTAGATCCAAGGGATGTAATAAAAACTACGACAACTCGCCACTTACCATCCTTTTCAGGGCGCACCAAAAAAAAATAATCCAACTTATTGTGGGCATTCAAACAACAACATCTGTGGATTTGTATCAAAAACTAGGTTTCCATTTTTATACACGACGTAATTATATGTGCATGGCCATTACGTCTACTTTCAGGCTATGTTTTTACTTGATGTAGCTCTGTATCAGCTACTTCTGCTAGTTGCTCATTGTCCTTCCCTTTTGTTTTTAAATGGTAAGATATGAGAATAACGAGACGTTTATAGTAAACCCTGTGACTGATAGTAAACCCTGTGACTGATAGTAAACCATGTGACTGGTATTCGTTTGAATATTCAGTTTAAATTTGTACATGCTCCCATTTTGTAGAGAACAAATAAGGTAAAAGTAAATATAATTCTCTTACTCTTGTCTTCTTGTAACAGACAATTTTTGATTGATCGTCAACTTCTGTAGCTGTCGTTCGCTCCCAGTACATCTCCTTCATTAACTTTATACTTTGGCCGTCCATATTTATTTTCTAACATTTTGGTAATTTTCGAATATATCACCTTTTCAAACGCCATAGATGCTGTTTATGAAGCCCAAGAGTATATATCGGTTTAGTACCATGTCTCTCTATTAATGTTGCCTTTCCCTATCTCTTTCTCTCTCCCTCTCGTTCTCTCTCACAGACACACATTCATACACATTTACATTACCTGTGTAAATGCCCTCGACAAACAAAAACTGCATCACCAATTATAGCCTTTCTTATGCTTGTTCCTCACTCCATAACAAATCTTAATTGTAATTCAACCAGGTACGTTCATTATGCTGAGGCTATCACTACATTAGATGATGATCCCTGCTTACTACAGCAGGACTACAATGTCTACAAATATAGATTAAGTCCATCATCTCACATGTATCAACGTTGTTGTTTTCATTTTAGATTTGCTTTGTAGCCTGTATATGAACATCTACCAGTATCTTAGTTTCCACTGTCATGATATGAAATGTTTAGAAGTTTATGGTTTTATAATATCGTACATAGAGTCATCAAATTTTGATGCAAGTGTTGGTGGTCCTTCCCAGTTGTTTTGTACATTCAGTTCTGGTCTTTCATCATCGTAATGTACATTTATGCATTTTGCCAATCTGTCTGTCTATTACATATTCCTCCTCTGTTATTGTGCTTTCTTTATTTAGTTTCAAGGATAGAGTAATGTTTTGGTTTTTTTTAAATTTATTAGTTGACCATTCTGTTTACCTGTGTAGAGATTCACGAATTGTTAGGGCACATGTACATGCTGTACTTTGAGCTACCTGGCTATTTGACTTGACAATTTTTTTGTTTACAGAATTGAATGTTTACTATTTATTGTTTAAGTATGTTATGGGTTTCTTTATTTTACCTACTCATCTTCTTTATTTTACCTGCTCCATGCTCTTATTTTGCATACTCATCTTTTATCTTTCAAATGTAACATTCCTGCCCTTGTCTATGTTACCTTTGTGTTTTCTTTATCATTGGTATAGCTTGTTTATTTTAAATGTATTTATTCCATTAACACTTCCAATTGACCAGTTCTTTCAAGAACATTGTGTGCATTCTGTATGGTGGTTTCAAATCTCAAATCTTTTTCTTGATATGTCCCTTATAAAGTGAAGCTATCTTGAGATTATAAGCTCACTTTGTTTTACTGTGAAACAGATCCTATACAATTATCTTGGCGCCCATGAAACCATTTAATGTTAATTTTCCAAATAGCCAACTTTTTCACCCTCACCTTAATTATTATCAAATGAAAACGAAGTAAATAAAAAAAATTCTTCTTTCGATATAAAAATACGCTTTATCATGTATTGCATAATATATTCAGACACCTCATTTATCTCCTAATCTAACTATAGCTAAATTCTCTTGTCAGAGATTTTTAGTAATTAACTTGATGAAATTTCCAGATGTATATCCATATTGTTTAAAAGTCCGTTGTCCATATCCTCTCTGACAATAGCAAATAATAAAGCAAATTAACCTCTTGAGTGTTATGGTCCTCGTCACTGGACTGGCATCTGACAGATTAGCAGCTTCCGTCCGTCTATTATTCGCTGTGGAATCATATTTTTCACACGTATTCTCTAAACAGGCTTCCTTGGGTTTTAGGCTCCACACCTAGTACTCTTGGGAAGTCTCTCTTACACCTTTATACTTTTTATATGGATCATTTTGTACTTACTGGAGCTAAGATTACAGCTTTGTCCAAGGGTAGCTAGTGCGTACTTACTGTAGCCCAGACTACAGCTTTGTCCAAGGGTAGCTAGTGCGTACTTACTGTAGCCCAGACTACAGCTTTGTCCAAGGGTAGCTAGTGCGTACTTACTGTAGCCCAGACTACAGCTTTGTCCAAGGGTAGCGAGTGCGTACTTACTGAAGCCCAGACTATAGCTTTGTCCAAGGGTAGCGAGTGCGTACTTGCTGAAGCCCAGACTACAGCTTTGTCGAAGGTTAGCTAGTGCGTACTCCTAAACTTACCGCAATTCTGCACCCAGTAAGTATTTGTTTGGCTTGACCGACGTTACCACTGTGTAGAGGTTATACTGTGAACTTAAGCCTTCAGGTTGCCGTTTCTGAATATTCTTTCTCACTGGGACCAGTTTACTGCCATTTTAAGCAGGCCAGGGCAGTGCCTATGGAATCCACAGTCGATATTCCCGTCCGTTCATTCTCTCTGTCGCTCTCCTTGGGATCAGATTACTGTCATTTCCAGCAGGCCAGAGCAGTGCCTTTGGAATCATCAGTTAACGTTCCTGCCCGTTCTCATTCTCATGCTGTGGGATCATGTTTATGTCATTTATGGCAGGCCAGAGCAGTGCCTATTGAATTAAAAGTGAAACTTCACGCCCTGAACTCTCAAGTTCGCTGGCGTCCGTCTACGGTTCATTTCATCGGGCAATAATACAACTTAACCGTCACTTGAACAGAATCCAACCAGATCATACTCCAGAGTTCCAACTGCGCACTAATTCCTATGAAACCGATGAACATAATCTTTCTAAATGTCTGGTGCTTGCCGGTGTTAGGGAAGAGCCCTTTCCTCCGAGGCCAGACAAATGGAACATTTTGTACAACAGGTGACAAACAATTGCATTTACCACTGTATGGCATTGGGCTAAAGGGCATCAGCCTACAGGCCGCTGTATCAATGACCAACCATCCAACCATCAGGCAATTAAGTACAATGTCTATGAAACGCACAGTCTGACCTCCTGATCGGATCTGCCTGGAATGAATTGTACTTCAGCTTGTTTTTTGCCTTTCTCATGTTCCTCCCCATGTTCCACCTATCCAACATGGCCGCCTCTAACGTGGTTCTTTTGTCACCACCCCGTTAACCAGCTCGTAGCTCGTGTCACCTTTTGGCTTGTACTGCCCGTCAATATGTGAAGCTTCTGATTTATGGAATCTTACCAACTTTTCATTTGATTTCTTGCCGTCAAATCATAGACATGGGGGAAGCCCTGCCAATCTAACTGTGTCACCGAGACACTTCAGCAATGACGTTTTGTCTTAATAAGGTGATGTGCGCTGTATATGGATTATAGGGAGGTATAATATGCGCTGGTCATCAATCATTATCCCGAGTTACCTTGGATTAGTGGCAAGACTATTGGTCGAGACAACAGGAGGTAACTCGGGATGCAGGCACTCTGGTCTTACCTCCCGTGAGACCAGGGGTCGCTTGAAACTTGCGAGATTCGATCGACCACCGTTCATCACTGGGAAAGGCGAGTGCCTTAACCTCTTCACTGCAGCGACCCTCCAGATGTTAAATTTACGACCTAAGCTTAGACAATAATCTCCAGATTAAAGCGAAAGTGAATACTGACCATCTAACTTTCCTATGACTCGATTCTTTTTCAGACAATGAAAATCCAGACCGGCTTTGTTAAAAATATTCAGTGTACCTAACCTCTGTCTGAACTCCCCGACGTAATGTCTTTCGTATCTGCTTGATTACTGTCCATCTAAAATGAGCTTATCTACTTTTAAGTTACCGTTAGCCTTCAGTGAAAATCGGAAGTTGATGCATTACTTTGTTCTCACATACATCAATATGTGTTTATTATTTACATTAGTATCTTTACATTTTAATCGTGAACATTGTTCCTGGATTTTTGAAAGTCTCAAGAAGTCAAATAATCTATCAGTAATTTACATACCAATTTTATGAAAATACTGCCATTCTGTCTTCAGTTAAGGAAAGCGTCTGGGCTTTTTTTATTTTTATATTTTTATTGTCATCATCATCTAGTGTGACACATTGTGGCATTTACTAACAATCTCCAAATGTGAGCAGCATCCAACTGCATGTTCCCTTTGTCATGAACGGTGTGCTTGAAAAAGGCAGCCTCGTGATTAGGGAAAAGTGTTATAAAACCACAACTCAGATGAAACTCCAAAGGATTTTGCTCGGATTGTCTGCAAGTGAGCATAATACACTGATGACCAAATCCTTCAAGAGGTAGAGGGAAGAGTGGAGTCTGTCTTCTCAGAGAATACTTTAAAGGATAGAAGTCCAATGACTGAGAGGACAAGAGACAAAGCTAAAAATAACTTGAATCTATCGCTCTGTTTATCAAATATGTTATGGATACGAAAGCCAGTGTGTGTGACAGATGGAGAAATAGAGAGAATAGGAGAAGAGAGAGAGTGTGTGTGTATGCATGTGTGTGTGTGTGTGAGAGAGAGAGAGAGAGAGAGAGAGAGAGAGAGAGAGATGGTTTAAAATTAAATATGCATGTACGTCTAAATTTTATTTTGTGAATCTCAAACATGAGCTATATATTCTACCAAATTAAATCGTCAGGCTTATCGTGTCAATATGCATATAAATATATATATATACATATAAGTACTCTCATTTCTCCATATATTTCCAACATTTCAGCTACTTTTGTTTATTGTCTACTGGTTGTAAATCAGTTGTGTCCATTTTCGTATTAAGAACTTCAGACAAATATGGATTGCATTATGCAAATAATTCACAAATAGTTGTATTAGACTCTCGATTTATGCACTCATAGTCTCTCATATCAGCTGTTTACTATTCAACACCCCTATTTCCGTTTCAGGTCACAGCAACACTTACAAACTCTTAACTTAACGTCTTTATACTGGTTTAGAAGACTCTGCAGAGCGTGGTTAACCGATGTGCGAGTCCGTCATAATAGTCTCAAACACTAGAGCAAAGTAGACACTCAGCCTGTTAGATGCCATCTATGGTGCTCTTAACAAACCACCTAATCATCGCTGGTGTTATGTCCTGTCACACAGCTTGTCGCCTTTTACAACATGCTTTCTGTGGTGCAGTGGTGCTTTTCTTGTCCGTGTCATACACAACGATCCCGGGTGACCACTCGGACTGTCTATGATTTTGTTACAAATGGCAGAGTAAGCTGCACCGGCAAAATGTCTTGAATCAAGGGCCAGAAATGTTTTATCTCCCTTACTTTTAACTGTCAACTGAAATTCGCTGCAGAAGTACATCAGTTGCCACCAATCAGCACTTTGACCTGCTATTGACAACACTCCTACTGAGAGTTTCCTGTTTGTTTGGTCTCACTTGTTTTGTTTTTGATACAGAATGTGAATTCTGTCATCAACTAGTAAATCACTCAGTAAATTTATGTATCCGCTTTAAGATTACTCTGGCGAAGACTTTATCTATAACACCAAGTAGAGGACACCTCGATAGTTATTACAGTCACGTATATCACCCTTATTTGTGTATAATATTACAATCTGTGCATCTCTCACATCTTGAGATATAATGGCATCTTTCTAGCACTGGCATAACATTAAATACAAAGGTTACAAGAGTGTCGGCCCATCGCTTCATCTGCTTTACTTTTTCTGTTATTTTCTCGCTCGCCAGTGATGGATTTCAATGGTGCAGTTTTTCTACTAGCAGGGCCAATAGCTTTCTTTATACCACATACATGTGTCTTATGTTCCCTGTTTGTGCTCTCGATGTTTTCATCAGCTGTAGTCAATACTCATTTGCACAACGAACATGTTACTACTATTACTATTACTGCTATTACTACTACTTCTACTACTATTACTACTGCTGCTGCTACTTTTGCTGCTATTACTACTATTTTGATTACTACTACTACTTATACAGCTAATGATAGCTAGCGATACTATAAAATAACAGCTTATAAATTCACAATACGGCCATTTTATCAAGACAAGTAGTCTGAGAGCAATGATAAGCTTTAATTGTCAAGTCGTATTGTCTATTTCATTACATTCTGTCCTTAAAGGTCCACATCTCATGGGCAAAAAAAAAACAATATACAAACCTTGGCTACAACCAACTACAGTGTAAATTCCACTGAAGATTTAATTTACATGGGCAGTAAACAAAACTCTGATACATGAAGTCATCTGGACATCATTCGAAATGTTGGCCTGGCTGCCACTTTGATTAGCGTCCTGCATCGAATCTGGAACCAGCGGAGACTTTGAATGAAAACCAAGAATCGGATTTACATAACCTGTGTCGTCTCCATCCTACTGTATCGTTCCTAAACCCGGACTACTTTTCAGGGTTATCAGAAGCACATTGAAGCCTTCCACAAATACAGCCAAAGACGCATTCTTACGATCCAATGGTATGGTCGAGTCTCAAACGACGAAGTCACCTGAGGTCCAGGCCTCGACTGCACACTCACCATGCTAAATCTAAACTGTCGCCGTTTGGTCATATTTGGGCATGTGATCCGCCATGTCAGAGATGCCCTTGCCCACTAGCTCTTAAAACAGGCAATGGACATCAAGGACGGGAAACGACTTTCTCCGTCATGGCCCCACCCCCGCGACCGTCCATGCACCACCTGGTTAAGTCAAGTCTGAAAGACAAAATCCTCATTGCATGCAGCATATGACTCAACCCCTCATCGTGCTCATAAATGATTTGGCACGATAGCCCTTGGCGTCTAACCGTACTATCTACCTACCTACTTACTATCTTTCTTGCCTTACTTTTTCACTTCTTAAGAAAGATAATGCCAACACTCTTCTGCCTCTTTGCGTCTAGGATCTTTGGTTACGCTATATTTGCAGGCCAGTCACTGTGATGGAGTCTGCAGTCTTCACTTGGTCGTTGCGGCCGCCCCACAGCTTTTGCCTCATTTCCCAATAGAGTGGGCATTCCAGTAGAATATGTTCAGAATTCTGACACCCTGTTCCACTTGGGCACTCATCGGCGTGTGAGATCTTCAGTCTGTATAGATGTTCTAGATGTCTGCAGTGACCAGTTCTCAGGCGAAATAAGGTAGCTTATTAGTTTCTTTTGAGTTGGTGAATTGGGTCTGGCCTACTGCTTATGTTTCTGTCTTATCTCCATTGGTGTATATACCGATTTCTGAATATCCGTTGTACTACTACCCCCTGATCTCCAGTACTAGTTATCATCATTCATATGAGTATATTATGTGTTTCAATCTGAGTGCCCTTTGTTAGTTGATTCATTCTGACTATCTTAAGTTTGTTAATCCCCCTAAGTCTCTTATGTTAGTTCATTCATTCTCACTATCTTGTTAGTTAATCCCCCTCATTCTCTGATGTTCGTTCATTTTGTTTAATAATGTTAAGTTAGTTCATTCCCTGTTATCGCTCTCTTAAGTTAGTTCATTTCCTTTCACTCCTTAAGTTAGTTCATCCCCTGTTGTCGCTCTCTTAAGTTAGTTCATTCTCTCTCACTCCTTAAGTTAGTTCATCCCCTGTTGTCGCTCTCTTAAGTTAGTTCATTCCCTCTCACTCCTTAAGTTAGTTCATTCCCTCTCACTCCTTAAGTTAGTTCATTCCCTCTCACTCCTTAAGTTAGTTCATCCCCTGTTGTCGCTCTCTTAAGTTAGTTCATTCCCTCTCACTCCTTAAGTTAGTTCATTCCCTGTTGTCGCTTTCTTAAGTTAGTTCATTCCCTCTCATTCTCTTAAATTCGCTCATCGCGTGTTAAACTCAAATGTTAGTTCCTTACTTCTCACACTCTAACATAGCAATACCACACTCCCTCTGCTCTCTAAATTTTGCTCATTTCCTCTCACTTTCATAAGTTAGTTCCGTCCATCTCTTCAACAAGTTCTTTCAAGTTAGGTCACCCCCTATCCTTCTCTTGATATATGATGAATGCGTTTTAGTTCAGTAATGTTCTTACTCGCATTTATCATATCTTCATTTCATTCAGTTTTCGGTGTAGAAAACCTGCACCAAATTATCTAACAAGCTGGTGTAGTAGTACTTGCTGTAGTAAGTTATTTTTAATCGCGATGTTGCTGGCCGCACTCACACACACATCATACACTGATTTTAGTAAATTGTGATGTAGCTACTGAAATATATCATACATAGATTTTCGTAAATTGTGATGTAGCTACTCGCATACATTAAACATTTATTTATGTATATTGTGATTTAGCTACTCACATACATCATACATTGATTTTTGTAAGCTCTGATGTAGCGACTCACATAAATCCTGCATTGATGTGTATATATTGTGATGTAGCTACTCACATACATCCTACATTGATTTTTGTAAGCTCTGATGTAGCGACTCACATAAATCCTGCATTGATTTGTGTATATTGTGATGTAGCTACTCACATACATCCTACATTGATTTTTGTAAACTCTGATGTAGCGACTCACATAAATCCTGCATTGATTTGTGTAAATTGTGATGTTGCTACTTACATACATCCTACATTGATTTGTGTAAATTGTGATGTTGTTACTTACATACATCCTACATTGATTTGTGTAAATTGTGATGCTGCTACTTACATACATCTTACATTGATTTGTGTAAATTGTGATGTTGTTACTTACATACATCCTACATTGATTTGTGTAAATTGTGATGTTGCTACTTACATACATCTTACATTGATTTGTGTAAATTGTGATGTTGTTACTTACATACATCCTACATTGATTTGTGTAAATTGTGATGTTGCTACTTACATACATCCTACATTGATTTGTGTAAATTGTGATGCTGCTACTTACATACATCTTACATTGATTTGTGTAAATTGTGATGTTGTTACTTACATACATCCTACATTGATTTGTGTAAATTGTGATGTTGTTACTTACATACATCCTACATTGATTTGTGTAAATTGTGATGTTGCTACTCTTTTACATCCTACATTGAATTTTGTCAATTGTGATGATGTTATACCCATTCACATACATCATACACGGATTTTTGTAAATTGTTATGTTGCTACTCGTTTACATAATAAATTGGTTTTATGACGATATTAATGTACACTGTACAGCTTTCATATCTTTACATCCGTATTGAAAGATGGGTACACAGCTGACCATGACCTTTGTTTCTTCGATGCGTTAATTTTTCAACTTGTTGATAATTTGTTTACAGTTTATCATACAATTTTGTTGATTATTTTTTGTTGTTGATGGCATTAAAATCCATAAGTGATCTCACTTCCCATGTTATCATATTGTGTGTAGATGGGTGCTTCACAAAACATGAATATGTGTTGAGGAAGGATGAATGTTTAACCGTTTGGGCATTTCAACACATTATTAATTTAATTTAAAAAACTGTTCAAATGTGGCTCAACAGGATAGCAACATCATCACAACATGTGCACTGTGCTTTAACAGTTAAACATGGATATTGTCAAAATGTGTGTGTATATTTTTTTTAATTAACGAGGAAATCATGGTGCACTACGGGACTTCTTTCCTGGACTTGGTTCTCTACTGACTGTATCTTTCATCTCTATCTTACCATCTCATATATATATATATATATATATATATATATATATATATATATATATATATATTACAATCCAGTCATCGATCGAATAATTGTAATCAGACTAAAGAAAAAGACTAGAAATTTCACAATAATTCAAGTGCATGCACCAACATCAGCAGTAGACGATTGCGAAATGGATGATTTCTATAACACCTTGCAAGAAACGATGGACAAAGTTGAAAAAAGAGATATCTTGATCATCATTGGCGATTTCAATGCGAAAGTCGGAGAGGACAGAGCCGAAGAGGACAGTAGTGTTCGAGGACCTTTCGGTTTGGGACACAGAAATGAGCGAGGAGAAAAACTAGTTGAATTCTGCACGGAAAACAAGCTCTCCATTGCCAACACCTTCTTCAAACAACATCCACGTAGACTATACACGTGGACCTCCCCTGATGGCAACAGCAGAAACCGAATAGATTACATCCTAGTACAACAAAGATGGAGATCAAATGTGCTGGCAACAAAAACGCTGCCAGGAGCAGACTGCGATACGGACCATGAATTACTGTTTGCAGTTTTCCAAACAAGACTACGTAGGATCAACAAATGTTGCCAGCCAATACGCTTAGATGTATCAGCAATACCTACTGAATACAACATCAAAGTAGAAAACAAATTTGAGGCGTTGCTTTCGGACAGGAAGAGATGACATCTGAGGGGTTGACATCGTACGCAAGGGATATTTTGATCTCGACAGCGAAAGAAATGATTCCCAAGATGTCGCACAAGACACAGAGCTACATAACAGAGGAAACACAGAAACTCATTGCAGAAAGGCAACTATTAAAATAAATGGGAACTAAGTGTACCAGCACAGCATATAAATACTGCGCAAGAAAAGTTAGAAGAGAAATAAGAAAAGATAAAAGAAGATACATAGTAGAAATGTGTAAGGATATAGAAAACTTACAGCAACGAGGCAGAGAGATGCATTTAAAGCAATAAAAACACTGAAAAGAGAGTTCCGTCCGGTTCCACGTGTCATAAATGACAAAGAGGATAACACATTAACAGAAACCAAAGACGTACTGAATAGATGGAGAGAGCACTGCAGAACTATGTATGGAGATAGCACAAAGCGCTCAGTTACAATCCTACCAAATGAAGAGAAAGAACCTGAACCAACATTGGAAGAAGTACGCTCTGCAATTAAAAGTCTGAAAAAGGGAAAGTCCCCAAGATGCGATGATATCCCAGCAGAGCTAATACAAGCAGGAGGGGAGGCATGTGCTCGAGTCTATCACAAGCAATGTAAACAGATATGGCACAGTGCAGAGTGGCCAGAAGCATGGAAGAAATCAATTTATATTCCCCTCCCCAAAAAAGGCAACCTGAAGCTGTGCACGAACTACCGAACTATCGCACTGATCAGCCATGCTAGCAAAATACTCTTGCGAATCCTGTTAAGAAGGATAGAGAAAAGGTTTAAATCTGAAATTCACGTAATCCAGGCAGGTTTTAGGAAAGACAGAGGGACCCGGGACCACATATTCAATTTAAGGAATATCTATGAAAAATGTAGAGAGTTTAATGTAGACCTGTACACGTGTTTTATTGATTACATAAGGCCTTCGACACGGTAAAACATCAACATCTGTGGAGAATCATGGGGGGAAATGGGGTTTCCTTTGCACACAGTCCATCTCATTGAAACATTATACCAAGATCAACAAGCCGCTGTCCGAGTATCTGGGCAAACATCGGATTGGTTTGCAGTACAAAAGGGAGTCCGACAGGGATGTATCCTCTCACCTTATCTGTGCAACATATATGTGGAATTTATAATGAGAAATGTTCGAGAAGATGTGAACATTGAAAGTTTCGACCCATTTACGATTGGGAGTACGAGATTCCAGAGTTACGATACGCAGATGACACAGTGATACTATGAAGAAGTGCAGAAGGACTAGAGCAGCTACTGTCAGCCGTTAATGGACATAGTAAAGATCAAAACCTGTTCATATACATAAATAAAACAAAGATAATGACCTACGACAAAACACAATGTCAACATAAATTTATAGTGGGTGGTGAGGAAATAGATCAGGTCACACATTTTGAATATCTGGGCTCCACAATTGACAAAAATGGCGACTACTCGAAAGAAATCAGAAGAAGACTAGCTATGGCAATGCAGAGACTGAACAGCCTGAAGAAATTATGGCAGGGCACCAACAAAATGATAAAAGTAAAAGTCTTTAGAGCCTGTGTTTTTCCGGTGGCAGCTTATGGCTGTGAATCATGGACGATTACCAAAACTTCTAGACAAAGAATCGAATACTTCGAGTCAAAATGTTACAGAAAGATCCTCAGAATACCCTGGACAGAGAAAAAAACAAATGCAGACATTCGGCAAGAGTTGAGCATAGAAGAGAACTGGTTTATCAATTCCATTTTGGCTAGAAAATGCAAGTACTTTGGTCACATCAAGAGACACAACGGTCTTGGGAGAAAGGTGATGGAAGGTATTGTGCCAGGCAAAAGAGGAAGGGGTATACCAAGAAGACGATGGCACCAAGATATCCAGGAATACCTGAGTATGACTGTGGCGGAGGCTGGTGTTTTGGCAAGGGAACGAGTTTCTTTCAGACAGACTGTGATGGGAGCGACGTTCTACAAAGGACATGATACATGATGATGATATATATATATATATATATATATATATATATATATATATATATCTTCTCTCTCCTCTCTCTCTCTCTCTCTCGCTCTCTCTATGTTCCTCTATTCGATGCATGTATGGCTTAATTATTTCCACACGCTCCGCAATATGGCGCGTCATGATGACGCGGGAAATCATCTCCGTTCCATTATCTCCTTCTTGACCTCCTTCAGTCCTTTCTAAGACCTACATTCTGCTACCTGCACAGTCCTTTTCGTGGCCTTGTAGCCGGAGATTGAGAACGAACAAAAAAGAAGATGAAGAACTATGCCAGGTCACTTTTTAAGACGCGTCTGTGATTACTCATCCGAATTGGCTTGTGCTGCATATCTCCATCTACCTCTTCATGCGTGGCATGACCAATCTGGTTTCTCTTTCTCTTGGCCAATCGTCAGCGCCCCTTGAGACGGATTGATTGTTGCATCTTAACAAAGGCGCTGGTTAAAGGAGTTCGAAAACTGAAGTATGGTAAAAATAAGCACTACCTACTATTTTCATGGTTCCCAAACTACCGTGTGCTATGATGGGGTGATCTGTGGGTGGATCTGTCACAATTGAGACCAGACGAAACGTCTCACAATCTGTGTTCTCCTCCCCTTTAAGCAGCGTGTCCAACATCCCGTCTCTAACGAATTTTCGGATCTGAAAATCGACAAAAATTATCTTTTATTTTCAATTTGCAGAGTAGAGGAAATTTATCAGTCAACTAAGTGCGGTCGGTGGTTAATGCGAAGTTTTTCATGACACTCAGTTGGATTTGTAAGGGAGGTAGCAGGATGTTGTGTGTTTCTGTCAGTGCTGGGTGTTGCACATTCTTTTCTTCGACCTTCATAGATTTTTTTAGGTAACTCTCTCTTCGCGTAGTGCAAAATCTTTGCTCAGCTATCTCATTCACAGAATAAACAGCAGTATATCTCTATTTTAACGCAAGTTTGAGGTACAGCGTTACAAAATAGTTAACATATGTACTTAATACGGAATCATTTATACATCGAAATCTATTTTTCTCAAAAACAAGAGCCAAACCGTTAAATGTTATTCTCAATTTCACATTTAGGACCAATAAATATTTAAGACTAACTTTGTTCATTTCAAAAGCAATTTGTGTGTTGTCCAGTGGTATGGGTTCCAACTCCTGTGGATGAGGACACCGCAATAAATAAAGCAGCAATCCGAGGTTCGAGCGGAGTAGGGCGCATGAGAGGACGGAGCAAGAGAGTTTACAACCAGCGAGCTACACGGACTATCAGAATCCGTGCCCTGCGCCATTTTCTGAGAGACAGTGAGCCTTATGGGCATGCCCTGAGTGCAGTGACGATTCTTAGAAACAAAAACAGAACAGAACATGTGCTCCAACTGCGCTATATTGTGCTCAGGTTTGATTTGGGGTTGGAAACACGCTAACAGTTGTACACATTATCCACTAATCCTAACAAGAATCATTGATTGATTATGAAGCAAGTATAGATACCTTGGGATGTACCGATGTTGTAGTGCAAACGGAAGTTAGATGAATGTGGCCAGGTCATATCAAATCAAATGATACAACAGCATGGCTACACAAGTATCATGGTGTACAAATGAATCCTGAAAGTAAAAATCCAACAAAAAATCCAACAAAAAATCCAACTGCTACCGGTGGTCTTCAGTGAAATGACAGAATAATCTGACAACCAGCACTGCGTTCACTTAGGTATGTGTGCTTTATGACTCATTCAAGTCATGCACAAAACAAATATATGATATTTAACTGTGCAGGCGTTCTCGATATTTGCTTTAAATCAAATAAATATACACTAAAACTACATAAAACACGTAAATCGATACAGACAAATCATCGTTTTGTGACGATGTGTTCGATCAAGACATTGGCTCCACGTGAAGCTTAGAAGGGGTTGATTGATTGAGTGATTGGTTAGTTGATTGATTGGTTGATTGGTTGATTTATTGTTAGATAGATAGTTAGACATACAGACAGACAGATAGACAGACAGACAGACAACCAGACAGACAGGCAAGCAGACTGGCTAGCTGGCTGACTGACTGTATGATTTATCGATTGATTGATTGATTATCATTTACTAAACTAAGTCGCCGGACATTTGCAGACACATTTACCAGTAATGTCAAAAAAATATTCGATGACATTCCGAAAATATATGTAAACAAATGGAAAGATCAAACGAGTATTTATAAGACAACGACAGACAAACTTTGATAGCATGTCGTGGCCGAAAAAGCAGCAACGAAAGATTTGACAGCAGCCAGCGACTCATAGCTATCAGGCTAACCAGTTCTGACTAATCCCCTTTTCCGTCTCCAAGCAGCGGCCCTGGAAACAGGCTGCACTTGTGAGGTATGGCTAAGATAATAGAGATCGCAGTAGGAAGGCAATACCAGCACTCCAAAAAGCCAGCTGAATTCGGATGTGTAGAGCCGAAAAGCACAGATATCGCAGTCTCGCTATAAACTACGACACAATGTCCTTTTCATGATGTACGCAGAGGAAGAAGAAGAAGAAGAAGAAAAAGAAGAAGAAGAAGAAGAAAAAGAAGAAGAAGAAGAAGAAGAAGAAAAAGAAGAAGAAGAAGAAGAAGAAGAAAGCGACAAAGCTGATAGTTGGATTCCAGAATTACAGTTATGAGGAAAGACTAAAAAAAACAGGCCTACAGTGTCTAGATAAGAGACGAATTCGAGGTGACTTAATGCAGGGTTTATTAGATAATCACCGGAAAGAATAAATTAAGACTATAACAAGTTTTTTTCAAAATACAACTACCTACAAGAACAAGAGGGCATAGCTACAAATTAACTAAAGAAAAGTTCAGGTTAGATTCCAAAAAAAATTGTTTAGGCAGAGAGTGGTGAATGCTTGGAATGCATTGCCACAGGAAGTAGTGAAGGCAGGGACAATTAATACATTTATGAATAGATTGAATGCGCATAGCTTTTAGAGCAAGGAAATGTAAAAAAAACTGATTGTATACAGACTCTGCAGAGTCTTCTAAACCAGTATAACGACGTTAAGTTAAAAAGAAGAAAAAGAAGAAGTAGGAAGAAGAAGAAGAAGAAGAAGAAGAAGAAGAAGAAGAAGAAGAAAGCAATATACGTTGACTTGGCAACACAAAAATATGAAATAATCAAATATTCAATGGACAGTTGCGGTCATTGATCGTTAAAGCCAATTTATTAATCACACGATAACGGTCCGATGGGTTGAAATGTGTAATCAGCAAATTATCTTTGCTTCGGCGAGTTTATCGCAAGGTTCAAGGTTTATCCGGGAGATGCTGATATGGTATCTGTTCCAAAGGTTAAGATCAGCCAAAATTTTATGAAAATCGGCGAGATGTCTCTATGGTCTGCCCATGCAAGGTTCAAATTTATTCGGGTGTTTTCAAATGTGGTCCTTATTTGAAAATCGTAGTTCCCACTAGACATATGTATTACTGTTATTCCTTATATTGTACTAATGTATTTTCACAACGCATCATGTTCAATACAAATGCGATATTCTTCTGTTGGATCTGCAGAAATAAAGATATTTTCATACACGAACATAATAAAATGATTATAGAAAAAGAGTGGATCCATGAATGGTGAACAAATTTCAGTGACTTATGGGTGACAAACTTTTGTGCTTGTGTACAAAAAATGTCCTTTATTCTTGAAAATGAATGGTGTAACAAGTAAATATACAAAAGCTAGGTTTTTTTGGTACAGACTTGTCATAAGACATGTTGGTTTTTTTTGGTTTTTTTTGGGGTCCACAAAGAGTGTATTTTTTTATTGGTGGTGTTTAATTTGTGAATTGGTGGATCGGCGTTTGTTTATTTGTTCTTTTTTTTTTTTTTTTTTTTTTTTTGCATTTCAGGATCAATCACAATTTGATAGATTAACAGGTCGCACCGGCTGCGTACAAAATTTCAGCTCTCTGAGCTTCGCGAAAGGTTAAATTAGGAGCAATAAAAGTCCACGCTCAAAACGGATAATGGCCATCTGAAGTTAAATAAAAGCTTGTATTAATAGTAAGATACTTCTTCTTCTTCTTCTTCGTACGCAGTCAGACATCAACCTTAATTTTTTCGAAAAAAGCAGCCGTCATCCTGAGGCTGTCGACACTGCCATAGAGCTTGTCTAGTGTTGCCACTGGTGATGGCCACATCTGCTCTCTCTGATCCTTGTATGTCGGGCAGTTTTGCAGCAAATGTTCAGCGGTCATTTTCCCGGTACCACACGGGCATTCGTCAGTGCCACCTATCTTCAATTTGTTGAATAGGTGGTACATAAGTCCAATAGTAAGATACAAAGTTGGTATATTGTTGTCAGTGTTACTGATGGACAAGAAAAGATTGAAGAAATTTGCAAAAACGAACATGCATACCACTAGCGACCATCATATTGCATTGATAGACACATTCATACAAAATATGGAATCATTCACAGAATTTGGTAGCAGTGTACACAAAGTAGCAGAAGCCGATAGATATACCAAAATAATAATGCAAAAAGCATTTCCGTTTGATAAACTTCTTAAAACCCAAAATCAAAAGGCCAATACACACCGAACAAATGTTCAACTCCAGTGTAAAGTCAGTTATATTGTAAGACTCTGGCACATAGAGAACAACAAAAACAACCCACAAAATATACGTAGAATTGGGGAATGGGATATTGCCCAGATCAGAGGAATTTAAATGATATGAAACGATCACTAACGTGGAACTGTTAGAAAGAAAGCAAGAAAATGGAACTGCTGCTACTTGGTCCCCGCCGTGGATATGATACACATTTAAGATAGAATTATTAGCCAGTCTCTGTTATGTATTCCTCAGGGCAAGAAAGTAGTGACCAATACATACAGATGAAGCTCGAAACATAAATAAAAGCAAAAAAAAGACGTGGAGAAGGGCTGGAACGAATGCCATAAGATATAAGAACTTGGTGTGTGTTTCCTAAATACTTGTGCTCCACGAGAACCTAAATACGGGTGCTCCACGGGAACCTAAATACTTGTGCTCCACAGGAACCTAAATACGTGTGCTCCACAGGAACCTAAATACTTGTGCTCCACAGGAACCTAAATATGTGTGCTCCATAGGAACCTAAATACGTGTGCTGATAACGGTACGATCCTGGGACGTCTATTGAACACGCAAAATGGTCTAAACCTAGAATTTACCAGATTTCATCTCGCGGGCTGGTCGGCTCTCTATTCCATAAAGACGGCATTAGACCATATCCCCAACCAGAGTCTGCGGGCCTTTCCCTTCAACTCCACAGTTCCCATTGCATGTGTTACGCGGCAAAAACGTGGTCACTTACAAAAGAAATGGAATCCAAACTCAAAGTGACCCAAGCCTCCCTCAAGAGATGCATAATCGGATCGGCCTCACGCTCCACAGCCAACGTTGGAAAAGTCTTCACGACACTGACGAACGGCAAATGTCATTGGTGAAGGATGCAGTTACCCACGCAGACAAGATAAACATTCCTGGGCTGACCCCCTGCCTCGGAGAACCGATGACCGCTGAAACACAACGTCATCCGTCTGGTACCCACGAGACCCAAAAAGACGACCACGGGGAAGACCCCCAACGCGCTGGGTCGACTCTCTCGAACTCAGAAACAACATCCACGATGCTACATACGAGAAACTTATGACCCACTGGTCTGCCGTGACCCAAGACAGAAGACAATGGAAATGAAGTTGGGACCCGCAGCGGCACAATCGCCTCTGGGGAACGTGGCGTCGAGTAATATGCAACAGCTGAACCGTGCAGTAATAAAATCGTCATGCAATATAAAACTCCTGATTATTTGCACAGAACATTGAGAGTGTTCACAGGAAATCAATTCAGACTACTTTGCTTGCCCATCGTCATGTATGAGGACTGCCAACATCAGTTTCATCCTAATTCACACGTCACTTTCAACCCAATTCATACATCACTTTCATCAGAGTTGACAGATTACTTTCAGGTTGGTTAGTAAAATCTCAAATCGGCATATAAAGCACGAAAATGGTGTTAAATGATCATTGCTCACAAAAATGTATCAAGAAACTACAAATAAATTGCACACATACATAGACTAAGTGAGAGCGTGGAAGACCTTGTGACAACACAACAGTTCAATGGCAAGAGAATCGGAATGAGGCGACAGTAGCTGATAAGATAGAGAGGCTAGCAATTTACGTCTGAAGTTCAAACACGCTCCAAAACGTGTGGATGGGTGATAATTGCATCGTCTACTGGAAGCAAACCTGACGATAATGATCAAGACATTACGCTTTTACGTCCGTAAAGTACAGGGGAGCGAAAGTTACTCAGTGTCAAGTAAAATATATTGATCAAGTCGCCCACCTCACGTCAGGGTCAGGTAAAACATACTGATCAAGTCACCCAACTCACGTCAGTGTCAAGTGAAACATACTTATCGAGTCACCCAACTCACGTCAGTGTCAAGTGAAACATACTTCTCAAGTCACCCACCTCACGTTAGGGTCAGGTGAAACATACTTATCAAGTCACCCAACTCACGTCAGGGTCAGATGAAACATATTGATCAAGTCGTCTAACTCACGTCAGGGTCAGGTGAAACATACTGATCAAGTCACCCACCTCATGTCAGGGTTAGGTGAAAAATACTGATCAAGTCACCCACCTCGTGTCAGGGTTAGTTGAAACATGCTGATCAAGTTGCCCACCTCATGTCAGGGTTAGGTGAAACATGCTGATCAAGTTGCCCACCTCATGTCAGGGTTGGGTGAAACATGCTGATCAAGTTGCCCACCTCATGTCAGGGTTAGGTGAAACATACTGAGCAAGTTGCCCACTTCACGTCTCAGTTCGTGCTCCTGGAAACAGGATGTGTCTGGTCAATGAAGTGGGGATCAATACTGTAATCCCCATATTAGTGAGCGTGCTGGGAGCCTCAAACAGCACTGCAGTCAGGTAGACCTGGTCCCACATTCTCTCGTAATATTGGAATATAAGGAGAGCTACTGTAACCAGCTACCAAATAAAAAGTCGTCAAAAGTAAACTCAACTCAGCACGAACAACAAGCTCGTATAGTATCATTATGAATGCCCCCCACACCCCAGCACACACACACACACACACAAGCACCTAGATAAATGGTATAGGGCTGCTGTACATGACCTACGAATGGACAATTAGTGGGTCACTTATCAACAGTTAGGGGACAGTGTAGTTAAATCCCACTCCTCTTATTGCAAAGCTATCGTGTTCGCATCAAGATTTTAGCATACTCCAGCCTAGCTAGCCGTAAACGGAAAGTTGATTTACTGCAGGGCAATGACAGGCAACGTAGACAATTAAACGGCTATACCACCTCAAAAACTGAGACCAGGGCCGAGGGTATAACAGTGAATGAACTGAACGGTCCGCGACTCATTACTGGATACTTGCGTCAGCAACTCATAGCTGGTTGCTTGCGTCAGCTAACCAAAGCTGTCCAAGACCCTCCAAATGGCGACCTTTGAAACATGCTGCCCTCGTGTAGTCTGGCTGACTTAGTCATGATCGAGAGGGGGGAGGGAAACATGGTCCCTAAAATGGCTTTCTGAGACCAGATGTGTTGGGCCGAAAGTTGTATATGTCGCAGTATTACTGTAAGCTATAACACAGCGTCACACCGTCCTTTTCAGAACGAACGTCAGAAAGGCCTCCTACAATAAAGTCGACAACACTTCATCGCCGACAACAGAGTATTTTATGAGGCCATGTCTCCATTTGTATGAGCAGAGGTTGTCCACAAGGGATATGACTGTCAATAGCGGACGTATGCTGATTAGAATTAACTGTATTCGCGTTAAAGCGATACTGTCTATTTTAAATGCACACATATACATTAACAAGTGGAGGATACAGTCACGGGGCCCAGGGGGAGGGTTGGGGTAGAGGAGAGGATACTAGCCAACTGTTTGATTTGGAGGATACAGAATGTGCTGTGAGAGGAGTTAGAGCTTAAATAATAGTACATTCGATTACGAGGCAATCACGTGTGACCCGGGCGATTTCGCCAGTTATATATAGGTCGTCAGGTGGAATTGAAGTCACTCCACAGAATATTAGTGAACACGTGTGAGTCACGGATTTCCTTACAAACAAGGTAACCAAAATTTACTGATTTCTATATCACATCAGCCTGCTCGGTTTGGGTACAGGGTAAACAATATGTCGTTGTTTTTCTTGTTGTTATCTAGTTTTGTTGCTTATTTATACTATATCATTACGGCGTTTGTTCCAAAAGCTGGGGTCCATCGTGAAGACTTGTAAGCCTTTTTAACCTCATCCTTTTGTGAACATTATTTGTTGTCACAGTAATATAGACATCTTTTTCTTCGGTATTTAGCCATGAAAATTACATTGTATGTTGTGCCGTAGTTTAGTGAGACTGTGATATCTACGGCTTTCGGCCCGAAACATCCGATTTTAGATGGGTGTTTGGGATCAAGATGCTGAGCAGCGCATGAGCTGCAGTGGTCAACGACCCATAGCTGACTGCTAGCGTCAGGGCCAGCGAACCAGAGCTGCCAAGACTCTTCTACGCCTCCACGCGGTGATCCTCGATAACAGGCTGCAGCAGGGCAGACTGGCTAAGGAGAAGGCATCGAAGAGGAAATGCTAACCCGGTACTCAAAAAAATGCTTGCTGAAGTCGGATGTGTTGGACCGAAAGGTGCAAATATCGCAGTCAAACTGTAAACGACACAACGCATTCCGTTCTCCGGACTACATTCTGCTACTTAAGCCCTTTCAGGGATTGGTATCGGGAGATTGAGAACGAACGAAGAAAAAGATGGGTTTTATTTAGTACAGGGTATGTCTTTCTATTGCGATTCCTAGCTCTTTGCCAGATTACACTGACTAGGGTGGCTTGTTTCCAGGGCAACCACATGAAGGCGGAATAGGTATGTGATTCCCTGGCCCTGATGCAAGAAGCCAGCTGTGAGTTGCTGACTGCTGCCATCTCATGGACTGCTGCATCATTGGCCCCATATCATCAGGTGCCCTGCCGGTTGGCGTTGGCGATCATGGAACTCCATCCACTTTAATCGCGTGTGTCACTTTCCAACTCTGCTGTTGATTGTCGCCCGTGTCGTTCTCTCAAGCTGTTCAGCATCTTCTCTCGCGACCTTCCTCTCTTTCTTTCCTACTATCGTCCCCGTTGTCACAACGTGCTCCAAGACGCCTCTACGCGTATGCCCAAAGAGGAATGACTACCTTGTTCTTATTCTTGAAATTAGTTCTCTTTGTCTGTGCTTCTTCGAGTACTGTATCAAGTCTTCCTTGCAGTCCGTGGGATGAGCAGCATTCCTCTGTAAAACCACATCCCCATTGCTTCCAAAGATACATCCGCTTGCTTGCTGATTGTCCATAATTTACTGCATGTCAGTACTGGTTGCACGTAGCATCCAAGGATTATTTCTCAGTTCCAGCGACAAGGTTTTGTTGCGCAATATTCCTTTCATGGTCTGGAAACCCGACTTTGCTTGAGCTATTTTCCATTATATTTCGTAATTGCATCTTCCATCTGAAGAAATGATTTCCTTATGTACATTTTGAGCGTCTAAAAAAAGTCATGTTTTAACAAGTAAGATCTCAAAAAGTCATGTTTTAACAAGTATGCACTCAAAAAGTCGTGTTTTAACACGTAGGTGCAATAGTCATGTTTTAACACGTAGGTGCAATAGTCATGTTTTAACACGTAGGTACAAAAGTCATGTTTTAACACGTAGGTACAAAAGTCATGTTTTAACACGTCGTTACAAAAGTCATGTTTTAACACGTCGGTACAAAAGTCATGTTTTAACACGTCGGTACAAAAGTCATGTTTTAACACGTCGGTACAAAAGTCATGTTTTAACACGTCGGTACAAAAGTCATGTTTTAACACGTCGGTACAAAAGTCATGTTTTAACACGTCGGTACAAAAGTCATGTTTTAACACGTCGGTACAAAAGTCATGTTTTAACACGTCGGTACAAAAGTCATGTTTTAACACGTCGGTACAAAAGTCATGTTTTAACACGTCGGTACAAAAGTCATGTTTTAACACGTCGGTACAAAAGTCATGTTTTAACACGTCGGTACAAAAGTCATATTTTAACACGTAGGTACAAAAGTCATATTTTAACACCTAGGTACAAACTGAATATATCATACGAGATGTTCACAATTAAACTATACAGCTGCAGACCAGTTCCCATGATGAAGTATATAGTCTTCACCAGCTTAGAACGGATGTTCGACAGTTTTTGTCTCAGCTCCACACCCTCTGGCCCGGTCTGTCGTCTCATATCACTAAAGTTGGCATTCTTCTACAATGTTACAAGATTGTGGACCCCTGTTCCACATGGACACTCGTTTGTGAGATGTTTAGTCGTTATAGAACAATAGATTTACGTTATTGTTATAAAGACCAGATCAGAAAATGGTATAACTATGGCAAAAACATATCCATGGTGCTAACATGATTTTCCACTACAATCCTCTAGTGCATAAAATAGCAATCGGACTGGAACATATATTAAGACGATAAAGAACATCTTTCAAACACTCAAAGATGACTCAATGATGAGGGCCCATTAAGAACGGGAATTGAGACATCTTGTTGGTGAGAAAAATTATCACACACGTGGAAGGAATGTATAAGTGGAATATTTCGAGACAACATGAGCAACATACCATCAGCATTTACTTCTGAGAGCCCAACATTCTCAGTACAGAAGTAGTGAAGTAATGAAATGTATACGCAAAGGAAAGCAGCCGGGATAGACACAATAAATATACGAATATTAAAGGATATATATGATTTCGGTGTAGATAAATCAACTGTAAGGACATTTGCGATATAGTATACAGAGCAAAATTGATTTACATCAGTCTTTATAACTTGACACAAGAAACCACGTGCAACCAAATTTTCCGTTTTTAGAATTATCAAATCTAGCGAGCAGTGGCGTAGCGTAAATAGGGGCGAGGGCGGGGTGCCCTGGCGAAAAATTACAAAAGTGTAATCAATTTTGTTTTTCACAGCTTCACTTATAGATATGTTCTTAATGAACATGTACTAATTCACTTTAAAGCGATCACGTGATACAAGATGTTCAAAGCATGAAGCTTTCCGCTTACTTGATGAGCATGCCGACGAAATAATAGACGCTTTGGAAGTGCTGAAAGATGGGCCAGAAGAAACCTCTCAAACCAAGGTTAATGCAAGATTGTTTATTTTGCATCATGACCGTTTATTTATTTTCTCTTTCTCCTCCCCCCCCCCCTCTCGCTCTTTCACTCCCCCCTCTCTCTCTTTCTCACTTTCCCCATCCCTCTCGCCCCCCCTCTCCCCCACCCCTGTCTCTCCTCCCTCTTTCTCCCTACCCTCTTTCTCCCTACCTCTCCCTCTACCTCCCTCTACCTCCCTCTCAACCCGTCTCCCCTCCCTCTTTGTTCCTACCTCTCCCTCTCTAGCGGTCCACGGATTAGAGAGCGAAAGACTTACCTGGCGCTAGGAAACCACGCTACGCCACCGCTAATGGGCTACACAATTAAGATACTGCTAAAAGAGTATACAGGATAGAATTAAGCTTAAAATAAACAATAAATTACCGGGTGCACAATTTGAATTTCGACAGAACATCAGACTAAGAGAAACAGTATTCTGTATATACTAGCAGAAAACTATCTAGAAGTTTAAAAAAAAATACAATAATATCTATGTGCTTTATAAACTCCAAGAATGTCTTTGACATAGTCCAGCCTGGAAAATATACAATAGTTGTCCATCGTTGTCGATGAGGACCGTCATCATCATTCGTGTCACAGATTTCCCTGTTTGGTGTGGGTGTGCATGTTGAACAGGCCGATGCGGGCACGAAAACATCTGCATGGCGGGCACACTAGATCTGTAGAAGGTGATGTTCTCACTATTCGTGATTTCCGGTTATCGCATCTGCTCTGGCCTTCACAACACGTTCATCTTCGCTGCTAGCTACACCCGCTTTGACTGCCGCTCTGACTGTCCAGTGGTGATATCTATCTAGCAACTTTTCAGTGAGTCATCAGACTGTCTATAAAACGTTTCTTTGGGCGCCCTTTCTCTCGAAAACCTCCCAGCTCGCCGTAGATGAGCTTCTTTGGGAGCCGTTCGTCTGACATACACACGAGGTGTCCGGCCCATCATAGTTGTGCTTTTTCTAGCAGTGAATAGATGCTGGAGATGACAGCCCTCGAGAGAGAGCCTCGATGTCAGTGACACGATCTTGGCATCGAATGTGGAACATTCGCCTCAGGCAACCTGTGTGGAAGTGGTTTAACCTCCTTGCATGTCCAAAGTATACAGTCCAGCTTTCGCAGGCGTAGAGTAGGGTTGGAATGATGGTGAAACGGTAAACTTTGAGTTTGATCTTGACGCTGATACCACGACGTTCCCACACCATCGAGCATATTCTACCAAAGGCTATTCTAGACCTTGCTATTTTGCTTGTCATCTCATCGAGGCTGACAGATTTCGACAACGTGCTGCCCAGATACGTGAATTTATCTACGACATTCAGCGTCTGCCTGCTGACCGTAGTCTTTGGTTTTGTATACGGCATGCCTGGTGCTGGCTGGTACACATGTTTTCTTGGCATTTATGGTCAGATCAAAATATTTGCTCGCGGCAGAGAACGGTCTATTCCAATCTATATGTTCAGTTCTGAGTTGCTGGTCAGAGCGCAGCGTCAGCAAACACAAGTTCTCTGATTATGTCGCCAGCCACTTTGGTTTTGGCCTTCATTCTTCTTGGATTGGTTTGCTATCCGTGCGATACTTTATGGGCCTTAAATAGAAATGACCCAATAATACTCAGTGTGCTTGTATACTGGGATCAAACGGATGATGTAAATTCTGACATGATTTACCCACTACGTATAGATGTAAAAAGATAACTATTTGTCCCCATGTCTAACATTAAAACAGAACACATTTTAAAACCGAGATTTTTGAAAATGCCAGGACTCATCGGTATGATGTCAATAAATGATCTGATATGCAGACGACCCATTTCTGTTAGCTGAAAGCTAACAAGTTACATAAATCTGATTCTAGTAATCAACAAAAGTCGGACATTAACACTGAGAAAAAAGACTATGATAATTAGCAAAATAAGAAGAAACATCTACTTTACAGATAAAAATAGATGATTAGACACTAGACATGTCAAAAGCTTCTATTTTTGAAATACGGTAATGGAGCCTGTTAGATGAGAAATGGAAATTAGAATAGGGATGGCCAAATTTTCACCAAAGTGAATCGTATAACATATGGATAAGCAGCTTATAAGTTTAAAATGAGTGATCTAGTGCAATGTACACTCGTCATTACTATAAAAACATGGAAATAAAAAACTGTTATAGAGCAACTTCATTGCATCTGGGCGATCCAGTCCCTTAAATTGCTGAAAGTACCAATGACAGAACACGAACACGTATCTCCCGCGTCGGCTGCGAAATGTTGCCCTAGTTTCCGGCAGGTACCTGTTTACAGCTGGGTGGACTGAAAGACATCACTAAACGGAGATCTGATGTTTTTGAAATCTGATCTAGTGCCTTAAACTCATTTAGCTCTTGTTGCAATGCGCATTCCGTCATCTGAAGGTCCAGTGTTCGGCAACGTCGTGTGATTCATGTCATGTGATTTTTATTTTCAGACAAAATGGCCGTGCCAGCGGTTGTGATGGTTTACGCTTGCCTGACAATGTTACTGATGCAGGATGCTGTTGCAAACTCTCACGACAAACTGTCAGCATATCCAACATCGCAAACCAGAGGTCAACCTTGGCCATTGCCCAAAGTGTATGAGCCAACTACAACTGTTTTTGGTTTGGATGCCGAAGGCTTCATATTTCAAAGTGGAGGCGCAGACTGTGAGCTGCTGGCTGATGCTTACGCTAGATATTATGGTTTGACGTTTGGCGGCTATGGAAACCAGAAGAAAAGGTCAGTTATATTTGTAAAGACTATATATTGCAAACAGACACGTATTACTGATTTATTTTATTTTCATTTTGTTTCTATTCCTAATTACTACCAGAAAGACTGATTTGAGGGGTTACGGATGCGTAATTTTAGTATATTTTTATTAAGTGTAACGGTCGTTAGGCACTAATGATGACTTAATGAAATTGTTTGAATACTTTCCATACGTAATAATCATGTTGTAGGTGACTTAGCATAAACATGCGTACTTTTGAGTAGGCTTCCCAACATATTCCTCTTTTACTTTATCACTTTCTCCCTTTTCTTTTCTGCCTCTTTCAATGTGGATTTCTTCTTCTTCTTCTGCGTACACAGTCAGACAGTAACCATTATTTTTTCGAAAAAAGCGGCGGTCATCCTGAGACTCTCGCCACTACCATAGAGCTTGTCTTGCAGTTCCACTGGCAATGGCCACATCTGCTCTCTCTGATCCCCGTATGTCGGGCAGTTCTGCAGCAGATGTTCAGTGGTCATTTTACCAGTACCGCACGGGCATTCGTCGGTACACCCTATCTTCAATTTGTTGAATAGGTGGTACCTCAGTCTATTGTGGCCAGTGCGAAGTCTGAAGACAACGACCTGCTCTCTTCGGTTCAACTGGTAATAGGCATCGTTTTTGGTGTAACCAGTATGTTCGGTTTCCCATTTGGTAATGTACCTGGCTTTGATAAGCCGTTTTGACTCTTCGTACGTCATACTGGTATCTGTTTGTGGTAGCCTTGCACCTTCTTTTGCCAGTCTGTCTGCCTCCTCGTTGCCTTGGATGTTGCAGTGTGACGGAACCCACTGTACCACTACCCTTTTTGGTGCGGACAGCTGGCACAGTTTGCAGAGTGCTGCTCTTAAGTCATTAAGCTCAGTGTTTTTCTGGCTTTTTAGCGCTGTGACTACGGCGAGAGCATCTGTCAGCAAGACTATGTGACTCTCATTTTCACTGTGTGTTGCCATTTCTTCCACTGCCGCCCTCAGTGCCTCTGCCTCCGCTCTGAAATTGCTTGTGTACTTACCAGTAGCGAATGACAGTGTTATTTTTCTGCCATTTGGTAGGTTCAGGAATGCTCCTGCCCCTCCGTTCTGTGTAGTGTTTGTTACAGAACCGTCGGTGTATGCATGGGTCCAGTCCATGCTTGGGTAGCTTTTCGTTATGAAGCTTAGGGTAGTGTCTCTCCTTTCTTTTTCGGTCTGGCAGTTTTTGTTTGCAATACCTGGTATATTTTCTACCACCTCTGGAAATATATCCTGCCTCCAGGTAGGTTTTCGTACAGTAGTGATGGGCTTTGGTGTTGTTAGTGCGTTTATGGGATCTTCGGGCATCTTTGCTTTGGCTATTTCTGCAAAGTTTCTCCGCTTTAGTTTCCCAGTTCCCAAATTGTTTAGCCTCTGGTACATTGGATGGTCCGTCAGTCTTCGGAGTTTCTCTGACTGCAGCTGGGCTCTGCAGTCTCTTCTGTCGGTCATGGATTGCAGTTTTGTAATCTTTTCAAGTTCTACAATTGGCGTTGACTTCATGCCACCTGTTATGATTCTCATGGCTTGGTTTTGAAGTTTGTTAACTTTATCGAAGTTCGCCTTCGCTGCTGTTGTCCATGCCGCGATGCCATACTCGAGAACTGGTCTCACTCTTCCAGTGTACAGTTTCTTTAGTATGCCTTCGTCTGCTCCCCAGCTTGTGCCAGCAAGTTTCCTCATGATCGCCATTCTTTCTCTGGCTTTCATTCGGTTTCTCTCAATCTGACTTTTCCATGTCATGCGCCGATCAAATGTGACTCCCAGATAGGTTGGGTTGTCGTTTGGCTGCAGGATTTTGCCATTTAGGCTTAATTTGGTACTTTGGGGTTTTAATGAGAGCGAGAATATTGTGCACGTGGTTTTCTCCTCGTTGATTTTGACCAGCCATGAGTTCGCCCACTCTTCCAGCGATGTTGGGGCCGTTTGCATCCGATTTCTTGCTATGGTGAGATTCTTTTCAGAGGTCCACATAGCCAGATCGTCTGCAAACATTGAGCTATGGACTCTTCTTGGTATATTCTCTGTAATATCGTTTATATATACCAGGAAGAGTGTGGGTGACAGTACTCCCCCTTGGGGTACTCCCTGCTCGAGTGTCACCTTTTTGCTCATCTGCCCTTGTACTTGGACTCTGGCCGTTCTTTGTTTGAGGTAGTGGTTGATCGACTTGTACATCTTCCCACAAACATCACTTCTTCTTAGCTTGACTCTAAGTCCATCCTTCCAGACTTTGTCAAATGCCTTTTCCAGATCCACCCAAACAGCTACTGTGTGTTTCTGTGCCTGGTAGGCATCTTCTATCTCCTGGGCTATGAGGATGACCTGGTCCTCAGTGGATCTGTGCTGTCTAAAGCCGGCTTGCTGTGGAATTAGTATTCGTTTTTCTTCCAGATGCCACATCAGTCTGGTGTTTATCATCCGTTCCATCAGCTTGCCGACACAGCTCAGTAGGCTTATGGGCCTGTATCCATTCGGATCTGTTTTGTCCTTTCCTGTTTTTGGTACTGGTACCAGTATTGCATCTTTCCATGCCTGGGGTACAATACCCCTTTTCCAGCTTTGGTTCAGGACTGATAGTAGTTTTTTCTTCGCTGTTTGGCCCAGCCCCATCAGCATTTCGTTTGTTATCCCGTCTTTTCCGGGAGATTTCCTTCTCTTTAGTGTTCTCATAGCCTCTTCCATTTCGCGCATTGTTAGTTTGGCCATCATGTGCTCTTCAGGAGCCGTATTTATGTTTTCGTGCCCCTTTAGCTCTTCGCTAATGTATGTATGCTTATCTGCAGGGACCTCGATGTGGTTTGCTCTGGCATAGTGATCGACAAAGGCGTTTGCGGCTTTCTTACCTGTGATCAAGTTCTCGCCTTGCTTGATAGTAATTTGTTTATTTGACGGGGTTTCGTCGTTCATGGCTCTGACTAGCTTCCATAGCTTGTTCCCTTCTTTGTCCAGGTTTAAACTTTCCGTTTTATTTTTCCAACTTTCTCTTGCTGTTTGCTTGAGAGTGTGTTTGTACTTCGCCGCGGCGGCTTTGAGGGCGATGTTTGCCTCCACGGATTTTTCTCGTTCTGCCATGTTCCTAGCATTTGTTACTGCATCTTCCACTTTCTGTAACTCATCATTCCAGTAGGGCTTATAGTTTTTCCTAGCTCCTCTTGGGATGGTTTCAGTGGCGGCTTGCATTATTGCCTTGCTTAGGCTCTCTACCATGGGCTTCATTTTGGTGTTTCGTGTGTTGATGGTTTCACACAGCCCATCTGTCAGGATTGCAAATCTGTCCCAGTCGGCTCGTTTGTAATTCCAACGTGGGAGCGGTTTTGTTTCCTGTGGGCCTACTTCCATGTCAATGGTTAGCCTGATCGGCCTGTGGTCGCTACCTGCCAGTTGGTTTAGCACCTGGCGGTCTATTTTATAGTGTATGTCCTGTGTGGAGAAGGCCAAATCTGGAGTCGAGGTGGTATGCCATGTTCTTGAATAGAAGCTAGGGCTATCCTCCGGCCTATTGATTAGGGAGAGATTTGCATCTATCTCCCAATCTTCCACTTCGTCACCTCTGCTGTCTGTGTCAGAGTATCCCCATCTCTCCGAGTGGCTGTTGAAATCTCCAACCACTATGCAGTTGGAGTCTCTGACCTCCATACTCGAGAGCGATAGGTCTCTGTTTGGTGGTCCGTACAGATTGAAAATGCGGAGCTTCGTCTCTTGAGCCATTATGGCAACTCCTACAATTTCTGCTTGTCCGGTGTGATTGACAGGTACCGCGCTACTCGGTATGCTGTTTCTGGTCAGTATCAGGACCCCTCCTTTGTGGCCTTCTCTATCTAGACGGAAAGTCTGGTATCCTCTGATTGAGAATTTATGGTTATTGTTGAGGTGCGTTTCCTGGATACATGCCACGTCAATCTTACCTTCATGCAATGTGGATTTAATTTTGTATCTGTCCCAGCGAGGTAACTAAGCCATGCCTATAGAATAAGTGTTTTTAATCTATATATTTAAAACATAATTGTAATATATGCAATGTTTTCAAGCGTTGTTGTATAATTTTAAGAAGTCTATATCATGGCACTGACCACATCATGTCCTGTCTTTTAGCAAATGAGTGGGGATGTTGATAGTTACATAGCTCACTATCTGTTCTCCCTCCTGACCTGTTCTCCCTCCTGACCTGTTCTCCCTCCTGACCTGTTCTCCCTCCTGAGCTGAGCTGCCCTCCCTCCTGAGCTGAGCTGCCCTCACTCCTGAGCTGAGCTGCCCTCACTCCTGAACTGAGCTGCCCTCACTCCTGAGCTGAGCTGCCCTCACTCCTGAGCTGAGCTGCCCTCACTCCTGAGCTGAGCTGCCCTCACTCCTGAGCTGAGCTGCCCTCACTCCTGAGCTGCGCTGCCCTCACTCCTGAGATGCGCTGCCCTCACTCCTGAGCTGAGCTGCCCTCACTCTCTCACTCCTGATCTGCCCTCACTACTGGTTTCTCTCGTGCATCCCTTCCTGCTCCACCTACTTCTGATTTCAAACTTCTGCAACCTGGATATCTTAACATCTTTATACTGGTTTAGAAAACTCTAGATTCTGTATACAGCCACTTTCATTTACATTACTTTGCTCTAAAAGCTATGCGCATCCAATCTATTCTTAAATGTTAATTGTCCATGCATCCACTACTTCCTGTGGCAATGCATTCCATGCATTCACCACTCTCTTAACATTTCCTAATATCTAATTTCTTTAGTTAATTTGTAGCTATTATCTCATTCCAAACTGTTGCAATCTGTCTCTACTTCGAGTGTCTGATTAGCATTGTGGTAGAGCACTTTTTTTTTTTTTTTTTCTTTACAAAGTATGGGGGTTGAACTCCCGAATAGCACATGCTAGTCAACCCAGCTGTAACTAGGTACCTGGCTTACTATTTTGGTAGGAAAGGCAGTGAGGAAGGGAACTGGCCAGCCCACCTCATAAACAAGCTGTACAAACAATGAAGTCTCTTAACACTTCATCCCTAACGGCAGTGTCTGCAATAGGATTACTTTTACAATGTGTTTCAGCTTTTTCTTTGCCATCACAGCTTGGCCAGAGTAGTAGATCCATACAAGTCTTTGAAGTTGTAAACCCTCTTCGTGTGCCATCCACTCATGCAGTAACCATCCATTGTCTTTCCAAGCATGTGATTGATGAATTTGTTTGTCAGCTTTAAGTTGTATGTAAATTTGAATTTATTCTATTGATGGATAATGTATAGTTGCTATATAGCCTTTGATTGATTCATTATATAATGCATCCTCCAATTGCCTTTCATGCGAAACTCTTGAAGTGTTGTCTTGAGACAGGGAGCTATTCTTGTTTTTATTATTGTGCAATCACTCCAATCTTTTTTTTGTTAGCATAATCGCTACCATATCTTTTCTTCCATATCTTTTCTTCCATATCTTTTCTTCCATATCTTTTCTTCCATATCTTTTCTTCCAAATCTTGTTTTTTTTCCAAATCTTGTTTTTTTTCCAAATCTTGTTTTTTTTCCATATCTTGTTTTTTTTCCATATCTATTTTTCTTTCCATATCTATTTTTCTTTCCATATCTTTTCTTTCCATATCTTTTCTTTCCATATATCTTTTCTTTCCATATATCTTTTCTTTCCATATATCTTTTCTTTCCATATATCTTTTCTTTCCATATATCTTTTCTTTCCATATATCTTTTCTTTCCATATATCTTTTCTTTCCATAAATCTTATCTTTCCATATCGCGCTTTCTGAGACATGAAGCCAAAAACTCTAAAACAGTATAGACACTTTGATCACACAGTAATGCTTCATTTTTTTAAGGCTTTAAACAAGTTTTGAACATACTAAAATGTAACACTAATTGAGATATGGCCCTGATCATCAAATCAGAGATACATCTCCAGGTGAACTTACAAGTCTTGAAATATTTCAGAGGAGGAATGTCCTTCAGCAGCTCCAAAACAAAAATATTGGTCATGAGAGATTAGAGGAAATGCTGAATAACCCTGGGTAAACAGTCATTGTCAGACAATTCAAATATTTTGGAGCAGTAATAGACCATAAGAGAGGCATCAAAAAGAGATTTAACCACACAAAAAGCCACTAGTAGACCATGCAATAAACACAGGATTCCTCAGCCAAAGAGAGATAAGCAAGAAAACATATGGATGTATACTGGTCCACTTATGTACTTGTCCTGACATATGGGTGTCATACGGGTGTATGTCATGGACAATGACCACAACCCAAAGAAAGTCAGATACAATTATCAGAAATGAAGTACAGGATCCATCACAATTTTGAATCTGCTAGTCAGTTAAGCAGTCTTTCTGACCTCTGCTAGTCAGAGTTAAGCAGTCTTTCTGACCTCTGCTAGTCAGAGTTAAGCAGTCTTTCTGACCTCTGCTAGTCAGAGTTAAGCAGTCTTTCTGACCTCTGCTAGTCAGAGTTAAGCAGTCTTTCTGACCTCTGCTAGTCAGAGTTAAGCAGTCTCAACTGCAGTGGTTTGGTCATGTCTGTAGAGTGAGAGATTACTGGATATCAGGGCAATCATGGGAGGCCAAGAGCCAGGGATCCAGACACCCCCCCCCCCCCCCAGGGCATCCCAAAGTATCTTTGAAAGACAACATACGACAGCCCCTGAGAGACCTAGGGCTAGACAAACCAGGCAAGAAAAAGAACAGCAGATTTAAGTCCAACCATGGCATACCTATACACCTCAGGGTAAGAGGATATACATCAGTGTAAAAGAGGAGTGACTAAGTAGTAACATAACTACATATAAAGATCTATTATTACTGAGTCCACTTATCTGATATCAATACTTAAAATAAATGAGGTGGATGATTTATAGAGACACAGAAAATGTATGTGGAGTAAACTAAATACAAAAAATACCTAAAAGAATATTGTAGAACAACAGTGCATAAATGGGTGAAAACATTTATTAATAAATAGTTGAATATGCGTCTTGAAAATAACAATTTGGAGATTGTTTCTAACAACAACAAAATCATGGCTCAGAGCACACAATAGAGAACACTATCACTTTACATCTGTTTGAAACTTTTATGCACTCACTTTTTCCAAATTGTTTTATTTTTCAGCACAATCACTTCATTGTCTTGCCTTACAAAGCTGCTTCAATGACTATTTTTATTTTAGTATTAATCAATTTGATTTTCTCACATTCCACAGGTCTAGCTCTTTAAAGTTTCAACCAGAAGTAAGAGTTACTCAAAGCTTAAATAAGCTGAACGTCATTGTTCAAACACCATGCACTGGTAAAATATACCCATCTCTCCAATCTGATGAATCTTGTAAGTGGCTTTATATTAGACTTGTATTTCCACACCATAGTATCATATTTTGCTATTTACTGTGTTTTTCTTAGATCTCGTGTTTGTTTTGGTACTGGACAGTTTTATCAGATCATTTTGTTATTAATTTTAAAACAGGTTATCATCAGAATATCTGAAAAAGGAAACCCTTTGTCATAAGTGTAGATGAGTTATTCGTCAATGTCCTGTTTTAATAGAATGCAAGTAACTATACCTCTCACCAGCACCCAATATTTGTTGAAATATCTAAGATTTAGATAGCAGTAAAGAATACCAGCAAGCATTAGTGATATGCATGTGTATTAGCCAATGAATAGGAATGAGGCATGAAAAATAACTTGTTTGAAGATTCTATTTAAATATGACTAATCATGAGAATTCAGGAATTAAAAAAAATGTAAAACAGACAATTCATAAATAGAGAAAACATTTAGAAACTGAGTGATACCAGAAATCAAAGACAGCCAAAATAAAGGAGCAGGAAGGTTGAAGTTGTGACAAACACCTTAAGAAAGATATATTAGCAAGATTGGTTTCACACTGAATATTATGTGATCCAGTAATGTGAATACTTCTTCTTCTTCTTCTGCGTACACAGTCAGACAGTAACCATTATTTTTTCGAGAAAAGCGGCGGTCATCCTGAGGCTCTCGCCACTGCCATAGAGCTTGTCTTGCAGTTCCACTGGTAATGGCCACATCTGCTCTCTCTGATCCTCGTATGTCGGGCAGTTCTGCAGCAGATGTTCAGTGGTCATTTTACCAGTACCGCACGGGCATTCGTCGGTACACCCTATCTTCAATTTGTTGAATAGGTGGTACCTCAGTCTGTTGTGGCCAGTGCGAAGTCTGAAGACAACGACCTGCTCTCTTCGGTTCAACTGGTAATAGGCATCGTTTTTGGTGTAACCAGTATGTTCGGTTTCCCATTTGGTCATGTATCTGGCTTTGATAAGCCGTTTTGACTCTTCGTACGTCATACTGGTATCTGTTTGTGGTAGTCTTGCACCTTCTTTTGCCAGTCTGTCTGCCTCCTCGTTGCCTTGGATGTTGCAGTGTGACGGAACCCACTGTACCACTACCCTTTTTGGTGCGGACTGCTGGCACAGTTTGCAGAGTGCTGCTCTTAAGTCATTAAGCTCAGTGTTTTTCTGGCTTTTCAGCGCTGTGACTACGGCGAGAGCATCTGTCAGCAGGACTATATGGCTCTCATTTTCACTGTGTGTCACCATTTCTTCCACTGCCGCCCTCAGTGCCTCTGCCTCCGCTCTGAAGTTGCTTGTGTACTTACCAGTAGCGAATGACAGTGTTATTTTTCTGCCATTTGGTAGGTTCAGGAATGCTCCTGCCCCTCCGTTCTGTGTAGTGTTTGTTACAGAACCGTCGGTGTATGCATGGGTCCAGTCCATGCTTGGGTAGTTTTTCGTTATGAAGCTTAGGGTAGTGTCTCTCCTTTCTTTTTCAGTCTGGCAGTTTTTGTTTGCAATACCTGGTATATTTTCTACCACCTCTGGAAATATATCCTGCCTCCAGGTAGGTTTTCGTACAGTAGTGATGGGTTTTGGTGTTAGTGTGTTTATGGGATCTTCGTGCATCTTTGCTTTGGCTATTTCTGCAAAGTTTCTCCGCTTTAGTGTCCCATTTCCCAAATTGTTTAGTCTCTGGTACATTGGATGGTCCGTCAGTCTTCGGAGTTTCTCTGACTGCAGCTGGGCTCTGCAGTCTCTTCTATCGGTCATGGATTGCAGTTTTGTAATCTTTTCAAGTTCTACAATTGGCGTTGACTTCATGCCACCTGTTATAATTCTCATGGCTTGGTTTTGAAGTTTGTTAACTTTATCAAAGTTCGCCTTCGCTGCTGTTGTCCATGCCGCAATGCCATACTCGAGAACTGGTCTCACTCTTCCAGTGTACAGTTTCTTTAGTATGCCTTCGTCTGCTCCCCAGCTTGTGCCAGCAAGTTTCCTCATGATTGCCATTCTTTCTCTGGCTTTCATTCGGTTTCTCTCAATCTGACTTTTCCATGTCATGCGCTGATCAAATGTGACTCCCAGATAGGTTGGGTTGTCGTTTGGCTGCAGGATTTTGCCATTTAGGCTTAATTTGGTACTTTGGGGTTTTAATGAAAGCGAGAATATTGTGCATGTTTTCTCCTCGTTTATTTTGACCAGCCATGAGTTCGCCCACTCTTCCAGCGATGTTGGGGCCGTCTGCATCCGATTTCTTGCTATGGTGAGATTCTTTTCAGAGGTCCACATAGCCAGATCGTCTGCAAACATTGAGCTATGGACTCTTCTTGGTATATTCTCTGTAATATCGTTTATATATACCAGGAAGAGTGTGGGTGACAATACTCCCCCTTGGGGTACTCCCTGCTTGAGTGTCACCTTTTTGCTCATCTGCCCTTGTACTTGGACTCTGGCCGTTCTTTGTTTGAGGTAGTGGTTGATCCACTTGTACATCTTCCCACAGACATCACTTCTTCTTAGCTTGACTCTAAGTCCATCTTTCCAGACTTTGTCAAATGCCTTTTCCAGATCCACCCAAACAGCTACTGTGTGTTTCTGTGCCTGGTAGGCATCTTCTATCTCTTGGGCTATGAGGATGACCTGGTCCTCAGTGGATCTGTGCTGTCTAAAGCCGGCTTGCTGTGGAATTAGTATTCGTTTTTCTTCCAGATGCCACATCAGTCTGGTGTTTATCATCCGTTCCATCTGCTTGCCGACACAGCTCAGTAGGCTTATGGGCCTGTATCCATTTGGATCTGTTTTGTCCTTTCCTGTTTTTGGTACTGGTACCAGTATTGCATCTTTCCATGCCTGTGGTACAATTCCCCTTTTCCAGCTTTGGTTCAGAACCGATAGCAGTTTCTTCTTCGCTGTTTGGCCCAGCCCCATCAGCATTTCGTTTGTTATCCCGTCTTTTCCGGGAGATTTCCTTTTCTTTAGTGTTCTCATTGCCTCTTCCATTTCGCGCATTGTTAGTTTGGCCATCATGTGCTCTTCAGGAGCCGTATTCATGTTTTCGTGTCCCTTTAGCTCTTCGCTAATGTCTGTATGCTTATCTGCAGGGACCTCGATGTGGTTTGCTCTGGCATAGTGATCGACAAAGGCGTTTGCGGCTTTCTTACCTGTGATCAAGTTCTCGCCCTGCTTGATAGTAATTTGTTTATTTGACGGGGTTTCGTCGTTCATGGCTCTGACTAGCTTCCATAGCTTGTTCCCGTCTTTGTCCAGGTTTAGACTTTCCGTTTTATTTTTCCAGCTTTCTCTTGCTGTTTGCTTGAGAGTGTGTTTGTACTTCGCCGCGGCGGCTTTGAGGGCGATGTTTGCCTCCGTGGATTTTTCTCGCTCTGCCATGTTCCTAGCATTTGTTACTGCATCTTCCACTTTCTGCAACTCATCATTCCAGTAGGGCTTATAGTTTTTCCTAGCTCCTCTTGGGATGGTTTCAGTGGCGGCTTGCATTATTGCCTTGCTTAGGCTCTCTACCATGGGCTTCATTTTGGTGTTTCGTGTGTTGATGGTTTCACACAGCCCATCTGTCAGGATTGCAAATCTGTCCCAGTCGGCTCGTTTGTAATTCCAACGTGGGAGCAGATTTGTTTCCTGTGGGCCTACTTCCATGTCAATGGTTAGCCTGATCGGCCTGTGGTCGCTACCTGCCAGTTGGTTTAGCACCTGGCGGTCTATTTTATGGTGTATGTCCTGTGTGGAGAAGGCCAAATCTGGAGTCGAGGTGGTATGCCATGTTCTTGAATAGAAGCTAGGGCTATCCTCCGGCCTATTGATTAGGGAGAGATTTGCATCTATCTCCCAATCTTCCACTTCGTCACCTCTGCTGTCTGTGTCAGAGTATCCCCATCTCTCCGAGTGGCTGTTGAAATCTCCAACTACTATGCAGTTGGAGTCTCTGACCTCCATACTCGAGAGCGATAGGTCTCTGTTTGGTGGTCCGTACAGATTGAAAATGCGGAGCTTCGTCTCTTGAGCCATTATGTCAACTCCTACAATTTCTGCTTGTCCGGTGTGATTGACAGATACCGCGCTACTCGGTATGCAGTTTCTGGTCAGGACCCCTCCTTTGTGGCCTTCTCTATCTAGACGGAAGGTCTGATATCCTCTGATTGAGAATTTATGGTTATTGTTGAGGTGCGTTTCCTGGATACATGCCACGTCAATCTTGCCTTCATGCAGGTGGTGTGTTAGGGAATGTGAATACTGACGGCATACATTTTTTTAAAAACATTAGTAATTTAAAAAATTTTACAATGTTTATTTATAGACAGTCTCACAGTAGGATCCTCTCCTGTCCTGCAAGCTACAGAGATCTGGGGGGCATTGCGTGGTTTGGAAACATTCAGTCAGCTTGTCTACCGTTTGGATTCTGGAGAAGTGAGTTTGAGATTTGATGTTCAGACATTGTGAAATCTTAAAAATCTCTAAAACATTAGCTTACCTTGAACATAAGAAAAATGTGTTTAGATTCTTTATAAAATTTCCATCTTTTATTATGCTTCTCTAATGATAACTGTCACCTTGATAACAGAAGTTAAATTCAACCTAGATATGAAAACCGATCCTTAGGAACCTCAAAGACAAAACCTTAGGCAGCCACAAGTACAAGCTTGAGGAAACAATAACACATGTGAAGAGATTCTGGGAAAGAATAAGGAATGGCTCGCAGAAAGCACATGGATCCTGATAGAAGGAAAATCTTTGAAACAAATAAGCACATTTGAAGGACAAGAATAAAAAAGATTGTGCACATTACATTCTGAGCTAAACAATAAAGTGATAGTGCGCTATGATAAGAGAAAGCACATAGATAAAATGGCTGAGGAAGGCTGAAAAGGTTGCAAGACAAGGTGATCTAAAGATATACAAAATAACGAATACTATCGAGGGGAAAAACATGACCACAACACCAGTGAAAGACAAACAAGTACAGGACATCTGCAGTGAAGAGAAGCAGCAAGACTGATGTGTAGAATACTTTAAAGAAACACTAAACAGAAACCAATAGCCTAGACTAACATAGAACCAGCAAAGGAACCCCTAAAGGTAAATTTAAATCTGCCAAAATAACAGATGCAAGCACTAAAATATTGAAAAAATGGGAAAGCTGCAGGACCAGAAGGAATCCCTTCAGAAGCCATGAAAGCCAACATCTCAACCATTGCTGAGATGTTCCATTAGCTATTCAAAAAAGTGTGGATACAAAAAGACATTAGCAAAAAGTGGAAAGAGGGACTCCAAATTACCAAAGAAATGAAATCTGGTGAGAAATAACACTCCTGTGTCGCATTGTCCTGGCCAGGATACTGCTTGATTGTATAAATAATGCTTTAGGGGAAGTTCATTCATAATTCCGAAAAAGGAATATCTTACACAGATCAAATAGCAAGACTTAGAATTATCATACAGAAATATAGGAAGTGGCAAACATAAAAGGAATATCTTACACAGATCAAATAGCAAGACTTAGAATTATCATACAGTAATATAGGAAGTGGCAAACATAAAAAGGAATATCTTACACAGATCAAATAGCAACACTCAGAATTATCATACAGAAAGTGGCAAACATTTTCTATATTTTAACTCTAGAACTCTTATTTGAACTAGATTTTGAAGGGGGGAAAAAAAGGCATTTTATAGTATAGACTAGTGCTCTTCAACTTGCTATAGTGAGTGATTTTAGCTTTCAGATCGGCGGTAGCAGAATAATTACATTTTGTATTAAAAACACAACCCGAGGAAACTCGCAGAATACCAGCAAGCCAACAAGAGTTCACATTTTGAGAACCTGTGTTTTTTCCCTTGGCAGCACACACCTGTAAAATGGATAGTTACCCAGATCTTGAGTATTCAAAATTTAATATAAAGGTTCTCAGAATACTGTGGACCGAAAGAAAAGAATGCAGACATTCAACAAAAGTTTGGCATAAAGAACTGGTTCATAAATTTCATCATATACAGAAAATTAAAATAATTTGACTTTGTTGACCACATCAATAGACACAAGGGTCTTAAGAGAATGGTAATGAAAGGTATGGTGCCAGGCAAGAGGCAGAGGCAGACTAAGATTGTCAAATGCTTGGGCATGAATCTGGAGCAGACGGAAGATTTGGCGAGATTGAGTTTCTTTCAGATGGTCTGTGATGGGAGGGACATGCTACATGATGATAAATGGCATCTGTTGCTGCCCTGTTCTCCTAGGGGAACTAGATGGATAGATGACAGCATAAATGCTGAGAATAATAAATAGCAGCTATACAAATTGGAAACCTTTTATCTGGTGAATGTGATCTTGGTGTAAAATCTCTTCTGGCACTGCACATATGGAACAGACAATCATGGAAGCTGCATGGAGACATGACACAAAAGGCACGGAAGCTGCATGGAGACATGACACGAAAGACAAGAGAAGAATTGCCACCGTTTGACGACCAGTGTTTCTCTACCTTCAGTGTGACGACGCTTTCGGGCTTGGATTGGTTTGATCAGCCATCTCCAGGATTGACAGATGACAATGTGGTCCTCGTCTCCCATACCCACTATTCTCATCTATCACCTTTTACTTGCTACTAACTTTCACAATGAAGCACCAAGATATTATCATGATTCTTCTACTGGGCGATAACCATTCAAATTAACTATTTCTTTGAACACTTGAATTTTTCTATATTTCACAAATCGCTACTTTAATAAATTTATTTTGCAACTACATATTTCTCACATTTTACGTTCTGTCTTCAATTTGTCCCTATATTCTCATATTTTTCTCATTCCATTTCTTTCTTCTTTAACACTTTCTCATGTTTTGTCTTACAGTGTTAGGACCCAGTTTGAGGATGTTTTTATTTGTTCTGTCCATAGTTTGTGGTTAACCAGAGCTCAATCCAAGATTCTCCTCGGTTTGCTCATAGGGGACTTCTGCTGGACACGTCACGCCACTATGTGTCCAAGCACTACCTATTGAGGACTTTGGTTAGTATCATTATCATAGACACTTTAAGAAATTGGTGCTGATCATAGACACTTTAAGAAATTGGTGCTGATCATAGACACTTTAAGAAATTGGTGCTGATCATAGACACTTTAAGAAATTGGTGCTGATCATAGATACTTTAAGAAATTGGTGCTGATCATAGACACTTTAAGAAATTGGTGCTGTGATCATAGACACTTTAAGAAATTGGTGCTGATCATAGACACTTTAAGAAATTGGTGCTGGGATCATAGACACTTTAAGAAATTGGTGCTGATCATAGACACTTTAAGAAATTGGTGCTGTAACACCTGCCTTTTATTTTACTGTCTTATGTTGATCCACAGTTTACCAACTATTGTTTATAAATTGACAAGTGTAAACCAAGTTTTGCATTCAGCTCAATTGTTTAAAAAAATTAATGGTTATTTAATAGAACTGTTAAAAATTCATTGTTACTCATTAGTAATAAGTAAATACAACTCCTTTTTTTTATACTCTGCACAGTAGTTAGTTCACATAAAGAATAATATTTATTCTTTGATAGCAATTAAATTACAAACACACACTCAAACATATTGACTTATCTACTGTCAAGATAGTAACCTCACATACAGTTTGAGTTTCGTAGTTTCGGGTCTCTGTGGCGAAGTGGTCAAGCTGTTTGCCTCGTGTTCAGACGGTCGAGGTTCGATTTCAAGCCGCGACGGTCAGTTCATAATTTTAACGGAGATTCTTGGGTTCATCACTGGAGCTTTTTGTAAAGCTCTTGGCAGATGGGATACCCTTCTGCTGAGAGAGACCGAGCAATTTGGGGAAACCCGAGGCGATGAAGTTTAGCCTTCGCTTTTAACCTTTGACAGTTTGGCTGTACTGCTATGTAGTAAAATGATTAGTGAGATAACATAAGGACTAAGACTTTGCCTTTGTTGTTGTACAGATTTTCAGCACTCTATTGACCAAAACGTTATTAAATATGCAGATTTTGTCTCTGGACAGGATGCCATGGCACAGAACAAGTTTAATGTATTCCACTGGCACATTGTTGATGATCCATCATTCCCCTATGTCAGCAAAGCATTCCCAAATCTAAGCTTGAAGGTAAAGTTATCTAGAGGTGTAATATATCTCGCGCACTTTGTAAATGATATATGAGTGATGGCTAGCAAGGGACACATTACGCTGAACCTTACAACACTTTATATAACATACAATACTTTATAACGTACAATGTTTTTTTTTTTAAAGTATGGAGCTCCTTCAAAGTCATCTTCTCAACTTTTTGATACAAGGAAGGAATTGCATTATTTAAAAAAAAAACAGTAACAGTTACTTAGAAAATATGCTACTCAGAATAAATTGTCCACTTAACCAAATCTCACCATATTAAAAATGAAGCTGAATATTTGCAGTATAATTTTGTTTACCAATTCAACTGAAAATGCTTCCCTTATATTATTTAAGTAGTATATTAAGGACATTTAAAATTCAAAGCTTAGTAGTGAAGTCCATGCTAAATCTTCTATCCTTTTGTAGGGAGCATTTAATGCAGAAAGCCATGTGTACACACCGGCAGATGTGGCAGAAGTGATTGAATATGCACGTGTTTTGGGGATTCGAGTGTTAGCTGAGTTTGACACACCAGGTATATATTCGTGTGGTATCAGTTATTGAGAATACTTTTGTCCCAGATCGTTCATAGAATTTCTGAAGCAGATTGCCGAAAATGTAAGGCTCACAGATATCCAAGTGGTGTGCAGAATGTTGAGACACTGGGGGACATGACAAATCCATAAAAACAAAATGTTCATAAATTCTAGTTTGGAAATCTGATTTATACTTTTGTTTTCATTTGTGTTGTATGCTCCAGCATGGCTCATTTGATTACATGAGGTATTTTGTAAGAACAGTAATAATAATTAAACATTTTTTGGTGACTTGCAATGAAGATATTATGCAAGTTTGTTTTATAGACTTGTAAACAGGTAATACAGAGTATTTATTAATGGATGTTTGGACATATGCCAAAAAATGCAATCTTGCCCATCGGATACTTTTCATTGTTCTGAGCACCAAGTCAGACATGTTTCCAATGTTTGGCCATGTGAATTGTCTTGTACTTGCCTCTTAATATGCCATCAATATTTAATATGCCATCAATATTGCATGTTTCCAGAAGGTTTTCACAGATCATCAGGAGGTTTGGGTCTTGTTTTGTTCGTCACATGTCGCATCATACATGTAGCCCAATCTCTTAAGTTCTTCCTGCATCATTGAAACACCAGTTCCAAAGTCTATTTGACTTAATTATTCTTAAGGAATTATTCTTAAGGCAAGTAGTGTCCATTCAGATTCCTTCCCCAGCTTGATCTAGGGAACCTGCATCAGTTCATTCCATTTTTTGATGCAGTGTTTCCTGAAACTAGTTTGTAGGGGCTATGTTGACCGTAAGAAACTTAGATTTCAGTCTTGTGCACTGCACCTGGTGTCCAAACATGGTGTACGTTGGGTCGTTTACATGTTTGTCTTTTGATTTATGATGCGACACTTCTTCGGTTCTCAGGTGGTGCTACGTCGGTATATATTTTCAATTGTAGGTTTGAGACACGATGTAATGTTTGACATATGTCGGGTTTTTATCAAACTGGCACGCCGTACTTGGCTACGAGTAAACACAAGGCGAGTGCTGATGTTCCCTTGCTGAACTCTGTGTTGAACGGAAAGGTGCAAATATCGCAGTCAAGCTGTAAACTTTGCATTCCGTTTTCCGAACAACATCCTGTTACTTGCAACGCCCTTCGCATGGCTTGGTAGCGGGAGATTGAAAATGAAACTGCTGCTGCTGATGTTTTCCATGTTGTGCCAGTCAATTTTCAGATTACATTTCTCACATGTATCTTCTGTTTGGTTTCCTGGCAGTGTATTGTATAAGACATGTGATCTAACTTTACACCCATGTATATGGGAGCCATACTTTGTTCCAGCTCCTGTCTTTGTCATTTGATCTGTAGTTTTCTTTTTGTCTGTTTCTGAGATGGGAAGCACATTTTTGGGTTTTAATGGGGTATTTCCTCCAGGTTTTAAGGATTTTCATAGATGATTCAAAGCATGTGTTAAAAAGCTATAACAGCCATTTGATAATTTCTGGGTCAAAGTTTTTAATTTGCTCTGTCCTTGTATCATCAGGGCCAGCTGATTTTTTTATTTGATGTATTGTATCGCTTAATTTCTGTATGGACAAGGGTGTCGCCAATCATTCATTTTTTACAATCCCACTTGATCTTGGTTTGCTCTGGGTTTTTTTTAAAACTGGTTTTCCCATTCAGTATTCATTGGTGGGCTATTTGGTTTGGGGTAACTAGCATGTCTGTGGATGTGCTCACTGGGTCAGTACTAATGTTTGGAGGAGCCTTATAATGCATGCTTCAGAGTAAGAAGCCAAGAAAAGAAACACTACAGAGACTTGGTGAAAATAACACAGGCAGCACATAAGATTGTGCCTCCTCATGGCATCTAACGACATAAGCGAACAGATTGAGATTTATGATGTGTGCATAAGTTTTTATTCATTTCAAGAGATTTATTCAATCATTTTCATGCATTTTTGTATGTTAAAGAAATATTTTTCCTTGGATGTAAAGACTCAATAAGCATTTTAGTACTCATGTATTTATTATATCCTGTTTGCTTGGTTAACTTAAGTTTTTGGCTTCTCCAAGGACACACTCTGTCTTGGGGCAAAGGTCAGGAGGGTCTTCTTACTCCATGTTACTCAAAGGGAACATTTGATGGAAGTTATGGACCTGTTGACCCTACTGTTAATACCACTTATACCTTTCTGGCGGAGTTCTTCAATGAAGTCAGTCAAACTTTCCCAGATCATTACATTCACTTGGGTGGGGATGAGGTTTCCTTCAGTTGCTGGTAAGTCTTGTACATTTTTTGTCTTTAGACACATTCTATCTTTAACCCGAGTGGTCTGCCAGGGTCTTTGTGTATGACAAGGACAAGAATAATACCACTGCCTCAAAGAGCATGTTGTAAGAGGTGACTGTGTCATGGCATAACAACGTCCATGGTTAGATCGTTTGTTTTGAGCAGCATAGATCGTTTGTTTTGAGCAGCATAGATGGCACCTAACAGGCTGCAAGTCTATTTTGCTCTAGTGTTTGAGTCTGTTAAGATGGACTTGCACATCAGTTATAAGATGGACTCGAACATCGGTTATAAGATGGACTCGCACATTGGTTAGCCACCTTCCGTAAGCGCTTGTCCCAACGCAGCGGAGTATTAAGTTGCTCGAGCCTAGCAGGAAACCCTTCTCCCAGCTATATCCAGCTCATACCAGAGTTACAATGAGGAAATAAGATAGAATTACAACAGCAATAAGGCCTTTAGAAGACCTCTTGGCACCTGTCAAAAGGAAACTCGCTTGGCACAGTCACATATCGAGATCAAATGGTCTTGCAAATGCGATCCTACACGGAAAGCTGCAATACAGATGACGAAGAGCCCATTCCAAAAAGAGGTGGGAGGACAACATAAAAGAATGGACTCTTCTCAGACCAGCGCCTGCTGGCGAGTTACGGGATGACCTGACCCAGAGCTTGGACCTGTACATGGGCATCTGCCCCTGTAGAAGTACAAGTCGACTAAGAACTATCTATAACAGTACACTAGGAATTTTGCTTCACAAATGTGAATTTATATACATTTTGGCAAGAAAGTGTTAACCTTAACTGAAACATTCTATACTTCATTATTTGAACATCCTTTATTTTTTTTGTGTGTACTAAATCATGTGTATTTATGTATGGATCCCAGGGTCTCTTACTGGGGAGGGAGAATAAGCCCACTGTTCCACCAGGGGTAGCTAGAAAAGTTTGTACTTGGGGCTAGCAACCACACACAAAAAAAGTGCTTTTGCAAGAATATATAAAAACTTTCTGCAAGATCAATGGTAGATGACCCCATTTAAAAGGAAGGATGATGCTTTTTTAAATCATATTGTCTGTACTATCTAGTTTAATGCTGACACATTCATATCACATTTTTGTATCATTGTAGTGAATCATATTGTTTGTTCAATCCAATTAAATGGACATGTATCTGTCACATTATTGTGTATGTCACATCATAGTATCATTGTAATGATGCAACTATTTATCATATTGTTTGTACAATCCAGTTGAATGGACATTTCTGTCACATTATTGTATCATTGTTGTGACTCAACTATTATACCACATTGTTTGTACTAAATCAAACCATCACTACTGTGTTTATTCCCATTGCTGAGGTCCATGAGTAGGGTTTAAAGGTATAGGACTGAGGAATAAAGGTCGCTGTCATTTACTGTATAGAATAGGTTCTATTTTACATCAGATAGGAAAAAAAATCTGCCGTGCCGATGATTTGAACACATGTCCTTGTGGTTAATTCTTAGTATACACGCTCAAAAACATCCTTTTAACTTAACATCTTTATACTGGTTTAGAAGACTGTATACAACTAATTTCCCGGAGGGTGCTTTTTTACTGATGTGCGAGCCCATCTTAAGACTCGAACAATAAAGCTAGGTAGACCTGCAGCCAGTAAGGCGCCATCTATTGCTACTCTTAAACCACCTGGTTTGTTTTTTTCGTTGTACGAACCCATCTTAATGACTCGAACACTAAGCTAAATAGAGCTGCAGCCAGTTAGGCACCATCTATAGCTACTCTTGACAAACCACCTGGGGAAAGGTGATAATAATTTGGTTAGATTTTTTTATTTTAATTTTGTCCGGGCAGCGGCCGTTAAGCCTACTCTTTCCAATTTCCCAACTGCCAAGGAATTTTTAAAGTGCTTGACACTGAACACAGGATTCTGATCTCACTACCCAGAGAACAGGGGAATTTTTATCGAAAGATCCACGTGGCAACAAAAATCCTGGTTTTCACCATGATTTGAACACGCAACCTCCGGCACCTTAACTTGATACCCACTGAGTCCCCCCTCCCATATTTTACGAGCTCATTTTAAGGAGTTACTCTTTATACTTGGCTGCTATTACTGATTTTAGATTAGTAGTGTTATAATGCAGAAATGAAAGATTTATTATATGAAAATGTCTAGTGTTGATATAAAGTTTAAAATATTTATGAAAGAAATATAAAGATTGGAATAGAACAATGTAAATTTTCAAAATAGTACAAAAAACATTGTACTTAACAATAATATTTAAATCCTTCAGCAACACATTTACTTCTAAATTTATGATCATTAAATAATATATCCATTTTCACAGAAGGTAGGAAAGTTGTATGTGTGGCTTGTTATAAGTAAACATTCTGCATACATTTTTAAATTGGTTTGTCACAATTAGAAAAAAAATCTATTTACAAATGTACACTTTCTGTTATAGTATTTACGTTTCACATTTCATATTTAAAACTATTTTGCTTCAAGATACTATCACGTGTACTTAATCTGATCTTAAGACATCTAAGATCATCTCAATCTTCTATTTGTTATTGGAACATTATTTGTTTTTATAGTAGCTCTCTATTATGCCTAGAACTAGGTATAGCCAGGGGAAGATGTGCCCATGTCTTCAAGATTTGACGAACTACTATAATTTTTTTTTTTTTTAATATGAACTATCAGAGCTATCATCACTCGATAAATTTTCGAATACAATCCATGAATGAATAAGTGCTGATGCTTGCTTTGCTGAGAATCTTTGCTTGTGATTTGTGTTTGAAGTTATTTCTCGGAACAAAAATGTAATTTTTAACCAAAAAACAGCTGTTAATTATTTCAATAGAACAGATCAGTTTAAAAACAATGGACACGAGATACACCCAAAATAGTGATGCAAATGTCTAGTGTTGATATGACTGGACAAAATTCAGCAGACTGTCTGTAAACACTGTATAAAAGGAGTGAAAGAGTCAATGGTTGTCTAGTTTCTAAGGGGTAGTCCTGGAAAAGGAGACTTTGGAAATGGTTTCTGAGGGGGAGTCTCTGATACAAAGAGTTAAAGACCAATGTTTTAATACACTCGACCAACTGTCTTATATATGCAATGTAGTTTAATGTTGGCACATTTTTTACATTACTTAAAGAGTTCCTAATATTATAAGATTATATGTCACAATGCGGAGTTATCCGAATTATCAGTGTTACCGTATTATTTGAACATATAGTTTGTGTTTGGTCTAGTTGATTGATTCATTTATTATTACAAACCAAATTAATTAGTGACAGATTTATACAGTACCCTGAGGATTTTGCTATATTTTGTTTCAACCTGTAGGCAGTCGAATCCATCAGTGAAAAAGTTCATGAAAAAGATGAGCTATGGTTCAGACTACTCCAAGTTGGAGGGATATTATATGCAAAGGTAAGCAATATTTCCAGATGTATATTTGTGTTCCAGAAAATTATAGGATAGGTTCAGACTACTTCAGGTTGAAGCGATATTATATGCAGAAGTAAACACGCCTCTGAGGCGATGTGTGTTCAAGAAAGATAAGCAGAGGTGCAGTTTGCTTACCTGATAATTTTGATAACATTAATGTGCTACACATTTTTACTTCCCTTGTATCCACATCTTTACATAATGGGTGCTTGTGTAGCCAAGAAACCAGATTTTTCATTATCCAGATTCGCACATGACCAGGACAGTAGATCAACACCAGCCCCTGGAGGTTTGAGCCTGTACAGCTGTATCCAATTATTCAAGTCATGTCTAGGTTACTACATGCATCAGAAGTCTGCAGGCCAGGTAGATGAACTCCTTGGTGGAATTGACATGATTGCCATTGAGTCCTACCACAGGCAAACCACTGTCAAAACTTTGAATCTTTACCCAGAAAATGTGCAGACCCAGGTGTAAAGCAGACTCCATTCATGATGTAAAAAGTGACTAAGGAAAGTGTCACAGAAACCACATTTAAATGCTTTGGTGCAGGGTTCCTACAAAAAGGACAACTGCAAGTGTGAACTTATACTCTATTAGAACAAATAAATGGATACATAGATTGTTGAGCATGCGAGTGTTAGGGTGGCTCTCCTTTCCACAAAAGGATCAGGTTTATAGTAAAGTTGCAGCACAGTTCGCTCTACCAAACAACATTAATAACCAAATTACATCTAGGAAAAGCAAGGCGGGGAGGTAGGGAACTGATTACTCCAGCGTATGCAAATTGTGACCTCATACATTAGTCTCAAACACTTCAACCTTAAACGCAGCAACTGTTTTCGGACTACATAAAAAGTATTTACACCATTGATCAAGACAGAAAATACATTGGTTTGGCTTACATTGGTTTGGCTATCTCATGGGAATGTAGCCTGATCAATTCGCACTGAACGCTTATAACACAAGAGCCACAGGGCATGTATGAGACCATCAGAATGGATAGATGACATAAGAGTAATTCTTCAATGACAGGGGCTTATAATGACGGACATAACACAATTGACCCAAGAATGACGACTTAAGCTCTGCACAATGCTCCCAAGTACAAGTGGACAGACAACTGGAACAATTAATCATTTTCTGTTATGTTGTCAGTTTAATGTTTGTCTTAAGCATTTGGACCAGTTGATTTCTGGTATGTGACATTGTGTGCTGTTTCAATTTTCTACCTCTCAAGTAAAATTAAATAAAAAATATCTGCCTGAATTTCGTACCTGTAACATTATTTGTTTATGTTTATGCCCTTAAGACTTTCGCATAGATTGATCATGATACATTTAGCGCACAGATTGATCATGGTACATTTAGCTATCAATCTCATTTTTCCTTATTTGCTCTACAATTTCTAATTTGTATGTTTTGTTGTCAGACTTTTGGAAATTGTTGGAAGCTTGCAAAAAGGCTACATCATTTGGCAAGAGGTTGTAGATAATGGTGTTAAGGTATGTTCCACTTCATTAAAAAATTGTGTATAGTACATTCTAGATATAACAATGTAACCATTTTAGATACAAAATACTGACATATTATAGATATGACATTGTATAAATAGTGCAGATAACTTTTGTTACAATTGTAGGAAAGCTACATTTGCAAGCCATAAAAAGTGAACCACTCCAATAGTGATACTTGGGAAAGACCTTTATTTCAGATGCAAGATATGTCACACATATGCTTCAGTACGTTTGCAAGAAATCTTCCAAAATGACTGAAAAGTGAAAAATTGGCGATGTCATTTGCTGCATGTATAGTGTGGAGATAGCCAAACAGTTATGCTCATGTCTGTTACTTCTGCATAGTTCCACCTGTTTCTGCAGGCATCACCAGGAAAAGGAAGTGAACAATATCCTACTCAAATACATAATCCACTCTCTAATCAGTTCTGCATGATGAACTTTTTGTTGAACTTTCAAATGAATTTTCTTCTGATTCAGACAGATGATAGAGTTATCTGCAGCCTTCTGCATTCATTGATGATCCATATAACTACCATGGTGTCATCTGCGCCACCCATTCTCACCAAAAACTGAACGATCTCGTTTGTGATTGAACGATCTCGTTTGTGATTGAACTATCTTGTTTGTGATCTGAGCTGTCCAAGGCCAACGTGGAGTTCTTTTCAAAGAAAATGGCCTGGTGAATGCTCTATACAACTGAAACATTACCCACAAGAATAGCAACTATTTATATTCTCTCGAGTCTCAAGATGGGTTTGCTTCAATTCATTCAGGCCAAACATGCTGTGTACACAAAAGAAACCTATGGTAACCTAAACAGCTTTTGAACTGTCTTCAGCAAAGCAACTGACTGGCATCTCTGCTGTGACCTGAAGGTTGTTGCTCTAATGATAATGCTACTACTTGGATATACAAGTACTGCTGTTTCTTGCATGAATGAAACAGCAAACCAAAAACTTTACACTATGTGAAGAGAGATTGGCCTCAGAGAAAAATATATGAAAATCAAAGAAAGAATATTCAATATCCAGCACTGGCAGAAATGCACAAAATTGTATCTTCGCTACACATTAAACTTGGTATGATGAAAATCTTAAAGCATAGACCATACTGGATCAAGTTCTTGGTGGACAAAATTCCATTTCTGCGAATTAAAAATGAAGAGGTAATTTGTGTCAGTCTGCTAGAGAAGCTGCTTGACGGTGATGAGAAAAAGCTTGGAGAGCATTTCATCTGGTCTGAGCTAACTTTCTTGGAAATGTCAGCAGAAAGCTACAAGAAACTAGTTGGGACATGTTGTCTCTGTATCACAGACATGGCTGCAATATGTCCTTAAAGATTTTTCCCTACAACAGTGGCATGATTAGTGATGAGCACCGGGAGTGTCACTAGAACATTGTCACAATGGAGAAACAATATCAGGGAAACTGGTCCACTTCAATTTTTGCTGACTAATGTTGGATATTAGCCAGAGATGAATTCTGAGCAGCTATATAAGTGACAAAGCAACATTGGATGTAGAAGTGGACTTTCACTGGTACATGTCGTATGTCTTTCTGTAACATTTTGACCCGAAGGATTCGATTCTTTGTCTAGCTGCGTACGAAGAAGAAGAAGATTCTTTGTCTAGAGGTTTTGGTAATCGTCCATGCTTCGCAGCCATAAGCTGCCACAGGAAAAACACAGGCTCTCAAGACTTTTACTTTTATCGTTTTGTTGGTGCCCTGCCATAATTTCTTCAGGCTGTTCAGTCTTTTCATTGCCACAGCTAGTCTTCTGATTTCTTTCGAGCAGTCACCATTTTTTTCAATTCTGGAGCCCAGATATTCAAAAAGCACAACCACCTAGAGTACCCCAGTCCACCTTCATCAACATGCTTGAGATGTGAGGAAAGCTAGTGCCACTTAACGCCCTTTTTAGGGCACACAAAAGAAGACAAAATAAGGTTCTATCGAATAGAATTTTTTTTATTTGTAGTCAATGACAGTAAATATCAAGGGTATCTGGGATGCTCAGGCTGCTTCAATAAGGCTGCACCAGGTTGAAATGTGGCCCATTGTATGAACATTGAAAACCTGCTTGTTGACAGGTTGTGAGTCTGACGGTGAGGGTAGGATACGGAAATGGAGATAAATTTCTCGAAGACCGTGTTGCGCAGTCGTTTTGCAAATTGTGATCCAGTCTTCCTTGGCGGGATGATTAAAATATGTTGAGTACATCTGTCTTATGCGCTTGCGCAATATGCAGTACAATCCGGAGCCTGAACTAACAAGGCATCGCCATGCGGGCTGGGCAGCCTTCTCATCCATTAACATGGTCCTGTACGGTTGCCAAGACCCGGACCTATGAGCCTCCCTCATAAATTCCACTATGCGATGTGCTATAGTGCTGGCTGAGAGATGGGCACTCACAAAATCACTAGATGACAAATTGAGACTGACCCAGGCTCTCTCTCTACAATCAACACATGCAAAATCTCCACAATTCTGACATACGATAATTGTCCTTGGTGAATGATGCGGTAATCTATGCAGATGAGGCAAAGCATAGATGAGCAGGTCACATTTTGTGATGAAATGATAGCTGATGGAGCACGATAACAGCAATGTGTTACCCCCAAGGCAAAAGGAGACTGTGGGAAAGACCTCCAATGCGTTGGTCAGACTCCCTTGCTGTCCGCAATAAAATCCAAGACTACTGTGGAGGAGTACTTACCATCCACTGGATTTCTGTGGCCTGCTAGAGAAGAAAGTGGAGCCTACAGCTATGCTGAGGAATGGGTCATCAAAATCTAGGACATATTCTAGATTGAAAACAATGCCATTATATGAAAACACTGACATATGAAAACACTATATTATATGAAAACACTGACATTATGAAAATATGAAAATACTATGTTATATTTAAGATATGAAAAAAAATGTATTTCCCTTTCTAGATATGAAAACAGTATACCTGTATTTTGTAGATATGAAAACACTGACATTTTATTCTAGACATGAAAATACTATGTTATATTAAGAGACAACACTTATTTCACTTTCTAGATATAAAAACATACCAGTATTTTTATTTTGTAGATATGAAAACTGTGACATTACATTTTATTATTAAAATGACGTCCTTCAGGTACTAAATGACACAGTGGTTCACGTATGGATAGATGGATGGGAGAAGGAAATGAGCAAAGTAACAAGCCAGGGCTATCAGGCACTCCTCTCTTCTTGCTGGTACATCAATCATATATCTTATGGCAGTGACTGGGACGATTTCTACACCTGTGACCCCCACAAATTTAATGGTAAATATTGTCTCATTAATACTTCAAATGGAAATGAAAACACATGACTTATTGATATACTGTTGTCTTATATTTGTATAAATTGTATACCCGGAACTTGAATATGTAAAATATTGAATATTTTTCTATTCACTCACCATGCTAGTTTGTTTTTATGAGCTGTTTATGCATTAGAGAGCCAATATGTGTGCATGCCTGCTTTGTTTTTTATGAGCTGTTTATGCATGAGCTGTTTATGCATTAGAGAGCCAATATGTGTGCATGCCTGCTCTGTTGTGGTTTTTATGCTCTACTGCTGTTAACACACAGCATCTAGAGATTTCTTCTAGATTCATTTCTGAAATCATTAAAGATAGGGCCATAATTGAATCATTTTCATTTTGTTTGTCTTAAATAAATTATAATAGAAGCTAATACTCCATTTTGATTGTTTGGCCAGGTACTGATAAGCAGAAGGAACTTGTCATTGGAGGAGAGGCTTGTATGTGGGGAGAGTGGGTTGACAACACAGTAGTGCTCTCTAGAACATGGTAACATTTGAGTCTTGTTTTCATTTTTATCTGTCCTTCGTACGCTGTCAAACGTCAACCTGTATTTTTTCAAAAAAAGCAGCGGTCATCCTGGGGCTGTCGACACTGCCATAGAGCTTGTCTAGTGTTGCCACCGGTGATGGCCACATGTGCTTTCTCTGGTCCTCGTATGTCGGGCAGTTTTGCAGCGGTCATTTTCCCGGTGCCACAAGTGCATTTGTCAATGCCACCTATCTTCAGTTTATTGAATAGATGGTACCTCAGTCTGTTGTGACCAGTGCGAAGTCTGAAGACCACGACCTGCTCTCTTCTGTTCAACTGGTTATAGGCATCATTTTTTGTGCAGCCAGTATGTTCTGTTTCCCATTTGGTCATGTATCTAGCTCTAATAAGCCTTTTGGACTCTTCGTAGGTCACACTAGAATCTGGTTGTGGTAGTCATGCACCTTCTTTTGCCAGTCTGTCTGCCTCCTCGTTGCCTTGGATGTTACAGTGGGATGGAACTGTACCACTACTCTTTTTGGTGCGGACTGCTGGCATAGTTGACAGAGTACTGCTCTTAAATCATTAAGTTCAGTATTTTTCTGGCTTTTTAGTGCTGTGACTACGGCCAGGGCATCTGTAAACAGGACTATCTGGCTTTCATTGCTTTCGCCTGTCAGCATTGCTTCTACTGCAGCCCTCAGTGCCTCTGCCTCCGCTCTAAAATTGTTTGAGTATTTTCCAGTTGCCACTGACAGTTATTTTTCTACTATTTGGTAGGCTCAGGAATACCCCTGCCCCTCCGTTCTGTATTGTTTGTTACAGGCGCAAAATAAAAACCACAGTGCAACACACTCCGCCTTGGGGATTAGAGAAAAAAGGCAACGCAAAAAAAAAAAAATATGCACTTTAAAAAAATACAAAAATATGCACTTTTTAGAAAGACTTGACAGCATTGGGAACTAATTAGATATCCAGAAAAAATAGGTATATATTAGATGGAAGAAAAGACATGGAAAACCTGTATTCGGAGCAAACTGAGTCAAATCTGGCAGTCATTAAAATATTTATTTATAGTGCTGAAAGCAGAGACAACCTGCCAAGAGGTGCACCTCAGCATGCAAATATGCGCTGTGAAAGTATGCCTATAGCTACAAACGAGTGCAGATCGACTGGCAAAGGAGGTTGTTGAAGATGGGCAAGGGCAACTGTATGTACCAGTTAAATACAACAGAAGAAAAGAATGATCTTCTTCGTACGCTGAAAAGAATGATAAATTCAGAGAGCTACCAACATTAACACAAGACAGTACCATAATATAAGCAGACAAGAGCAAACTCACTCCACAGCCACATATACACAAAATTGAAGATTGAGAACTCAGCTATGTGTACATAACGGACATGCACATCGGACTGTAGAGTACATGCTACTACTGAAGCAAACCCACTGGCCTAGAGAAAAAAACAATGGAAGAGAAACTTCATGGACCTATGTCAACAACAAAAGACGAAGTTTATAGAAGAGACATTATAGAAATTTTCAAGCAACAAAGAACAGACTAAGATTGTTCAGTCACCTGAGAATTTAATCTGACTCCACTGTTCTATTCTATTAAGAATTTATATCACTGCAACCCAGGCAGATGTGTAGGTGCTCAATCCCTCTCAGCAAGTGAAGAGTGTAGATAATGATAGTTCTCATTCATAGCTCGCTGGTGTATACACTTCTGCCCATCCTCTCTGCTCAATCTGCATACTTCAAAACTTTGCAATCTGTGCATTGCTGATTCATCAATTAGTGTCTTCATCCAAGAGGCAGCCATTGGTCAACTTTAAGATTTCACCTCTATCCTTGTGGCCAAGATGTCAGCTCTTTATTTCCACAAACTTCAGCATGACCAGGACAATAGGTCCAAATGAAATTCCAGATTTGAGGCCGCCATCAACTAATTCAAGTGTCCTTTTGTACATTCCAAAGCAAGGATTGAGTCAGAAATGATTAACGGTAAAGGTGGGTCCGATGGCAACAATTGCCATCAGGGATGAAAACTCTTCATGGACTAAGTTGCAGCCTATGTGAGGTGGAATGGCCAGTTCCCTTCCTTGCTGTTTCTTTCCCAACCAATATGTGAGAAATAACTCATTAAAAAGGTCTTAGCCACCTCAGAGCTGAAGTCAGTACTTCAATCTTGATTCTCCATACTGGAGGTTGTTGTAATGTATGCACTGCTCAGCTCAGCAATGACACTGCCTAGCAGATAGGTCCCAACTGGCTTTCTTACCGTGCAGTACAGATTCATCCACTGGATATGAAACAGTGCCAACAGCAGGTGTGTTGTGTCAAACTTTTGACGCGATATGAACAGGAAGGCGATGACCCAGAATACAAACATCAGTCTATGGAGTATAGGCAAAAGAACTTGCCTACCCCACAAAATTTCAAGGTCATTGCTTTGGCTGGAAAAATTATGGCCATCTTTTGGGACTGCTAGGGCGTAGTCCAGTTAATTTTTGGAGCACAGCAACTCATGTGAATTTTGCAGAAACTTCAAGCACGATTCCTGCAATCTTTGGAACACTGCTCGCCCACACACGAGTCAACAAACAGTGGCTGCACTCGAGCGTCTCAAGATCTTGTGACTTCCTCTTCCCGAAGTTGAAGGAACGCCTCAATAGACACCATTATGCTTATGAGGAGGTGCAAGTAGCTGTGTGCACCTGGTTTCGGGAGAAGTCTTTTTCCTCAGCGTAAGTCACTAGTGTCAGGGTCAGGTGCAACACCCACCTCAGGTTTGGTACAGCAGCCTGGCCAGTGAGGTGAGGATGGACACTATGATCCCTGTAGTAATGAGCTGTAGTAGTGAGCCAACTGAGAAGTGTCACATTGCACTACAGTCAGAAGACACCATGTATCAGTATGTATCAGAATATAAGAATAGCCACTACAACCAGCTACCAGTATGAGTAGCTTCTATATCAATAATTATTGTAGGGATAAGTGCCATACACGTCACATGTAAATGTTGTTGTAGGAATAAGTGTTATTCACATGTAAATGTATATATTGTTGTAGGAATAAGTGTTATTTACATCACATGTAAATGTTGTTGTAGGAATAAGTGCATATGTCTTTATTTCCATTGAAGTTGCATGAGGATGATTAGTCATAATTTATTCTTGGATCATCAGTTGTGAAATAAGATATGTTATTGTTCATTCTTTTTTCAATTCTCTTTTGGGGATTGTGGAGAGTCAATGGGTTATGTGCTTGGTTTATGAACCCAATGCACCAGGTAAAAATCACATGGTGCTTGGTTTATTAGGCTTGGCATGTCATGATTTTCATAGTATGACCACTTCTCCCAGTCCACCCAGCTGTAAATGGGTACCTGTCAGTCAGAAAAAAATATCTGAGCTACCACAGACACTTTCTAGTTTGTGCTTTACAATTGGCACTTTCAGCAATAAGAGGGACTAAGGAAATAAGAGTGCTCCCAGGTGCAGTGAAATTGGGTAAGAGCTATTATCCATTTTCTCTTTATTAGCTGAAGATATTTTCACTATGATCTATCCATTAATTTTGTCAACAGTTGTGTATGTGTTCCTTAAATTGGAGCTATGTACTTATTTTGATGTGCATCTTATTTATAAATATAGGCCTAGAGCTTCAGTTATTGCGGAACGTTTGTGGAGTCCTGCAAATGTGAATGTTGTCAACAGAGCTCGTCCACGTTTAGCTGAACACAGGTGTCGCTTGATCCGGTAATAATCTGTTTGTTGGTATTTTGTCAGAATAACATTTTTCAGACAGTTGGGCTGGTTAAAATATCCATTTGTTTTTTCTAAAAATATATTATTTCTATACATAACTTCTTCATTCATCTTCAGATCAAGGTCTGGTTTCTTCATTCATCCTCAGATCAATGTCTGGTTTCTCTTACAGCGGACACTGTTTGTAAAGCTGTTTTATCTCCATACAGCTTTTGTCTGTCTTGTGAGGCCAGTATTGTTCTCTTCCCATGTAGTATGTGTTCCACGGTATGCTCCCCACAGCTAATATTTACAGGGAATCGGTCAGAAATACTGTTATCTTGATGGCCATCTTAGATTACAAGTTTTAGCTGTAGCCTTCATTGCCTCTGCACGGAAGTTATTAGAGCATGTTCTCTTTAGTTTTTCCACCTGTGTTCCTTGGTCTGTAATAGAACACTTTGCCTACATTGGATGTGGCTTTGTTAATGTGGCATCTGTAAATACATGTTATCCATGTTCCTGGTGGGTACTCTCCCTATGGATGGATATATATATATATATATATATATATATATATATATATATATATATATATATATATATATATATATATATATATATATATATGAGTGTGCGTGCACGTGTGATTGTAATAAAAGTTGTTACATAGCATTTTTTTTTTTAAGTATTCATTTTCTGCCTGTAACTCAGGTGTTCTTAGCATCTTGGTTGTGGTTCTGTATGGCAATGGTCTCCCAAAAAAATGCTTTGCTTTCTCAATTCATATAATTAAAGGAAAGGCATCAGGTGTAAAAATATAGATCTCTTTCAGGTGAGATATGAGGGCAAAAAAAGTTAAATAATTGCCGCCCATCAAGCTTTTTTTGTTGCATATTCTGTTTTTCATTTCTCATGTTCTTGACTTTCTATCATGTTTTCCCAGTCTATTAGATCTATATTTGTGTAGACCATCAATCATGTACCATATTCTAACGAGTTTATATTTTACCATATCCCACTGAGTTTATATTTTGAACAGACCTGATTTTCTTTAACTTTTGCTAATAAACCATTTCTATTTGGTGTTTCAGGCGTGGATTTCCTGCAGAAGAAGTCGATGGGCCTGGATTCTGTGATATTGAATATGGAGAATAAATCTTAGTTGCCAGTTTGCATATTTTTGGGGGGTAAAACAGCACACACAAAAAAGCATTGTTCAATGATTGTGAATGGATGCACAAATAAACTTTTCACGTGACATAAAATGTAATGTAAATGTGATATTTCTGTAATGAGATCAACTAAATTATACTGATATGCTTCATTAAGTTTTGTTTATATCTGTTACATTTCGTGACAATACATAATCCTAAAATCTAATAGTTCCCCATTGCAAGCAAAGATGGCAGCAGTATCAGATTTGTACTGCAAAATGTTCTCATGGCTAATCCTAAAATCTAACAGGAGCAATATTGCCATGTCACATGCAACTAGTATTCAGTTCTCTTACACATTCTTCCATACAGGAAAAGTAAAGTAGTTATTATTGAATACATCTTTTTGCAGATCATACATTATTCTATTTTGAAATATGTTTAACAACTTAGAAACAAATTGTAGATAGTCAGGACTGAGTTGTATGGAGAGATTTTGTCTTACGGCAAATGTATTCATGAATTTCAGAGTTCATGTATAAACTTTCTGGAAAGAATTAATCTGATTTATCAATATTACTTGTCCAATTTATAGCATACAGCCATGCTTATATTTTATATTGGTTTACCAGAATATGAAACCCAATCATCAAATTTTAAAATCAAAGAATGCTGTTGAGTATTTTACTGCAAAGACTGCCTTAACTTTAGCAGCTGTTACCTGGCTTTCTGCAGAATTGTCTTCATGAACCACATGCTCACAAAATGTAATTATGTAAAAACACATTTCTTTATGCAAGTTATGAATTCACTGTTACATGTTCAAGTATTTAGTTGATAATAGACAAAGGACTTGTGATTTGTGGGTGTGTTTTCAGTCCATGGTAGACAGGTGATCAGATATAAAAATGGCAAAGCCAAGATTAAGTGTATGATTTAACATGTTTATGCTTTCAGGTCCAAAAAAAAAATATATAGCATCATTGGCATAGTCATTCAACAATAAAATTAAAAACAGCATTCTAACAATCTATATATATATATGTAAGAGATGCACTGAATGTGTGTTTATTACTCAGCTGAATATTAGAATAGATAGTGAATATTGGCGCAAAAGGTTGTTGAATACTTCTACCTACATTTCTTATAATTCACAAAAATGCGTTGTGGTTAAAAAGGTTACATAATACAAAAATTGGTCAAATATCTATCACATTTCTTAACCTTAAAGTCACTATAAAATATAGCAAGACTGCAGAGATGCTGATATTTACATTTTATTTAAATAACTGGTTGTCTCTTATCCACTGCATATTCAGCTGATGCAACCAGCAATAAGATAAAGTACTTGACACAACACAAAGAACCATGGGTCAAGTTAGTACAGAATTGAAACTGAAACCTATCCAACTTTTTCTACCTAAAATTGTTGCGCACTCTTTGACCTATTATTTTGTTGCAGGACGTTATTCCACCAAATGTGAATAGTTCATTGAATGCACTAAAGCACCAGATTGAATATGAATTGAATAATCAGTGCATTCATAATTAATTTATGGTCCTTTTTTTCCCCCGCCACACCTACATTCCAGTTTACTCAGTCATATTTATGTGCAAGGTATAAAATGTTATCCTTCACATAGGAATGCTTTCACTGCTTTTATTATTTTTGTTACAATTTGTAGTTGTAAAAAAAGTTGCATACAGTATTTGTTTAAATTTGTTGCCTCAAATTTGTTCATTGTTTGTAAATTTGAGAAAATAATTACTTGTGGAATTTTATTCAGTGAGATCTATCATGCAAATCATGTGACAAGTACTCACAACGTAGTATAGTGTTATATACGTTTGAAGGTTTATGTTTGGTTGATTCCAGACACGCGTGCATACACACACACTGGTTGTTGTTGCTATCCTTTAGCTGCTGAGCAAGCCTGCTCTTGGCAGTCCAATGCCATTCTTATATAAATACCTGTCTTCTTCAGTTGTTCCACTGTGCTATACAGTGTATTGGCAATTGTCAGTAGCACTTGTACAAATCTTTCCCTCATGACTGCAAGCATTGTGCACTCACATTGGCATTTCAACTATTTCATCAGGGTGGGAGCAGTGTCTGCAAAAAAAGGGCAGATGCTGACAGTTGATTCAGTTTAAGTGGCTATTGACTGTCTTGTTTAGAACTGAAAGATGACGCTCTTCTGTGTAATCTATTTACATCATTACTTTTGGGCTGTGACATTTAGCTAAATTCACTGCGACCTGATGTCGCCATTGCCCACCTGTTCAGTCAGAATTTCCTTTTATTATTTCTAAGGATTTGTTTAACGTGTAGTTACTGCAGGGTCAATCCTTTTGTTTGAAGGCTCCACTGCTGCTTCCAGATAAACTGGGATATTCATTTACTAGTAATTCCCCATCCATTTTGATATTAATGGATTTTTTTGCTTCTTTATGACTGTGGGAGAAGTTCATATGGTTTTGTTTACTAATTTTTAGTTTCCACATTGTGCATTATACTGAAATTGTGAGTAGCACCTTATTGATCTTGGCCTTTGCCAAAATGGGATATTTCTCTGTGCCTTTGACAAATTGAGATGTTCAGTAAAATCCATTTATATAGATGAGGAACATACATATTTATAAACATACATTTTTGTCATATTCTAATGTTCCTGTTTCAACGTAATACTATACACAATGTGTGGTTATTCTGAACATCATTTAGGGTTAGGGACTGCTTGTAATCAGGGCCAACAAAGCAGAGCTGACCAAGACCCTATTCTGCATCGAAGTGGCAGCCCTGGAAACGGGCTGCACTAGTGGTCTGGCTAAGAGAATAAGGATCGCAGTGGTAAGGTAAACACAATACCCAAAAAATGTCATGTCAGACCAAAAGGCTCAGCCTCGCTGTAAACTACGATAACATTTTCAGGTTGAGTGCCAAAGAAAAAAAAAAGATTTAGGGTTATATAACTTCAAATAAATGAAATCTCCAACATATCACACACTGCTTGATAATCCCTGTTCTAGAGTATCCAACATGCACTACCTACAGGTAGCAGCAATCATAGTCTCACCACTAATGTTGCTGTTCTCATCAGTATTGTTTGCGATTTGTAATTAATTCATCTTTGGGATATAAGTATCAGCAAAACTTTGACTAAAGTATTTTATAATATTGTATCCCATACTTTACAATTTGTCAATACATGTCACATTCTGACCTATATTAACTAGCTGGGGTACCTCGTCTGTTGTCCTGGATAATTAGAAAAATAGTTTGAAAAACCCCAGACCTCATTCCTCCCAAATGTCTACACTGCTCTCCCTCAACCTGGCCATCTCTTCTGACTTCAAACTGCCAATCCCCTTGCCCTCTGCCCCATATTTCTCTTCTCTCCAACCTGTCACACAACCCACCCACTTTTCTCTTCCCCTTGACACATATTTAACCAATACATGCCACATCCTAGACCCACATTCAATCAATACATACCACGTACTTGACCCACATCAATGACATATATTCAATCAATACATGCCACATCCTTGATCCATACTCAATCAATACTGTCTTCCAAGTCAATAACTCAAGTAAACAGATTTGTTAGTTGTTTATCACCAACAATTTCAGATAATCAATTACAAATATAATCATGCATAGTACTTTGCAACAGGGAAAAAGATTTTTGAGCATATTATCAGAAGTGGAAAAGTAGACCATGTGACAAGCAGCACATTTTCTGGTCAGAAGATTTAAGGACAGTTTAATCACAGAATGTATAATAAAACCATCATAAACACTAGAAACAAGATTCTGGAAATTAGGCATTAAGAAGGTGCCAATGCAGATGTCAGACTGAAAGGTGTAAATATTGCAGTCAAGCTGTAAAGTAGTGACAATACATTCCGGACTACATCCTGCTACTTGCAAAGCCCTACTTTTGTGTTGAAGAAATACATGGTACACACAAGATGATGTGTGGAAATACACAATTATGGGTTGAATTAATAAATTATTAAAATAGAAATCAAGAAACTGCAAATATGCAGTGATAAGAGCATGGTCCAGCACAATGACTTTGAAATATCAAACTTTTGGTACTGCATTGAAGTTCACAATAACTAAACATTATTGTATCCTAAAAATAACCACCATTTAAAGGCTGTAATTAGAACAAAATAGCAAGAAAATGATTTCCTCAAATCTCGCCTTCATTGAAACAGGTTCACACAGTACCTTAAGTCTGAGAAATGTAACCTTTGCTGGAGAAAGTTCACAGTACTTCCAGTCTGAGATTTCACATTGATAAATACATGACTTCTTATCATTTTGGTAACCTCATTGATGAATTCTAATGGTTTGTTAAACACGATCTCCCTCTGGTAAACCCATGCTGATTATTTCTGATTAGATTAAACTTGTCTAAATGCATTGCAATGTTTTCTTTCATTATTGACAAACACTTTGCAGAAGACTATGCTCATTAAACTCACCGGTCTATAATTTGCTGGATCTGATTTTTATTTTCCCTTTTTGAAAAAGGGATCACTCCTGCATCTTTCTCATCTCCTGGAACAATCTCCTTCACAAGTAGAGAACATTTCTTGGATGAATTCCATCTTGACCCGGACATTTATCCACTTTCAACCCCTCTAATTGTTTTAAAAGGATTTTTTTCTGTAATGCAACTGATCTTAATCCCTCTTAATATAACATAACAAGTTGTCTGTGAACTTGGCTCTACACTTCTTGAAATGCATTTCTGGTCAAATCTTGGCAGTCTTGTTCTGTGCTCTCTATCATCTATAGAATGGTAGCGATCATTACATTTGTCATCAGACTATCCTATCACAATTCAACAGAAGCTTCCGAACAGCCTGATTTCGTCTCACCTTCTGCATCTCAGAATTCTATATAAACAAAGATTTTCTATTAGTATCATATGTATCGTGTTTGATTGAAAATGTTAGTTTAAGCACAACACTTGAAGACCTAAAAGTGCTCAGTGTTATTCAGTAAATGGTTAAGAGTGTGGGTGTTGATGGTACACTTTAATCTGTCTCCACTCATGCACCTTTAATCCTAAACTAATATAGTCTGTGGCCCTTCAACATCAGTGTCACTACCTACATGTGGCCCTTCATCAACATCAGTGTCATTACCTACATGTGGCCCTTCATCAACATCATTACCTACATGTGGCCCGTCACCAACTACAGTGTCATCACCTAATATGTGGCCCTTCACCAACTAGTGTCATCACCTAATATGTGGCCCTTCACCAACTACAGTGTCATCACCTAATATGTGGCCCTTCACCAACTACAGTGTCATCCATCACCTAATATGTGGCCCTTCACCAACTACAGTATCATCACCTAGTATGTGGCCCTTCACCAACTACAGTGTCATCACCTAGTATGTAAGCCCTTCACCAACTACAGTGTCATCACCTAGTATGTAAGCCCTTCAACTTCAGTGTCATCACCTAGTATGTAAGCCCTTCACCAACTGTCATCCCCTAATATGTGAGCTCCACATGTAGGTGATAACAGAGTAGTAGGTGCAGGGATGGACTCTTCAAAAGGTCATGAAAAGGAACAGTCCAATTTAATGACAGTATATCACAATCATTTGTTATTCACAGTGGTGTTAAACAAGGCTGTGTCCTAGTCCAGAAACTATTTGAAATCATCTTGGCTCTGTTACTGAAGCATGCATTTGGTAGCACAAAAGAAGGAATATGGCTTGACGGCCAAAACGAAGATCAGATGTCAGGAATTTGCAATTCATTGATGCTGCTGCAATTGTCAGCAGGAACTTTAGGACTTGATATAGTGCTTCTCCCAGGCATGCAATGATTCACGTATACATTTTCCCTCATCACTGACATGCTATCTCTATACCCAGAGATTGGCAGTTGTTTTGGCAAAGCTGCTGCTACCCTTGTCCATCTCACAATGCGTGTGTAGAAAAACTAGACCATAGTTTATAAGTTATGTGTCATCAGCATATTTGTATATGGTAGCGAGACTTGGGCAACTTAAGCCAAACAAGAGCAAAGGCTTAACACCTTTCATCTACAGCATCTGTGATCCACCCTTGGAGTTTCATGGAGGGGCAGGGGCAGAGTCACAAATGCAGAGGTGCACTTTCTTACTGGTCTCCCAAGTATGTACACTCTCCTTAGGCAGCGAAGAAAAAAAAATCCAAAAATTTGGAGAAAGTGGCTACTACTAAGCCATTTACAGCGGAGTCTCATCTAAAGTTAATGGTGATAATGTCATGAAAAAGGAGCACTCTACCACCCTGTTACTCAGACACACCATCATTACTATAGCAACATGTCTAACCTTACTGCAATATACAAAGTCAAGCAATAAATTGATTGACAAAATATTACATTAATACTGTCGGCTAATTACACATTTTTTTATTTTTTTTTAAATTTATATATATATAAATAACATTTCCCCAGCACAGAATATAAATTAAAGGTAAACATAACATTTCAGGTTAAAGGCAACAATCTTTAGATTCAGGGTTAGGGGGCAAAAATATAACATCCCATCAGTGTTTTAAATGACAGTTAATATGTAACTTATGTTAAAAGAATTGACTTGACATCATTTAAAAACATGATACTTCTGCGTTCGTTCTCAATCTCCCACTATCAAACCCTGAAAGGGCTTAAGAAGCAGAATGTAGTCCAGAGAACAGAATGCGTTGTGTGCACCTTTCGGTCCAACACATCTTGACTTCAGCAAGCATTTTTTGAGTACCGGGTTAGCATTCCCTCTTCGATCCCTTCTCCTTAGTCAGTCTGCCCTGCTGCAGGATCACCGCGTGGAGGTGTAGAAGGGTCTTGGCAGCTCTGGTTCACTAGCAGTCAACTATGGGCTGCAGCTCATGCGCTGCTCAGCATCTTGATCCGAAACATGATACAAAGTAAGGAAATAGTTGATGAAACAAACCCTTTCAGCTCCCTGTTGAGCACAGGTCTTCCATACATGACAATCCTCCTGTCCTGAACCATCTGTTCCAGTTCTCATCATGACTTCTTGTCACTTTTTTTAAATGTCCCTGTTCATACAATCTATCGCACCACTCCATATACCAAATTGGTTGAGATTAGTTAATCTGTCCATATCTATTTAAGATTTGATGGTGTATAGTTTCTACAAGATGGGTTAACGGACCCCAAATCCAACATTCCTTAGCCACATCTTACAACATGCCTGGCAAGTTTCAGAGTTGCTATTCCTTGCTCCCCTTTCAGACACCAGGAACACTGTAAAACTTGTGGAAGATATGTAACATTTATTTTTAAAGTATTTAGCCAATTTACCTTCCAGATAATGACAAGACCATCAGATCCACAAGTTACAATGCCCTCGTGATCAAAGTCCAGAAATCCCTAAAAATGTGGATGAAAGAAAATCTTTCTAAATGGAATCCTGCTCCAGTATTATCAGTCCTTAACTATTATCTTGTTCTAGAGATCTCTTCATCATAACTTGACGCCGAAAGGTTGAAACTGGGGTGTGGATTATAACTGATCTCTAATTTGTTTTTAAACGTACAGGATGTACAACCTGTTGTATGTAGTTTTTCTTTTATCATTCTTCACTGGTCTTGCTACACTTCTCTTCCTCTGTGGGTTCCAATTCTTTGTTAGGTTATTTTTCTGAGGAAGTGTCCTATCCATCTCCACTTTATTCACCAAATCTATGATTTACTTAGTCACTGCCTTCTACGTTGGAGTGTAGAGGTTGTTTTTTTTTCTTGTGGCTAATAATTTTTACAGAATGGGGTAGCTGGACCTTCCTTAGTCGCCTCTTAAGACATTCCCTGGCAGTCTGCACTGTCACTATTTTTTGCTCCCCTTTCAGACTCAGTAACACTAAATCTCCAGCTAATATTGAATATCAAATATTGATTGCTGTCATGTTCTTTATGACAGATATGTATTGCATATGTCATGTGATACTAGATTTCAAAATGTCATCCTCTAGTTAAAAGTAATATATAACAAAAAATGCAAAATCTAAGAAGCTCAAATTAACGTTGAATTATATTTGCTGTCAAAAAGTGTAAAATGTGGTTGTAGATAAGGACCATGAAAATAAGAAACCGTTCTACATTAACTTGTAACTGCCCTTTTTTTTTTCTTTTCACAGTGTTTTTAATTACATGTGATTTTGCTCTACCATAAAATATCTAAGACATTCAGCAAGATATCAAATACATATTTGTTAGCCAGAAAGAGCGTAAATAATTTTCTAACATTAGTTGTCAGCTGATCACAACTGTGCATGCTATGAACAAACAGTAGTAAGATAAATAGATTTATTCTATTACAAATTCGTCTACTCTTTCTCAGAGTTTGTTTATTTATTACCTCTCTTCAATTAAAACTTTCTTTAAGTCTAGTTTGATGATGTCCATGAACAACATACATGGAAAAAGTAATGTGAACTTCTGACAATATAGAAATAGACTAGCAGAAAAATTATTACCTGAACACTGCCTCCATGGGCACAGCACTCTCCCAGCAAGCTTGGCTCCCATGGCGAACTTGCTGATGCTTGAAGTAACTCTTGAGATCTACAAATAAAATCAATGAAATTACTGACTGCTACAACTCATAGTTGCCATGCACATCCTTCATACAGATCACTTCATTCAAAAATAAACTGTGTTCCACTCCAGCTAGAAGTATGTATATTTGAAACATTATTTTTAAATGGGCTATTCATTGACACTTCAAAATGCAAGGAAAAGTGCAGGCCTAGAAAGTCTTAGTCGACCTGTACTTCTTCAGGGTCATAATTCCATGTGCAGGTCCCATCTTTGGTGTGGGCTAGATGTAGCCAGGAAAAGGATTTCCTGCTTAGTGGGCTAGGCTCAAGCAGCTTATTACTCCATTATGGAGGGCGGTTAACTGATGTGCGAGTCCAAATTAATAGACTCAAAGACTAGAGCAAAGTAGACTCACAGCCTGTTAGGCGCTATCTATGCTGCTCTTAACAAACCCTCTAAGCATGGCCGTTGTGATACCATGTTACACAGTCACCTCTTACGACATGCTCTCTGTGAGGCAGTGGTGGTTCCTTGTCATACACAAAGACCACGTCAAACCACTCGGTTGGGACTAGAATGTGCCTCAGGTAAATTGAGAAATACACTGGAAGAGACTGTAAATATCTTAAACATTTTTGAGACAACACAAATTCCAAAAGACATGATACAATAACTTAGTTTTTTTCACTTTTTAAGAATCTAAAGTATTTCAAATGTGGAAGGAAATAGAACACTCAGTATAAGTGAATTTACAAATATTGTTATTAGAACAATAATCAAACTTGAAACATGCAACAATACACAAACATAATTGCCAGAAGAATAGTACGTAATTGTAATGCTAAGGTTCCTAAATCCAAAAGGAGCAGACACGTATTATAGAACAGACAAGAAAACTACTAGACATGCGAAGACGTCAGAAGGGTGTTGAAAAGAATCGCATAATGTGAAATATCTTTTTTTTTAAACCTGCCTCCAGCTAAAGAACGAATATAAGCAGCATTGAACACAGCAACTAATCAAAGCGGCTGAAACCAGGAGCAGCATCATAAAGTGATGTAAAACTATGCAACAAAAGCGAGGTCTTCTTAAAGCACTGATGAGGGACAACACCATCATAACAGATAGACGAATCATCGAAGCAGAATGCAGGCAGTATTACATTTACCTTTTTCATCAAAGGCTGACATCCCAAAATGGCTGACAGCAACAGAGGAAGACCCCATTGAACCAATCAAATATGACAAACTCATGTAGGCTTTATGCAATCAAAACCGGCACTGCCCAGGATCAGATTGAATAACTACAGACGTCCTTAAGGTTGTGGGAGAAACTTTAGCAGTTCATCTGTCTAAGGCGCTCAATAAATGCCTTTATTCAGTACAAATTCCCAACTAGTGGAAGTCCTCAATGACTGTTCTAATCCACAAAAAGGTAGATACTGAGTATCTTGAGAACTACCATCCAATTTGCCTATTACCAATAATATACAAGATATTCACTAGAGCTATTGCCAACAGAATCAACAGGCAACTTGATGAACACCAACCTAGAGAACAAACCTGATTCAGAAAAGAGTGCTCCACCATTGACCATCTTTATGCAATCAATCAACTGATGGAGAAGGCACATGAACTGCGCATGCATTTATGTCTTGTATTTATCAATTACAAGAAAGCCTTTGACAGTATCGAGACCAATGTTGTAGTAGATGCTCTCCAGAACCAAAGCATCTCTAAAACCTATATTAGACTGATTGAGGAAACTGATAAAGACTGCAATACAGCCATCACACTATACCACTATCCAGTATATGTTCTGATAGCAAGAGGAGTCCGACAGGACGATACCATCTCACCAAAGCAATTTATGGTGGCTCTCAAAGAAATTTTTCAACAAATACATTGGATCAACAAAGGTGTAAATATAGATGGCGAATGGCTCACACATTTACAATACTCATACAATTGAGAAGCCAACAATCCTTGAACGACCTAAATGTGGTCAGCAGAGCTGCTAGTCTGAAGATAAACCTTTACTGCTTAAAGCAGGACATCAAGCTAGGAGAGGAAGCCATTTAGAATGTAAACTCTTATGTATAGCTAGGCTAAGAGATAAATATCAACCACGAAATCTTTATTCGACGAAAAGCAGTTTTGTATTCCTTTAGCTCCATTAAGTCAATACTCCAAGAGATGAAAGACACTGCTGCAAGAGCACACATTTTCAATTCCATAGTCATTCCAGCAATGATTTACGAATGTGAAGTGTGGAACTTGCGCAAAACAGATGCTGAGAAGCTCAGAGAGCAATGAAACCGAACATACTAAAATTTTGTTTACAGGATAAGATCAAAAACAAAGAAATTCAACATCAAAATTTGTTTTGGGACGATGTGGAAGCAGCAATACCACACAAACATTGTTGGACTAGACATGTGAATAGCATGCCTGACAACAGATGGATACACATAACATTTTGGTGGCCATGTGCCTGTACATGTCCATTGGGTCACCCACCTATGTGATGGTGAGGACCAAAGACCTAGGTCTGCATTGGTACAGCGATGCAAAAGATCAGGATGCACACAGAATATTGCTGGCTTACTTGCATATCGCACACTGACACCAAGGATAGTTTGAATGTGATATATATACATAAATAGATATATTGTGGAGAACAAGCAATGTAGAGTATTGTTCAAAAATAGTGTATTGAAATAGGAAAAGTTATATAAGCTTTGCTGTTAATCAAATTAAATAACAAAATACTCACTGTAAACCTGAAAATTTCTTCATTGTAGTAACAGACATTTCATCTTTTCCAGAGTCTGAATTTGGTTTATTGCCCCAAAGTCTCAAGCATTTGTCTTCTGAACATGTTGCAAGTAGCTCTCTAATCAAATCAGATTTAGAATCATTTAAACCTTTATTGATATAACTGACTTACTTTCTCAAAAACACTAATATATAAACAAACAATAAATGACTACCCTTTCCTTAAGAGAATAATTTATTGTCATCGCTTCTATCAATATTAAATATTAGAAAGATAGAAAAGGAAAGGGACCTAGCGGTTATAATAAATCATACAGGTAAGGTGATTGAGCAATTCCAGGTAGCAGTGAAAAAGGCAAATGCAATGTTAGGTATTATAAAAAGAAATATTAAACATAGGAGCAAGGAAGTGATAAAGCATTAGTTTGGAGTACTGTGTACACATATGGAGTCCTTATTGTAGAGGAGATAAACATGCTGGAAAGAATCCAAAGAAGAGTGACAAAACTAATAGTGGGTTTCCAGAATTACAGTTATGAGGAAAGAGAAAAACTGGCCTAAGGTGTCTAAAAAAGAAAAGAATTTGAGGTCACATTTATAAGATAATCAAAGGAAAGGATAAATTAGATTATAACAAGTTTTTTTTCAAAATTCAACCACCTAAAAGAACAAGAAAGCACAGCTACAAATTAATTAAAGAAAAGTCCAGATTAGATATTAGGAAATATTTTTTTAGTCATACAGTAGTGAATGCTTGGAATGCATTGCCAAAGAAAATAGTGGAGGCAGGGTCAATTAATGCATTCATGAATAGATTGGATGCACATAGTTGTTAGATCAAGGAAATGTAAATGAAACTAGTTGTATACAGACTCTGCAGAGTCTTCTAAACCAGTATAAAGACGTTTAAGTTAATATTTTCAGAGTACTGTATCACATGACGGTCATGTCTCCATGCTGCTAGTGAGTTATAATTGATCAACCAGAAACAGTTTCTAATTTTAGACGTTGATAACGACAAGAGTTTTGTTCATTTTCATTTTCAAACTTTCCTAAATTTAAAGTGTTAATATTTCTTACTTTTCTGTACCCTTTTGGTCTTTGCAAACATGAAATTAGACTGATATAATACAAATGTCTTTTTTAATCACTTTAAAATGAAGATATTTTACTTTTCAAATATCCACTATCAGAAAGATAGAAAGATACAATTAACATTTAGTCTACTTCAGAAGTTTACTAGCCCAAAACATATTACATGTTGATTAGAAATAACCAAATATTCGACTGTTAAAATTATGTGTTTACTATTTGTTTATTTTTTATCAGCATTTGCTGTTTTTTAATATCAGAAAGAAGTTAGCATTAACACTTATTTATCAGTGATGTTTATCAGTGAGTTATATAACTGTGTTCATTTTTTAACTTGTCAGAGCAAGAAAAAGATAGTGAGAGAATGAGAGAGAGGAAGATGTAATGGGGTGAATATGATTAAGGCAAAGAACAATTTTTGTTGTTTCAGATCTGAGAGAGAATAGTAAACACATTCTCAATATAAATTCTTACTGGAAGAAGTTATGTCTCTATAGATGACATGGTATAACAATGTTTGTTTATTAGTGAAGATTTTGCAAAGTTTATACAAATTAATAATCATCAAAGGAACAATAATTGAACTACAGATCAGGTAATCTGTCCCTAGATAACTGAGTGCTGATTATATTTCAAATTAATTATTAAAAAAACAAACACAAGAAATTCCAAAGTAAGATGAAATCCACCCAATTAGCCATTTAAAATTGTTATTTCAATAATAGACCTTCTTACCCTTCACAAGCAAAACCAATACAAGTGATCTTTGACAAGTGGGCTGATTTCTTCTGTAGAATAAGTGTTTCTTTGTCTCTAGATACATCAAAGGCATAAAAGCCGTATCCAATGGCAGCAAGCAAATAACGCTGAAATTATGTTTGATAATAAATATTTGCAAAAATATTTGAGCAGATAAAATTGAGGACAGAGAAATAAAAAATAATGTGCTTTTAGCCGATAGCTCTATTGAACTAGCACACTGAGAAGTTCTCTTTATGGTGTTATGTCAGATAAATGATGGCTATTTAACTTAACTCATTCATGCCGGATAATTTTAGACCTCCAAATGCGCCAATCTTTACTACATAAAAGTCAATTACAGCATCGCATAGCTGTCTCTTATTTATCTTCAGTAAAGGTTTTCTGAAATACCACACATTATATACCAAACTGTTCAAAATTAAATGCAGAATACAATGTGTTGGAATGAACATTTGTGTGAGAGAGGTTATAGTTGCATAAGTTCTTGTTATTTAAGATAATTTGCAATTTTTTGGTACTCACCAATTATTATTCAGCTTTATACCAATACACGAATGAAGTAATGGCTTTCTATAGATGGTAATCCACATAGAAAGATGTTTAAAAAAATTATACACCTAATTAGGTGCAGCAGTTTTCACAATATCCAAATTTTACTGATGGCAGATGAAGAAGAAAAAGTGCCCACAAATATTATCAAAGTATTGGGGCTGAAGATGCAGCACTGCCAATGAGCTGACAGAAAATCACAGCTGATAAAGACCCTATTCTGCCTCAAAGTGGCTGCCCTGAAAACAGGCTGCACTTGTGTGGTCTGGCTAAGAGAATAGGGATCTGAGAGAGAAGGCAAACCTGTCCCAAAAATTATATTCTATTCTAAAACCAGATGTATTAGGCCAAAAGGAGTAGATATTGCAGACTCGCTCCAAACTACAATGTCCTTTTACAAGACAAATGCTGAAGAAAAAATAAAACTTACATTTATAAATTTCTACCAGGAAACACATGAATAAATTTAGAACAATTTGGAATGGAAAAAGATGCAAATTTGGGATCGCCAAAGCCGATATGTCTGCTTTCTGAAAAAATCCTAGGACCAATATATCTTCTACACATAGTGAATAAGTCAATATCTTACAACAGACCTCAGTTTCCAAAAAAGAAAGAAAGAAAAGTAAGTGTATTGTTTAAATAAATAAATATTAAAGGTATAAATTTATATTAAAATATGTTTCCAGAACATCCATAAAAAATGTGTTGATCAAATGCAATATACCTCCTGTATACACATCAGTGCCTGTACACTGTAAGGAAATCTCTTGTTATCTCCCTCACTTGTTGAGACAGGACTCAGTCTTTTGATTGGCTGCAAGCTGGATGTTGCCCATATGATAATCATTCCATCCACAGAACCACTAGCAAAAGTTGATTCTGTAAAATAAAATTGACACGTTTTACAGAACCAATTTTTACATAATACAAAATTTTAGTTATTATAAAACCAGAAACATTGAAAATGTTATTCCATGAGCTATGGAACAAAAAGATAATGTAATGCTGCAATGGGTAATTTACACAAACCAAAGGTCAATTCTAAAATAGTGTCATTTTTTATTCTTTTTTCTAAGAAGACCTATATAAGCAGTCAAGTTTCTTTACACTTTCGGTATCCATAGTCATCAACAGCATGTGTTATGCCCAGTGAAAATGACAAAAAGTTATTTTCCACAACCTGCAGTCAGTTGAGCATTTTATTGCATCACATATTAATGCTTCTGTCAGCCATTTTGTCTCACTAACCTAGATCTTCCCTCATTGCCTTCTTAGGATTTTTTCCCTCATTATCTAAACTGCCACAACGATTTCCTATCTTCCTTTCTAAGTAAGTGACAAACACATTGTTCTGTCTAATGCTTATTATTGTTTGCATTTATTTTTTATTTTTTTATTGCGTTCGCCTTATTTTCTCTAATCCCCAAAACGGTGTGCATTGCACTGTGGTTTTCATTCTGTGCCTGTCGGCCCAGTGCATCTGACTTCAGCATGGATTTTATGTAAGGGTCCGCTTCCTCCTGCATTTTCTAAGGGTTTGCTTCCCCGGGGTAATGGCCGGTGCTGTGGTGGGCATCGAATCTAATACCTTCAGATTGTGAGCCATGTCCCTTAACCTCCAGCCCATGCCATCCCCTAATTGATTTTGTAATAGTGCTACTCTGTAATTGTCGTTATTACTCCTACTTCAAAATCCTCCACCTCCTCAATTTTCTCTATGGACATAAGATCTGCTAGCAAACAAGAATGTACTGATGGATATATAATCAGTTAGTAAACAAGGATGTATGGTAAACTGCATTTTTAAAAGTATACAATAATATAAATAAAATGTTAATAATTTTCTGCTGCAAATACAAAACCATAACTAGAACAATATTTTGCTTTCTGCTCTTTACTATAGGTAAGGCATTAAGAAGTTGGGACCAGGCAATGTTTGTTTCTTAACATGACAAAAAGCAATGCTCAACAGGCTAGGACTAGATTAATTTTCTTACAATACATCAACCATTACCTGAAATCAGGACCAATGAATGGATAGCTTCGCAGTGGTACTGCATCTGCTTGACTCTTACTAATCGATAACTGTCATCACCATTTTCAAAGAGCTCATAGGATACTGGAAGCAATGACAACAAGATATGATGAATATGTTTCTGGGTAAATTAACCTTTTTAACATTTATGATTGGTGTCAAAAAAAACCTAGTAGCTTGTAGTGCAGTCAACATTTAGACAATATCACGGGCGCACACAAACGCGCATGCACATATTAGAATTACTGATCCATTCACAATTCAACACCAAAAATTGTACCTGATAATGCATAATAATATATAAAAGTACAGGTTATTCACTATCCAACACTTTTTTTTCCCATCAAGTCAGGTTTGGTCTGCTTTTACAAGGCATTGTCTATTAATTCACACATGAGTTATATTCATACATATGTTGTTTGCGAATGCCCACAATGAGTTGGTTTACTGTTTTGTGCACCCTGAAAAGGACGTGAAGTGGCGGGTTGCAATAACTTTCCTCACATCCTAAGCGTGCTGATGAAAGTAGATCGGGGTCCTTCAGGCAGTTGTGCTATGATTGGATTCATCTGCGTGTTGCTCACTATATGGGGATCACGTCGATCCTTCACCTCGTTAGTCAGGCCGCCATGAAAACAACCCGTTTCCAGAGAGGGCTGCAAAGAGGCCGAGGTGAGGGTCTTGGCCAGTGTATTTTGCCTGACCCTGACTAACATGTCTGACCAGTATATTTTTACTGACCAGACTTTAGTCTTTCTCTCCTATATTCATACATAAACGCTATGAAAAATGTGAACCATTCTGGAATTAATTCTGGAGTTTCCTTGAAAATTACTAAGACCACATAATAAAGTGTGTATTTTAATAGCATTTAATTCAACTACTTATATTTCGTTTATTGGATGACTTAGAGGGCTAACACATACAAGCTTGCCCTTAACTATTATCAGATGACTTAGAGGGCTAACTCATACACTCTTGTGCTTAACTATTATCAGAAGACTTAGAGGGCTAACAAACAAGATTGTCCTTAACTATTATCAGATAACTTAGAGGGCTAACACATACAAGCTTGTCCTCAACTATTATCAGATGACTCAGAGGGCTAATGTATACAAACTTGCCCTTAACTATTATCAGATAACTCAGAGGGCTAACATATACAAACTTGCCCTTAACATTATCAGATAACTTAGAGGGCTAACACATGCAAACTTGCCCTCAACTATTTTCAGATGACTCAGAGGGCTAACATATACAAACTTGCCCTTAACTATTATCAGATGACTTAGAGCATACAAGCTTGTCCTCAACTATTCAAAGATATTTCAGTAATATAGTTTAACTGCTCATTTACCTTTTAGTAAATGATCTAAGAGCACATTTACCAACAAGTTTGTCCTCAACTATTCAAAGATGCTTATCAACTGTGTCCACTATACTTTCTGTAACCAGCTGATGTCAGCTTGTTGTTAACTATCTTCACTCTACAAGGATGCTTTTCAACTGTGTTCCTTATTCTTTATGCCCTTGGTGCTGTCGGCTAATATTTAGCTGTATACACTCTTCAAGTGTGCTTCTCTACTGTGTCTACCATTCTTTTTGTGACTAGCTGAGATCAGTTTGTTGTTAACTTACATCAGATTCTAACTTTTTAAATGTATTTCACCTATTCTCTCGGGGAGGAAGACTTTCAGGTCAGGCAAAACATTACTGATCAGACATGTTAGTTAAGGCAGGCAAAATATACTGGCCAAAGCCCTCACCTTGGCTTCCTCGCAGCCCTCCCTGGAAACGGGCTGTTTACATGGCAGCCTGGCTAACAAGGCGAGGGATCAACATGATCCCCATAGTAGTGAGCGACACCGAAATTAAGCCAAGCATAGCACAATCGCCTGGAGGTCCTCAGTCCACCTTCATGAGCACGCTCGGAATGTGAGAAAAGCTACTGCAATTTGCCACTTAATGTCCTGTTCAAGGCGTACCATAAGAGTAAACCTACTCATTCTAGGCATTTGAAACAACAACCTATTCTCTCTGCTCGACTGAACTTCAAACCCTGGTGGTGTGCTTCTGTTTACTAATGAAAACTTTGTTATGTAACTGTTACAGTATGTTACAAATAACTCGTATTTCACAGATAACACTTAGTTTATCTTATGATACAAAATTGTACTGCTAATATTTAGTTATTAAAATACAACACTTAAGTTACCTCATTTTGCATATTTTTGCAACTAATCGCTAGGAATTCACAATATAAAACTTACTGAGTCATTACACAACTTTAAATTAGTTTTAACACGTTTACTTACCTAATTCTTTATCAGCTGCTGCAACAATTTGCTCATTCTTTATAGAAATCATTGAATGAATATCTGAAATGTATAAGCAAAATTTGTAAGTAAATTTATTACAAAATAATTCTGCTTTGACCTTTCTAGTCTATAATAGTAAACTTTTGAAGTTAATACAGTCATATTTCTTCAATAGTTTAGAGAATGACTACAAAAAAGAATGAAAGAGTCATAATGCAGTTTAATATAAAAGCAGTGACACATGTCTTCAGGCGTTTCAATCTACAAAGGTCATTATTGATGACTGGCAAAAATGGCACAACCGTAAAAAAAGAGCAGTTAACTAAGCTATATGGATATAAAAAAAATTACAAAATTAAATAATAATTAAAGATCACTAACATAGTAGGGGATGGTGTGGCTAGTGGTTAAGTGACACGGCTCACAATCCGATGGTGCTGGGTTCAATCCCCATCACAGGACCAGTCATTACCCTTGGAAGTAATCCCTTAGAAAATGCAGGAGGAAGCAGACTCTTACATAAAATGCATGCCGAAGTCAGATGCACTGGGCCGACAGGCACAAAATAAAAAAATTGTGCAACGCATACCACCTTGGGGAATCGAGAAATAAGGCAAATAACACAAACGGGGAAAAAAACCTAACATATGATAGTGTGTTTTCTTCTACCAAAAATTCCCGAATAGTATGTATTGTGCAATATGAGATTGAAATATGCTTCAAACATCTATAAAATTAGAGAATACTTTTATAAATTAATGAAAAACAGACATATTTCATAATGATTTCTCATCAATGAGTATCTCAATTTAAGAAGGATGAATGCAGAAAGAAAGCAGTAGACACCTAGAAACATTTAAAGTGTAAATAGATATGTGTCTTTTCTTATATACAAGCACATTGCTTTTACCCTCAATAGCACAATTTTGCACAGTATGATGATGCTGTCCTGATCTATTCCATAAAGACAGATTTTCACCTCCAGCACAAAAGAGTCCCTCTCTGAATAAATGCAAGCACTGGAAAGACAGAAAATATATTCAACTTTCCTTTATGTGGAAAGGACACACAATTGGTGAAATTTGTCCAGAAGTGAAAATGTGTAGCTGGCTCTGCTCTATGTTTAGAAAAGACAAAACTTAACTCATGAAGTTTAATTCATCCTAATCAAGTCTTTATTGAAGTGTTTAGTACAACAAAGTGACAAAAAGCTTTAATCATGTACATGTTGATTAATTAATAGTGGTTGAAATATCAGTAAGTTAGGATGTGCACAGTTGTTCCAGCTAACCAACATTGCAGAATATCAACCAACCTTTTAGTCAAGACGATGAAAAACTTCTTCTTCTTCTTCTTCATCGTACGCAGTCAGACAGTAACCATTATTTTTTCGAAAAAGGCAGCGGTCATCCTGAGGCTGTCGACACTGCCATAGAGCTTGTCTAGTGTTGCCACTGGTGATGGCCACATCTGCTCTCTCTGATCCTCGTATGTTGGGCAGTTTTGCAGCAAATGCTCAGCGGTCATTTTCCTGGTACCACACGGGCATTCGTCGGTGCCACCTATCTTCAATTTGTTGAATAGGTGGTACCTCAGTCTATTGTGGCCAGTGCGAAGTCTGAAGACCACGACCTGCTCGCTTCTGTTCAACTGGTAATAGGCATCGTTTTTGGTGTAGCCAGTATGTTCGGTTTCCCATTTGGTCATGTATCTAGCTCTAATAAGCCGTTTTGACTCTTCGTATGTCATACTAGTATCTGGTTGTAGTAGTTTGGCACCTTCTTTTGCCAGTCTGTCTGCCTCCTCGTTGCCTTGGATGTTGCAGTGAGATGGAACCCACTGCACCACTACCCTTCTTGGTGCAGACTGCTGGCATAGTTGACTTAAATCATTAAGTTCAGTATTTTTCTGGCTTTTTAGTGCTGTGACTACGGCCAGAGCATCTGCAAACAGGACTATGTGGCTTTCATTCCTTTTACCTGTCACCATTTCTTCCACTGCCGCCCTCAGTGCCTCTGCCTCCGCTCTGAAATTGCTTGTGTATTTTCCAGTAGCGAATGACAGTGTTATTTTTCTGCCATTTGGTAGATTCAGAAATGCTCCTGCCCATCCGTTCTGTGTTGAATTTGTTACGGAACCGTCGGTGTATGCATGGGTCCAGTCTATGCTTGAGTAGTTTTCCGTTATGTAACTCAGGGTAGTATCTCTTCTTTCTTTTTCAGACTGGCAGTTTTTGTTTCCAATACCTGGTATATTTTCTACCACCTCTGGAAATATATCCTGCCTCCTGGTAGGTTTTCGTACAGTAGGGATGGGCTTTGGTGTTGTTAGTGCGTCCATTGGGTCTTTGTGCATCTTAGTTTTGGTTATTTCTGCAAAGTTTCTCCGCTTTAGTTTCCCATTTCCAAAATTGTTTAGTCTCTTGTGCATTGGATGGTCAGTCAGTCTTCTGAGTTTCTCTGATTGCTGCTGGGCTCTGCAATCTCTTCTGTCGGTCATGGATTGCAGTTTTGTAATCTTTTCAAGTTCTACAATTGGCGTTGACTTCATGCCTCCTGTTATAACTCTCATGGCTTGGTTTTGGAGTTTGCTAATTTTATCGAAGTTTGCCTTTGCTGCTGTTGTCCATTCTGCAATGCCATACTCGAGAACTGGTCTCACTCTTCCAGTGTACAGTTTCTTTAGTATACTTTCGTCTGCTCCCCAGCTTGTGCCAGCAAGTTTCCTCATGATTGCCATTCTTTCTCTGGCTCTCATTCGGTTTCTCTCGATCTGACTTTTCCATGTCATGCGCCGATCAAATGTGACTCCCAGGTAGTTTGGGTTGTCGTTTGGCTGCAGGTATTTGCCGTTCAGACTTAATTTGGTGTTTTGGGGTTTGATTGATAGCGAGAATATTGTACATGTCGTTTTTTCCTCGTTTATTTTGACCAGCCATGAGTTCGCCCACTCTTCCAGCGATGTTAGGGCCTGCTGCATCCAATTTCTTGCTATGGTGAGATTCTTTTCAGAGGTCCACATAGCCAGATCGTCTGCAAACATTGAGCTATGGACTCTTCTTGGTATATTCTCTGTAATGTCATTTATATACACCAGGAAGAGTGTGGGTGACAGTACTCAACCTTGGGGTACTCCCTGCTCAATTGTCACCTTTTTGCTCATCTGCCCTTGTACTTGGACTCTGGCCGTTCTGTTTTTGAGGTAGTGGTTGATCCACTTGTACATTTTCCCACAAACTTCACTTCTTCTTAGCTTGACTCTAAGTCCCTCTTTCCAGACTTTGTCAAATGCCTTTTTTCAGGTCCACCCAAACCGCTACTGTGTGTTTCTGTTCCTGGTAGGCATCTTCTATTTCCTGGGCTATGAGGATGACCTGATCCTCAGTGGATCTCTGCTGTCTAAAGCCTGCTTGCTGTGGAATTAGTATGCGTTTTTCTTCCAGATGCCACATCAGTCTGGTGTTTATCATACGTTCCATCAGTTTGCCGACACAGCTCAGTAGGCTGATAGGCCTGTATCCATTTGGATCTGTTTTGTCTTTTCCTTTCTTTGGTACTGGTACAAGTACTGCGTCTTTCCATGCCTGGGGTACAATACCCCTTTTCCAGCTTTGGTTCAGGACTGATAGCAGTTTCCTCTTCGCTATTTGGCCCAGCCCCATCAGCATTTCGTTTGTTATCCCGTCTTTTCCGGGAGATTTCCTTTTCTTTAATGTTCTCATGGCCTCAATGGCATTGTTAATTTTGCCATCATATGCTCTTCTGGTGCCATATTGATGTTGTCGTGCCCCTTTTGCTCTTCACTAATGTCTGTATGCCTTTCTGCAGGGACATCAATGTGGTTTGCTCTGGCATAGTGTTCAACAAAGGCGTTTGCGGCTTTTTTTTTTTTCCAGTGAGCAAGTTTTCGCCCTGCTTGATGGTAATTTGTTTGTTTGATGGAGTTTCGTCATTCATGGCTCTGACTAGCTTCCATAGTTTGTTCCCTTCTTTGTCTAAGTTGAGGCTTTCTGTTTTGTTTTTCCATGATGGAAAACAACATCTATTCAAAACATCTACAACAGAAAAACTAACATGTGAAATACACAAAACAGCCTAAGAACAACTAGCAGGAAGTGGCAACATACCAATTAAATTGACTGAAAATTTATATTATACATAATCACAGCATTAGCCACTGATAATGCTCATTGTTGTACAATGAGCTTAAGATAAGCAAATGCTCGGAGGCGGGACAGAAGAAATGATACAAAGACTCTGAAAGTATCTCTGACAAGATTTCTCCTTGATGTGAGACAAGTATGGTCTATGCTTGATGATAGGAAAGTTAGGAAGTAATTGAGTCTATAAATGTGTCTGGATTGAACTCGGCCTACACAGTCACAAGTGTTAAATGACAAAATGCTTGGCTAGTTGTAACACCGTCATGGGATGTTCTGCTGGTCTAGCACCTTAACTCATCACTCTCTTGTGGTAAGGTGTTTCTTTCGTTGGTGGTTCAGTGTTTGAATTCCAGGGTGCCTTTACTTCACTTTCTTTTCTGTTGTTCGTTATTTATGCTTTCCGAGTGCAGGTAGATCATTCTTTTGTGATTTTTATCATGAACAAACATTCTTCATGTTATGTTCTGTTCACTTCATTGCACTCCGAGCAGACACATAGGTACTCAATCTCTCTCAGTAAGCGGCAAAAAGTGTGGATTCTTATGGTTCCTGCAGCTCTTTTGTTGTACGCACTTTTATACCTTCTCTTGAGCCACACTCCGCTCAAATCTCATTTGATTTCAAAACTCTGCAGTCTGTTAATTGCTGATTCAATTATTGTAGTGTCATCACAGCGTCTCTGTGGCAAAGTGGTCAAGCCAATTGTCTCGTGTTCAGACGGTCGAGGTTCAAATTCAAACTGCAACTATCGGTTCATGATGTAAATTTTTCTGGAGATCCCTGGGTTCATCGCTGGAGCTATGGAGTTTGTACAATGCTCTTGGCAGGTGGGATACCCTTCTGCTGAGAGAGACCGAGCCATATGGGGAAACCTGAGGAGATGAAGTTGAGCCGCCTTTAACCTTAAACCTTTAAGTGTCATCATAGATGGTCACATCAAAATGTGACGTATTAAAATCTAGTGTACCCATAACTGGTGCTTGTGAAGTCATCAAAATGGTCACAAGCAGCAGTTGCTGTCCTATGTTTCATAAGACACAAACATAATGATGATGATGCATACACATATCTGCTGGTGTTTATTTGTAATTTAATGCTACATAAAATTTCTTAAATGGAATGTTATATGCAAAATATCCCATAGTAACAATCTGCAGTGCATTTTGTTTTATAGAACAGTGTTCTTGACTCTGATCAACATACTTTTTGTCCCAAGACAACTTATAGCTGTTGCTCTTTAAGAAACATTTCATGAACAAAGACTGCTTACATTGTTTGATGCCATTAAAAGAAAATTATTTTGGGACAAGGTTACATGGTTAAATACCCTTCCTAGGCCTTTCTATATCCTGAGCCAAGACCAAAGTTCAGAACCTGATTTCCGATACAGCACCCCAGTGTATTGCAACTCAAGGTCACATTGCCAAGGGCACCAATGAATTAATCTATCTCGGTAGCATGATATCATCCGATGGGCGCAGTAGTCCCGATATGTCAAGATGGATCAGACTAGCTGCGTCTGCTATGCACGACCTCCAAGGTGTGTGGAGTAATGGCAGGATCTCCATCGGGACATAAATCCGCATCTACCAGTTCTGCGTGATCCCATTCCCGCTTTACGACTCCAGAACCTGGACATTGCTGAAATATGACATATCGAGACTGGAAGCACATGTGCAACCAGCGGCATAGCCTGGGCATCCGATGGCATGGCTACATCCGCAACGTGGTGGTCTCTGCTAAAGCAGGTCTCCACCGGACCTCAGAAACAATTGATCAGCGCTGTGTTTCTTTGTTCAGTCATGTTGTACGGCTGGACCAGGAAACCTCGTCCCACAGGATACTACGCAAGTCTTTCCTCAGCTGCAAAAGTCTTCCCCCAACCAGCTGGAGGTGCAGAAGAGACCGTCCCCAAATAGTATGGCTCCAGCAAGTAGCAACCTCCTCCTCCGCCCTGGACGAGGCCTGGAACCACGCCACAGCTGTGGATCATGGATGTGGCCAACCGACGCAACGGGCCTCAGACACCTAAGTGAACATTATTATTATTTTGTTACATGGCCAAATGACTCACCTACTGAAGGGAGCAGATAGAAACTTACCCTTACAGAAGCTCCATGTTCAGTCAAGACATGAAGACACTCTCCTGTTTCTGAGTTCCATATCTGAAGCAACCAAAAAAATGTAAGAAAATAAAATGTGTATAATCATGTGCTTATCAATTTCATCAGACAGAAACTAAATAAATCAATAAAATTATCAATCATAAAAATTTGTTCATTTATTTCAAAGTAAGACACATATCACATCATGCCTGTTGATCAATATTACAATTATTTAACTGATTCACTCAGAGTAGCCAATATATCGGCTTCCTGATTTTTTCAGATAACCAACTGGCCAACGTTTAGACTTTTATGATTGTGTACACATATTCATATATTATCCCATTCCTAGCAACGTCTGGGTTGGACATCCCGCTCGTTAAAGGAAAGTGAAGCGTCTGATATAGCCTCTCCTTTGCTGGTGTAGAGATTGCCGCTGGATTCACTGTTCGGCTTGCTGTTCAGTAGTTTCCATGCCAATGGCCCCTTCTACATTATTCTGTCCCCAGTAGCACCTTCATGAGGGGCCCCCTGTTTCTTACAGAGCCTACTGTGGGACACAGTATCTCACAAATCTCAGAGAGTGGTGGCTAGTCTTGGGACGATGAGAGTATCATCGGATGTCTCGGGTAACTAACATCTGCGGGCAACGACTCCACTGCCTTGTGGAAACCTCAGGAGAGGGTAGGGCTACGGGAGTAAACTCAGATAGAAAATCCGGAGTGGTAGCACCTTAGGCGGATGGTTTCAAAATTGCGAACCCATTTCGGCAGCTCCTGCAGCTGAGCTGGTATCAAATTGTCATGCTTTGCATTCCTTTGGATTATACCATCAAGGCCGAGAGGGAGGTCCTGCAGTTTGGGCAGCCCAGGGTCTCCATATTCAGCACCCAGGCTTGCGCTCTAAGAGGCTACTCACAGGGTGCCACGCGCATGGTCTGCAAAGAATGGGACGCTTATGAATGAGTTCTCGTAAAATTTTGGTTCTTGGGGGAAGTTTTTATTTTTTCTCTTGTGACACAGTCCGGCAAAAAGGAACCCTGATCTCTGAGTAGTGAGATCGAACAACCGTGTGCAGTGGCGCACCCTTTTGAAATGCATTAAGAGTTGGAAATAGAAAGGAGTGGGCTTAATGGTCGCTGCTCAGGCAAAATTTCAGTTAAAAATCTACTCAAATTATTCTAGAGATTCTCGCCCCACAGAAGAAATATGTCGCAAAAAAGAGACTGTGTGGCAATAACATCAGGTCTTAGTTATGTGGTTAGCGGAGCGGCATAGATGGCACCTAACAGGCTGCAGGTCTACTTTGCTCTAATTTACGCTTCCACCACCACCAGCCCCAAAAATAGGCGATCGTATATTCCAGGGGCTACCAACATAACATACTAAAAACATATACTGTGATTGACTTGGCAAGTTACCAGCGGATATTCACCTACCAAAAAATATGAAACAAAGGAGGTCACACCTTCCCACGACGTCTAACGACACAAGTAGACTGATAGATATATAGATAGACAGACAGACAGATAGATAGGTAGGTAGGTAATTACGTAGGTAGATAGGTAGGTAGGCATATAGGTAGGTAGGCATGTAGATAATTAGGTAGGTATGTATGTAGGGCATATATGTGAAGATACACTGATGGATAACCCTGCACTACTTTTCCTTCGGCCTCTAGTGTTTGGTCAGGTAGGTAGGTAGGCAGGTAGGCAGGCAGATAGATAGACAGTGTCCTAATTACATCATACAACCATTAGAATAGATTTTGTTCTTGAGTCCTGGTGATTGGGGCCATTTAGGTTTATGTGACTGTCACCTATCTTCTCACACAACTATCTTGTTCTAACTTATCACAATTCACTAACACACCATAACACACAACCTCATGATGTACAAATTTATTTATTCTATTATTTCATAAAAATTCACATACATCAATAACACAACTTGAACGTCTTCTTCTTCTTCATCAATCAACTGGTGTTTTGCTTCTAGTCCGGTGAGGTTCACGAAGGAGACTGTGTGTTTCAGGTCTTCACCGGTCCCCCACAGCTTTTCGAGCATGGTCTATCTTGTTTGTGGCTTGAGATGGCTTGGAGTACACTCATAGAGTCTGTTAGAATGACAGTTTTTCTTGTATTTGTGTTTTTGGCTGATAAGAATCTGAGTTGCTGCATGAACAGCTATTGCTTCAGCTCTGAAATTAGTACAAGTCTCTCCTGCTGGTATGGAGTGATTTACTATGTCGCCATTGGAGTGTTCAATGTAGATTCCACTGCCTTCCCTTTTATCGTTCACTGAGGGAGATCCATCTGTGTACATGTGTGTACAAGAGTTGCTAGGTTACTGTCTCTTGAGGTCTTGTAGAACGTGTGTACAAGAGTTGCTAGGTTACTGTCTCTTGAGCTCCTGTACAACGTGGATTTTTTTGCTCTGTTGTCGACTGTTCACTTTTCTTCGTTAACCCTGGAACCTGCAAGATTATTTTGGACCATCCTGGTTCTGTGTCCTGGGTTCTGGAATGAGTGCTTTGCACTTTTTGGTTTCAGCTTCAAGGATGTCTGAGTGTTTTCTGTGGATTTCTCTGGCCATATGGTTGGGGCTTTTCCTTAGTAGTCTGTTTTTTGTTGTCTCTTGGAACTTCTGGTGCAGAGGATGATCAGGTAACCTCTTTATGTTTTCAAACTGAGTAAGGGATTTATAGTTTCTCCTTAATTCAAGGGGCTCCATATTTGCTGTTTTTCCCAGCTCTGTAATTGGAGTGCTTTTGAATGCCCCAAGGGTAATTCTGAGAACCATATTTCAACTTGGTCTAGTTTTCCTGTGTTTGTTTTGGCCACTGTGGACCAAGTGCTAGAGACATATTCCATGATTGGTCTGATTGCACCAGTGTAGACAAGCTTGAGGATTTTTTTGCTGCCACATGCTGATGGCAGCATTTAGTGATGTTGTTTATATATATCAAGAAGAAAGTATGCGCTATTACATTTCCCTGTGGCACTCCCGCTCTCAGCCTGACTGACTTGCTGGTATATTTGACCAATATAACCCTTTGGAAGAGGTAACTTTTAATCAATGAGAATATATTGTTGGTAACTCCTGCTTGAAGGATTTTCAGCTTCAGACCTTCTCTCCAGACAGTGTCAAAAGCACTGGAGAGATCAAAGATGATGGCTAGCACTTTCTTTTTCTCTTGAAAGGCATTTTCTATGTCCTTTGTTGGATATGTTAATTGGTCATCAGTGCTGCCTGTATCCTGTTTGAGTTGAGACTAGTTGGTCTCAAGATACCAGGTGAGTCTTTTATTTATCAGTCTTTCCATCAGTTTCCCCACACAGCTGAGGAGACTGATGGGCCTGTAGTTTTTAGGATCGTGTTTGTCTTTTCCTGGTTTAGGAATAGGCTGAATGTAGGCCTCCTTCCAGAGTGCCGGAACAGTACACTCATGCCAGCTTTGGTTAAATATTCCAAGGAGGAACCTCTTCCTTATGGGGTGAAGATGTTTGAGGAATTAATTTGTGATACCATCTGCCTCTGGTGCTTTTCTCTCCTTCAGTTTCATCTTCTAGCTCCTGTAGGGGGAACTTCACTGTCATGCACTCTGTTGAAGTGCCTGTGCCACAGTCATTTTGGAAAGCTCTGATCTGTGTTCTTACTTCTTTAAATCTGTCTCTTGAAACTTGCATCTTACTTTCTGACTGATAAGTTCTGGCCATAAGGTCTGCTGCCTCCTTGCCCGTCACCTGGCCTACGGTCATATGTAGCATGGTTTACAATCTCTGTCTTGTCACCATTTAGGGTTTTGGTGAGATTCCACAGTCTTGTAGTATCTTTCCAAAGTCAATTTTTGCTGCTCTATTCACTTTATAAGATTTGATAATTCATATCAACAATTATTCAACATTCCAGGCACTTAAGACTTTTCACAGCAAAAGTTGTCTATATACAATGTTTCTCTCTGTCCTTGATTACCTCCCCAATTTATGATTACCAGTTCTTTCCGGTGTACTTTTTCTGTCCAATCATCTAAAATACGGATAACCATTTGGTCTTGTGTTCTGAATTTGCTGAACAAACACCATTCTTGTCTTTTTGTCAGATTCCATTACATAACGGCTACTGTTTTTAATGTGAAAATATTCTAAATGAACTTCGTTTTATGGACATAATTTACGACTAGAGATGTTGTAAAGCAAACTGTCAGAATTTATTGACTAAATAATGTGACAAATAAATAAAGGTGAGAAAACAAATATAAAATATTAAATTAGCAAATGACAAGTTTTATCAAAGACATGCTAATTATAAATCAGCAGCAAGCAACAGCTGCAACCTTATGAACCACTGGATTTTGAAAATGATAGATTAACTCAATCAGATTTCTTAAAAAGCAACTACCAAAAAAATTGAATTTGTAAATATATGAATAATTTATAAATAAAGCATTGCTGTTATATAATGTACAATACAATAAAACATGTACTGCATGAATACTAGATTTTCCTGAAAGTATGTTTTGATTGTTAAAAAATTGTTTGAAATATCACAATTTAATCAATCAAGTCTGAAAGCATTATATTTCTCTTTGCAGAGGCTTCTAACTGATGTAATCTGCCACAACTTACCCTGATCTGTTTGTCCGATGATCCAGTGACAATAAGTGCTTCATCATTTTCTTCTACAGGTGGCAGGAGTAGTAAACTGGTGATAGGAAGAGTATGCCCCATTAAGGTTGCTATGCGGCGGCCATACTGTGAAATATGACAAGATTATATTAACAACATATTCACAACAATAACAATTAACTTAATTGGCACAACTCTGATAGTTGTTACACACTAAACAAGACAATGGTTAATGAATATGTTCAAAAAGTATATAAACAGATACTTTCACACAGAAAAGTAGGAAAGAGGTACAAGGAAACAGAGAATAATAATACATGGTAAACAAGCAGAAAGGCAATAAGGACTGTGTGCTAAACTGCAAAAGAACAGATGTTGGAGTAAAACTTTATGGTTAAACTTCATGAAGACTTGAGAAAAAAACCACACCCCAAGAGCTCTGTATGCAGAAATCTTCTTCTTCTTACGCTTTCAGATGTCAACTTGAATGTCTCTAAAGAAAGCAGTGGCCCGCATGAGGTGATCAGTAGCTCCATAGAGCTTGTCTTGGATTGGAATGGAAGATAGCAAAAAGTACCTTCTCTGTAACTCATATTTTGGGCACTTCTGCAACAGTCATTTTATCAGTGCTGCAGGTACATTCATCAGTATATCCTAATTTGAACTTGTTACATAGATGATATTACAACTTGTTGTACAGAGTCTAAAAATCACCACCTGTTCAGCTCTGTTTAGCTTATAGTAAGCATCATTTTGTTGTCATCCTGGATGTTTCGTTAACCACTTGCTCTTGTACCTGCACCTGATAAACCTCCTGACCTCTTTATAAGTTATACATATATTAGGTTAAGACAGCATTCTGTCTTCTCTTTCCAGTATGTCAGCCTTTTGATTGCCAAGTGTGTTGCAAAGAGAAGGAATTCACTGAATCCCCACTTTCCTGAATCAGGAACATAGTTTAGAGTGTACCTCACAGAGTTCTTTTAGATCTGAATGTTGTCAGCTTCCAAGCACTGTCACCACACGGCTGTGAAAAGTACCATGTGTTTCTCTTTATTTTTTAGTCATCATAAGTATTTCTGCTGCAGTTTTCAAGCTCTCTGCCTCTGCTCTAAAGTCACTTCAGTTTGGTATTAGGTTCATAAAGATTCCTCCACATCCATTCTCCATTGCCTTTATTGTTGGCCCACTGTATACACCTGGGTCCATCTATTTCTAGGGTAGTGTTTCTCTATGTATTTTTCAGTTATGGCTTTCTTTCTGTGTCTGACTGGCTGTACATATTCACAATGCCAGACACGCTATCTTTCAGATCTGAGAAGCGCTCTTTTCTTCAGGTGGGGAGTATGTAAGTAGTGCGAATGGGTGTTATTTGTGCTGAGCCAGTCATATAATCTGTACCCCTACTTCTATGTAACTGATGCCACAGTTGCTCCATTTTGGTCTTTTCTTTACAAGTATATTTATTCTCTGGTGCATTGGGTGATCAATCAAATTTCTGAATTTCTCACCTTGTTATTTCTCAGCCCTGCTGTCTTTTCTGTTCTTCATTGGTTATAGGTTCGTAATCATGTCTAATTCTTTAATGTGCACTTCATATCCCCTGTAATGAATCGCATTGCTTGATTCTGAACTCTGCAGTTGATCATGCCACAATGCCATATTCTAAGACTGGTCACATATATCCAATGTACAACTTCTGAAGAATATGTGCATCTGCCCCCCGTGAAACGCAGCAAGTTTTTTCATGATGGACATTCATTGCCTTGATTGAATTTGGTTTTGCTCTATCTAGGTTCTCCATGCCAGACGTCTATCAAAGATTTTACTCAAATAGTTGGGGTTTTCATCCAGTTAAAGCATTCTTCTATTCAGCCTTGGACTTTCTGTCCATCTTTCCAAACCTTATCCAACACTTTTTCTAGATCCAACCAAATTACCAGAGAATGGTTTTTGACCTGGGAAGCATCTTCAATTTCCTGAGCAATGTGGGAGATTTGATCTTCAGTTAATCTCTGTTAACAGAACCCAGCTTGTTGCAGAATCAAAATATGTTTTTTTTCCAAGTGCCACATCAGTCTAGTATTTACCATTTTCTCTATCAGTTCACACACGCAGCTAAGTAAACTGATGGGCCTGTAACTATTTTAGTTTGTTTGGTCTTTAACCTTCTTCGGATTTGGTGTTAATATGGCCTTTCTACATCTACAGTACAATAACTTTTTCCCAGCTGCAGTTGAGGACTTCCAGAAGCTTCTTTTTTGCCTTAGTGCCCAGACCTGTTAACATTTCATTTGTTATTCCATCATTTCCTGGTTATTTCTTTAGTGATTTTATCACCACTAACATTTCGGCCATTGTTAAATTTACCATTATGTGCTCTTTTGTCACAATATTTGTGCTGTTCTGAGTGTTTTGTTCTACACTGATGTTTTGCATGTGTGCTGTAGTGACTTCTACACTGTTTGCAATAGTGCAATGTTGCATAAGTGCAGTTGCAGCTTTTATTCTGTCAGCATAAAGTCACTTTAGTTGATTGTAAGTTTTGTGTAAGATCTTTTGCTTTTCAAAGTTTAAACTAGTTTCCATAGTATGTTTCTGTCACTATCAAGGTTAAGAGATTATGTTTAAACTTTTCAACTATCTTTTCTCCTCTGATTGAGTGTTATGTTATATTTATCAGTGGCTGCTGTGAGAGCAATGTTTGCTTCATGTAATTGTTCTCTTTCTGTTACACTCCTAACATGTGATAGAGGGCATCTTCTAGCTTTTCAATTTTTCACTCTAGTTGAATTTGTAATTAATCATTGTCCTCTAAGGATTGTCGCAGTAGTCACTTGCAAAATAGCTTTATTTAACTCCCAAGAGCCGATACATATGCTTCCAGATTTTTCTAGAAAACCCAGGAGCCGATATATAGGCTTTTACGACTGTTCACAAAATCACATATTTTTCCTTTCCTAGTTCTTACAAATGTTTTATTTTGGTTATTAGCGGAAGTCCAGATTTTGTACTTTTAATTTCCTGAAGAGCTAACATTTGTTTTATTGAAAAAAATGTTTATTTTTGTACTTGGAGATGGAAAAAAATTTTACGGAGGGCAGCCTTGAATCTAGCCCATGCTCCTTCAGTCAGCCAAAATAGAGTTTCTATAGTACAAGCTTGGTAATGGTTAGATTATATTATTGCTAATGCTAGTGATGATGAAGATATTGATCATTCTGATAGCAATGTTTCAATTTCTTTATCTAGTCTTAGTTCTAAGTTGAGCGATGAAAGTGAAACTAAATCTACTGACGAGGGGGTGGTGCCCTCTTTTGTCTCAAGCAATGGTAGTAACAGTTCACAAATTCAGTAAAGTTACAAGATCCTGCACAGCCATGCTAGTGTGTATAATATAAACGTGTATACATATATATTGAAAACTACAGGAAGATTCTTTCTGAGTGGGCGTAAATTGTAAACACTCAAACTGGTGTTGATTGGGGATTTTATTTTTTAGTATGTTTTAGTGTGCCTTCAGTAAAATATGAATACTAGGAAAACAAATGAGATGTAACTTTCAGAACATCTTCTCTTGTTGATTACAGTCAATAAAAAGTCATTACATTATTCGTGTATTGGTTTAGAACTGAATAATGTGTTGATGGGGAGACCATTTTTTTCATAATTTAAAAACAACCGGTAATGCGACTATAATCTCTCATACACAAATGTTCACCTCCATTTGTAAAATATGTGAATTCCATTGACTTCTGGCTGCAATTGTGAACAATTTGGCACAAAATGTAAGCTATTTCAGTAAACTTTTATTGAAGATAAATAGATCACAATTAAGTGATGATGGTCAAAAATATTTGGGAGTGAATGAGTTAAGCTTCCAACCATTGTTTCAATGTTACTAGATCGTATATTAAAAATCTTGCTTAGTTTGTTTGTGAGTATAGCAAAACTGTCTCAGTCAGCTCTTTTATTATTCCAGCACAGCAATGGCTTCTGTGATTGGGGAACATATTCCATATTTAGTGTGAGCTTTATAGGCCTGTGATCGCTGCCTTCCAGTTCACAAAGAACTTCTCAAGCAATTTTATTGTGGATATTCTCTGTAGAGAAGGCTAAATTTGAAGTGGATGTCATATGTCATCTTCTTGAGTAAAAACTGGGTTCATTGTTGACTTTTTTTTCAGAACTCTGTAACTTTCCATTCCCGGGTCATTTAATAATTTAAGCCCTTCAATTGCGCATCTCATATTTTCTGGTAGTTTACAAATGAACGCACCATGTTCTGCTCACTGCATTTCCGAGTCTGTGACATCAGAATGAGGTGAGGAGTGTCGAACTTGATCAAGCCGAGCAAGGGGTCCTGTTTCACACAGGAATGAGGCATAACAAATTGAATTGCCACTTACACATGCTAAAATTAGTTTCATCACCCATGTATATGTATGGGCAAGCAGCACAGACAGCCAAACATATCCTGCAAGACTGGCATATGCTTAGCTAATTGCTTGCTGAGCACTGGTCCATGGAGATGGATCTCCACACAAAGCTGTTTGAAAGCCTTAAAGACCTCTCCATTATAGCAACCTTTATCCAGAAAATGTACTTCCCATGTAGCCGCAATAAAAAATATGTGGTCAACAAAAACACTGAAGCAAAGGGGATCTAATGTTGTGCTTTCTCATTGTGCATTCTAGAGCGTTCACATTTGGGCTATTATTATTATTTATTATTATGATGGATGCCTCAATTACTGTTCACGCCGGTGGAGAACACCTAAATCCTGTGCAAAGCCGGTCAGTAAAGCGGGTATTTAAATCTTATAAAAAAATATTGCATCAGCTTCCAGTATCTCACAAGCAAGATTATTTTTTTATTTCAGCAATATTCAAATACTTAACGTAGGGTGAGTGATAGACTTTAATATTATCAGAGGCACACACATTACCTGTACTTCCCATATTACAGCTTTCTTGTCATCACCAGCTGAGACAAACCTGTAAGAAAGAAATGTGTACTGAGTTTCACCTTTTCATGTCCTACATAAGCAAGGCAAAATAACAATTAAGTTGTAGAGGACTGTTATCAACTACATCAGTCTGCATGGCACATGATGAAGAAGAAGTAATTAATCTCATAAACATCCGTGCACAACCAGATACTAAAAAAAAAATTGTTATCCAAAGTAATCCTGTGACGGAAACTGGGTCTGTAGCTCCTTCTCTAAGTGATATGATGGCCTTTTGATTTGTGTATAGGTTTTGCAAAAATGACAGTGCAAAAACCATTGTGGCATATCCCTCCTTACTGTCCCCAGCAAATCCTAATCTAGGATACTGGAGTGGAGACTAAGACATCTGGTTGAGCAACACATGAATGATGCCCAATGCAGTTTCAGAGCATAGAGAAGTCCTCAAGGCCTTATCTTCTCATTTAGGCAACTGAGTATGATGACAAAATTCACCTCTGTTTCTTAAACCTGGAAAGGACATTTGATGTTTCCTGGATAGGAAGAACACCAGAGCACCATTGATTTGTGCCATTCAGAGTTTCTGTAAGACTTGCAGAAACTATTTTAGAACAGAAAACAAAAAATCAGAGCAATTCAACATCACCAGCGGTGTAAGACATAGCAGAATGATATCACCACATCTTTTCATACTACTCATGGATGATGTCATCAAAGTCTTAAGGATAGAACCAAAAAGTACTCAGTGAGGTACTGAAAAATGAGACCAGATCTGGCGTTTGCCAATAATGTGGCACTGATTACCAAATAAGAAGCACGTTATCTCTGAAGTAACCTTCAAATCTGAAAATAGGAACTAGAGAAGAGAAGTGAGACCAAACAAAAACCATGGTTGTCTTGAGAGAAGAGACAACATATTATGATGGTTAAATGGTCCATTAAACTGGTCAAGCAGTTCAAATACCTTGGAGCTGTGTTAGATCAGAAAAGAGCTATCAAAGAAGAGTTGGGCACTCAAAGAGCAGCAGCTGGCAGACTTTTTCATGCCATAAATAGAGGATTGCTCAGTAAAAAAAAATAGATAACTAAGATTAATGTATGAGTCACTTATGAACCAGTTTTGACTTATGGTTTGTGAATCCCATAAAAGCCATTTCTCAAAGAGGAGCAACTGGCAGGCTTTTTCATGCCATAAATAGAGGATTCCTCAGTAAAAGAGAAATAGATAACTAAGATGAATGTATGAGTCACTTATGAACCAGTTTTGACTTATGGTTTGTGAATCCCACAAAAGCCATTTCTAAGTCTCTGAAATGAGATATTCGAGAAAGATGGTACACTTATTAAGCAGAGACATGGTCTACAAACAGACAATGTGACACATACTTGAAACCCAACCTTTGCAGACTCATGTAAAGTAATTTCAACTTTGATGATATGGCCACATCTGCAGAATGAAAGAAGATCAGTTATAGGAAGCAAAGAATAAAAGATCCAGACCCCCAGGAATACCAAAAGCCTGCTGGGATCGCAATATAAGACAGTATATAAGAGACCAAGGACTAGACTTAAATCAGGGTAAGAGGAAGACAGAGGATAAAATAATCTGCAGCTCTTTCTGGCAAACCTCTACACCCAAGGGTAGAAAAAGAGCAACAAAGTAAGTAAGATTATCATTGAATCCACTAAATTCCCTAGTGTTCTGTCTAGCTTTCTATAAATGAATTTATGTGTTCATCTTAAATGAATTTTTTGCAAAGTATTCTGAAAAGATAAATATTTATCATAAAATGAGAGTAACTTCTAACCTTCTGTCACTGATGCGAAGCAACAATCTAACAATATCAGAATGATGCTGTAAGATCAAGATTTCTGTGTAAGGGTTGTGGGGTTGGCCGTCTTCTACTTCCTCGCAGGGCTGTGATTCAGTATAAATTTAATAAAATATGAAAAATAGATTAATGTCTGTCAAAGAAATGTTAATCCTTAGAAAATACTTGCTGCTATATTTGTAAATGGATGCACTATTTGTATCAGATAACATTGTGAAATAGAAAACTTCATGTATCAGAGTAATATACTCAATGAAAAAAGTAACTTACCCATTTTAGTGTATATTTTTATGTTTGTCAATTGTAATGTAATTTCAAATCGTTGCATTCTTGGCCGTTACTGGAAGCCGTATAATTGTCTTAGTACAGTCTGAGTGTGAAATTACTTTTCACTGAAGTTTCCCAATCTGATTTCATGAAATTAACAAATATCCAGACAGTTTCTCACAATTCACGTGATGATCACAAAATTGACCTGAGAAGTGTATATTGGCAATCTGTGATTATTTTGCCATTCATTTTGTTCAGACTGGAAACCTAGCACAGGGCTAAATGGGAGGTTATGAGTTTTTGGCATGTTGGAAGGAGGAATGTCTGTGTCTGCAACAGCAAGACAATTTGATGTGAAGACAGACTATTAAGGATGTGGTAAATTGCTATCAGACGACTAGAACTGTTTCTGACCTGCGACGCAGGGGATGTCCAGAATTAGCAAAACTGATTTCAGTCAGCAATTGTCACTGCTGGTATCATCCCCAGACCGACAAAATAAGTTCAGCTACTGTTAGGAACCTTTTTGCGCGAGCAAGTCTACATGCAAGATGCCCTGCTATTTATTAAACTTTGCAGCCATGGCATCAAGTTGCACCACTAGCCTGGGCCAGTCAGCACTGCACCTTGGGAACGCTTTGTGAGATAGAGTACTGTTTACTGATGAGTGCAAGATCAACCTTTCAAGAGTCGATGGTCATCACAGAGTGCATTGTTGCAATAGAGAGCGGTTTGCTAATAACTGCATTCAAGAGCGCTTCATCATGGTGTTCGAGGGATTATGATCTGGGGATGCATTTGCACCAATCATCGAACAGACCGCTTTATCTTAGATGGTATTGTTACCGGCTTGTGATACAGTGATGAGATCATGAAGAACCACACCAGGCCTTTTGTGCTGAACCATGCACCAGGCATTGTGCTTCAGCAGGACAATGCCCATCCTCATGTTGCCAGAGTCATGCAGGTTAAACTCCAAGCCAGAAACATTTCAATCTTGCCCTGGCCATTCATTTTCTCTGATCTGTCCCCAATTGAGCATTTCTGGGACAAGCTGAAACATTGACAACAACAGTACCCACTGCAGACTGTATGGCAACTTCGTCAAGAAGTCGTGCAGGAATGGCAGAACATTCCACAGGATTTACTGAGGCGCTGCATTCGATCCATGAGGTGCTGATGTCGAGCCTTGATCAATGCACGTGGGCAAATGCGGTACTGAGCATTGTAATTTTTGTAAATGACCTTCATGCTCGCGGACGCTACTGGACAATCACACGTGACACGAAAATGTCCATTCAGTTGTCTAAGTTTCTAACAATGGAATAAAGTTTCTTCTATTTATATATATTTGTTTCTGTATTATGCCAATGTAAACATGGAAAAAGTGTAATTATAACAACTAGAGATAAATATTCTGCATGAAAATATCTACATATAATTATATTAGACATATCACACATTACCTCCATTTGATCATCTTTGGTCAGTTTATCTGGTGCCAGAAATTTATGAAAAACTGACATAATGAAGAGTCACTTTTCTTTTTACATTCTGTTGAGCAAATGCATTCAATGCATTATCATGTCTTTTGTCTGCACAGATCAGTACAATATTTTTCTTGCAAACATCAACTATTTGAAAATTCACACTGTGTTATGAGTACAGCCACTTGATCACACAATGCACTTTAATGTGTTTTTTTTTCCTTTAAAATATGCAAGTGTAATGTGGCGAAACAGCTTTCATTATTGTTTTTTTGTTAAAACTATTCACTATTATTCAGCATATCTTTGGCTTGAACTAGACATGCTGCTGTTTAATTAATGGCTGTGTCTCATATCTGTTTTTATTGTATTCTGAAGTAATATCCAAATGAGCATCTATGTAGCCGGATGGTACAGCACTTGCTTCTCACTGCAAAGGTACCAGCTGTAATTATAAACCAGACTTTGTGCTATGGAAAAAAGGACAGAAGGGAAAGGAACTGAATCATAAAAAGCCAAGACCTATTACAATGAAGTCTTTAATACTTCATCCCTGACAGTAGTGTCTGCTATGTCGCTATTTTTACCTTTTGTTCCAAAAATATTATTTTATATCTCTCCACACAGTGTTGCTCCACCAACTTTATGTTTTCTTTGTTTTACCTTTTCTCTGACATTTCATTTCATTCTATTTTGTGTTTTGGTTTTTTTTGGACTTTTTAAACTAATAATTTTTTTGTGTTACATATATATATATATATGAGCAAATGGTATTCAGTAAATATGCAGTTTATTAGCTTTAATCTATTGAGTTCAACTATTAACACACAGTATTATCTAGTAGTACTTTATTGTAGGCAAAATAGTTTGTAAACAAAAGAGATATCAATAAATAATCTCATATATTTGGGTGACATAGTTGTGCTAGCTGAAATCATAGAAGAGTTATATGAAATGGTGATTCAAAAGAATATAAAAAGAACAGAAGTCAGATATATGGACATGAATTTAAGGTCAGCTATGCAAACAAAACATGTTTTTTTTTTTTGTTTTTTTTTTGTGTTCGCTTTATTTCTCTATTCCCCAAGGCGGTGTGCGTTGCACTGTGGTTTTTATTTTGCGCCTGTCGGCCCAATGCATCCGACTTCAGCATGCATTTTATGTAAGGGTCTGCTTCCTCCTGCATTTTCTAAGGGTTTGCTTCCCCGGGGTAACGGCCGGTGCTGTGATGGGGATCGAACCCAGCACCTTTGGGTTGTGAGCCGTGTCACTTAACCACTAGGCCATGCCGTCCCCTGAAACAGAACATTAACACTGAGAGATAGAAAACTAAGATAATTAGCAAAGTAGACAATAAATCTGATCTACAGATATGAATAAAGGATCAAATACTAGAACAGGTAAAGGGCTCCTCATATCTTCTTAGTTCTTAGTCGAACTGTACTTCTACAGGGGCGGATGCCCTTGTGCAAGTCGCAGCTCTGGTGTGAGCTGGATGTAGCCAGGAGGAGGATTTTCTGCTTAAGTGACTTAATACAGGTTTATAAGATAATCAAAGGAAAGGATAAATTAGACTATAACAATTTTTTATAAATACAACCATTTACAAGAAGAAGAGGGCATAGCTACAAACTTAACCTGCACGCAGTGATCCTGGATAACAGGCTGCAGCAGGGCAGACTGGCTAAGGAAAAGGGATCAAAGAGGGAATGCTAACCCAGTACTCAAAATATGCTTACTGAAGTCGGATGTGTTGGACCGAAAGGTGCAAATATCGCAGTCAACTACAACACAACGCATTCTTTTCTCTGGACTACATTCTGCACTTTCAGGGTTTGGTAGCGGGAGATTGAGAACGAACTAAGCCAAGCCAAGCCAAGACTCAAACACTAGAGCAAAGTAGACCTGCAACCAGTTAGGTGCTATCTATGCTGCTCTTAACAAACCACCTAACCGTGACCAGTGATATGCCATGTCACACAGTTAGTCGCCTCTTAGGACATGCCCTCTGGGGCTGTGTACTATTCTTGTCAATATCATACACAAAGACCCTGGCAGATCACTCATATCTTGGAAATATAATAGGGCATGTCTTTCACTTTTTCTGCCCTGTTGCACCCTTTTCACAATGTCAAAATGCCATTTCCCTCTTCTCAAGATTGTCTGAATGTCAAGAACGGTGCATCCCAGATAATATTGAAAATCTTATATTTTTTCTATATTAGTACATATTCTTGTACTTGGATTATTTGTAGTGTTCTAGGCCCAGGAGTTGTGATCGGCACCCACCTTTACGTTAAAGTCCCCCAGCAGAAATAGGTGTTCCTCACTAGGGATGCTTGGCATATGTGCATGGGAAAGTTCGGTGTCGGAAAGATGAGCGAAAATGGACAGCGGCTATTGGAGCTGTGTACCTACCACGACCTGTGCATGACTAACACCTTCTTCCAAATGAAGCCCCAGCAAAAAGTATCATGGAGACATCCTCGGTCCAGACATTGGCATCAGCTGGACCTGATCACCACTAGACAGTCTGAACTGAAACATGTTTTGCAAACCTGCACATTTCACAGTGCTGACTTCGATACTGACCACTCACTGGTCTGCGGCAAATTGAGACTCAAAACCAAGAAAATCCATCGTGCACGACCTGTGGGTAAATGCTGGATAGACACAGCAAAAACGGATATCCCTGAAAGTGTGGAATAATTCACAAAATCCCTTTCCGAATTACTGGCAAAACAGCGCACTATTGGAAGCTCTTCAGAAAGGTGGATGGATACACATAAGATGGTCAATACGCACCACAGCCTTGGCAGTCTTTGGAAAGAAGACAACAAGCAGAAATAACTGCTTTGAGGGTGGGTTCACCATCCTTGCACCAGCCATTAAAAATCGTCAATCAACTCACCTGGAGTTTACGATTTCCCCAAGCAGTACCTTGGAGGCATACAAATCCGCAAAGAGTACAGTTCAGAGACTAGCAAGGAATTGTGCTTATGACTACTGGCTTTAACTCTGTAAGTCCATACAGTCGGCAGCGGACAATGGTAACATCAGGAGAATGTACGAATGCATAAAAAAAGCATTCGGGTCTACAAAAAAGTCTACATCGCCACTGAAATCTGCGACAGGTGAGATTATTCTGGACAAGGATATGCAAACGAAGAGATGGGCCGCAACACTATTCAGTCTTGTACACCTGTAACAATGTAGTGGCAGACTCTACTCTCAACGAAATTGAGATTCTGCAGGTATTGCAGGAACTTGACGATAAACCGAGCATGCAAGAGTTGGAAAAAAACTATCGAGGGCATGCCAGTGGGAACGGCACCCGGTAGGGATGGCATTCCAGCAGAAATCATCAAATGGAGGGGAATCGTGCTTCTTCAATACCTGTACAAACATATCTGCCAGTGTTGGGATGAGGGGGCCGTATCACAAGACATGAGAGATGCCAATAGTCACCTTTCACAAAAAAAAGGGAGACGTAGGAGATTGCAACAATTACAGGGGAATATTGCAAAGTGTGTGCTCGTGTCATCCTGAGCAGGCTGCGGAAGATGGCTGACAGGGTGTATCCGGAGTTTCAGTGTGGTTTTCGCACAGATCAGTCCACCGTTGATATGTTCTTTTCCCGGAGACAACTGCAAGAAAAATGCAGAGACCAACACAGACCACTGTTTCTTGCCGTCATCGACCTCACCAAGGTATTTGACCTCGTAAACAGAGAGGGTCTTTTCAAAGTATTGTCCAAAGTTGGCTGCCCACCTAAACTGCTGAGCATGATCAGGTCTTTTCATGTGGGCATAAAAGGTACAGTGCTGCATGACTCTCAGGAATCTGAGGCCTTCGACATTAACAGTGGAGTCAAACAAGGCTGTATCCTGGCTCCGACTCTTTTCTGTATTTTCTTTGCCATCGTGCTTAAACATGTCTTTGGAACAACCACTGAAGGGATCTTCCTGCATACTAGGTCAGATGGGAGATTATTCGATCTAACTAGACTGCGAGCAAAAAGTAAGAGAAGGGAGACTATCATTCGGGATATGCTCTTTGCAGACGATGCTGCCCTGGTCGCCCACACGGAAGCCAATTACAGATTCTAATAAATAGGTTGGCTAAATCCTGTGATCTGTTTGGACTCACCATCAGCGTACAAAAGACGAAAGTAATGGCTCAGAGTGCAGATCCTCCAGACATTGTATTAAATTATTTTAAAAATCTGGAAGTAGTACATCACTTTAACTACCTCGGATCTATCATCACAGACAACCTTTCACTGGTCCCAGAGCTGCAAATGCGATTAGGAATGGTCTCATCAGTTCTTACCAGGCTTTCACAGAGAGTGTGGGATAATAACATGCTGACCATCTCCACAAAGATTGCTATGTATAGATCCTATGTGATTAGTACCCTGCTCTATGCCAGCAAAACATGCACTCTATATGACTAACACACAAAAAAAGGCTAAATGCTTTCCATATCCACTGCCTGAGGGACATACTTGGAATTTCATGGAGCGACAGAGTGACAAACAACAACGTGTTGGACCGTTCAAAGATTTTAAGTTTAGTTACAATCCTCTGCCAGCACCGCTTGCAGTGACTTGGTCACATGTGTAGAATGGAGTATGGGCTAATACCAAAAGATATCCTATACGGAGAGCTGACCAAGGGCAAGCGAAACAAAGGCAGACCCTTCCTCCGCTACAAAGATGTTTGCAAGCAAGCGTGACCTGAAAGCGTTAGATATGAACACCTGCAACTGGGAGGAACTTGCCAAAGACAGACCCGGCTGGAAGCAGGCTTCGTGTGTTGGTCTCCAGGCAGGGGAAGACAAGATGCATAAAAATGCAGACTCCAGACATGTGCTGTGAAAGCAAGGCCAACAACTGACTGCCCCCTCTCCAGCGTTGTCCATTGTCTAGACTCTGACAGGATGTCAATCAAGTGCTCTACTAAATTTAATAGCAATTGAAATTATAGATGATTTTGAAACTGGAATAAAAGTAGTCTTAAAAAAAAAATATTATTCATGATTAATTACCCTACTTTGTCATAGAAACGTGGAAATTGAACGTTTGTTGAGGAAAATAATGTCTTTGAAATGTGTATAGAAAAATGTGACGCATTTGGTGGAAAGACAAGAAGACAAATAATGAAGTCTTAGGGAAATTAGGGACACATTCGCACAAAGAGAATTATTGAAGGAAATCAGAGTCAGACTAAGAGAGTCGATTATGAGTTAGTCACATCAAAATATATAATACTACTGAAACAATACTGGAACGAAAGGTGGAGGGCAAATGTAGCAGAGATAAATAAGAAGTATGTATACGTGCAGAATAACATCAAAAGTTGGACAAGCAAAATCTGTCAGATTGCTCTATTTTGGCACGAGGAAGAATTAGAAAGACGTTGCAGATCCCCTGCAGCTGACTTTCGATACGGTAATTACACAATACACATTAACTGAAGTTAACCAGATGACCCCGAAATTGTGAGCAAACAAAAAGACACCAGCAATTATTGAGCATGCAATGCTTCTATAAATGGTCATGAATGATAACAATAACAAACAGTATTATCATATAGGATTTTATCTTATCACTGTATGATGTATCACTAGTATTACTAGTAGTAATACTAGTATCACTATCAGTGAGTGACCATGAAGAGCAGAAGACATTCACATTGCGATTGCCATGTGGTATTTATTTATTTAATAATATTATTTATTGTTGCACTCTTAGTTAGTGCCTATGCGAGATTCTCTCGTCTAAAATTTTTTTGCGATAACAACACATGATCCTACCCCAGTAGTCTGTCTAAAACATGTTAATTGTTATTGTCTGTTTGACTTCGATTCCTGGCCGACCATTGACAAGCAAATCAAAATATATACAACAAATTGGTCACCTGATCGATCAGATGACTTTGTTGATTCTATTTTTAGAAATACCCGGTGTTTAGCTTAAATAGTTTACCTAGCAAGAAAATAAAATGATTACGTAACGGTAGAAGTGAGAACTGAAGATATCCGACAGATATTATTAACAACACCACGTATGGCACATATAAACAACAATAGTTAAATGGTTTGGACAAACGACAAGAATGTTTCCAAGCCTTCTTTCTACGTGAATCTACAATACCAGGCAACAAGGCAGCAAAACCAGTGGGAGACCAAAAAAAGGGAAATTGACGACGTTACAATACGGAGAAAAACTGACAAGACGTCGCCGCGCAGGTAGTACAGCCTTATCGTCCAGTCCTGGACAGATGCCATGACAAGGACCTACGAGCCTCTCTCTCTTCAATTCCACTGTACTTCCTGCGATGTGCTACGGTGCCGAGACGTGGACACTAACAAAATCACTAGAGGACAAATTGAGAGACCCAGGCCTTCCTTGGGAGACGTCTGGGCGGAATCACTCTCTGAAACCAACGTATGCAAGGTCTCTACAATTCTGACATAATACAATTGTCCCTGGTGAAGGATGCAGTAATCTATGCAGACAAGGCACAACATAGATGGGCAGGTCACATGTTGCGACGATGGTTGATGGAGCACAGCGACAGCAGTCTGGTACCATATGGGTAGGAAAAGACTGTGGGGAAGATCTCCAATGCGTTTGTCCGACTCCCTTGCTGTACGCTGCAACATCCGAGATGTCTCTAGAGGAGCTCTTACCACGCACTGGACTTTCATGGTCTAAGACAGGGTCTGCTGAAGACGAAGTTGGGACCCGCAGCTACGCCGAGGAACGGGTCATCAAGATCAATATGTTAACCTAACAAACCCAAATTGGTACAGACTTGGATTGAAATTAATAATGGCCAGCAAAGACGGGGTATGAAACACTATAGACATCGCCTAACGACATAAGCAGTAGTATGAGATGGAATAAAATATTTGTTCAGTAAAAACTGTTGTATGACTTTATTCCCATTGCTGGGATAGTAGAGGGCTTTTAAGACATGATTACAGACCGCTTAGCCACTGCTGTTGACACGCATATGCTGGCTATGTATGTTTATTTCACCTCCAACAGAAAAACAAAATATGCCTTAAAATACCAGGGATTCTTCTTCTTCTACGTTCGTTCTCAATCTCCCACTACCAAACCCGGGAAGGGCTTAAGTAGCAGAATTTAGTCCAGAGAACGGAATGCATTGTGTCGTAGTTTTATAGCTTGGCTGCGATATCTTCACCTTTCGGTCCACCACATCCGACTTCAGCAAGCATTTTTTGAGTACCGGGTTAGCATTCCCTCTTTGATGTCTTCTTCTTAGTCAGTCTGCCCTACTGCAGCCTGTTATTCAGGATTACCGCGTGGAGGTGTAGAAGGGTCTTTGCAGCTATGGTTATCTGGCCCTGACGCCAGCAGTCAGTTATGGGTCGCTGACCACTGCAGCTTATGCGCTGCTCAACATCTTGATCCCACCAGGGATTCGATCCACTGCCTGCCTTGCCAGTAGGCAGGCATCAAAACCATTCGGTCAGGCGCCCCTTGATTGTTCAGTATTCGAATATCAGGATAAAGGTGTATTATACTGTGGTGTCCACTCTGCTGTGTGTCTGTGAGACATGGACAGCGTTTAGCAGACAACTCAGTCGTTTTCACTTGAGCTGTCTACATAGAAAGCTCAGAATCAGGTGTCAGGACAAAGTGCCTAATATTGACCTCAGGATCAGGTGGCAGGACAAAGTGCCTGACCTCAGGATCAGGTGTCAGGACAAAGTACCTAACATTGACCTCAGAATCAGGTGTCAGGACAAAGTGCCTAACATTGACCTCAGAATCAGGTGTCAGGACAAAGTGCCTAACATTGACCTCAGAATCAGGTGTCAGGACAAAGTGCCTAACATTGACCTCAGAATCAGGTGTCAGGACAAAGTGACTAACTCTGAAATTCTTAGCAACACTATCATGTAGAGCATCCATCATCATCATGTAGCATGTCCTTTGTAGAACGTCGCTTCCATCACAGTCTGTCTGAAAGAAACTCGGTCCCTTGCCAAAACACCAGCTTCCGCCACTGTCGTACTCAGGCACTCCTGGATATCTTGGTACCATCGTCTTCTTGGTCTACCCCTTCCTCTTTTGCCTGGCACCATACCTTCCATCACCGTTCTCTCAAGACCGTTGTGTCTCTTGATGTGACCAAAGTATTTGCATTTTCTAGCCAAAATGGAATTGATAAACAAGTTCTCCTCTATGCTCAACTCTTGCCGAATGTCTACATTTGTTCTTTTCTCTGTCCAGGGTATTCTGAGGATCTTTCTGTAACACTTCTGTAAATAGCTCAGCTAAGATGGATTGGACATATTGGCATACCCGATGAGCATATCCCCAAATAATTGTTATACAGTGAGCTCACAACAGGCAGACGCTCCCCAGGGTGGCAGAAGTAACGCTACAGAAACTCCTTGAAAGTCTCTCTGAAAAGCCTCAATATTGATGTCATGTCCTGCGAGATGCGTGCACAAAACTATACCACCTGACATGCTAGTATCACCAACGGTGCTCAGATCACAGAGAGTATAGCCATCAGCGAAAGTGTGCGATCTGAAATGCAAACCACACAACGATTACACAGCAGGCTCTCACATGTGTGTCCTGAATGTGGCAGGAAATGCCACTCCAGGATTGGTCTTTACAGCCATAAGAGAACACATTTTGCAGCAATAGTCTGATGCTGTTGGCATCTTCGCTTGCGATGGGCAACTATTATTATTATTATTCTCATACAAGAACAGAATGTCTGTGGAATCCTGGTATTCAGTCCGGCAGATCAATGTCTGATGCCAGGTAGCTAAAATCTGTCTCTTTGTTCTGTAAATCCATTTAAATGGCCCTTAAGTGCCACCCCGTGTCTTTCCCTGTTAATTTTTTTAATTTTATTTGGCTATTAGTAGCAAGTTTGTGGATGGTTTTCTTGTTCTGACTTATTAGACCTAAGAACTGCCGAAGACGGATGTGTCGGACCGAAAGGTGCAAATATCACAGCCAAGCTGTAAACGTCTCTGGACTACATCCTGGTACTTACAAAGCCTTGTTCGGGCTTGGTAGCGAGGGATTGAGAACGAACGCAGAAGAAGAAGAAGAAGAAGTAGACCTAAGAAAGGAATGGCTCTTATGTTTCCAGTCTCTAGGCTTTTCCATCTTTACGTTTTGCCTGCCCAGCAGTCTACTGTCTGTACTCTATGTTTGGTAGGAATGGTAACTCTTAAGCTAGCATTGTGTGAAGTCATCCTACTTGCGCTTAGAGTATGCACCATATCGGGCCCAGTTATTAGATTGTCTTAAGTATCATCCCTGATGGCATTGTCCAGAATAGATTCCATAAAATCCTTTTTGGATGTTTTTAATCCCCATTATCCATGTGAGCCATACAGTAATTAAGGTGTCCACTTGATTTCCTTCCTCTGCCCACAAGATAGCTCCTGTTGAATCTTGAAAATAAGCTGGCTTGTACGTTTTCCATTCATCCTTTGGTGCATGTGCTAGAACTTCTGAAAGATTTTGTCAGTCCATTTGACAGTTATAAAGTCCTCCAGCATCTCATTCTTTGATTCTCATGCTCTATGTTGTTCTTAATTTTTTATGTCCAACTCATCATCATTCCTTGGCTGTCTCTTGCTTGCTTTTTCCCACTACTTTGTCGCCATCTTCTTTTATGTCCATGCCGATTTAACCTTGCCATCTCACAATAATGGTTGGATGAAAAGAGATCTAGTGGTTTTATGTCAGGTTTCTGCAAAATGTTGCCATGATTGTGTTCGTATGCCCTGTTACCAGATCTTCTTGTGTTATATATATATATATATATATATATATATATATATATATATATATATATATATATATATATATATATATATATAATAATAATAATAATAGCTGTCCATCGTTGTCGATGAGGACCGCCGACATCATCCTTGTCACAGATTTCCCTGTTGGGTGTGGGTGCGCATGTGGCTGAACAGGCCAATGCGAGCACGAAAACATCTGCTACATATCGGGCACACGAGGTTTGTAGAAGGGGATGGTGTTCCCGCTGCTCGGGATTTCCGCGTCTCGCGTCTGTTCTGGGCAGCTACACCCGGCAGCTACACCCGATTTGACTGCGCTTCTCCAGTCAGATCTGTTTTGCGCAAGACATTCCCAGGTGTCGATGTCTATCTGGCAACCTTTTAGTGAGTCCTTCAGACCGTCTTTAAAACGTTTCTTTGGACGCCCTCTCTCGCGCCATCCCTCTCTCAGCTCGCCGTAGAGAAGCTTCTTTGGGAGCCGCTCGTCTGACATACGGACGAGGTGTCCGGCCCATCCTAGTCGTGCTTTTTCTAGCAGTGCATGGATGCTGGGCATGTTAGCCCTCGAGAGAACCTCGATGTCTGTGACACGATCTTGCCATCGGATGTGGAATATTCGCCTTAGGCAACCTGTGTGGAAGTGGTTTAACCTCCTTGCATGTCCAGAGTATACAGTCCAGCTTTCGCAAGCGTATAGTATGGTTGGAATGATGGTTGCGCGGTAGACTTTGAGTTTGGTCTTGACGCTGATGCCACGACGTGCCCAGACCATCGAGCGCATTCTACCAAATATATATACACACACATAATGGTAGTTAACCATTTTATAGACTACGAAGGAGTTTGACAGTGTGGCTCGACACTTTGGCACTTGTTGGGACTATCAAATACCAGAAAAGTACATAACCCTTTTACAGCATATATATGAAGATACTGTTAGTAGAGTGGAACATGAAGGAGAACTGACTGACATTTTTTTTTGGGGGGGGGGGGGGGAAGGGGGGAGACAGGAATGTTTTCCTTTAACAATAAAGACTTTAAACGATGGAAAGAGAACCAGTATTCAGCATATACTATGATCACAATTGGAATACCTGTATTTCACAGATGCTCTGATACTTTTGTCACACAGTCATAGCCAAATGCAAGAAAAACTTGACAGAGTAAAAGAACAATCAGACAAATTGGGACTGAATATCAATAGGAAGAAAACCAAGGGAGCTATGAATAAATGGTTACACCTGGAGAGAGGCAGAAAAAGTAGCCCAGGACCATGTATGCTAGCAAGATATGGTCAATGGCCTATGCACAGAGAAGAGCCATGTTTGATTTGTAGTTGACCAGGCTGTATTCTTATGAGATAACTAAAACCACCATCATTTGTCTTGCTAGGTATTCAGCAAGAATATACACAAAATGCCATTGGATCATTGTGGCTTCACGCAGAAAAAATAATCGATCAAGGTTGACCACTATTTATCTGCTTTTTTGACTACGAGAAAGCCTTTGATCGAGTTCCCTGGAGCAAACTTTATAATATTCTGCAGCAAATAGGTATAGAAAGATCACTCATTAAATTAATCCAGGACCTGTGTGAAAATAAGGAGGCGATTATTTCAATCACAGAAGGTCTCACAGATCCAGTTTCCATAAGACGGGGTATGACAGGCTGCTTGTTTTCAGTCTCTATAACACATATTCTGAGATGATGATGGACAAGGTTATGCAGAGTTGTAATAGGGGTATCACAGTTAAGCACGCCCTTGTCCGTTCTCTTTGGACCAGCTCGGCCTGCAAAAACGGTGTGCGGAAAAAATTATTTTTTTTTGAACGGAGTCACTCCTGACAGCCATTTTTTACTGCTGAGTACGTCCTCCATATATACACGATATTTTGCCGGTTAAAGTATCGTGTGTTCGATTACAAATGGCTTTTGAACAGTTTTAATTTTGTATACGCCGTTTGGAGCAAGCCGACTTTTTGCGAAAGGGGAAGTAGGTTGTTGAGAAAGATTTTTATCGCGTAGATCTGTTTATTTTGTTTGGTTAAATGAAAGAACTACGTTTGAATTGGAAACTAACAGTTGTGGCGATATTGTAAACACAGTATCGATACGTTGTTGTGGTTTCAATGGTTTTCTATCGAAGCGACTAGGCCTAGTGGTCGAGTCCAAATTTTTCCCGAGATTTTCATAAATTTTCAACTTCATCTTTTTAAATCTCAAAAACTAACAAACATACAACAAAAACAATAACACCCACATGTTCGTTATGCTATTGTGTATCTACACACCAGAAAATCATATTTATTGACAAACAAACATAAAAGTTACAAATTTTGAAAGACGACTACCACAGCGACTAATTAAGAAAATTAATTAGGTCAAATTTTTTCCAAAAATAATGTGGAGTGCGTAAGGTTAATGGTATGAAAGTTAATGCCGTCAAATTTGTCAACGACCAAGTGATAGTGAGAGGATCAGTAGCAAAGTTGCAAATGCTGCTTGAAAAAATTTACAGCACAACGAAAGAGTTTGGCATGAAAATAAACACATCGAAAACAAACTTTGGTAACATCCAAGCAAAATAGACAAATAAATATGATCATCAATGGAGAAATAATCGAACAAGTACAAAGTTTACATGTTAAGGACAAACCATAACAGAAGATGCCCACAATGAGACAGATATTAAGACAAGGATTGCATTGGCAAAAAAGGGTTTCAGAGAAAAACAAATTGTTAACCTCAAAGAATATCAGGATAGAACTGAGGAAAATAATAATCGCCACTCACATGTGGCCAATGGACGTTCACAAAGAAGAATGAAAAAAGCCTGGAAGTATTTTAAATGTAGTGTTACCATTGAATGAAAAGAGTGAGTTGGACAGAGAGAAGATCCAATGACAAGGTACTCACTGATGTGGGCACACACAGACAAATATTGCATATGATACAAGAACATTGATTGAGTTAACTAGGTCACAATATAAGACATGAAAGTCTCCTACAAAAGATACTAGAGGGCAAGATTCAAGGTAAGAGAGGCCCTCGGCAACCAAGACTCACCTTTACATCTCAGGTATGCAGGGACATTAAAGTACAAACATATGCTGAAATGAAGGCAACTGCAGAGGATAGGGCCAAATGGAGAGACATACTCAGACAACCTTACAACCAGTCTCAGAACTGATCAACCAGATGATAGGGCCAAATGAAGAGACATACTCAACCTTACAACCAGTCTCAGGACTGATCAACCAGATGATAGGGCCAAATGGAGAGACATACTCAGACAACCTTACAACCAGTCTCAGGACTGATCAACCAGAGGATGCTGATGATGAGGTATTCAGCACAAGGACCAGGTCTCAATGTTTGTGTAATCATTTCTCTGAAAATAGCATTTGTATGAAAGATTCTAACGATCTTCTGTCTTGCATTCTGACTAGCTTATGCAAGGGGTTGTCATTGTCCTGTTCAGGTGTAAAGTATTTGAAAGTCTGTTTGAGTTACCTGTCTGGTGGTTATCCCCTATGCAATGAGGATGACATAGTGATCCATAGTAAATGACCTTATTACTTCTTTTTCTGTCCTTTTGCTCTTGTCTTGATGTGTCGCAGGGAGGAGGTATGTGTAGACTTCTGGTTTGTGCTAGGTGGGAGGCTTGTGCTGCCGACATGTTGAACTTTTGAAGCGCTTCTTTGATCCCCTCTGGCGGAGGCTGGAGTTTTGGCAAGAGAATGAGTTTCTTTCAGACAGACTATGATGGGAGCAACGTTCTACAAAGGACATTCTTCATGATGATGATGCTCACAATTAAATGGCCAACACCTTGAATTCATCTAAATATGTATGTTAAACATGCCTAACATATTTCATCATCATCTTCTGGTTGATCAGTGCTGATACTGGTTTTAAGGTTGTATGTATGAGCATGTCTCTCAATTTGACCCTAACCTCTGCAGTTCTCCTCACTCAGCATAGGTCCATAGGTTAATGTCTCTGCATGCTTGGGATATAACAGTGAGTCTTGGTCGCCCACTTTCTCTTTTCCCCTGAATCTTGCCCTCCAGTATCTTCTGTAGAAGACTCTCATATCTCATAGTGTCCCAGCCAACTCAATATTAATTTCTTGTATAATTTTCAGCATTGTTCTTTGTGCATTAAATATTTAGATATACCTAAAGTTCTGTTCAAGAAATAGAGAAATACAAGTATGATGTGGTTGAGGGTGTGTCTTGCAAGAAGAATTTCATATGATTACGCAAGTCTTTCAATTCTACCATCAGTCATGCTAAGCAAGTTCAAAAAGGGTCAAACCTCAGCCACCAGGCCACACAATGGTTTATATGTGTTGAAATAACCAAAAAGGCCGTCTGTTATTGAAAAGGGCATACCTTCACTGAAAAGAAAAGTATACTTTCAAACCAAACAAAATATTACAAGATAAACAATCTATTAGTCACACAATCTATTCACACATAAATTTTTGCAAAACACCAGTGTATGTGTATATATATACGTTTATTTAAAAAAAAAAAAATTATCAAACTGAGCTTTAAAAAATGTTATGTTCATATAAAATTCAACACCACTACATCAAGACCCCATGTATATATTTTTAAGGAAGTGCACAATATATGCAAAAATAAATAATTGTACAAAATAATGTCAAGACATAGTCACTAGGAAGGCATGTTAACGACTAACAGAACACACAAGCATAGCCGTACATACTAGTGTTAATCAAAGCCAAACGTTCACAAATACTTGCATATCCCAAAATAAGTATTGTAGCTACATGCAAGCAAAAGCAGGAATACATTCATTGAGGTTTATAAATTGTATGTGATCATAGCCGTGGCAATCAATAAAGTTATGAATTTATCTGCTCTGCATAAAGCAACAAGGACAGAGGTATCAGATTTTGTATTTAACTAATCTAATTGTATGTGACAACTCTTCATGTCAACCAATGAACTGAAAAACAAAAATTTCAAATTTTGTAATGAACTAATCTAATATTGGAGGCTGCGTGGCCTAGGGGCAGAGCGTCCGTTTCACAATCCCAACGCATCCGGTTCAAATCATGCTCCTGTCCAGCTTAGCAGACTTCGGTTTTTTAATCACTTCTCAGCATACGGAAAGTCATGACAACCTACTGTACTGTACCCTTGTCAAGAAACTTGTAACAGCCAAATAAGTTGGCGGTTGTAAGAAGCAATGTTCTGCAATGGACATGTGTAACAGTTCCCGCCGGAGCAAGGGGAGTTTAGGATGCCTGAACATGTTAAAGCTTAAAGCTACCTGAATGCATGTCAAGGTCACTCACCGTCTCAGCAAAGGAGAACAGAGTTGGGTTAAGGAAGGTGGACAGGTAGAAACTGACCACTGGCCTTCCGATTTTGGTAGGGGGAGATTGATTGACAGACGAAATTGGCAGCGGGGCTTGCTGCAAGAGATGAGTGACAGGTGTGCAAAGTGTTTCGTTCCAATTGGGATTGAAGATGCCATACCTGAGATCGATTGGTCAAGCTCTGGCCTTGCTTGAGGATATATAACTCGAGACAAAGTTTAGCTCGGGAGGCTGGATAGAGGGATGGAGACAGGCTGGAGAGAGAGTGAGGCTGAATGGAGAGTGAGAGAGAGAGAGACTGAATGTAGATAGTGTGTTTAACTCACCGACTTTAGATAGAGGAGCGATTGATAGACGGTTGGACGAATGTTTAGTGATGGAACAGGATCGCTCAAATAGGTGTGTGAGTTTTGCATTAATAGATAATCTGAACGTGTGTTTGTAAGCAAGGACACATTGTGAACGAGTATGTCGAGATCGCCCGCCTGAGGGGATTTCTGTGAGGAAGAGTATTTGATAAGGTGTGTTGAAGACGCAGTTAAGGCGACGTGTGTGGGATGTAATTGCAAGGCAATAGAACTGGGTTTTTATATAAGTGGGAATTCCATCAATAGCTAATGCTTACAATTCCCGTTTTAGATGAATGTTTAGTTAAGATATGTATTATATTGTGTTTGTAATTTCTCTACTCATTATATGATATGAGTATGATATAATAAATATGCCACCTGCTGTGTGATATGTCATTTACTGAGTATGGTCATGATGATGTGGATGAGTGTGAGAATGTTCTAAGTTAGATCGCGGCCAGGGCAAGCAGAGGGTCTGTTACACATGCTTGTTACTTATAAAAAAATATAATATTGTGTGATGCTCTCGATAACAACCATTTAACTGATGGACATCAAAAACAATGTTCTTCAATTTTGTAATGAACTAATCTAATATTTTGTGATGGTCTTTGCTGTTACTTAAGCTAGGTGCATTTTTGTCCTTGACTTGTCTGGATTAACAGATCTTTTCAGCGCCAAGAATTGCTCTTCAAGTTTCTTCTATTATTTACATCCTTGTCATGTGTCATGTAGGTGGTCTAACAGTATGTCAGTGTATTAATCACACACAGTAGACACCTATTAACAGAAAATAGCTGTTGTACATAGCCCAGCTTATACCACAAGAGCAATAATTGAGGCACAGATATTAGCTTTGAGTACACAACCAGTTCATCATAAAACATAATAACAAATACAAACCACTAGCAAATATTTTGACTGATAGATCCATGCTGTGGGCAAATTATTATGACAAATGTGTACATATGTAGCAGATTGCCAGTTTCAGCATATGTGATTCAGCTGCCCCAGCATGGGACTGACAACCTCACTAAATAAGCAAAGTGCAACACAAACAATCACTGTAAAAGCACATCAATGTTTTGGCACACACTTCAAGCAAGGTCAGTCAGCCACCTGATGTCCTAATGCAGTGAAATGGAAAACTGTCTGCATGAAGATTCTCATTTACAAAATAAATCACACACAAATGTAATTATAAATATTTGTGCTACAGTAAACACTAGAAATCCACAAATACAGAATTCACATGTAAAGATGAAATACTTCTCTTATGTGAGAGGTGAAGATTATGTGTAAGAGGTAGAAAGGTAAAATATGGAGGGAATGAAGGTAGTAGCAAGTTATATTAATGAAGGTAGTAGTAAGTTATATTAGTGAAGGTAGTAGTAAATTATATTAATGAAGGTAGTAGTGAGTTATATTAATGAAGGTAGTAGTAAGTTATATTAGTGAAGGTAGTAGTGAGTTATATTAATGAAGGTAGTAGTAAGTTATATTAATGAAGGTAGTAGTAAGTTATATTAGTGAAGGTAGTAGTGAGTTATATTAATGAAGGTAGTAGTGAGTTATATTAGTGAAGGTAGTAGTAAATTATATTAATGAAGGTAGTAGTGAGTTATATTAATGAAGGTAGTAGTAAGTTATATTAATGAAGGTAGTAGTAAGTTATATTAATGAAGGTAGTAGTAAGTTATATTAGTGAAGGTAGTAGTAAATTATATTAATGAAGGTAGTAGTAAGTTATATTAGTGAAGGTAGTAGTAAGTTATATTAATGAAGGTAGTAGTAAGTTATATTAATGAAGGTAGTAGTAAGTTATATTAGTGAAGGTAGTAGTGAGTTATATTAGTGAAGGTAGTAGTAAGTTATATTAGTGAAGGTAGTAGTAAGTTATATTAATGAAGGTAGTAGTAAGTTATATTAATGAAGGTAGTAGTGAGTTATATTAGTGAAGGTAGTAGTAAGTTATATTAATGAAGGTAGTAGTAAGTTATATTAATGAAGGTAGTAGTAAGTTATATTAATGAAGGTAGTAGTAAGTTATATTAGTGAAGGTAGTAGTGAGTTATATTAGTGAAGGTAGTAGTAAGTTATATTAGTGAAGGTAGTAGTAAGTTATATTAATGAAGGTAGTAGTGAGTTATATTAATGAAGGTAGTAGTGAGTTATATTAATGAAGGTAGTAGTAAGTTATATTAGTGAAGGTAGTAGTAAGTTATATTAATGAAGGTAGTAGTGAGTTATATTAATGAAGGTAGTAGTGAGTTATATTAATGAAGGTAGTAGTAAGTTATATTAGTGAAGGTAGTAGTGAGTTATATTAATGAAGGTAGTAGTAAATTATATTAGTGAAGGTAGTAGTGAGTTATATTAGTGAAGGTAGTAGTGAGTTATATTAGTGAAGGTAGTAGTGAGTTATATTAGTGAAGGTAGTAGTGAGTTATATTAGTGAAGGTAGTAGTGAGTTATATTAATGAAGGTAGTTGTAAGTTATATTAATGAAGGTAGTAGTAAATTATATTAGTGAAGGTAGTAGTGAGTTATATTAGTGAAGGTAGTAGCAAGTTATATTAATGAAGGTAGTAGCAAGTTATATTAGTGTAGGTAGTAGTGAGTTATACTAATGAAGGTAATAGCAAGGTATATAATAGTATGAATGAAGGTGGTGGTTGTTGTTCGACGAAGCTACTCATGCTGAGCTAACTCTTGATGACATTTCTTTGGTAGTGGGTTACAGTGGCTCTTCTTATATCCCGAGGTGCACTTGAGGTGTACCAAGGATCCTTCTGGTTGTAGTGCAATGCAAGGCACCTTAATGCTCACCTCAATGGCTAGACAGCTGTGAGACAGCTTGTTTCCACGAGCACAAACGAGAATGTGAGGTAGGTCTTGATCAGTATGTTTCACCTGAACCTGATCACTCATTGCTCAAGTCAAGGTGGTAGGAAGGTGTTATATTTAACCAAGAAACACCTCTCTGCTTTATCACTTACAATAAACAATAACAGAATACTGATCCTCACAATGACATACAAATTACTGAGAAATAAACGTTAACAAATTATCATCAATTAAGGACAAGACCAGTTAGAAAAGCAGTGCTTGAAAAGTGTTAATGCTTCTGAAACACCATGTGAGTCAGAGACATTCTACACTTTCAATAATTTAAGCACTAAAAAAAGTGATTCCTTTTGCAATATATTCTTCTGCTGCTAAATCAGAAGTTGAATTTTGATAATCTCTTTCCACCTTAAAATAGATGATTCGTTCATGTTCCTCTCACATAAGCTGGTCTTACAAACATGAATCTTGTCTCATATTTGCTTCATATCAAGGATTGAATGACCTCCGCAGCTGGCCCCTCTACAAAAGGTCTGCATCAAAGCACTTTTATGCATTCTTGCAGTGGTAGTTTCTGCCACAATTCATTTTACATGATGAGGCTGCTAGCCCCATGCACGGCCCTATTCAATTGTCCTTTAGATTATGGAAAAGTAACAGAGGCATTATTTTTTTCTCCCCAGCTACCACTTATGTGGAACTCTCTCTGAAGTAGTGTTTATAAATGTTGTTACTGGCATTTATTAATCCTATGAAGACAAAATATAGACAGAAACTGTAAAACATAAGCAATAATATATGCAACAACAATGCTAAACAAAAAAAATCTCATGAATAAAGCAAGAATTTTGTCAAACTGTGGAAAACAGATCTGCTCAATCAATGAAGTCTTTTACCAATACATGGTATCACAAACATATCAATGGAGGATCATGTAAGCATTCAAATCATGGCACTCTTTGAGAACTACATTCATCTTTAAAAATTCCTAAAGATTGTCTTCCGCCATTTACATTTGTTACAAAATAACTTTCTTAAATCAAGGCCACAATGTTAAAAGATAAGGTCACAGAACTATAAAATAAGTTTCTAGTCAAACTTCACAGTGGCACTGAAAAATGGCACCATATAAAATGTCTTTCCGAAAGCTTTGCAATGACAGAAACAGTGTATAGTTTTGACACCTATTGGACTAATACCATGTTTGATACAAATATACTGAAAACTGGGTTTTCAATTGGTATTTTAAGATATCTTTTAAAATGTATGGGTTCTTTCAGGTGCTGACTAAATGCATTCTGCACATCTTTACTGTCTGTGAATAATACAACGTGATAGTACAGAAACTCATTTTTTAAAAACATCAAAACCTTGACGGTGAAACAATTCTTATAAATAGTAATATTTCCTCTTTTCTGTACCAAGCAGGGAGTTGATCATGGCATTGGAAAAATAACAAAGCTTGACTTTGTTGTGAGAAAAAATGAGATGATATATATTTAGACAAGAATAGTACATACTAATTATATTATTGACTGATGACTGTCATTTAGTTTAGACTGTCATTAGGTAAGAACAGCACAATTTAGTTAGCATACAAATTAACTGACAAGTGATCATTCACTAAAATAGGTCAATACAATAAAGTTATGCAGCTTCATCAGCCTATAATTGGTTATTTATAATACATTACAAATAGTGGTAGATACAATCAAACATTGCTCTAACTTAAAAGAACAGAAAATATGTATTGAGTATTTATAATGTTAAATAACAGTCGTTTGATGTACAATAGAAAAAGGTAAAGTTAGCTAATAGCAGGAACCGTCAATGAGACATAAGTATTAGTGACTTTATTATAGAACTAGTTGTAGTACCCCCATGCTGCCCAGGATAGTTATGCAAGAATTACATATTTAGGGCTCCCTTCACTACATTCTATCTCACTATCACATCCCCACTGCACTTCCTCCAAGTGCTCCTAAGGTGTGACATTTAACACAATATTTCAAGTAATTCCAATCTGTTACTCTTCAGTTCCCATCAACCAACACATTTTTTCTCACCTCCAAATTCTTCCTCCTTAATCAGACCATACCTCCTGCCCATCTTCCTGCTCACACTTTCCATCCAACTCTTTCCCCAATCTGCCTAGGTTCCCATCAATCTCCTTCTATTCTGCAACATAACTACTTACTTACTTAGTCGCTCCTCTTCTACCGTGAGGTGTAGAGGTTGCAACAAAACTAATCTTTTATTAATTTCCGGTCATGGGATCACAATATCTAATCAACTTTTACTGAATTAATTCAATCTAAATGTTATTATGGAATTATTGTTCAAATTTTGGTTTATAAAATAAAAAACAATCACTTTTATAACTCAGCAGTCCCCAATTCCTTCTTTTGTTTCTACAAATGCACTTTCATAAAATATGTCTAGTTGAAAGAGACAGAGAAAATTATAATTCATCATTAACAAGTATGAGGGAGAAATAGAAGACAGACAAGAAAACGAGTTAAGTCTGTGGGACAACTGGAAGAAAGATAGAAACTAATTATTCTGTGGTAGAGCTAAATACATTTTTTTAAAAACTAATTAATTTGTGGGAGGAATAGAAAATCTATAAGAAACTAATTAGCCCGTGGGAGGAATAGAAGATATATAAGAAACTAATTAGCCTGTGGGAGGAACAGAAGATATATAAGAAACTAATTAGCCTGTGGGAGGAACAGAAGATATATAAGAAACTAATTAGCCTGTGGGAGGAATAGAAGATATATAAGAAACTAATTAGCCTGTGGTAGGAATAGAAGATATATAAGAAACTAATTAGCCTGTGGTAGGAATAGAAGATATATAAGAAACTAATTAGCCTGTGGGAGGAACAGAAGATATATAAGAAACTAATTAGCCTGTGGTAGGAATAGAAGATATATAAGAAACTAATTAGCCTGTGGTAGGAATAGAAGATATATAAGAAACTAATTAGCCTGTGGGAGGAACAGAAGATATATAAGAAACTAATTAGCCTGTGGGAGGAACAGAAGATATAAGAAACTAATTAGCCTGTGGGAGGAACAGAAGATTTATAAGAAACTAATTAGCCTGTGGGAGGAATAGAAGATATATAAGAGACTAATTAGCCTGTGGTAGGAATAGAAGATATATAAGAAACTAATTAGCCTGTGGGAGGAATAGAAGATATATAAGAAACTAATTAGCCTGTGGGAGGAATAGAAGATATATAAGAAACTAATTAGCCTGTGGGAGGAATAGAAGATATATAAGAAACTAATTAGCCTGTGGTAGGAATAGAAGATATATAAAAAACTAATTAGCCTGTGGGAGGAATAGAAGATATATAAGAAACTAATTAGCCTGTGGGAGGAATAGAAGATATATAAGAAACTAATTAGCCTGTGGGAGGAATAGAAGATTTATAAGAAACTAACCAGTTTATGGGAGGAATAGATAACAGAGATGGGATTAATTTAGTCTATGGTAGGAATAGAAAAACTGAGACAAAATCAACAAGTTTGTGGGAGATATAGAAGGCACCAGATAAAATCAAGTACAAATCAACAAATAATCACAACATATGACATAAAGGCAGAAAATGATACAGAGCATGAATGCATTCCCCTAAATAAGCCGTACTACAGACTTTGCTTGAAACTAACTGGGGTGTTTGATCTTATGTAATTAAATATACATCTTGATATGATGAGGTTTTATTTCACAGAACTGTGTGCACAAAATGATCAATCAAATACTCATATATTTGTAATAAATGAAGCTACAACTTTGTATAGTATCAATATTGTATAATAATAATGAGCTCTTTTTTCTCTGAAAACAGCTACTCACAACCAACACATCTTCTCATTGTAACAAATCTTTATGAACAACAGCCCATTTGACAAGCCTGCAAATATTACATTGAATGTGGCAAAGAACAATAGAAACAACGGCCAAGCTTGGCTGCTACTGAATCATGATTTTAGCGAATGGCATACTTGGCCGTCTACAACATAATACATGGAGAATAAATGGGTTTGCTAGACTAGAGACACATGCTGAAAAATGGAGGGAAAACAGATATGAGTTCTAGAAGTTCTCATCAATAGCTAATTGATTATAATCAATGTTATATAACTGTACAGACTGTGATTGAAAGAAGGTTAGCAGAGAGACAAGGAATGTAAGAAAAGAAGGGAAGTCCCATATCAACTACAGTTATAGGTGATCAAGTGTTGGGACTTCAATATTCCAGGTCTTCAACTGTTTACAATAGGGCGACCATTTCCCTTCCTTGCTGCCTTGTCTACCCTAGCTCTGCGTCAGTATCCATTTACAACTGGGCCCAGTTGTTCAAAAAATATACATTGTGCAATAACAAGATTATAATACCACAGCGTGTATTTATGAAAAGGCTAGCTGAACAGATGGTTAGAAATGTATCTTAAAAATTATGGAAATAGAAAATTGAATGATCAAGTGACACCACAGTGTACAATGTACTAATTTTAACTGCAAAGCACCCTACATAAAGAAGATTAAGCTTTATATGATACACAGCTAACATAAAATACATAAGACTAACAGGTCAACCAGTTACTGCTCACAAAACTCACAAACTATGTGTATTTTATTTTAAACACAATACACAAAAATGAGAAATGCAAATTTCACTTAACTTTTCCACAAAATACTGCACATATCAGCAGGTAACATGAAAGGAACAAGGCAAAGATTATGAGGCAACTATTGCTACTTTCAAAGCACATCAAACAAATATTAAAGAAGAAATTAAATGCCTTGAGAAATCAGTTTGATATGCTGCAAACTTCCATGCTGACTAGACCTACGCAAAGGAGATATGTAACATAATGAATAAATATATTTATTAATTCATCTATAGGCTTGCAAATACTAAATAATAAATATACTAGTGAATATATTGTGAATCTGCTCAAAATGAGATCACTATGTTATGAACTCATTCCTTCTTGAACTAATATATCTCCGAATGAGCAAACACATTACTTGATGGCTGAGTGAAGATATTCATGAATGAATATATTACTTGCACATAAAAGAATTAATATATTAAAGAAAGGATTATCAAATGGAGCTGCTTTTTTTAAATAAATGAATAAACAATTTCATAATATAATGGTAAACAATTCTGACGTCAATTTTGAAAAAAACAAGAAAAAACAAAATATAGCAAAATATTAACAAGACATATCAGATGACTGAATATTGCACTGTGACCTCGTAAATTTTATCATATGTATTCATATACAGACTGTCTGAGAATGACATGGTGGAATTATCATATACTGACTAAGAATATGGTGGAATTATTGTATACTGACTGTCTAAGAATATGGTGGAATTATTGTATACATACTATCTGAGAATGATATGGTGGAATTATTGAGTACAGATAATTATTTATTTATAGACAGCAATCAGTTAATCAGCAATAGTTTGTAATAACATTTAGGTCAAGCAGGGATTGACGCTTGTAAGGACAGATTAGAAGTGTAGAACCCAGCAAGCTGAAGGATTCATCAGTATACATACTAATCATCTTCTGCTAATTGAAACTGAGCACCTATGAGTCTGCCCACATGTCGATTCTACACATAACATAAGGCAGCTATTTCACCACTAAGTTCTTAGTATTGTTGGTACCTACCATTAAATACATTTTTGCAATGTTAGGAATAATCAGTAAATAGTCTGGTAAATGATTAACAGCCTATAAATGGTATTCTCTGGTTTGCAGTTAAATGTATTCAGATTTAGTTCTGGGGCTGAAGTTGTAGCAATGAATGAGATAACAGCAGTCAACAACACATAGCTGTCTGCTTGCATCTAGCAAACAATAGCTGACCAAGACCATATTCTGCCTCTAAGTGGCAGCCCTGGAAACAAACTGTACCCATGGAGTCTAAGAGAATAGGGATCGAATACAATCTGGAACCCAAAAAGGTCGTTCTGAAACAGGATATGTCTGGCCAAAAGGCGCAGATATTGCAACCCTACTGTAAACTAAGACACAATGTCACAACATCCTTTCCAGAAACAACGTTAAAGAAGATCTAGTTTTGGTAAGTGCACAAGAGTTTTGCACCAAACTAATGTCTATTAAAAGGGAGCCAGAAGGAAAGCTTCAAGATTTATTCATGACAAACCATCAGAATGGAAATTATTTTATGCAGATGAGTAGTACATGAGATAAGCAGTTTTCTAAAACAGAATGGAGGAATTGTCAAAAGTGTTGATATCATGTAGATATCAAGAACTGTTACTGTGAAGTACAGGGTAGGAACATTGTACACTACTATATGTACTGTAAAAGGTGGCTAGGGGACATTGTGTACAAGACTGGCAACCTCATTATGTAAAACAAATTACTGCAGAAACTACCACTGTTGTTCATTCATCATGGGTAATCTTCTTCTTCTTCTTCATCGTACGCTGTTTACAGCGATATTTACGTTGCACTGTTTTATTTTGTTAAGCCTGTGGCTCAGTGCATCCGATTTCAACAGGCATTTCTGTAGGGATGCCCTCCTTAGCCTTTGGCTGTCCCTAGCCTAACTGCAAGGCAGCAGTTGTTTTTGGTCAGAGTTGTCTCTCTTAGGGAAGTTGTCTTGCAGGACTATCAAGTCTTCCCCACTCGTGTATATAGGGTTTGGCAATGATATGATATGATGGACTATGTACTAGTTTGTACTATCCCGGAAGAGAGGCAGTCCTTCTTCTTCTTCTTCTGCGTACACAGTCAGACAGTAACCATTATTTTTTCGAAAAAAGCGGCGGTCATCCTGAGACTCTCGCAACTACCATAGAGCTTGTCTTGCAGTTCTACTGGAAATGGCCACATCTGCTCTCTCTGATCCCCGTATGTCGGGCAGTTCTGCAGCAGATGTTCAGTGGTCATTTTACCAGTACCGCACGGGCATTCGTCGGTACACCCTATCTTCAATTTGTTGAATAGGTGGTACCTCAGTCTATTGTGGCCAGTGCGAAGTCTGAAGACAACGACCTGCTCTCTTCGGTTCAACTGGTAATAGGCATCGTTTTTGGTGTAACCAGTATGTTCGGTTTCCCATTTGGTCATGTACCTGGCTTTGATAAGCCGTTTTGACTCTTCGTACGTCATACTGGTATCTGTTTGTGGTAGCCTTGCACCTTCTTTTGCCAGTCTGTCTGCCTCCTCGTTGCCTTGGATGTTGCAGTGTGACGGAACCCACTGTACCACTACCCTTTTTGGTGCGGACAGCTGGCACAGTTTGCAGAGTGCTGCTCTTAAGTCATTAAGCTCAGTGTTTTTCTGGCTTTTTAGCGCTGTGACTACGGCGAGAGCATCTGTCAGCAAGACTATGTGGCTCTCATTTTCACTGTGTGTTGCCATTTCTTCCACTGCCGCCCTCAGTGCCTCTGCCTCCGCTCTGAAATTGCTTGTGTACTTACCAGTAGCGAATGACAGTGTTATTTTTCTGCCATTTGGTAGGTTCAGGAATGCTCCTGCCCCTCCGTTCTGTGTAGTGTTTGTTACAGAACCGTCGGTGTATGCATGGGTCCAGTCCATGCTTGGGTAGCTTTTCGTTATGAAGCTTAGGGTAGTGTCTCTCCTTTCTTTTTCGGTCTGGCCGTTTTTGTTTGCAATACCTGGTATATTTTCTACCACCTCTGGAAATATATCCTGCCTCCAAGTAGGTTTTCGTACAGTAGTGATGGGTTTTGGTGTTGTTAGTGCGTTTATGGGATCTTCGTGCATCTTTGCTTTGAGAGGCAGTCCAATGTGACTGTGTCTCAGGATCGTCACGTCCTGCCAGGAACGTAGCATGTGCATGTGAGTGAGGTATCTCTTTGCTTCCTTTATTTTCTCGGCTCATCTGCAGTGATGGTACGCCTAACATTCCCCGCCACCTGGGAGGTTGTCACAATAAGGCAGGGGTGCAATAACCGTTGGACTGCATCTCTTCTGCGTCCATTGGGATGACTGATAGCAGACAGAGGTAAAGAGCAAGGCAGGAGTGCATTTAACCAGGTGCATTTCTGCGGCTTGACCGGGCCGGGCTGAGACGCGAGCCCCAGGTCCCAGACATGTCGTAGCCTCCCATCACAGCGGTGCTGAGATTTAGGGCGGGATTCTGGCTTAGAGGTGTTCGGCCGTAGTCCCTCAGATGGTAGCTTCGCACCATTGGCTTATCAGCCAAGCACGTGGACCAAATGTCAGCGACCTGCGAATTCTCTCGAAGGAATGCATTTGACCAGGTGACAAGCCTGGTCATGGCACGGAGATATTGTTGGCTTATGAGCCTAGTATGTGGACACATGTCTGCGACTCCTCTCGAATTGAGCAGGATTAACGTAGCAACGCCCTGTCATTAGTAGGGTAAGACTGACCTGTCTTCCGAGGGTCTAATACCAGCATCCGTTCACGATTTGACCCAAGGAATCAATAGAGGGCTTTTTAGTCAGTCAATGACCAAGTGTCTAAACCTGCGATTTCTCTAGGGCTGAGCAGGATTACCGTAGCAACGCTCTTTCATTTAGAGGGTAAAACTGACCTGTCTTTCGTGGGTCTAATTCCAGCACACGTTCCCTATTAGACCCAACGAAAGTGCTCTCAGTCTATCAGTCATTTTACAGTGTTGGCGTGCTGAGTCAAATTAAGCTGCAGGCTCCACTCATGGTGGTGCCCTTCCGTCAATTCCTTTATCGAACACTGAATGCGGGCCAATCGAGCCACAGAGAGCTTAGCCCCGGATTTCCGTGGGTCTAATACCAGCACATGTTCCCTATTAGACCCAATGAGAGTGCTCTCAATCTGTCAGTCATTTTACAGTGTTGGCGTGTAGAGTCAAGTCATTATGGGTAATGAAGACCACTCTCTCTATTCATCCATTTCTAATATGTTTGGTCAGTAGATGGGTTTGAAGGTGACCAAGGAGCTCGATGCAGGTTTGGAAAGATTTTGGGTAATGTGGGCAGGGAAGGGAATGTTCGTCTGATGTGAAGGCTTCATTACACTGACTTTTCTAGTCTGTCTCATTGTTCAGCTGCACAACGCTGCACTTCCACAAAGAGATGTGCGCCAAGCAGATCGGTCTTGTGCAGAAGCTTTTAAAGTGTTGGGTATTATGACAAAGCCTTTCAGTGAAGTCTTAGGAATGTTTGATCCCCATGGAAGTGTTTACCCTTCTGCATCTCACCAGTAAAACGTATTTTTGGCAGCCAATGGTCTGGCATGCAGACTACATGACCTAGTCACTAGATGAGCACCTAAAAGCGTTGTGCAGAGGCCAGTTTCAATAGAGGTGTTCAACTCCTAATGGAGTTAACAAACAAGGATGAAGTCAATTCTTGCAGCACACTGCCTTTTTCCATCTTTCTGATCATGTGGCTCAACACAAACACCGATGTCAAGCACATACACATGTCCAGATGCGATGCTAGGAAATGACAAGAGAAGCACCTGAAAACTGACAGTGATCATATTTCTGGACTAAGCTCTGATGAAACAATACTTCATCTCAATGTGAAGTGTGCAATAATTTTATTCTCTTGTGTCCCTTTTGTTTCTTGTGAAACATAGTGCTCACTACTGCAGCTTGTCTCTCATGGAAGTCCATATCCAAACAGAGCTCACCACTGCAGTTTGTCTCTGATGGAAGTCCGGATCCAAACAGAGCTCACCACTGCAGTTTGTCTCTGATGGAAGTCCGGATCCAAACAGAGCTCACCACTGCAGCTCGTCTCTGATGGAAGTCCATATCCAAACAGAGCTCACCAATGCAGCTTGTCTCTGATGGAAGTGCATTTCCAAACAGAGCTCGCCACTGCAGCTTGTCTCTGATGGAAGTCCGGATCCAAACAGAGCTCACCACTGCAGCTTGTCTCTGATGAAAGTCCATATCCAAACAGAGCTCACCACTGCAGCTTGTCTCTCATGGAAGTCCATATCCAAACATAGGGCTCACCCCTGCAGCTTGTCTCTGATGGAAGTCCATATCTAAACATAGGGCTCACCACTGCAGCTTGTCTCTGATAGAAGTCCATATCCAAACATAGGGCTCACCCCTGCAGCTTGTCTCTCATGGAAGTCCATATCCAAACATAGGGCTCACCACTGCAGCTTGTCTCTCATGGAAGTCCATATCTAAACATAGGGCTCACCCCTGCAATTTGTCCCCTATGGAAGCCTACATAACATTACTGTATATTCATGCAGTGGTGATGGCTGTAGTAATGTTTGTGACGTGATGAGGTCAATAGCTACTTAGTCCCCTTGGACAACATGCAATTGAGAGTTGAGACAAATTTGAGGGAGAAGATTAATACAGAATTAAAGGTTGGACAGCAAAGTTACTGTTTATCAGAACCAAGAAATACTTCACTTCTTGCAGACCCATAGATACTCAGTCTTATTTAGTAAATGATGGAGGACACGTAAGCTGGTGTGTGTCAATCAAAATAAATGATAAAGCAAATTAAAGACACCAAGTCTGACAAGAATTAGCTTGTTTTCTGTCTCATAATAAAAGTGACAACTATTTTATACCTTGACAAACCAGAACACTATGTAGTACTACTATAACTTTCGAACACACTGTTCAAGTCAAATGGAGCACTCCCACATTCTAGAAATGTCTTTAAATATAAAATGGAAGTTTCTTTAACAATAGTTTGATAACGGTGGTTTTCTTTATAAAAATGGCACCAATGTACATCCCCAATGGGTTTGTGTGAATACTGTTATCTACTAAACAGAAATGTGTAGATAAGCAAGCTCCAACACCAGCTAACTGAAACAACTAAATAAAGATTATTAACAGTACATTTGGTGAATACCTAACAATGCTTAAAAAAAATATGCAAGGCATCAACAAAATATGTGAGATTACTTATTGCTCTGTGCAGTAACCAGTTTCTTGTATATAGATTTTTATTCCTGCACCCAACCACATCACTCTTGGACACACTGTATATGAAGTAAGAATTGGAAAGCTGCAATATAAGGCAAGCTACTTTAAATTGTTAGACATTTATACATTGACCTTTTACTTGGAATCAATCAAATAATAGTACAGGACTTGAATTAGCTATTCCATTCATACTAAAAACCAAAACACTTGGGCCTTCTCAAAACCAGTGTATGCAGTAATATGCATCCACTGTAAACTGTCTGCTCACTCAAATACTGACCCAGTGTGGGCATAACTGACAGTCACATGAAAGTGTGTATATATGTTACAAATTATTGTAGATATTTGTTACAAATGAAACAAAAAATCTGAGACATCAATAATGTATCTAAACAAAAAGGATGAAATACAAATGTTGGAAGTGTTTGATGAAATTGGGCTTTAATTATGCCGGGTGTATATTATTTATCTTTACAACTTTTGTCGAATATGAAAGCTCACCCAGAGCATGCAGAAATAATGACGTTGTCCCATTTTAAAGAGAAACTCATTGCGTTTTTCAAAATTCATATCAAGTTTTAACAAGCTTTCTCATAATTTTGTGGTCACATGTCAATTCCCTCAGTCACAATGAATGCCAAGATAAAAAGGGGTTTAGTGTTTGATTAAAGAAAATATGACACACACGCCTAACAAAGGCTGAGAACTTGTTACAACATATTACTCCCATCAAGACCAACCATGAATCTGGTAAAAAAAGTTTATGGAAACAGGCAAGTGGGGAAAAGTTTTAAAAAAACACAAGAGTGGAATTTAACACCTGAAAAAAATATAGTCTTTGACAAGCAATGTTGCAGTATACATGGCAGCATTAGATCAGCAAATCATCAATGGTGCTTATAATGAATGTTTGTAACTTTGATACTTTAATGAGGGAAAAACAAACTTGTAAAGATAATTTTTAGACACTATATATAACTCAAAATAAGAACTAATGTAGAGCATAAATTGCAGCCCCATGTTTCAAGGGAAACAAGATGAATGGATGAAGATGAATAACTATTCTGATATTAATTATGACATGAAATACAATTAAATAATAGTTGATTGCAAAAAAGAATATGGTAAGCAACATGACAGAAATATATTTTGTGGATATAATGTAATGATATTCTAATCTACTATTTATAGATATTGGCCCAAACTTGTGCACAATCTCAAGTAAAAATAATATCGTAGACAATGTTAAAAGCTAACATGGTTCGCACCAGCTTAGTTGATAGTAAATAGAGACCAAAGTATATGTACATTTATTTTCCATCACTAATAAGAGACTGCATGTCCTCCAGGCTACTGTCTGTTGAGTTCCCACTGATCTTACCCTGAACAGCCACACTGATTGGCCTTTTAGCTTTACTTGACCACCCTGTTTTCTTGTCAGAGAAGTGAGCTGGAATTTCCTCCAGGCTGCGGTCAATACATGGAGTGCCATTATCACCTAAGTCCTCTTTCAGAGGTCTGTTGGCAGGCAATGGTCCGGTCAAAGGAGTGCTTGGAGTGGTGCTTGACTGCAGCGGGGACCGTTCAAAAGATCCAGCATTGATACGAGGCAGGTTCTCTAAAATTTTATTCAGTTCCTGTTGTATGCCTTCAATCTCCTGACCGTCTTCTAGTAATTGAACAGCAGGCACTAACTGGATACGGTTAGGTCCAGTTCGTATGACTGCACTGTAACTGGGTGGAGAGACTGAGTGTGACCTGGAGAGTGACTCTGATCGTGAATGAGATTCTGAACGTGAAGCACCATCTATACTGAATCTTTCATTATCTTGTTCACTTCCATATCCTGAGCTCTTCTCGTAGCCATTTTTATAGTTTCCTGTACCATTGAAGGAACCATTATCGCCACTCAAACTTCCATGAGAGGTATTGTTACTATCTCTACTCACAGTAGAGCCTGGAGTGTGTCCCAGGACAAATATGTTGCGGATTTTGATTGGATTCATAGGCGGTGGCATAGCAACAGATGAAGGGTCCTTGCCAGACTTTGGGGCAGTCCTACAGCGATAGCCCATATTATGATCACTGTGGTGTGAATATTGATCCCGCACAGGGCCAGACTCAACCCCATGAGGAAAAAAATCCTTAACTTTACTGTGAGTGTTGTTTTCATAGTTGGTATCTTCTGCTATATTGACTTTGTTTCCAACCTCATTTCGCTTCAAAAGGTACTGGCTGAGGCTGCCAAAGCTTGGCCCTGCTGTGTGTTGGGTAGAGCTGCTAGTCACAGATGTAGGGCTGTGGTCTGAGTGAGATGTTCTGTTTGTCATTCCATCTGGCTCAGTCTCACTGCTACGTACATCTTCAGAAGTGCAAGTTGATGGTGACAGTTGCTGGTTTGTTGGATCATCGGGCGAAGGAGATAAATCGATGGTGGCTTTGCCAGTAAATTGGTGCATGTAGTCTGTGAGATTTCTAAGTTTAACTATACGAGATTGTGGAGGTGACAGGGTTTGAGGAGGTAATGCCGTACGCCAGGCAGGTATTTGCTGTTGAGGCAACAGCTGTATCTGCCCATAGTGATTGTCATAGTAATCATAAGGTGACATCATTCCTGATTCAAAGTGGCCAAGCCTTCGTAATGAAGCTGGAGATGGATAATAGTCAGGAAGAGGGAACTGTGGTGGTGGAGGCTGAGGCGGTGGAGGTATAACAAAGTCAAAGCTTGCTGACTCCTGCAGGTGGTCCATGTTCTCAGTGGACTCTGCACGGAAAATGTTGCGGATTTCTTCAGCCTCTGCATCTTCCCCATCATCATACATGTAAGGTCCAACACTGTCTTGATCACCATTTGAACCTCCATTTGTGTCAATGCTACCTCGATGATCTAGAGCTGTAAGACGAGCTGAAGAGTTCTTCAAGATCCCCTTCTCTGGCATGACACTCCCTGGATCCATCACAATGATAGGTGGTGGTGGAAGCTCGCTCATTTCACTCTCCTCTTCACTGGAAGTCCATTTCTTTTTTCTTCCCCAGCGTTTTTTTCTCCTGAAATAAATAGAAATAGTAGACTTTTTTCAAATCAAATCTTTGAACTGAAGCAAAAGCAATTACTGTAAAACTTTAGTATACAGGTTGGTCTCAGTTAGTGTGGATAATGAATCCAAGGAAGCTGTCACATTATTCAAAGTCCCACTATTTCAAGTTATAAAGTTAAGAGCAAAGTATGGCAATTGGTTCAAGCTCAACAAAAATAGACAAGTTTTTAACATGTTTATTAACTAAATATTCCAAAAAAGAATTTACATATATATTTATATGTAACATTTAAATTTATTGTTGATGAAGTCATAGAGTAATTTATTTGATATTTATATATTTTGTTTAAATTGTACTTTCTGTAAATACGAAAAGCTTTACCTCCTTCGTCATAACTATGACAACAGTGCCTAGAGTCATGTGAGACCTATGTGAAAATAATCTCTAATGAAGTGAATATAGAAGCATTTAATGGTATGTGCCTGGAACATGATGTATGTGCACAGCAGACAGTAAAATGGCGGTCTACATGTAAATACAGTTGAAGCAAGATGCTGTGATTCAATTTCTGAAGGCAGAAGACTGTGTGCCCATCGACTATATAAGTTGTTTTTGCACCTAGTATATCCCAGCAAAGGAGTACAAATTGTATTTCTGTTCAACTTAATTTCACAAATGTAATACATGCATTTATCAAAATAAGCGAATAAACAATGCCTTAAACAATTGTAAAAAGCAAATACATACCTGTTATTCTTTCTATTTTTACTGCTGTTTTCATGATTATCTTGGCTTAGCATGCTTTTGGCTGGGGTTCTTCTCCTATAAAACACAATTTTATTCAATAACAGCATTTTGTTTTCTGAAATAATGTAACAGTGTCAGGGGTACAGGAATGATCTGTGAACCAACTTGGCCATTGAAATCTAACTGTGACTTGGTAATGGTAAACTTATTGTAACTTGGTAGGAAGCAAGGAGATGGAAGAAGAATAAAGACAGCGTCGGTAGTTCAGACAGAGGTTAGTTTGCATTAGTCTCTTGAACAAAGCTGGCCTAGTTCCTAAATACAACTTTTCATTGTATGGAAATCAGGTCAAGGGAAAGTCAGTTGGTCAGAATTACTGTTTATTATTGACTTTTATTACCCATAGTTTAGTATGTTGGTTCCAATTGTTAGACATATGTACAGAGTTAGAGCGCTGGTGTATTAATGATCAGGTCAAGAAAACTGTCACACAAACTTGTCCATGTGTTGAGGACTTTAGTACCACATGACTTGCGCTCAGCGCAACTATTGAAGAAGGCAGAGTTTAATGAGACTGATAAATAGTAATGTAGGAAAGATTTCAGACAGATTTGGCAGGAAGGGCTACAGTGAATTCAAAGGCTTGTATCAAAAAGCCTTTGGATGACAGGGTAGTCTGACCACAGTATAGAGATTTGGCAGGGAAGGCAACACGTAGTGCTTATTTTGAATTTGCTGCGCAAACTCTATAAGCAGTGGAAACTTTGGGTTGAGCCTGACACAAGGAATCACACGAGTTTGTTGTCAGATGGGTGTGTAAATCCCTATTAACAGAAAGCACATGTGTAGACCAGACACCAGGAATCACATCCCATTGTACAAGTTCAGTTGTCAGACAGGTGTGCGAACCCATAAGACAAAAAGCACAGGTATAGTCCAGTCACCAGGATCACATCCCATCACATGAGTACAATATCTTTTAATCCACGCGGAAACTGGAAAGATTGAAGCTGCCAGACTGTTGGAGGCCAGACATGCTACAGGAGACTAGGACCACAGGACCCAAGATCTTATTTAAATATTAATTTATATTGATAAAGAGAGGAAGGACTAGATTAGAATTGAGGAGATAATTGGGTCTTGCAAATACGATCCTGCACGGAAAGGTGCAAGGCAGACAACGAAGAAGCCATCCCTAAAAGAGGTGGGAGGACAACATAAAAGAATGGACCAATCTCCGACCAGAAGAGGCACAGGCAGCGGCCACTGACATAAAAGAATGGACCAATCTCTGACTAGAAGAGGCACATGCAGCGGCCACTAACAGAGAAGGGTGGTGCAAGATTGTGAGGATGTCTTCATGTGTGCCCAACGACCTCACCGGTTATGGGATAACCTGACCTGACCTGAACCAGATTTAGAACCAGAGGAAGCATCTGGCCAAAGTTTTGAAACCCTTTGTTAAGAGAACAAATACAGAGATAGGTTAGACTGAAATTGATGTAACCATATCCAGGTATTAAATAAATTAATACCTTTGTATTTTTGTGAAAGAATAAGTTGGGTTGTTTAACTAGTTTTGCCAGAATGATTTTTTCTATAAAAGCAGTCTCTTCATGAAACTTGATTTTTCTTAATTATTTCACAAGGAAGACAAACATATATCAAATTAAAGGAAAATAAATATGCAGTAAGAATATGAAGGTCTTGTAGAATTTCATAAAATATTACAAGTAATTGTTTATAATTATATCAACATTTTTTGTAATAAAAACGATTTTTCACACACAAAAATGTCACCAATCCATGAATATCCACTGAAACGTAATGCAGATTGGTCTAGTGTACTTCATAATAACAGTTATCCCCATAATGATAATATCTACAAGAAAATATTTTTGTGTAGCACTCAAATGGAGTTGATGTGTCACTGAATTGCAGGTCTCAATTCACTCCATATGGTAGACCACATTTTGGCAGCAATCTGAATGAGTTCTGGTTCTCAGTCAGTCAGTAGTTGGGATGAAATTTGGTATTGAAACCCATTCGATATCATGTTCTCTAGAATTTACTTTAAAAATATTGCATCTTCGTTTTTCTGTTTTCAGTCAAATGTTTTTTGTCTTTTAGCAGCACTAGGTCCTGGCTGTGACAATGCCCCCTCATCTTCAGCATCAGATTCAGTAGGCTGTGTAGGTTGAATAATATTATATTCTATGTCTAACTCCAATTCAACATCAGAAAAATGTCGTCACTAAATTCATCTAGAGTACACAACTCCCTAGCCTTTTCTACAGATAAAAACAACCTACTATTAGACAATCTTGAAGTGCTAGGTTCGCTACACACTTTTGTGATCAACTGACTTGATCGAGGACAAATGTTTTCCAACTTTGATTTTCCTTGCAATGCAAGTGGAAGCTTTTACAATTGAAACACAACTATAAGAGTTACTTCCCTTAACATGTAATGTTAATTAACATTTTTAAACACTGAAAAAACTAAACAAATTTCGCTCAATGTGCTGTTAACGATAAGAGCATCTGTCTGGCATCAAGCGGACGCTAGGAAAAATGTCAAATTTTCAAATGAGACATGTGCTTGTGGATTTTTATAAAAATACATAAATACATACACTTTTTTTTCCACTCAAATTTGAAGATGATCCGATTAATGAGGAGGTATGAAGTCATCACAGAAGTTGTTGCAGCAGAATTTTTGGAGGTAGATGTAATAAACACATCTGTAGTGGAAACTAACAGATTTGCTAATTTTGTTAAGGAAACTATCAGTGCTTTGTGACAATTTCACAAATTTACTGGACAAATGGCTTAACCAGAAATAGGTGAGTAAATGTGTTGTTTTTCAAAATTTTCACCTTCTTGTATCTCAGAAACTAACACACACACAAAAATAAACAACAACACCAACAAGTATAAAGTTCTTTCGTTAATTAAATAAAAAAGGTTACATACTCTCAAAGTCAACAGCCATTGTAAAATGTGACATGCTGAAAAATAAAGCTGTCACATGAAATTATGTCAATTTTTAATGTAGTGTCGCTAAGGTTAAGGAAAGTCAACATTATAGGATATACCATGAGGAAGCAAACTAACAATATAAGGAGACATACACTGGATTGGAAGTCAAAAGATAATATAAGAAGTCTAAAGAATGGTTAAAGAGTAGAGAAATGTGAAACCTGAAGAAACAAGTGAAGCAAAATTAATATAAGAGGATAAGTCATTAAGAACTACAGTCAATTGCAGCCATTGATCACCTAGTAAATGAAAATCACTGATTGACTGAATGAAATTGCCACACATCTAGACATCAGTCAAGGTTCAATACATCCTATCATCCATGATGTGCTACAGTACCACAAAGTTGATGCTTGTCAGGAACTTTTGTGGCACTTTGAAGCAAAAGTTGATGGTTTCCTAGCAAGAATTGTTACTGGAGATGAAACCTGGGATCACTATCACAAGCTTGAAATGAAGAGAGCAAGCAAGGAATGGCACCATCCCTCCTCACTGAAACTGAAGAAGTTTTGCATGCATCAATCAGCAGGGAAGGTTATGCTGTCTCTCTTTTGGATGAATAAGGCGTTATTTTAGAGCACTACATGCCCAGGGGACATTGTCACTAGTGCCACATATACAGATCTTCTCAGGAATCATTTTAAATCACAATCAAATCCAAATGATGTGGACTTCTGAGTAAAGGTGTCATTTTGCAACATGACAATCCTTGACCTCATATTGTCCATGCAACGGCTGCAACCATCTGAGGACCCCACTTTCAGTGTCTACCACATCCACCGTACTCACCAGACCTAGCCCCAAGTGATTTTCACGTCTTTGGATGACTAAAAGAGGCATTGAGAGGAAAGATTGATTCTGTGCAATTTATAGACACTGGGGGACATCAAATGCAATAGTGACTATGTTGAAAAATGATACAATTGTGTTTTACTTTTTCAAAATAAAATTTAACAAAAAAATATATTTACAATTTTCAGTTGAAGCCCCATCACATATTTGCTTTTTTTCAGAGCAGTCAGTCAAATACACATTTTTACAACTGCATATGTGCCATAACTAGGTCATGACGCAGTCTTTCTTTGCTAGTGGCAAGCGCTCAAACCACTGTACTGATAATATACCTGTAAACATTTACAGAACAAAACAAAACAACTTACCTATAACAAATAAGTGTAACACCCATTGCAAGGAACAGACCTCCTATGACAGTGGCCAGTATAATGATCAGCAATGTTGTACTAATTCCACTTCCATCTGAAAGGTCAATATTGTCCAATAAATTAATGTTAAACAGCATCATTTATACCTGAAGACATCTCTAGGTCAAAGATGCCTGTATTGCATTTTGATATTATTTATAGAGATTTCTTTCAAATCTGGATGACTCTTCCACAGTATTCAAGCATTTTGCAACTGGATGTGCAATGAAATGAGTTGGGAGTCTTCTATTCTAGAGGGGTTAAGGGGATGATCAATCTGCACAACTCATTGCTCAGAATGCTGTTTATTAATTCTGCTACTGTCTCGTCTTTCGTTCATGTATACTGACCACAGATGTAAACATTATCCAGGCTCTAGTACTGTTCATCAATTTTGCCATTGATTATTTTCCATACTATGATGTTAAGCCACTTTTTGTCCATTTTTCATTTCCAAAAGTTCTTCTTCTTCATACGCTGTCAGACGTCAACCTGTATTTTTTTTTAAAAAGCAGCGGTCATCCTGAGGCTGTCGACACTGCCATAGAGCTTGTCTAGTGTTGCCACTGGTGATGGCCATATGTGCTTTCTCTGATCCTCGTATGTCGGGCAGTTTTGCAGCAGATGTTCAGCAGTCAATTTCCCGGTACCACAAGTGCATTCGTCAGTGCCACCTATCTTCAATTTATTGAATAGGTGGTACCTCAGTCTATTGTGGCCAGTGCGGAGTCTGAAGACCACAACCTGCTCTCTTCTGTTCAACTGGCAATAGGCATCGTTTTTTGTGTATTCCAAAAGTTCAATTCCAACTACAGAAACTTCTATTACTTACCAATGTACTTGATCCTCTCCAAGCCGTCTCTTTTGGGTATGGTCTAATCCAGTAATTGTGCTTTCCGCATATATTTTCCTTAAATTGAATGTGTCCAGTTTGACATCATTTGAGAAGTCTTCCTTTTCATCATTTGTTGTGCATGTTCTAGCCCAATGTCGGCCTAGCAATGTTTAGGAATCACCTAAATAGAATGTGCTTTTTCCATGTTAAAATGCATCTGAAATAATATTGCTTGCTGTGTTCTTTTTGACAATTCTTTATTATGGGATGTTTCTGGTCATCTGATCCTGATTATCTGGTGTACAAGGATATTATAAGTCTGAGGTCTTGTTTGAGTATTTTCAGTCACCTTATTTATGTTATAAGTCTGAGGTCTTGTTTGAGTATTTTCAGTCACCTTATTTATGTTATAAGTCTGAGGTCTTGTTTGAGTATTTTCAGTCACCTTATTTATGTTATAAGTCTGAGGTCTTGTTTGAGTATTATCAGTCACCTTATTTATGTTATAAGTCTGAGGTCTTGTTTGAGTATTATCAGTCACCTTATTTATGTTATAAGTCTGAGGTCTTGTTTGAGTATTATCAGTCACCTTATTTATGTTATAAGTCTGAGGTCTTGTTTGAGTATTATCAGTCACCTTATTTATGTTATAAGTGATGTCAGCTTTAAGGAAAGCAACATCACTAGACCTTACAGAATTAATTAAACTAACAGAGTGGATCACAGGAAGTTACGAATAAGTCAATTACAGCCTTGCAATGATGTCACAAAATTAAACTAAAGAAAGTTGTGCATCGGGCTAATACTTTGTCACTAAAATAAATTGCTACAAGACATCACAAAATGTTTTAGCAGGTTTCCTGTAAAGGGTACGCTGCAATGGTGGCCACTGGCTTCAAAAAGAGTTTAAAAAAGGGACAAGATGAACACGTATGTTCTTTTTCTTCTTAGTCACGCTTCTACTACTTGGGGGTATAGAGGTCCTTTTGTATATACTTGCAATCGAGTGTGCAGACACCCAGGTGATTGGCCTGTTTTGCCTAAGAATGATGAAGCCTCTTTTTTACCTTCATGCAGGCCACTATAGGGTAGGAATTTTACTACCTTTACAATTTTTGCCCAGACAGCAGCTAACAGTCTGCTATTTTCGATTTTTAACTGCTAATGGTACCCTAGAGATAAGAAATGACCATGGGGACGACCACCAACACGTTGGTCTGACTCCCTTGCATCCCGCAAAATTTACGATACCACAGATGGACGACCAATTATCCACTGGTCCACTGTAGCCCAAGACAGAGACCGTTGGATGAGAAGTTGGGACCCGAATGGTGTAACCGCCGCTGAAGAACGGGTCGTCCAGTAATCCAGTATGTACACTAGACCTCTGATTTTATCATCCTCTCTGATTGTACTTGACACCCGATCTAACCTTTCTTGAGACCATGGAGCGACTGAAACTTGCTGGATTCTAACACCCAGCATTTCACCTTTCTTGAGTGGTGAGCACCTTACCCCTCAGCTATAGCACACCCGCCCCCCCTCCCCGTTCAGCATTTATAAACTGTAAGATCAAGTAAAATTGCCCAAAAGGGAAAGGAGATATATTTTGATATATACCATCAGTGATTGGAGCAGTTGCTGGTGTGTTGACACTTCCTAGTAGGCTACCTCTGACTAGACCCCTTTCCAGTTCACTAAGGGCAAAAGCTTTCACTTCAACAGTAGCAGCTGAAACTTGAGATATTGTTGCATTGTCTTGAGCTTGCAGTCCTTCCTCCTGAAGTGTGACGTTAGACCTGGCAGAACAGTCAGCACCTTCCCATCCAAGGTCACAGTAGCACATGTCATTTGGGGCACACACCTAGAGGAAATTCAACATGCATGACTGGCATTGCATGTATTATAGCATACAGTGGTTTTCATTATTTCAAAAACAGCTGCTTTCTTGAATAAATAATTGTAGAGTTAAGACATATTTAAATTGATGGTTCAGGATCTTCAGTGGTCTGCCGGGGTCTTTAGGTATGGCAAAGACAAGAACAGCACTACTGCCCCACAGAGAGCATGTCGCAAGAGGCAACTAACTGTGTGACATGGCATAACACTCACCGGCCATGGTTAGGTGGTTTTGTTAAGAGAAGCATAGAAAGCGCCTAACAGGCTGTGTGTCTACTTTACTCTAGTGTTTGAGTATATTAAGAGGGACTCATACATCGGTTAACCACCCTCCTAGAAACTGGTTGTATACAGACTCTGCAGAGTCTTCTAATCCAGTATAAAGACGTCAAGTTAAGTTCAGCTAAGGATCTCACTGTTGAGATATACTAGTTGGAACAATCAGCATATAGTCTGTTTACTTCCCAATGTATATTTTCAGCAGGCTTGCTCAAGAGGTGGAGACACAAGGAAACAGAATGATGTTCTTAATGTGACTTTAGCAAAGATAATTAATCCCTCACAGCTCCATGCGCTGATCACTGGCAAAACATAAATTATGGCCCTTACAACCAACACAGACTTCTTCTTCTTCTTCGTACGCAGTCAGACAGTAACCATTATTTTTTCGAAAAAAGCAGCCGTCATCTTGAGGCTGTCGACACTGCCATAGAGCTTGTCTAGTGTTGCCACTGGTGATGGCCACATCTGCTCTCTCTGATCCTCGTATGTCGGGCAGTTTTGCAGCAAATGCTCAGTGGTCATTTTCCCGGTACGACACGGGCATTCGTCGGTGCCACCTATCTTCAATTTGTTTAATAGGACACAGAATTCTGATATAAGTGTTTCCATTTTGTCATTTAGTTTGTGGAATTTCATTTTGTTATGACACTACATGCGGTTGATAATTCACGCATGCGCAGTTGTTGTTAAACTAGACTTCAAGACTAGAGAAATGATTTATTACTTGATCAGATCTAGATTAGTAGTGGATATTTATTATTACTAGTTCAAAATAAGCCCGATTCAGACCTTGACTGACATACAGAAGAAAGGTATGTGGTAATGGATTTGACAGCTAAACACAAAAATACAAACAATATGGGGAGTACACACATTGTTTTTCCTCTCAAATTTCCAATGTCATGTAGCACTACATGATAACATATAATCTTTATTATGAATACTTTAATTATTTTGTTTGTGTGTTCGCCTTATGTGTCTATTCCTCAAGGCGGTGTGCGTTGCACTGTGTTTTTATTTTGCGCCTGTCGGCCCAGTGTATCCGGCTTCGTCATGCATTTTCTAAGAGTTTGCTTGCCTAGGGTAATGGCCGATGCTGTGATAGGCAGTGAACAGATATGAATTAGGTTAGTGACTTTTAGCAAGGACAGATATGATTTAGGTTAGTGACATTTAGCATAATTTAATTGTATTGTCGCAGTGAACATAAGTCAATTGACGTGCCAACTACAAACTGCAAGAGGCCCCCCCCCCCCCCATGCATAAATGCTTTGGTGCATGTGTCCTCAAGCATGGTGGCCTCATTCTCCTCTCCTACTGAGTTGATGAAAGGATGGTGAACATAACATGCAAGACTACAGTACTAGATCTAGTGAGCTAGTTTCCTACCAGCTTGACTAGCTAGGGTAGGAAAAGCAAGGCAACAATGGATGGAACTTAACATCTTTATTCTGGTTTAGAAGACTCCGCAGAGTCTGTATACAACCAATTTAATTTACATTTCATTGCTCTAAAAGCTATGCGCATCAAATCTATTCTTAAATGCATTAATCGTCCTTGCCTCCACTACTTAATGTGACAATGCATTCCAAAACGGTTATCTCAGCTAAAAAGATATCACTAGATAAATGAAGTCTCTACTATGGGATCAACTTAACTTCACTGGCTTGACTAGATCACATGATTATATATTATACCTTCATCTGGCGGGGCGGAACAAGGTAAACTGGCAGAATTTTCTTTAAAATGTTCACTGATTTCTGGATATGATGATGATTCACTTTTCAATTTAAGTGAAACATAGGTCAACCATTACTGCTGGCCTCTTTAGAAGCCTCTATTTGAGTGTTTGTTGTGGTACTTTCAACATGATGAGGCTACTAGCCCCATGCATAAATCTCCCTAGTCACCTTTTATGACATGCTTCAAAGGTTACAGTGGTGCTATTCTTTTCAACAAGTACAATTCAGGTGGAATTCTGAATATGTTTGAATTTATTGACCGTACCCTGCAAATATATGATTGGCAGATTTATCTTCAAAATGTTCACACATAATTCATCCACTGTTTGTTTTATTTAAACAGGCACTACTAAGGTTGTTTCAAAAATAGATGTGTCTTAGCGCAAGTCATACTCAAGTCTTGTACATCATCTTAAAAAGTAAAACTTACTCCATGGCCAGAGCATATCAATGTCAAGTCTGTGGAAGGACATAGCAGTACAGGGATGCTGGGCAGCTGTACACATGCATTATGTAGACAAACTTTGCCATATCCACATTTTGATCCATCCTGCACCATACCCATATGTGGCATATCCATCATCGCTGGACCATGAACGGTTCTTTGGAAGATAAATTGGATACATAATAATTAAATTTTTAAATACTTCAAACTTTTTAATTACCTGGGCTGACCAATAAGTATTAGGCCTGATGCTGGGGGAAAAAAACACAACTTATTTAGTTCAAAACCTAATTCTCTTCTAAGTAGGCACCTTCTAAGTCAAAACTTCTCCCACTGGTGGAAGAATTTCTTCAAGTCTTCGTAATGATAATTTAGAAATTATTGTCTACTTATCGTTGGAAAAACTAATTATTCACGCTTTTATTCATGCATCATATTTGGGTTAATGTTTCCAGAGCTTTCTTTCAAATCTAGAAGACACTCATCAGGCTTTCAGCGTTTGTGAATGATGAGGTGTGCAATGTCATGAATTGGAGGGTTTTCTACCTTGGAGAGGTTAGATTGCAGTTAGACATCCCTTACAACATGCTCTCAGTGTAGCAGGGATTGTATTCTTGTGCCTTACAAAACAGCCCTCTTGGAAATCACTCATCCAATTAAAAATGATGTTACATTTGAAAAAAATAGAATACTAAACATACCCTCATTTAACCAAATGTCTCAGTCTGTGGTTTAAAGATGTATGTCTCACCAAATTGAGGCAAAAATACCCAACTACCTAATTCACTCACTAATTAACTCATCAGCTCGCTCACTCACACACTAACTTACTCATTAACTCCCTCACTAACAGCTAAGATGTCAGTAATATTTATACGAAGTCTAATAATTGAGTAATGTAGAAATAAATTCATTGAAGCTGCAGTGGTACTGAAGGTCAAAAGTCCATTAAAACATTTTAGATATTTATGTTTTAGTATTTGAGTAAGCAAACTGCTTATGTTTGAATAGGAGATACTGCAGCAGCTTTAACTCTTAACAGTCCCATTCGGCAGGAATCCAATGGCACACTAAACATCAGTTAATGACCGAATTGGTAAAAATTGGTATCTAGCACCAGTATTACAATGCATCTCTTAGCTATGATCATCCAGGTTTTGAAATAACCGTAACAATTCTAAAATTTACGGTACATACGCAGTTTTTGTTTATCATTTTGTCCTCGATAATCAGTTAATATTTGATGTTCGTCCATCACATGTGATGAAGATCACTTTCTCTTTTCAGCTATGTGGACAGTCTTTTCTCTTGCTGTGCCCACTGAAATGGGTAACTTGTGCTGTGATGTGGATTAAAGTGAGGAAGAAACTGCGCCTTTTGTCAACCTCACTAGCACAATGATGGAGATTTTTCCTCAGTGTTTACTCCTGAAGCCTGTCCTGTAAACTGGTATCCTGCAAGGCAGCGGATGGGGAATGACCCCTATCGTTGTGTGTCATGCCTTTGCCATAACCGCGAGAGGTTGTAGGGACATCACTCAGCGAGTGAGTGATGTGTTGGGCATCTCTCCTGGGCTGTGTTCTAGTCCATTATAGTCATGTCTGCAGCTAGGCGACGGGCACCAGACTCGTGGAGTTCAGCCGTATGCATTAAACCATGAAAATATGACATGGGAATAAATGTAGTGCTAATTCATATCGCCGATATCCATTCCAGCATAAACGGAGGGAAGAAAACACAAATAACGAACGAACTAACTAGTCCAAATGGAAAACCACACATGTCCGTGAGCACAAGTGTAAGTCGTCGACTAGTCTGAATTCCAGACAAACTAAAACACCAGAGCAATGTAGACCCACTGTCGGTACGGCACCATCTTTGCTGCTCTCCCAGTCAATATCTACATGTTTGTTGAATGTGTTAAAGATGTGCATTTCGTATGATGGAATTTTGATTTCAAGACCCAAGTACTGATATATTATTTGATCAGATCAATGATCACGCATCTGGTTTTCACATGAATATTCAACACAAACCAGATTCAAACTTTGACTGTGTCAGAGAAGAAAGGTAACTGTGGTAATGTTATTGAGGGATTAACACAGAATTTAAACCCTATTTTCTTTTCTGCATCAATTACATGTAATGCTTCATACTAATATATACATTTTTTTATATAGATAGTTTAAGATCTTTAGATTGTAATTGATCGCAAAATAGACCATATAAATGTTAATTAATTTTAATTTGAAAAACAAATATTTGATATATGGAGTTGTGCATTTGCCATGAACTGTAAGACACAAATTGGCATTTTAGGCCAGACTGTATAGAGGTAAATACAATGCTAGTATTTGTTGTAGAAAATGCACATTCTTAGGATACAGTAGAAAAAAGAATGGGACATTCTGTAACTATAGCTGCATACATTCTAGACACCTGCTTGATTTCATTATGTCTTACACTGGATATTTTCTGCATTAAATTACAATTTGCACAAATTAGTTTACTAATCTTTAAATATCAAATACCAAATAGAAAAACAAATAATAAAATGCCACAGATGGTTTTAAGACAACTAAAAAGATGAATCCTGATGTTCTAACGGAATCTACTGCATGTAAAGGATATTTATTTATACATCATTTAAAAACTGATAGAAAGATAGGCTAAGATAACAATGAGAAAAGATACTTGACTTTTAAAATCAAGATGATATGGAAAATGTTATCAACAATTCATAGAGAATAGCATGAACCTACGGTGAGTTAAATGAAATAGTCGAACAGCACTAGGGATTGCAAGTTGTGGACTGGCACTTGAAGAATACAAAGAACTATGAGTATTGTGGGTGGTACTTACTATATAAAATAAGTAAATTTGTTCACTACCCAGCTTACTCTAAATGTCACTTTAAATACATACTTGCATTCATATTCCATGTCATTGGCATTGACATTGGTTGTAGAGAAGCCCTTGTCAGAACCATACATGGGAGCACTCCTTCCCCCTTCACAATGAAGTAATCCACACAAAATGTCACTGAGAGGAATAAATCATCAATCTTTGAGAAAACATTGTCCATAGTCAAGCTGATAATATGTTCTTTCACAAGTTTACCAATATCTGCAACAGTCTGTTCAGTTTTGTTGACTTGTGTGGCAGAAGCAGTAATCTTATTAGCAGACCAAGAAGTTTCAAATTGAGTTAACTGATTGCCATGTTTACATTGACTGCTGTTACAATCTCAAGTGTGCTAATATAAAACTCTTCTAAAATAAGTATAGCTAACAGTTATTTGTCTAGACTCCTCTTTTTTCTGGATGTAGATTGTTGTTGTTAATCAGTTTCTTTGAGTGATTAGCTCTTTGGGGTCTAAATAATAATGCTGAGGAGTCTGCAGATTTCCTTCCCACCTCAGGCAAAAACCAGAAAGATTCTGACTCTTTCCCGACCACATGGGAAGGAGAACACATACTCTGAATACGGTAAATACCCCTCAAATCCAGATTGAACACTAAAAAAGATATTGCATAAGTCTTTTACAGTCTTCGGTGTGTTTTCACATGACCATTTCAATCTACTTTTGATGTACGTTTAGATTATATCCTGATTTTTTTTTAAATTCACCTTATTTCTCTATTGTCCAAGGCAGTGTACGTTGCACTATGTTTTTATTTTGTGCCTGTTGGCCCAGTGCATTCGACTTCAGCATGCATTATATGTAACAGTTTGCTTCCCTGGGGTAACGGCCGGTGCTGTGATAGGGAGCGAACCCAGCACCTTTGGATTGTTAGGCGTGTAACTTTAATCACTAGCCCATGCCGCCCCCGTATGTCATGATTTGTTTCTGCTTGCATACCCTTGATAAAGCTGTAGCCACCACATATTGCAGAATACAAGATATCGTGCAGCTGAACATAACCCATGAAACAGCATGAAATTGAGTATACCATGATTGAAAACAGCTACTTACTCATATTGGCACTTAGCATAGCTGCCTGTATGCTTATCCTTGCCACAGTGACCATTGAAGTTCCCTGTGGGGTTGAACCGTTGGAAGCATTGGTCATGACCACCTTTAGCCCCTGGCAAAAATAATAAATAAATAAAGTAAACACAGGTAATGTTGTGATATATTATGTAAAGTAGGTGTTTCATTTTGTAGTTGTCCTGTGAAGTCACTAAAATATTACCTATATTTGTTTTGTCCTGGTGCAATCACTGAAATATTACCTATATGTTTTTTTGGTTTAAATACAGTTACTGATATATTATCTATATATGATTTGATCAACTTTTGACCTTTGTTATAACCACAGCTTCTATTTATTTATTAATACATTTTATGCAGAATTCGCATCACTGCACTCTGAGCAGATCCATAGATACCCGATCTCTGTTTGAAATGGCCAAGAGTATGGATACTGGTAGTTCCTACCTTGCTGGTTGTATAAACTCCTGCTCTGTTCTCTCAGGTGCTCTTCAGTGCTCAATCCACAACTGATGTTAAAAACAGTTATTGTTGTTCAAAGATAGTCATGCTGAGTTAACTCTTGATGTTTCTGTAGCAGGTCCTAGTTACCATGCCACAGTTACCAGATACCATGCTTGAGGAGGTGGACAAGGGGCTTCCTGACTGTAGTGCAATGTGAGACTCCTCAAACAGCTCACTAATATGAGGATTACAGTGTCAATCTCCACCCCATTGGTCAGACTGCTATGACACAAAGCTGGACATGAGGTTAGGGTCTTGATCGATAGGTTTCACCTGATAATACTTACTCTTCATTCCCCAAAAACAGGTAAAAAGAAATTGAATATTTGTTCCTACTTTCAATAAAAATTTTAAAATGTTATTCTACGGTTCTTTATAAATAAACAAGAAACATTTTTATTTGTACAGTCCTTCCTGGTTTTCAATATTACCTTAGTTACTGCTATCATTTTCATGACTGCTAACACTGATATAATAATGTCGAAACCTATCAGGATTTCAGCATAATGGATATAGTATGCTTGCTTACTTGATCCTCACCGATGTCACAAAATATCAGCAATTGTCTTTTTACCTTCATTGAAGCATAAGCCCTCAACAAACATACGCCAAGCTTTTTTGTCTTCTGCCAACATTTCCAGTTGATCCAGTGTCTTTTTTTATTTCTTTTTTTGCGTTTGCCTTATATCTCTATTTTCAAAGCGGTGTGGCGCTGCACTATGTTTTTATTTTGCGCCTGTCAGCCCAGTGCATCTGACTTCATAATGCATTTTATCTAATAGTCTGCTTCTTCCTGCATTTTCTAATGGTTTGTTTCCCAGGTCAGTGCTGTGATGGTGAGTGAACCCAGCACCTTCGGATAGTGAGCCGTGTCACTTAACCACTAGCCCACGTCATCCAGTGAGGTTCCATGTCTGACCAGATTCTGCCATGTTTAGTTATTTTCCTTCTCTAAGTGTGCTTGGGTCATCCTCTTCTCCTCTTGCCTTTCGAGGTCCAGAATAGATATTAATGGGTAATGCTGTCTGGTGTTGTCCTTAATGTATGTCCCAGCTACCTCCACGCTCTCCGCATTATGTCCTGACACTGACACATAGAGAATTGGTCTGTTCATTCCAGAAGCTCTACATTAGTAACCCAGTCTTCCAAGTTCAGTCCGAGTATTCTGTGCAAACACTACAAAACCTCAGAACATAGAACAGTAAATGTCACCACCGTGTTTTGGGCAGTCTAGCATTCTTCCCATTATGCTCCAATTAATCTGGCTTCGTTACTGCTCATCAGTTATCACACTCTCCTCTTCCCTTGTGTGATCCAATACAGAGCTTGGCTGGTTATATTGTTTTCGAGAGATATGTCATATCCATCTCCAGTTTTTCTCTTAAATCTTCAGCTGTATTGGTTGCTATCTTTTTCTCTTCACAGTACTTTGTTTGTTATTACCTCTGGTCATCTGATCCAACATGAATACATCTGCTGGTGCATGCATACAGCTAGTTGCGAAAAATGTTACATGTTAAGTCTGTCTTTTTTTTCTTTTGTTCATTCCCTGGAAAATGAGTTACTGACTCTTTTTTATTTTGTATCATCTTTTAGGTAATCATTTTTGAGCTTTCTTTCTTCTTATTAAACATTCATCAGAGCTTTCTTTCAAATCCAGAAGGCTTCTCCCAACATAGGTTCAAGTAAAGGTAGTCTCACAGCAGATATTGCTGTTAGAGAGCTAAGTTCTAGAGAACTTTACTGTACGAGGCCACCACTTGTTTATAAGGTAGGGTGTCCAGTTTCCTTCCTCGCTGCCTTTCCTATCCTAACAGTAAGCCAGGAACCCATTACAGCTGGGTTGACTAGAACATGGCTCCATACCTCTGCCATGAAAAGCAAGTGCTCTACAATTACAGTAATCCGATGCTCCACACAAGCTTATGTCTAGTGCAAATAGTAGGTTGTCAAAAGTCTATAGATGTTAGACTATTGGCAGCCTTCTATAACACGCTCTCAATGTGGAAGTGGTCGGTATTTCATCACTCACATACGGAGCCCTTATATAAACCAATCAGGCAATAGGCCATGTCCCTGAGCCATAGATGACAGATTTTACATTTGTATAGAAAAGTTCATTAATATTGTCCGGTAAGAAAACTGTCATAATTGGCAAGGAGAGTTGAAAAGAAATCTGACATTGTTAATGCTGACACTAACTTTCTTGTTTGTTTCTCCATTTCTGACAAAACTATCTCCAAAATAGGAAAACCTGTGCATTTTAATTATGTTGTCATTAATCTTACGTCCATTTTTTATGATTCTTATTGGTGTGCTTGTAACAGCTTTTTTCTGGGTTTGGGTCTTTAGTCTACCTATAATTTGGAAATTTGTGTTCTTAGTCTAGCCTCTGCTCTACTCATTTGTTTGGTTTGGTTGAACCTGTCTTGAGCACAACTGGCACTGATAATGTACACAAGTTGTACACCATGTCAAAGTGGATGACATAGGACATTTGGAAATTATAAACTAATACAAGACAGGTGGATATTATAAACTTAATACAGGGCACACAGATATTATAAACTAATACAAGACAGATGAATATTATAAACTAATACAAGACGATGAATATTATAAACTAATACAAGACGATGAATATTATAAACTAATACAAGACAGATGAATATTATAAACTAATACAAGACGATGAATATTATAAACTAATACAAGACGATGAATATTATAAACTAATACAAGACGATGAATATTATAAGCTAATACAAGACGATGAATATTATAAACTAATACAAGACGATGAATATTATAAACTAATACAAGACAATGAATATTATAAACTAATACAAGACGATGAATATTATAAACTAGTACAAGACGATGAATATTATAAACTAATACAAGACGATGGATATTATAAACTAATACAAGACAGATGAATATTATAAACTAATACAAGAAAGATGATATTATTAACTAATACAAGACAGATGGATATTATAAACTTAATACAGGACACACGGATATTATAAACTTAATATAGGACACACGGATATTATAAACTAATACAAGACATATGGATATTATAAACAATACAGGACACACGGATATTATAAACTAATAAAGAACAGAAGGATATTAAAAACTAATAGACTGATGAATATTTTAAACTGATAAAGGACAGATGCATTTTATAAACTATCTATTTCAATCATTAGTTTCATTGGTGTGTGTATGACTGTCCTGTGGTTGTCATTAATGATTATAATATACTGATTTAAGCTGAAGAAATGTTTGTTAGAGAAAAAAATAGCCCTACCTGCTCCCCAAATTCCCTGACACTGTTTGTGTACTGTGGGACAGATGCCTCCCATGCAGTAACCTTTGTCTTGAGCACATGGATGACCATCTTCAATGTAAGTATTGAAAGGACACTAGCCGCCAACAAGTTAGAGAAAGAAAATTATTACATGCATTTAAGTATAACTGCACAGCTTAAATTTATCCATAACATTACTCATTTGTGTGAATAATAGCTCAAAACTGCCAATAAGATAACTAATTTGTGTAAATGATAGCTATCAATTTCAGTAAAACATACTTGTGACATTGACAGCTGAAAATTGTCCATAACTCAATGTATGACAGAATCTGTTAAAATTTGTTCATACTTTAACTTATTTGTGACAGTGACAGCTAAAATTGTCCATACCTCAACCAACTTGTGTTAGCATCAGCCAAAAATAATTCATAAATCAACTAATTTGTGCCAGCTAAAACTATTTCATAAATCAACTAATTTGTGCCAGCTAAAAATAATTCATAATTCAAATAAATTGTGTTAGCTAAAAAATATTCCATCAAACAACATATTTGTGTGGATGACAGCTGCACATTTTTTTAACCTGTAGCACTCCAATGTCCTGTCTCTTTGAACCAGCTCGGCCTGCAAAAACGGTGTGCGGAAAATTTTTTTTTTGTTTTTTGAACGGAGTCACTCCTGACAGCCATTTTTTACTGCTGACTACGCCCTCCATATATACACAATATTTTGCCGGTTAAAGTATCGTATGTGCGATTACAAATGGCTTTTGAACAGTTTTAATTTTGTATACGCCGTTTGGAGCAAGCCAACTTTTTGCGAAAGGGGAAGTAGGTTGTTGAGAAAGATTTTTATCGCGTAGATCTGTTTATTTTGTTTGTTTAAATGAAAGAACTACGTTTGAATTGGAAACTAATAGTTGTGTAGATATTGTAAACACAGTATCGATACGTTGTTGTGGTTTCCATGGTTTTCTATCGAAGCGACTAGGCCTAGTGGTCGAGTCCAAATTTTTCCCGAGATTTTCATAAATTTTCAACTTCATCTTTTTAAATCTCAAAAACTAACAAACATACAACAAAAACAATAACACCCACATGTTCGTTATGCTATTGTGTATCTACACACCAGAAAATCATATTTATTGACAAACAAACATAAAAGTTACAAATTTTGAAAGACGACTACCACAGCGACTAATTAAGAAAATTAATTAGGTCAAATTTAGTCACTAATTATGTAGCGTGCCTAAGGTTAAATAGTAAAACAACATTTGTGTAAATAACAGCTAAAAACTGTTCATAAATCAACAAATTTGTGTAGATATGATAGCTACACATTTTCTATAAAAAGACTTATTTGCTAATACCATGACAGTTAAAATGTGTAAGTGAAACAACCCTTTTGCATGAATAACCACTAAGAATTGTCAGTAAAACAATGAATTTGTGTGTGAATGACAAAAACTGTTTCTGTAACAGCATAACCAACCCTGTAATGGAGGCTAAAAGCTGTCCCTAAGATTGCAGAAATATTGATCATTTTAAAATATCCACTCTCACTGACAACTGATTCTACAATATCTTACTCTGTGCAGTGCGTACAATGATTAAAATGAAACACAAAATATTTAGTAAAATAAGAATAAATCATTCTACAATAAAGTCTTACATCTCCTGACCGGCCACCACAGAATTCAGGAATATCACACTCAGACTGTCGGGGTCGACACATGCGAGTGCTTGGCATAAACTGAAAGCAAAACAAGCAAACAAGGTGGTCAGGGTAGTCCCATAGTAGCCACTGCCATCTAGAAGCTTCACTGTACTAGGTCTCAGTATTTTCTGATGTGAGATGACCATTTCTCTTCCTTGCTACATTGCCTTCCTTAATTGTAAGTCAAAAACCCACTTACAGCAGGGTAGACTAGAGTCTATAGAGACCAGGAAACAACTTGTTTTCTTTGTAGCAAGAGACACTGCAACTAAATGCAACTCAAATGCTAATAAAATAAGTAAATATTTTTTTTAAACGTGTTTACTGCATTTTGGAGTAAATGTTCACTAGTTTAGTAGAGACTTGAATAGCCAGATGTTAAATCCACCTGGCCGGAAATGCGAAGGTAAACTGGTCAAAGTCACCCATTTAACACTAACGTTAGCCATTGTTGCATAGAATCAAACTCTCCTTTGTTAGAAAGACAAAATTCTAACCATACACCCGGGACACATGATGCTACCATTTTCTCAAAATAACATGCAATTCAGATTGTTTTTAATTTTTGGTAAAGTTTTCAGAAATGGCTTTTAAAGTTATGGACTGAAAGGGGTTAATGTGCCAGTAAAACTATTGAAGGCAGCCTAAAACACTGTGTTTGCTAAATAAGTATCTTCACTATCAAGTGCCTAATCTGTTTTGGAGAATAAACTCAAATATCTTCTTTCTACGTGCTTTTCTAGAATGGTACCCCAACTCCAGCTCATTAGCTAATGTGATCAAATCATTCAGTACTAAACCATGTTTATGCCAGCTTTGTATCTTTCTATCTAGTAAACATATATCCAATCCTCTCACTGATTAAATATTCAAATTATGTACTTTATCCTGTTCAGTTCAATTCAGTTAAAGTGCCATCTTCACATTGTTGGTTTTCCCTCCATGTTATTTTAGGAAGATCATTTGATGTGACCGAAATATCTTCACCTGCCCAACTATGATTTTGTTCATCAATTCTCTTTGTGCCCCTAATTTCTTTAAAACTGAAATATTTGTTTCCTTTTATTTTTATGCCATGCGTCCCATTCTCCCATATATCAACATTTAATTTGTGAGTTATTTGTTTAGATGTCAATATATGACTCATTTGTTTGGTGAAAATTGCTTTGGACATCCCTATTTTCTTCTTGACTTCTATTTCCTATAGAAATTGTCTGTATCTGTTTATAAAATTGTTTTGTGTAAATGTTACAAATACAAGGAGACAGTATGCACTCCTATTTTATTCTATATTTTATTTAAATAAATTATTTATTTTCCAGAGGGGCAAATGTGATTTACTGCAAATATTTAAAAAGTATTACAGATCTGAACACACAAAAATTATAATAAAAGTTAATATGGAATTAATTGAATATAAGCAATTTCAGAATTTTCTAATAAACATAAATAAATGAACATACAAATTAATTGTTTTTAAACTACTAATAATATAATTGTATTTCTTCACACAGCATTAGTACATGAAAAACAAAAGTGACGTTGACCAAATAAACTTCATACATACTGTGCAGTTGTTGCAACAAGGTCCTGACCTACACTGTGCCCAAGTTTGAAGAAGACATGTTGTTGGATCACAGCATGGATCTTTCGCTAAGCAGTTCTGTAATAAAAAAAGCCTTATGGACAATTGATATAGACAAAAATTAAGAAATTCAGAAGATGACTTCAGATGTTTCAATGGTGAAAAGTTTGGTTTGTTAAAATTCGTGCAGTTTTATTCGTACATACGTGCAGGATATGTTCTTATATTTGCCTGGGTACTTCACCGTCACACATGGTGGTGTCTCTAAGACTCATTCTGTGGAGGTGTGCCTTGAGTCTTCAATGGAATCCACTGCAGGACTTGATCGTTTTGGGTACAAAAACCAAATGTTAATTTTTATTTTATGTGAGAGTCTATCTTGTTTAGGAGTTGAGATGGATTGGAGTACACTTCTGGAGTCTGTTCTCCTTGTAGTTGTGTTTTGGTTGATAAGAATTAGAGTTGATTTTTGTATAGCTGTTGCTTCAGCTCTGACATTGTTACAGTTCTCTCCTGCTGGTATGGAGTGGTTTTCTAACTGAAACAATAAATTAAGCAAAGAAAATTAGGCTGATAGGACATACGCTAACAAAGGTGCTGTCCAGCATAGCTTGACAGATTCTTATTTGAAATCTTCAGGGGAAGAGAACGAGAGGTAGACCCAAAAATACAAAGAGAAGAGACTGTGATGGACTTTTGTTGATTGATTGAACAAATTTATGAATGTGGTTCATGGTCATTTCTGTATTTGACATAAGCTGCTTGTCGCGACTGAGCTCATGACGCTCTAAGATCCCTTGTGGTGCATTTGCAGGTGACCATACACCCGTATTCTTATTTTTGGTGCCACTCTTCAGATTTCTCATCTATCCTTTGATACTGTGACATTGACTGTCTTTTCATGTATTTCATCATTTCTCTTTGCGAGTTTCACATCAATATCTCTTGAGTTATGAGGGAGGTTATTTTCCATAAAATATGCTTATATTGTCTATTGTTATTCAAATTTGAAACAAATTCTATCTCAATGCTGATGTGCTTGTTTATTGTGGAAAATCTGAGTTGAATAGTTTTGTATAATCTCTCACCAAGAATAATATTACAGAAAAGGCAGCAGTGCATGAGCTGACAGCAACCAGCAACTCATAGCTAGCCAAGACCATATTCTGTCTCCTCGTGGCGGCCCTAGAAACAGACGGCACTTGTTACTAGTGTAGTCTGGCTAAGGGATAAGGATCGCAATGAGAATGCAAACCTGGTATTCAAAAAAGCCAGCTAAAATTGGAAATGTTGGCCTGAAAAGCGCAGATATCACTGCCTCGCTGTAAACTACGCCACAATGTCCTTTTCAGGGATGAAGGCTCAAGAAGAAGAATATTACAGAAAAATTCTAGCACTTAACAGTAGCTTATTACTCACCTCCGGAGCTCCACAGTCACACTCTTCCCCTCTCTCAACAATGTTATTACCGCAAGTCTGTTTGAAGTCAGTCTGTTCATGAAAATATATTTTCAATGTACAATCAACCTTTCTCTTATTGAATAGAAATAATTATGAATGAATCTATTTCCTATCTCTGTAAGAAATACAATCCATTAATGTCACTGTGTTGTGGGGAGTCAAAGTTTCCTCTCTTGTGCCAAGTGTGTTGTGTCGGTAATTGTAGGATTTCTGTTATTTCATCTATCTATTTATCATGTGGTCTTCTTCTTGCATTTAACCAGGTCTTCATGTTTTATAGCCCCGCAGCGGTAATTCATCAGGCTGTATTCTCATGGGATGAACAAATAATATCATTTTTGTCTTGCTATGTATTCAGTACAGGAAATAGGTATGACAATGTTTCTGATGACAGCCATCCTTTTTTGTTTTATCTCTCTGGATAACATTAATGACTTTTTGCAGTTACTTTATATCACACAATATTTTCCTCTCCTGTGCCCTGGATATGAATCCAGGTAACAAATAGTTGGTACAAATACACTAGTTGTAAAAAAAAAAAAGAGAAACAATAAATGGCCTATATTTATTCTGTTTCTGTGGAGCATCTCTCATATATATCTTTGGGATCAAAATGCTGAGCAGTACCAGGCAGCAACCCAAAGATGACTGCTGGCATAGTTGACAGAGTACTGCTCTTAAATCATTAAGTTCAGTATTTTTCTGGCTTTTTAGTGCTGTAACCACGGCCAGGGCATCTGTAAACAGGACTATCTGGCTTTCATTGCTTTCGCCTGTGAGCATTGCTTCTACTCCGCTCTGAAACTGCTTGAGAATTTTTCAGTTGCCACTGACAGTGTTATTTTTCTACCATTTGGTAGGCTGAGGAATACCCTTGCATGGCCTAAACAATTTCAATGGGCTTAGGGAACAGCAAAATAGTAAAACCTGTATATGTACTTGATAAAGACTGATCAAAACACAGTATTTCTGTTACTTTATGTAAGTTAATCTTTCCTACAATTTATTTATTGGTGATTCCCCATTATCATTTTTTTTACTTGTTTTAATATCTGCCTTTTCATCTTCACCATTCAATTAATCTGTGTTTTATCTTGTATCACCATCAGTGTTTCTCTTTTTGTGAAATCTTTAGTACTAGTCTGTCTGGTGTAGTGAAATGCTGTTTTTCTCAAACTTTTATTATCTATTAATCCACTATGCGAAGCAATTCATTTAATGTGCAGAATGATAAAGCTTGATATGCCACACAATAAGGCTTGGATATAATCTGCAAGTCATATTGTTAGACACACCTACTTTCATCTGTTGTTTTATATATAATTTTCCAGAGTGCAAGGTAAAATACTTGTCTTTGTAATCACTGTTGCTACACTGTTAACTGTTGACACACTTATATGTGTGAAAATCCCAACCACAGACAAACATACAGACCACATTACCCCCCCCCCCCCCCCCAAACACCATGCAAAACCAGTAACTTGTGAGTGTGCATTCCCCCCCCCCCCTCCACCCCCGCAGACAGCACTACAAATCTACTTACTTGAAGTTGTGGTGCCCCCCACAGACAGGAGGTGATCCCCATATTCAGGCTGACATCCAGATCTGACTTGCTACACGTGGAGAACATTCTAGAATGAATACCGCCAGCACCCCTAAAACAAAAGAATAATTGTTAAACTCCATGTGGGAAATAGTTATCCAATGTGAAAAATAAAGAAGTGTCAACATTTGCTAGTTACATCTAATTTATAATGCATAAAATAATGTATATTTTACCATGAGCATCTAATCTTCTAAAATGTGTGCTTTCATTACTCAGTATAACTGTAATTTCTTGTTTAATGGGTGATGAATCTTCTTTTTAATTTTATTTTTCAGAAGTGATGATGCATTTAAATCATAAATCTTCTTCTTCGCAATTATGAGAAGTGGATGCTTGTAATGCATTGCCACAGGAAATAGTGGCAGTGCAGTCAATTAATGCATTCAAGAATAGATTGGATGCGCATAGTTTTTAGATCAAGGAAAGTAAAAGAAACTGGTTGTATACAGTCTTCTAAACCAGTATCAAAACGTTAAGTTAAGTTATGTTAAGAATGGCCAAGCAGTTAGCCTGCCAGGACATTAGTCTGGAGAAAAGGTAAATAAATCTAGATTGCACATTATGTGATGACTGCAAGAGCAAGTGGTCTATTTGTTCTGTAAATTCTCCCAGTAGACATTAGTTAAGATGAAAATGAAAAAAATTTGTTAAATTAGATGCTTTTCTCATCATCCCATAGCACTGGTCATCAATTCCATCCACAATTTCATGTCTTTTAAGTATTACTGTACTTTAGTTTCCCAAGCCATCCTGTCATGTCAGATTTTCTCTCTTTCAGTCTCTGTTGCTACTAGAATTCTTTGTAGCCTTTTTTAGCAGAAAACTTCAGAGTTTTATAAGCCTACCCTTCTCCAATTCACTCTTCTCAACTGCAGGATGTCAGAGAAATATTTTTGTTACATTATCTTTGGTTTCTTTATGAATCCCTCACAATTATTTTTAATAATCACTATTATTTTATCACCACATTCTCAATTCTTTTCATGTTGCCAAGACAACCTCAGCGCATTTGCTGTTAGAGTATTAGTTGTTAGGGACAATATTTATATAATTCTTTGCTCATATTCTCTAAAATCCAGTTATGAAGCCGAAGAATGTTTTTCAAGGAGTCTTTAAATAAATAAATAACGTTTGTAAAAACAACAACACATACAACTTATAAGAACTCACAAGACTTCAGTTGACATGATGCAGCCAAAGGCATCATCACAGACACAGCCACCTGTAAGTGAGAGTTTCATTATTAATATTAAATTAAGTCTATAAACACAAGAGTGGGCATTAGAGAACTGCTATGTGGATCACTTATTATTCAGGCACATATTTGTGACTACATGTCTGTCATAAGTCTGCTGTGAAATTGTTATATTATTTGTTTGCTAAAGAAACCTATGAGAAGTTTCCAATTACACAAAAATTCTGGTAAACAAGCATGATTAATTTGCATGTTAAAGAAATAATACTGATATGGTACTTTAGAGCTAGAAGAGTATGGTTAAAAAGAAAACAAACAAGCTGGTTTTCAAGAAAAGGAAACAGACAAAAGGAAAAAGGCCAACAAACTAATGCAAGAAATTAGAAAGGTCATATATACCATAAGCAAGAAATGGAAACGGATAAATAAGAACATATCAAAGAGAAAGATTAACACCTTCAGTAGTGTGAAATATTGAAAGAGAAGATCATTAGACATTTTGCAACTATTAGAAGTCGATTGTTCCTTCAAACATACAGCAATAAAATAACAAGCACTATATTGCATGTACATTTAAAGCAAATTGATCACTTAATGAAAGATGCATCTTAATATTAATTTGAACAATACTGAAAGTGAGATGCCCCACTTCCTGTACTAATAAAACAACCTCTATTTCTTTCTTAGGTCAAACAAATTTTTACAATTGTATTTTATCCCTAGATTCCAACCAATTTATCACTTATGTCAGAATAGTTATGCAATGGATCCCTGATCACTAAAAGTACACCTGTAAATGACAAGACAGACAGACTAGGTTAGATGGATCAAGTCAAGAACAATACACACCATAACCCTACCTTCAAACACCTACTTGAACAAAAAGGCTTGGCAATAGGGAATACTTAGAAAGAAATCTATAAACATATGGCGATCCCAAATCCCAAAGACAATATTAACCTCCTGAAAAGGAGAAATCAAAGCACCATTTTCTGACTTCGCACTCAATACATACAACTTGACAGTGACTTGAACAGAATCCAAACACAACATACTCCAGAGTGCTAGTTGTGCACACATCCATATGAAACTGTTGAACACCACTTTTGTTGTTGTTGAGTGTCCAATGCTTGACTGTGTTAGGAAAGAGCTTCCTCCTTTGAGGCTAGACAAATGGAACACTCTGTAAGGAACTGTACAACAACTCCAAAACACTTACAGATATCACTATGTGGCATTGGGCCAAAGCCCACAGGATTAATAACCAACCAAACAACAATTTTATAAAAACACATTGTCTTTTTTTCTCTCTATCTACCGTCCCCAAACTCACATATAAATCCTTGTTGGCATCCTTCAGTTCAACAATGACAGATTAAGTAAGAGTTGGGTATGACTAGAAAAATAAAATACTAACAGTAACAGTACACAATTTGTGCATGGAAGTTGTGATTTAATAGGGCTTTTTTTCTTCTAATTTATGTGCAGTTTATTCTGTCAACAGTCTTCTGTCTTGAATACTTTGGTCGTTGGGAACCACTGAAAAATTCTGTGATGTTTAGCTGCTAGCCAGATGGACTGAATTACTTTTAAGCCATTGTTCTTGCAAATTGTTAACTCTTCTCAGGCTATTAGAGATCCCTCATTCATATTGTCCCATGGGAGTGTGTGGTCTAGAGGTTCTGTGTGAGCTTGGTTTACAATCCAAATGTAGCAGGTTCAAACCACATCATGCTCAATTTTGACAGATCAGGCATGTCATTGTTTTTGTTTTAAAGTTTAAATGTTCTTCTTCTTCATCGTACGCTGTTTACAGCGATATTTACGTTGCACTGTTTTATTTTGTTACGCCTGTGGCTCAGTGCATCCGATTTCAACAGGCGTTTCTGTAGGGTTGCCCTCCTTAGCCTTTGGCTGTCCCCAGCCTAACTGCAAGGCAGCAGTTGTTTTTGGTCAGAGTTGTCTCTCTTGGGAAGTTGTCTTGCAGGACTATCGAGTCTTCCCTACTCGTGTCTATAGGGTTTGGCAATGATATGATGAACTATGTACTAGTTTGTACTATCCCGGAAGAGAGGCAGTCCAGTGTGACTTTGTCCCAGGATCGTCACGTCCTGCCAGAAACTTAGCATATGCATGTGAGTGAGGTATCTCTTTGCTCCCTTTATTTTCTCGGCTCATCTGCAGTGATGGTACGCCTAGCATTCCCCGCCACCCGGGAGGTTGTCACAATAGGGCAGGAGGTGCAATGTCCGCTGGACTGCATCTCTTCTGCGTCCATTGGGATGACTGATAGCAGACAGCGGCAAAGAGCGAGGCAGGAGTGCATTTTGCCAGGTGCATTTCTGCGGCTCGATCGGGCCGGGCTGAGACGCAAGCCCCAGCCATGTCGTAGCCTCCCATCACAGCGGTGCTGAGATTTAGGGCGGGATTCTGGCTTAGAGGCGTTCGGCCGTAATTTCTCAGATGGTAGCTTATCAGCCAAGCACGTGGACCAAATGTCAGCGTCCTGTGATTCCTCTAGAAATAGTGCATTTGACCAGGGGACAAGCCTGGTCTTGCACGGAGATGTTGTTCGCCTGGGGAGCGGACATATCTCATGGTCAAGGGTTGAGTCTCAGCAGTTCGCAGTGAGGTAGCTGATCTACTGCTTAGGGCACCCGACTGAGAACTAAGTCTTCTACAAATGGTTTCATACCTCATCGCCGTATGGGGTGAATATCGAGCAGCTTCCCACCCGCTTTGATCAGCGGACGGCAGAGACCTCATTCTGCGGCTCGACCGGGCGGGGTTGGAGCCCCAGGTCCCCACCATGTCAAAGCCTCCCTTTGCATTCGTGCTGAGCTGCTTTTGGGCGGGATTTTGGCTTAGAGGCGTTCGGCCGTAATCCCTCACCTTGTAGCCTCGCACCGTTGACTTATCAGCCTAGTACGTGAACCAAATGTCTGCGGCTCCTCTCGAGTTGAGCAGGATTACCGTAGCAACGCCCTGTCATTAGTAGGGTCAAACTGACCTGTCTTCCGAGGGTCTATTTCCAGCACCCGTTCTTCTTCTTCTTCGTACGCAGTCAGACAGTAACCATTATTTTTTCGAAAAAAGCGGCGGTCATCCTGAGGCTGTCGCCACTGCCATAGAGCTTGTCTTGCAGTTCCACTGGTGATAACCACATCTGCTCTCTCTGATCCTCGTATGTCGGGCAGTTCTGCAGCAGTCATTTTACCGGTACCGCACGGGCATTCGTCGGTACCACCTATCTTCAATTTGTTGAATAGGTGGTACCTCGGTCTATTGTGGCCAGTGCGAAGTCTGAAGACAACGACCTGCTCTCTTCGGTTCAACTGGTAATAGGCATCGTTTTTGGTGTAACCAGTATGTTCGGTTTCCCATTTGGTCATGTATCTGGCTTTGATAAGCCGTTTTGACTCTTCGTACGTCATACTAGTATCTGTTTGTGGTAGTAATGCACCTTCTTTTGCCAGTCTGTCTGCCTCCTCGTTGCCTTGGATGTTGCAGTGTGATGGGACCCACTGTACCACTACCCTTTTTGGTGCGGACTGCTGGCACAGTTTGCAGAGTGCTGCTCTTAAGTCATTAAGCTCAGTGTTTTTCTAGCTTTTTAGCGCTGTGACTACGGCGAGAGCATCTGTAAGCAGGACTATTTGGCTTTCATTTTCTTTATGTGTCACCATTTCTTCCACTGCCGCCCTCAGTGCCTCTACCTTGTGTGCTTACCAGTAGCGAATGACAGTGTTATTTTTCTGCCATTTGCCCCTCCGTTCTGTGTAGTGTTTGTTACAGAACCGTCGGTGTATGCATGGGTCCAGTCCATGCTTGGGTAGTTTTCCGATATAAAGCTTAGGGTAGTATCTCTCCTTTCTTTTTCAGTCTGGCCGTTTTTGTTTCCAATACCTGGTATATTTTCTACCACCTCTGGAAATATATCCTGCCTCCAGGTAGGTTTTCGTACAGTAGTGATGGGTTTTGGTGTTGTTAGTGCGTTTATGGGATCTTCGTGCATCTTTGCTTTGGCTATTTCTGCAAAGTTTCTCCGCTTTAGTTTCCCATTTCCCAAATTGTTTAGTCTCTGGTGCATTGGATGGTCGGTCAGTCTTCGGAGTTTCTCTGACTGCAGCTGGGCTCTGCAGTCTCTTCTATCGGTCATGGATTGCAGTTTTGTAATCTTTTCAAGTTCTACAATTGGCGTTGACTTCATGCCTCCTGTTATAACTCTCATGGCTTGGTTTTGAAGTTTGCTAACTTTATCAAAGTTCGCCTTTGCTGCTGTTGTCCATGGCGCAATGCCATACTCGAGAACTGGTCTCACTCTTCCAGTGTACAGTTTCTTTAGTATGCTTTTGTCTGCTCCCCAGCTTGTGCCAGCAATTTTCCTCATGATTGCCATTCTTTCTCTGGCTCTCATTCGGTTTCTCTCGATCTGACTTTTCCATGTCATGCGCCGATCAAATGTGACTCCCAGATAGTTTGGGTTGTCGTTTGGCTGCAGGAATTTGCCATTTAAACATAACTTGGTATTTTGGGGTTTGATTGAAAGTGAGAATATTGTGCATGTGGTTTTCTCCTCGTTTATTTTGACCAGCCATGAGTTCGCCCACTCTTCCAGCGATGTTAGGGCCTGCTGCATCCGATTTCTTGCTATGGTGAGATTCTTTTCAGAGGTCCACATAGCCAGATCGTCTGCAAACATTGAGCTATGGACTCTTCTTAGTATATTCTCTGTAATGTCGTTTATATACACCAGGAAGAGTGTGGGTGACAGTACTCCCCCTTGGGGTACTCCCTGCTCGAGTGTCACCTTTCTGCTCATCTGCCCTTGTACTTTGGCCGTTCTGTTTTTGATGTAGTGGTTGATCCACTTGTACATTTTCCCATAGACATCACTTCTTCTTAGCTTGACTCTAAGTCCATCTTTCCAGACTTTGTCAAATGCCTTTTCCAGGTCCACCCAAACCGCTACTGTGTGCTTCTGTGCCTGGTAGGCATCTTCTATTTCCTGGGGTATGAGGATGACCTGGTCCTCAGTGGATCTGTACTGTCTAAAGCCGGCTTGCTGTGGAATTAGTATTCGTTTTTCTTCCAGGTGCCACATCAGTCTGGTGTTTATCATACGTTCCATCAGTTTGCCGACACAGCTCAGTAGGCTGATAGGCCTGTATCCATTTGGATCTGTTTTGTCCTTTCCTTTTTTTGGTACTGGTACCAGTACTGTGTCTTTCCATGCCTGGGGTACAATTCCCCTTTTCCAGCTTTGGTTCAGGACAGATAGCAGCTTTCTCTTCGCTGTTTGGCCCAGCCCCATCAGCATTTCATTTGTTATCCCATCTTTTCCGGGAGATTTCCTTTTCTTTAATGTTCTCATGGCCTCTTCCATTTCGCTCATTGGTTTAAATGTTCAAACATATATACAAGGATCTATCTTTTTTGAGAAGCCATTGAACAGTTTAACTGGGCTTTTTTTTAAACATTGCATGACCTGTCTACGATACCATATACTAATATACCATATACTAATATACCAATACTAGAACAAAATGATCAAACAGATATACAAGGATTTATCTATTGGACAAACCATTTTTTAAGCACTCCATGGTGTGTCTACTACACAATATGACAGAATACTAAAATAAATGATCAAAACAGATATACAAGGATTGATCTTTTTGAGAAGTCATTCAACCAGTTTTTTTTTAAACACTGTGTCTACGACACCATACGACACAATAATAAAACAATAAAATACATTTGAAAAAGATATACATACAAAAGATCACAACAATGGCAGCCAAATTAAAAACACAAAGATTAAACAATTACAAAATTAAATCAGTAACAACATAACAACAACAAAGGCCATAGTAAGAACATAGCAATTTAGACTTTCACAAAAAAAAAAAGAGGTTGTGTTACGCTGAAAAAAATTCAAAAAGCAAAACATCAAGGAAAAGGCCAGTAGCTTCACAACAGCATAATACTAATGCTAAAAATTATGTAATAGAATCAATTAATTAAGACTATAGGAACAATTTATAAGTAAAAAAAAAGATTTTAACACTTTCTAAATGTTTCCATGATTCAGAAGCCTCCTTCAAAATCTAAGCATGGATAAATGATTGAAATATGGGATCAGGATACTGAGCAGCGCATTAGCTGCAGTGGTCAGTGACCCATAGCTGACTGCTAGCGTCAGGTCCAGCGAACCATAGCTGCCAAGACCCTTCTACACCTCCACGCGGTGATCCTGGATAACAGGCTGCAGCAGGCAGACTGGCTAAGGAGAAGGGATCGAAGAGGGAATGCTAACCCGGTACTCAAAAAATGCTTGCTGAAGTCAGATGTGTTGGTCCGAAAGGTGCAAATATCGCAGCCAAGCTGTAAACTACGACACAACGCATTCCGTTCTCTGGACTACATTCTGCTACTTAAGCCCTTTCAGGGTTTGGTAGTGGGAGATTGAGAACGAACGACGAAGAAGTAGAAGAAGATTGAAATATATTCACTGTCAACTTGAACAGCGCAAAAAAAAAAACAACATATTGCCACACACAAAAATTAAGCACATTTGACCATATTATTGTGCCCTATTTTAGCATTTAATCAATCAATCAAAACTTATTCAGCTCCGTGTGGAGCATATGTCTTCAACAAATAAATACCAACTCGCCCCAAGTGTTGACCTGCCCATATATCTCTATATAAATAAGACTATATCCAAATTTATTCTCAGTACAAGGTGTTTTTTTTAAAGTTTCAGTTGAAGAATCAATGTCATTGCACACGGGTTAACCCATAAGGGCTCTGTTCTTCTCCATATTTTTTGGAAAATCTCAGCACAATGCACGAACTCTGTAGCACCGGTGTAAGATCCTGTAATAGATTTGGTAGATTTTTAACATAACTTTGAACTTTCCCTAGGCAGCGGCCAATAAGCTTACTCTTTTCAAATTCTAACTGCTGAGGTATTTTTAACGTGATCACTGCACACGGATGTCCAATCTACTATCCAGAGATTTGGGAAATACCAGAAAACCACGTGAAAAAATCCCGATCTCCACAGTGATTTAAACCTACGGCCTCAGCACCCAAGACCAACAACATACCTCAAGACTACTCAGTCCCGATATACAAGGCTACTGCTAGCCAAATACACTAAACAATTATAGTGCAATCAAATCTTGTATTACAAAATGGAGACTATACACCTAACATTTAAATCACAAAACTAAACTGCCAATGTAAAACAAATACATGACACACTGAAACACTAATACAAGTAAAAGATACCATCATGGTACAGCCTTCTCCACTTGGCTGCATTCATTGAAAAAGAGGCATTCGTATAAGTTTGAGCACAATAAGCATAATAAAAAATATAATGTTGGTTGCATACAAACAATCTTAATGCAAATTTATTTTTCTGAAACACTTTTGAAACCAAGCTAGGAAATTATTATCACTCACTATTTGATATGGTTAGTGCTTACAAAATCTTAGAATATCAGGAAGAAACCAGAAAAAATAATTGAACATTAAATAAGACGAATAAAATATTTTGAGCATTTAACAGATGGAACGCTTTTAATAAAACCATATCGGAGGGTCTGGTTACAGGCATTTCAGCAAGAAGACAGCAGCAATGAAGGACATTGAGAAAGAAACATAAAATGACGTAGAGAGTGTTCCATTTAGGCATGAGACACAAAATGAAGTAGATCCATTGCAGAAGTTTAGCTTAACTCATTCACTCCCAAATATTTTGGACCTCTAGACACAATTTTATTTTTATGTGAAACTGAAAAACAGCATCACTTAGTTGCGATCTATTTGTCTTCAATAGACGTTCACTAAAATAACACGTATTATATACCAAACTGTTCACAATTGAGACTAGAATACAATGGAATACATATATTTTACAAATGAAGGTGTAAATTTGTGTTTGATGAATTAAAGTTGCATAATCGTTTGTTATTTTTAAAAACTATGAACAAAAATGTTCCCCTCATCAATACATTATTCAGCTCTAAACCAATATACAAATAACGTAATGAATTTCTATTGACGGAAATCTTCAAAGAACGATGTTCTGAAAGTTGCACCTAATTTGGTGCAGTTGTTTTCACAGTATTTACATTTTACTGAAAGCACGTAAAGTTGAAAACGTGCTAAAAAATAAAAGCTCCGATCAACATCAGCGTGAGTGTTTACAATTTACGTGCACACGGAAAGAATGTTCCTGCTGTATTCAAAATATATATACACACATTAATATTATACACACTAGAATGATTGTGTCGGATCTTGAACCTTTACTGAATTTGTGAACTGTTATTTCCATTGCTTGAGACAAAAGAGGGCACCGCCCCTTCGTCAGTAGACTTAGTTTTATTTTCATCGCTCGACGTAGAACTAAGACTAGATAAATAAATTGAAACATCGCTATCATAACGATCGATATCTTCATCATCACTACCATTAGCAATAATATAATCTATCTATTCCTGAGCTTATACTGAAAAAACTTTATTTGGTGTGGCTGAAGGTGCATGGGATAGCTTCAAAGTTGCTCTCCGAAAAAAAATTATATTTTCCAAGTTACGAAACTAAACATTTTTTCAACAAAACTCAAACTAACTCTTCCGGAATGAAAAAGTGCAAAATCTGGACTTCCGCCAATAACCAAAATAAAACATTTAGGAGAACTAGGAATGGGAAAATATGTGATTTTGTGAACACAGTAACAAAAGCCGATACACCGGCTTCTGGGTTTTCTAGAAAAAACCGGAAGCCGTTGTATCGGCTCGTGGGAGTGAATGAGTTAAATGTGAAACAGCATTTGATCTGTTCTGAAAATATTGTTCGATGCAAGGTCACAGAAGAAGAAGAAGAAAGATCATTGCATTCCTCAGATAATATGAAGGAAAAAAATAGGTACAAGCTCTATATTTATGTTTAAAGCAAACTGCATTAATTGAATACAAAAATATATATGCTTGGACTCAAGAAATAGAGATATTATCAAATGATTGTACTATTGTCAGTACTTACCATCTTCATCATGTTCTATTCCCAGCACATGTCCAGCCATATGTGACAAGATGGTAGCCGTCTGCTGAGGTTCAAATGGTCTACCACTCTGAAAAAATGAAAATGGATAATCTCTTTACAATGATCACTTCTTACAAATGCATAAGGAGGGATCAGAGCAGCATTTTAAAACTGTTCTGTTAATAACCTATGCCATTACACTCCGGGCAGATCCACAGGTCTCTCGGTAAATGATGAAGAGTTTAGATACTGGTGATTTATGTAGCTCGTTGGCTGTACACACATCTGCTCCATCCTTTCAGGCTGATAAACCTGCATATGATTTCAAAACTTTGCAAACTGTGCATTACTGGTTCATCGTCTGCAGCGCCTTTACTAAAAAGTTGGATTAACCATGAAACAGAACATACTAGCTACACAAAAAATGATGCCTATTACCAGTTAAACAGAAGAGAGCAGGTTGTGGTCTTCAGACTCCGCACAGGCCACAACAGACTGGGGTACCATCTATTCAACAAACTGAAGATAGGTGGCACTCACGAATGCTCGTGTGGCACAGGGAAAATGACTGCTGAACATCTGCTGCAAAATTGCCCGACATACGAGGACCAGAGAAAGCACACGTGGCCATCACCAGTGCCAACACTAGACAAGCTCTATGGCAGTGTTGACAACCTCAGGATGACAGCTGCTTTCTTATAACAAATTCAAGTTGACGTCTGACAGCGTACGAAGAAGAAGAAGGAGGAGGATAAACCATGCATTTTAAAAAAAAAAAAAGGGGATGATTTTAACAACAGTATATTGAATGCAGCAGTGCTTGAAGACTGGTTCTACAGCTACCTCATCCACTTCATAAACCTGGCAAGGTCCCCACAATGCAAAGTAGCTATAGAATATCATCTTACAGAATGTCTATGATAAACAACTAGAATAAATAGCCAGAAAAGTTATGTCCCATTTAGAGAATCAGCATCACGTCCTGCCTGACTATCAGTAGTTATAGACACATGAAGGAGATCTGGGGCACACTGGGACATTTGCTTATTAAGGTTTTCTGTTTAAACAATATGCAGTCGTTGTGGCCCCTTGAGCTAGAGTATGCTTATAATCACGTGGACTGTGGAACATTAATGAACTGTATAGCAGCTGCTCTAATGGGAAGAATAATTGCACTATGGTTGGAATCATGGACATCCACATCTAAGTGCATGTCTGCCATTAACCCAGAGATTCTCCCTCTCACCTGTACTGCTCAATGTCTGCAGAATAAAAGTGGCCAATTTTCAACCTGCAGGCCCAGGACGCACATTGGTGTTTGCAGATGAATACAGGACAGGTTCAGATAAGCATGAAATGGTCAAGGACATACAAGAGACTTTGCAGGCAATCTCACAGTGGTGTGGTGAGTCAAATTCCCAGATCAATCCCAAGGTTGGTGTGATGTGGTGCACCTTGAACAATTCAATAGTAAAGGCTGACCTTCCTAATATAACCCTAGATTGATATATCATTGATAAGAGCAAAAGCTTGAGATATCTAAGAGGGACCTTTGATTGCATCCATCTCAATCAAATCATGATCATCTACCATCTCAATCAAATCATGATCCAACACATCCAAATTAATAAACACCTGAACAGAATCCAACCACAACACTTTAGGGTGCCAGCTGTGTACACACCTATATGAAACTATTGATCATCCCTCTTTGAATTCCAGGCGCTCAATGATGTTATGAAAATGTTCCCCTTTCGGAGGACAAATAAATGGCACGTTATATGGAATTAAACAACTAACAAACATGTGCAGGTACCATTACATTGCATTGGGCTGAAGGACAAGAGCCTGAATGCTACTGGATCTATAACACAAATATAAAACCAACAAACAATAATGTTTTACAATTGATGTACATTTTTAAAGATTTTAAATATTCAAAAACATGAGCAGGAATTTAAATTTAAAATCTGTTTCCAAAAAATAAATTTCAAGCTAGATCAAGTAAATTAAAGAATGACATACCTTCACTACAGCTACAGCTCGATCTGAGCATATGGAATCTGGAATTGCAATTCCAACTTTCTTATCATTAAGTTCAACACCGCTGAAAATCATATTTATAATTTTATATTTCTGAATAATTAGTATGCACACAATCACAAATCAAAATTGTAAAAATTATATTGCAATTGTAGTATAAAGACAAGTACAGAACACATATTACAAGATTAACTGTAATGACATAGATCTACTCCTTATTAATTATGAGATCACTTTATGAAACATTATGTTTTTGTATCAATAGATTAGGTTAATAAATTTTTTGTTTTGGTCACTGCTGCACTGCATACTTAAGACAATTTTTATGTATAACTTTGTAGTAAATAGTAAAGAAACTGGGTTATTGAAATGATCGTGGTGGTGTACATATGCAATTTCATAAAGAGAAATATCACAATGAAAAGTGAACTCTGATTTAACATCAAAGAATAGAAAATTTTGTAACATAATTGTGCAATCATACAATGACAATGTTGATGATTACATACGTTACTAGAAAAGCTGAATCAAAAACATTGTCCTGTGGAAGGTACATCTTCTTAAAATGTAGAAACTGACTCAGCAATGCTCTATAGTTGCCATCAACAGCAAAGTGATTCTGCAGGTTCCAGAACTCCAAGTAAGTCAAGGCCACTTCAAATCCTAGTTCTCGATAGTACTGAGATTCAATAAAGCACAAAGTTTGGGTTAGGCACTTCACACTTTCCATATTTGATACAGACATACAATAATACATGAAACACACACTGAAAATTTATGAGTAATGAAAATGGCATAGACCAGTGATTTCTAAACTAGAGCCAACTAGGGATACTAAAATGAAAATGAATAAAACTACTCATGGATCATCAGACTATTAAAGTACTAAAGAACATATGTTCTGGACCTTTTCTAAAACATCTTTTTGAAAACATTGTGTTCACTTATGAAATATGTATGCTTATTAAAGTTTATAATGATTTGCAGTTATCATTTCTTTTAAAGATATGGACAACTATTTCAATCTCTAACTATTCTAGACACTTCTATGTCATATGAATGCGCCATACTGTAGTGAAGGTGATGGCCATCTTGAGTAACTACAACTGAACTAAATTACTACATGCACATACAATTCTGGATTATTCTGAGACAGTCAAAGAGTACCATGATTTATCATTTTGCTCCAATGCATAGCATATGCCACCGCTGCAGCTAGCCTCTTTAAAAGTAAGCCAGTGTCCAAACATTTGCAATCATTCACCTCTTCATTCCAATGTGCAACATGTTTTGAATGCATCTAGTCCCTTTACAGGAAGACTCTATTCTAGCTTTCGCAGTGTGATTAAAATGGCAATGTTTTTATTTCATGAAGGTGCCACTTTTAAGTGCAATCTTCTCTTTAATCACCATTTACAATATGCTAGGAAGATTGACAGTGAACATATTCTTTTCTGGGTATGACTCTGGTCAAGGGTAGTTACAATTTTATTTCTCAACGCAGTTGATATTGTTGATGATCATAATATACATTGTAAAGTCTCACCAGATCCACTATGTTGGCCACATCCAGAGCATACTGGACCACATGTTGCTGACTGAACTCCAAGCCCATGTACTGTAATAATTAAAGAATTAATGTCAGACTACCAACCATGTTGTTGCAAACCAGCTAAGAAGGGGTATGTACAATATGACAGAAATTGCTACAAACAATTGAAAGAAATGATGCAGACATATACACTTTGCTGCAGGTTTTCCTGCAAGTAGGTCAAACATCTAAGAAGAAAACATTATTATTAGGATGACTACAAAGCAAATTATAGGAAATTTCAGATCCTATATTTGAAAAAACTTATTTTAAAGGAATTTTTAGCATAAACTGGCTTATATGATCTTTAAAACAAACAAATGCCATCATCCTTTTAGTTTTAGATTCCATGTGGCAACATACGACTGAGGAAACAACTGTTGTCATGGGGAAGGAAGACTTAACGTCTGATCAGGCAAAATATACTGATATAAGACATGTTAGTCAGGGTCTGGCAAAAGATAATGGCCAAGACCCTCACCTTGACTTCCTCAAAATGGGCTGTTTTTACGACAGCCTAGCTAATGAGGTGAGGGATCAACGTGATCCCCGTAGTAGTGAGTGACAAACAGTTGAAGCCAAGCATAGCACAACCGCCTGGTGGACTCTGATCAACTTTTATCAGCACGTTCGGCATGTGAGGAAAGCTACTGCAACCTGCCACTTAGCATCCTTTTCAGGGTGTACAAAAGAGTAAACCTACTCATTGTGGGCATTCGCAAACAATAACAACCGTTGTCATGGCTTCCTTTCCCCCTTACCTTCGCCAGGTGGAACGATGAGGCTAAGTATGGTCAGGCAAAACACACTGATCAGACAATGTTATCTAGTGCCAGGAGAAATATACTGGCCAAAACCCTCACCTGACCTCCTCGCTGGTTGTCCTGGAAAAAGGCTGTTGTCAAGGACAACAGTCTGGCTAACAAGGTGAGGTTCGACGTGATCCCTGTAGTAGTGAGCAACACACAGATGAAGCCAAGCATAGCGCAACCACCTGGAGGATCCCGGTCCACCTTCATCAGCACGCTTGGGATGTGAGGAAAGCTACGACAACCCACCACTTAACGTCCTTTTTAGGAGGTTACAAATGAGTAATACTACTCATTGTGGTATTCAACAACAACAACCTTCGCCAGGCGCTCTTTTGTTGCAACATGAAAATCAAGGCTCGATTATTTCAATTAAAGGAGGAATAATAGATCCAGTTTCAATAAGACAAGGTGTACGACAGAGTGACTAACTTTCATCTTCTTTTTCTTCTTCTGCGTTCGTTCTCAATCTCCTGCTACCAAGTCCTGAACAGGCCTTTGCAAGTAGCAGGATGTACTCTGGCGAACCGAATGCGTTGTGTTGCTAATTTACAGCTTGACTGCGATATTTGTACTTTTTGGTCCAACACATCCGCCTTCGGCAGGTGGCAACATATATAACAGGGTCTTTTAAAAACCAAATTTAAAAATTTTGGTTTTTTCATTTGGTTGGCGCCAGAAAATATTTTTGTCTGGAGACAATCCGTTGTTTTATTTTTAAAGGATAAATTAACTTGCTAAAAATTGTTTGACATTTCTTTAACATTATTAACAAAATGAGTTTCACAGAAAGTGGTAACAGTGTACTGTATTAGATACAGTATTAAAGAAACAGTATACAAAATTAAATTAATGTGCACAGTTGCCAAGTTGTTTTTTTTTGGTATGGCCACATTCCAGAAATCTAGCTTGTATTCTCAGAAATGTCTTACTGGTTTCACCACCGCCTGCTAAGATAAGTTGAGAATCATGCAACCTTTATTTGTTTTAAAGCTTCCTCCTCCGAGGCCAGTTAAATGGAACACGTTGTATGGCACTAGACAACAACTGATAAACACGTGCAGATACCATTACATGGCATTGGGCCGAAGGGCGAAAACCTGTATGCTGCTGGATTCTTAACAAAAATAATAAAGTGTCAAACACTACATATTCTGTAAATGCTCCATCTAGACTTCTAATACAAAAAAGCTTCCAATCAAAATATGAGCTCTCACAATTCTGTCAATGACTCAAACAAGTGATGAAACTTGACAACCACAATGCACAATTCAAATATATAATTAACATTTTTTTAAAACTCATACCATTGATTTGTCCAAAACCATACCAATCCGTAAGAGTTTTGGAGAGCTTTCGTTTGTCTGATGATGGTTCTAGACACAGAAGTATAGATAAACAGTTATCATTACACCTTATACATGTAAAGAGGGAGTATTATGCCTTCTACAAATTACACAGTAAATCCAGATGTAAATAGGTAACTGAGTGTTAGGGAAGCCAATAAGCAAGGTACTTAATCTAAAAAAACCTGTGACCTGAGGCATTAATGTCTAATACTAAAATTCATTCTGAAAAGAATATTTACTATTACACAACTTTTATCCCTTCCATAGTGCAGGAAACCTTTCAAACATATAACAAAGCATATATGTTCTCTAGAAATAGTGGTTTCTTTAGCAATTCCTTTTATATGGTTACTAGAATCATGCACTGCCCTCTAAACATTTTTTATATCCTCAGACCACTTTATTTTCTTTTCGTTCACCTTATTTCTCTATTCCTTAAGGTGGTGTGTGTTTCGCTATGTTTTTATTTTGTGTCTGTCAACCTAGTGCATCCGACTTTGTCATGCATTTTATGTAAGGGTCTGCTTCATCCTGCATTTTCCAAGGGTTTGGTTCCCCGGGGTAACGGCCGGTGCTGTGACTGGGGAGCAAACCCAGCACCTTCGGATTGTGGGCTATGTCCCTTAACCACTAGCCCAGCCGTCCCCTATTTCGTGCTTGAAAAGTAACAGCTAGCCTATTTTTCTTTCGTCCCTAGTACCACAAGTGAGATTGATAGTGATGAACCAATAAATGTGATGTAAGAATCCCAGAACTTGGCATTAGTAAGCAAAGAAGAGGGCCTGCGTGCTCTACCAAGCAAGTCATAAAGACAACTACGGCATGGAGGCCAATAACTTCACAACAGAAAAAAACTGAATTAGAAGGATATCAGTTCATTGGTGGCTTCATGTCATGCAGGGCGTCAACTGTAGTGCTGGTACTATGCTCCTTAGAATATTAACTACTGAATTTTAAAATGTGACATAATTAATATTTATTCACTTTGAGGTGTGCAAATTAAGCAGCATTTTTCACAATTCTTAACCATTTGTATATGAATCACATTCCATTTTGAAGATTATTAAATGTGGTGCGCAACAAGCTAAAGGAATTATACATTTATGTGCTGAAGTATATTTTAGAATTACTATAAAGTGAATTACAGACAAACATGTATTTAATAATTGTTTTAAATTGTCAAATTAAAATTTGTCAAAAACATTTAATGCCTTTCACTTGGTGATTATCATGAAGTAAATCCAATAACAAGAAATTCTTCTTTTTCTTCCTCTGGTTTCATTCTCAATCTCCAGCTACCAAGACGTAACAGGGCTTTGCAAGTAGCAGGATGTAGTCCGGAGAACGGATCCGCTGTGGCGCTAGTTTAAAGCTTGATTGTGATGTTTGCATTTTTCGGTCCGACACATTCATCTTTGGAAGGAACAAGAAATTGAAGTCCAAGAACATTCAAACTGACAAAAGCAGTGCTGACAGGCGAAAGCCAGATAGTCCTGTTTACAGATGTCCTGGCCGTGGTTACAGCACTAAAAAGCCAGAAAAATACTGAACTTAATGATTTAAGAGCAACTGTCAACTATGCCAGCAGTCAGCACCAAAAAGAGTAGTGGTACAGTGGGTTCCATCCCACTGTAGCATCCAAGGCAACGAGGAGGCAGACAGACTGGCAAAAGAAGGTGCAAGACTACCACAACCAGATTCTAGTGTGACCTACGAAGAGTCCAAAAGGTTTATTAGGGCCGGATACATGGCCAAATGGGAAACAGAACATACTGGCTACACACAAAAAATGATGCCTACTACCAGTTGAACAGAAGAGAGCAGGTCATGGTCTTCAGACTCCACACAGGCCACAACAGACTGAGGTACCATCTATTCAATAAACTGAAGATAGGTGGCACTGATGAATGCACCTGTGGTACAGGGAAAATGACAGCTGAACATCTGCTGCAAAATTGCCCGACATACGAGGCCCACAGAAAGCACATGTGGCCATTACCAGTGCCAACACTAGACAAGCTCTATGGCAGTGTCGACAGCCTCAGGATGACAGCTGCTTTCTTCGAACAAATTCAAGTTGATGTCTGACAGCGTACAAAGAAGAAGAAGAAAATTGACTATTTACACTTTAATCATCATCTATCCACTAGTGTCGTAAGACGTCATGGGGAGGTGTAGTTTTCTGTCGTGTGCCAGCTTTGTCGCCAATGTTGTCATTCCGTGTTTTTTCAGTGTCTCACTGACACAATCTATCTATCTTTTACGTGGTCTACCTCTTGCTCTGCAACCCTGATATCTGGTATTGTAGATATGAGCAGCTAGTAACTTTGGTTGCATTCTTGTCAGGTGTCAGAACCATTTAATTTTTTGCCTTTCTATGTACTCGATGCACAGTGTTGCACGCACTGTCTGTCTGATTTTTCATTTCTTAATCTGTCCAGCCTTGTGACCCCCCACAGCCTTTCTCAAACACGTCATTTCGCATACCATGATTTTTCTTTTTTGTGCCTTAATGAGAGTCCATGTCTGACACTGGTAGCATAGAGTCCGTATAAAAATACTATTTATCAACTGTTTCTTTGTCTTCATTGGGATGTGTTTGTGTCTTAGTAATGTGAGAGTTGACAGGAAACCACATCAGCTTTTTTTTAACACTTTAATAACTCATATAATCACATCTACACACTGACACAAAATTACAAAAATGTAAAAATCCCACATTTTAAAAAGTTAAATATCTTTAACCTTTAGCACTCCAATGTCCTGTCTCTTCTAACCAGCTCGGCCTGCAAAAACGGTGTGCGGAAAAAAAATTTTTTTTTTGAACGGAGTCACTCCTGACAGCCATTTTTTACTGCTGACTACGCCCTCCATATATACACGATATTTTGCCGGTTAAAGTATCGTATGTGCGATTACAAATGGCTTTTGAACAGTTTTAATTTTGTATACGCCGTTTGGAGCAAGCCAACTTTTTGCGAAAGGGGAAGTAGGTTGTTGAGAAAGATTTTTATCGAGTAGATCTGTTTATTTTGTTTGTTTAAATGAAAGAACTACGTTTGAATTGGAAACTAACAGTTGTGTCGATATTGTAAACACAGTATCGATACGTTGTTGTGGTTTCCATGGTTTTCTATCGGAGCGACTAGGCCTAGTGGTCGAGTCCAAATTTTTCCCGAGATTTTCATAAATTTTCAACTTCATCTTTTTAAATCTCAAAAACTAACAAACATACAACAAAAACAATAACACCCACATGTTCGTTATGCTATTGTGTATCTACACACCAGAAAATCATATTTATTGACAAACAAACATAAAAGTTACAAATTTTGAAAGACGACTACCACAGCGACTAATTAAGAAAATTAATTAGGTCAAATTTTGTCACTAATTATGTAGCGTGCCTAAGGTTAAGCTACAGTACATTATTTAAAGTACATCAATGTCTATCCTTTAGCGAGTTGCACCAATAAAGATTTCATGTGAATAGTATGGCCTAATAGATTTCTTGGGCATAAGGATTGCATTTTATCATTGCTGGCAGTGATACCATTGCTATCAATACAACAAAAGCACTATAAATCACTGTTCACGCAGATTTCACTGTCGTGGTCATCACTATGCATATAATCAAACTGCAGGAACATGTTTTTAGCCTGTGCAAGGCAGTAAGGGAAGTATTTTGTGTCCCCCTACCAATTGTTGCCATTGTTAAACATTTCATACAGTAACTAACTTGGAAAGTGGGAAAATTTAGCTGCAATATCAATTATTTTTTACTTAACAATGATCCCCATTTTTACTAAGTAAATTTAAATCTTAGATCGCATTAGACATTGTTTCTGTAGATATACACTTTGGTTTATATCTAAAAATGGCATTTACAAACATAACATTACCCTTTGAGCATTTGCAAACTTTGTCCTTTTAATGAGCTCTCCTTTGTGGAGTTCCTGAAATGGCAACCATAGCCCATGACTGTTGCCTATGCAAAAAAAAGTACAGGCAACAATGTTTTAATTTAAGATGACAGAATGCTGAAAAAGGCATGTTTCTATTATTTAAAATGCAACTGCAGGTTTTCACACACTATTTTGGTAAAAAATTGTAATTTCTAAGTAAGCTAATTTTATAAAATACAATTACAAATGTCAATTCATCATGTCATTTCAACTAAATTTATCATTTCAAATTAAGTTAAATCTGTCACATGCCATAGAGGGGACTAACATGTGGTTAGGCAAAAACATACTGATCAAACATGTCAGTCAGGGACAGGTAAAATATGCTGGTCAAGACCACCACCTTCCTTCTTTACAATTCTCCCTGGAAACAGGCTGTCCTATGAGGCCAAGCATGGCACAATCGCCTGAAGGATATAGGTCCCCCTTCATCAGCACGCTCAGGATGTCAGAAAAACTATAATAACCCACTACAAAATGCCATTTTCAGGACACACAAAAGAGTAAAGTTGCTCATTGTGGGCGTCAGGTCAGGTCAGGTCATCCGGTAACCAGTGAGGTCGTCGTGGGCACATATGAAGACATCCTCACAACCCCATGCCAACCTTCTCTGTCAGCGGCTGCTGCTTGTGCCTCTTCTGGTCGGAGATTAGTCCATTCTTTTATGTTGTCCTCCCACCTCTTTTTGGGACGACCTCTTCATCGTCTGCCCTGCATCTTTCCGTGCAGGATCGTATTTGCAAGACCATTTGATCTCGATTTGTTACAGTACCAAGCGAGTTTCCTTCTTTTGGCAGTTGCCAAGAGGTCTTCAAAAGGCCCTATTGCTATTGTAATTCTATCTCGTATTTCCTCATTTGTAACTCGATCTTTGTACGTAACGTTTAAAAGTCTTCGGAAACATCTCATCTCCAAGGCATGTATCCTTCGCTGAAGGTCAGCTGTAACTGTCCATGTCTCACAAGCATAGAGGAATATTGACAGGACCAATGTATGCATTCATCTGATTTTCGTGCATAGCGCTAACCGTTTATCTTGCCAGATTTTGTTACGCTGTGCAAGCGTCGCTATTGTCGGCATACAACAACAATAACATTCATCATGACAAATTAAATTTGTCATTTAAAATGTAAGTGAAAAATGTCATGTTATTTCAATTAAATTTGGCTTCAAATAAAGGTGAAATGTGTCATATAATATTTGTTATATACAAAAACACAGAAAGTAGGTTGCATACAAGGAAGACTGTAAAACTTACCACATTTGTCATCATGTGAAACAGAGGCCTTGAAAATAACATGGGGATGTTCTAGATCCTGTAATAAAGTTATGTGGTGTACATTAATGCAGGGCTGGAGAATATGGGCAAGGAGATACTGCGTAGGTGCAGATGTTACTTCAGTAGTATTAAATACATGTATGGGATCAAGATGCTGCAGTGGTCAGCGACCCATAGCTGACTGCTAGCATCAGGGCCAGCGAACCATAGCTGCCAAGACCCTTCTACACCTCCACGCGGTGATCCTGGATAACAGGCTGCAGCAGGGCAGACTGGCTAAGGAGAAGGGATCGAAGAGGGAATGCTAACCCGGTACTCAAAAAATGCTTGCTGAAGTCGGATGTGTTGGACCGAAAGGTGCAGATATCACAGCCAAGCTGTAAACTACGACACAGCGCATTCCATTCTCTGGACTACATTCTGCTACTTAAGCCCTTTCAGTGTTTGGTAGCGGGAGATTGAGAACGAACGAAGAAGAAGAAAAATACATGTATTTAATGGATATTTGTTTAACCTGGGGCAATCTCCAAGTCATCCTTCAAAAAAGTATGTTTTGTTCAAAAGTGAAATATTCAATGACTGTCACATTTAGCAATGTCTTGAGAACATTTGGTGACATACATGAAATGTATTTAGCTCTGTAATGTGACATAATTTTTGTTTAGTTAATGACGTTCTGTATTCATCATTTCTACAGTCCTTGATAAGTCTTTTAGGTCAGAACATCAGTTACATCTGCTTCTGTTCATATGTAAAACATTCACACATTTGTTTTTCTTCTAGTCACCATTGCATTCCAATATAGTACCTATAATATTCAATGAAATAAGACAGCAGAATGGTGTTTTGACTGCTGGCTGGCAGAATCATATAACAGTGGGATGATTTCAACATGAGAAATATTTCTTTAACGTAGGAGGTTCTACAATTTCCTTTAACCCTTTACACTCTAACGCGCCCTCTGAGAACTGCTGTATTCAAATAGATACAACATGAACATTTTTTGTATGATACGAAATGTCTGTGTCTTTAACAACTTCACCGGATGTTGTTATTTTGTTTAAGACCAAAATGGCGGCGATAGTCGTTATATATGCTATTTACATGTTTTCTAAATTCAACTTCAATCTTGGAAAATCGGGACTTTTGCCTTTTCATTAAATGGCTTTCAGGATATCTTCTTCTTCTGCGTTTGTTCTCAATCTCCCGCTACCAAACCTTGAAAGGGCTTAAGTAGCAGAATGTAGTCCAGAGAACGGAATGCGTTGTGTCGTAGTTTACAGCTTGACTGCGATATTTGCACCTTTTGGTCCAACACATCTGACTTCAGCAAGCCTTTTTTTGAGTACCGGGTTAGCATTCCCTCTCCAATCCCTTCTCCTTAGCTAGTCTGCCCTGGTGCAGCCTGTTATCCAGGATCACCGCGTGGAGGTGTAGAAGGGTCTTGGCAGCTCTGGTTCGCAGGCCCTGACACTTGCAGTCAGCTATGGGTCGCTGACCACTGCAGCTCATGCGCTGCTCAGCGTCTTGATCCCTACGCTTTCAGGATATGAGAAATGTACTTAATTATGGCAGAAATCCCAGTAATGACGACAACAGTGATTCTGAATAGGACATCGATGTTATTGTTATGGAAAATGTTGACTTAATGGAGATTCTGAAACAGATATCGAAGTTCAGACTGTTGCTAATGAGCCTGAGCCTAGAGTGCCAGATCGACAGAAATAAATATTGAAAATTTCACATAATCTATCGGTTCTGAGTGGTCTAGGCCTAGAAGCTACTTGCTCTTCTGTTTACAAGTCTGACAGACATGTACGTTGCCATGATTATTATTTTCAATTACAGGGTTCTTTACAAGCTGTTATACAATCATCATTTTATGGCTGGCAATTCAACCTAAGTCTGCCTTGTTGTGAAAACCAAGACTGGCTAAGTTTTAGGTTCTACACTGGAAACGTAAATGAGCCCTTACAGTATAGCATAAGCTATAATTATAATGTAGTCATCTATAATGCAGCTGATTACATTGATAAATATCACTGCATTGACTTTGATATCTAATTCATTTAGTAAAAATTATGAGGACTACATCTGTGAAACCACTTTGCAAAATTAGGAAAGGATAATGATTTTAGCCAGGTGTTATTAGACATTTTACTTCTTCTAGCCATCTGTTTTTTCACCTGTCATTATTGGAAAACCTATTGCAACAAGAGTCTAGAAAGACATCAAATAATGGAGCCTCCCAAATGTTTCTTGAAGACTGAAACCTGTTTCAGTGAACCACAGACTGATTCATTCCCCAGCAGAAAGAGAACATTTTTTCCATGCTGAAATGTGTGGATAATTATTTATTTCTGTCCAATGGAAGGGACAATATCATTTGACATTTCATTCAGACTTGTTATGATTGTAAAAAAGACCATTCAAACATGATATATGTTTTTATAAAAAACTAAATATTGTATGGAAAAATACATTTTCTGTGTTTCAAATTTTTTTAATGTCCATTATATATCACAATTGACAATACAGTTAGATTTTTCTGAAACTGTATCCATCTTTCTATATATTTAAACTTTTAATTTGTATTTTTAATGGATTATATTACATTTTTTTAAAAACTGTACATGTTTGCTCAATGAACTCAGGACAACTCAGATGCGAAGCCAGCACGCTAACCACTGCGCTACGCGACTTCCTTTACTTTACATGTTTGCAAAAAAGTTATCTTCCTGTCTTTAGGAGTAGGTGATGTATTTGCCAATATGCGTCCTAGGGTGTTATGGGTTAAAAAATACATGAACACAGTTCAAGCTTTATCTAGAGACTTAGTTCAAGCAGTGCATATAAACTTAACTGAAACAAACATTTAATACTCACCGCATCATCTTTGATAAGAGGCTGGATAATGTATGTTTCATTGTGCATTTGTATAACACCTCTGCAGAAAATTAGATTAAAGTTTGTAAAAATAAGGAAGCATTGACAATAATAAATTAAGGTATCATCCATGTACATTTCTTTGTTCCTGATTAGTTCAAAGAGTGATGATTTTTTTAAAATACTGTAACTACAAGAATCCAGAATCATCATGTACCATGTCAAACACAAGACATTCAGTACACTATATACTGCTTGAACACAAGACATACAGTACACCATAAACTGCTCCAACACAAGACATACAGTACACAATAAACTGATCAAACATACAATACACCATAAACTGCTTAAACTTTCAATACAACATAAACTGCTTAAACTTTCAATACAACATAAACTGCCCAAACATACAATTCACTATAAACTGCTCAAACATACAATACACCATAAACTGCTTAAACTTTCAATACAACATAAACTGCCCAAACATACAATACACCATAAACTGCTCAAACATACAATACACCATAAACTGCTAAAAACATACAATTCACCATAAACTGCTGAATCATAAGACATGCAGTACACCATAAAATGATCCAACACAAAACATACCGTACTCCATTGCAGGTGCTGACAGCCACACTAGACCATTCATCTTTTTTCACACTCCCATGGTAGTAGCAGTGCTCAACGGTCTGAAAACATAATATGACTTGTTATTTTTATTTAACAATTATCTTTCCAGGCAGTTTTCAAACTTCCTCTGCTGTAAACACTCTTTTTCTTCCATAGTCTTAACCATCACTTCTTCCGTATTTACTATGCATAATATTTTGTTTAAAAAATCTTTTACAGTGTACTGGTAACTTATTTTTGTTTTCAGCAAAAGCTATCGAACAAAAAGCAACTACATCTTACTTAGTTAATGTGACCAGGATCTCATCATGTTTCTTTAGACATATTTTTTGTTTGTTCTGTCTATTATAACGGCAGCATTGAAATTCTTTATTGGGCACACTTTACATCTCAACTTGTTGTATCCCATCTCTTTTGTTGTGGTTTGGATGGCAACAATGTTTGACACCAACAATAAACAACTGTTATTTTAATACTGTATACATTAGCTGTGAGTTTTATCTGCTGCGAAAACGTATAAGAAATTTGAACAGTGATCCAATAAAACACTAACTCTTACTGAGCTATTTAAACTCTCATGATCAGGGTGAATGAAGCCTATGTACTGAAGATTATGTAGCAAAATGACAGCAAAGGAAAACTAACAAACGTTTGTGAACACATTGTCATATTTCTCATCTTAGTCTATGAAAACCAATACACCAGGCAAACAAAAACACGTAACAACGAGAAAACACTTCACATAAAAATACCAAGCTGTGAAAAAGTGTGTGTTCACCTTGTAAAAAAGAATGGGCAGAAATGTAGAGGTCAGATCAATAACTCTATAACATATACATTTCTTTTAATGTCTGCCACTGAAAGGTCATTTTCTGCAGATAGCACAGATATAGGTTACCAGATAGCATATTTTGGACTGACTTGACTGAATACTATATACACATCTTTACAATAACATAAATGGGGAGAAAACCACACAGATAATGGTGTGCAAGCATACAATGAACAAACATTTATTTTAAATATACATTACAGGTAACCTCCACAAGCTGAAATGTGTGCATTATTGGCATGACTGTTAAATGGACTTGAACCTTCCGTGATTTATTTTTAGACAAACAGAATCTTACTCTGTATGTCTCCTGGCTGAGGTGTGATGGGTGGACAGAAGCATTGTCGTGATGGATCCTCCAGCCCACACAACACACCTAATCCAAGATTATATGCTAAAACACTGCGCTGGACATATTGACTATTCCCTAGACATGTCACCCTTCGACTTTTGGCTTTTCTCCACAATTCAAAGAGATGAAATTTCAAGAATAGAGGAAATTCCAAGACAAATGTGACAAAGCGCCTGATGAACAGCCTAAAACTTCCAGAAATGCTTCCTGTAGTGCACGTGTGTCAATTCAGTAGAGGCATATTTCGAAGGGGTTTAGGTTTTGAATTAAACTGGTAACAAACTTTTCCAGCTTGTGGTCAGATACTTTTTTATCAAACCTCATACATATCTAAAGAACATGTGCTTTAAAAAAGGCAGAGAAAAGATCAGCTCAAAGAGAATTCATACAGAGAAGAAGAAATGAAAGTGTAAAGCTAAGCCAGCATGGCCTGCAGGCAGAATATCAATAACATCAAGGAATGTCTAAGCAGAATTTGCCTGCAGCAAAGAACCTTAATGTCTAAGAATGATGAAGAAGAAGTAAGAATGTTTTTTTTGTTTAGAAATCAATAGTCCAGGTAAGCATTACAAGAACAACAGCATCAGGTAGTGCCACTTCCAGTCGCCAATTAATTATTGACTAGCACAGAGCTGTCCCAGGGCTACATACTAGAATGACAGAATGTTTTGATCAATATTGTATCTAAAGGCGAGATAAATACCTTTGTCAAGACTTGCTGGTTGCTATCTTCATAGTGTTTTACTACAATACCGGCAGACAGAAGAACCCTGAAAATATACAAATTGCAACACTTAAAACTCATTGTTAAACAACTCTGTTTTAAACATGCTATTATAAACATAAGTAGTAATTAAGTGTCAAAACATTCCTGAATACATGAATTACGGTATTTACTGATTTGATCTAAAATTGGGGAGGATGATGCCTGACATCCAAGTAGTTCTTTAGAGTAGCTAACAAGTAGTTTCCATGACCCAACATTATTCCACCAGGACAGACAGCTACTGTCATTTTCAATTCCTTGAGAATGCATCAGCTTAAAAGACAGTAAACTGCTTAGAGGAACTGTGAAATATACCAGGTGCTGTCATTAAATAACTGCAATTTTATTAATAACATTTTTACAAAAGTGGAAACCAGACATTTTTTTGTGTCTTAGTTTTCGACACAGTCTTTGTGTCTGGCAACACACTTCGTCCACCTGTCCACTAGCTTGTGGATGTCCTCTAGAAAAAGTCTTTTGTAGCGCCTGCATTACCTCGTTGTCAGCTGCCTTGGTATCCATCAGCTACACATTTTCCTATAACCAAGGTCATCATGAACAATTCTGTGTGCACTGCCGTTACTAATGTTTAAATCTTAGGCTATTTTATCATTAGTGACTATCCTGTTGCCACGGACTAGCTGGTCGTTCTGCTGTTTCACCGTGTCAGTCAGGGGACAGGCGTGGGCTAGTGGTTAAGTGACACGGCTCCCAACCAAAAGGTGCTCGGTTCGATCCCCATCACAGCACCGGCCGTTATCCCAGGGAAGCAAACCCTTAGAAAATGCAGGAGGAAGCAGACACTTAAATAAAATGCATGCTGAAGTCGGATGCACTGGGCCGACAGGTGCAAAATAAAAAGGTAGTGCAACACAGACCGCCTTGGAGAATAGAGAAATATGGCGAAAGCAACAAAAAAAACTGTCAGTTGCCAGGCTGGCTAGTCTAACCCATCGTGGTTCATCAATGATGTTTTGTCTTATATTTTGAGATCTTTCTAATCATTCATACACTCTTCTCTGACTGAAACAACTATCTCCATACTGAACCTTCATTCTTCTGTAGATTTCAGATGGTTTCACCCCCTCCGACCACAAAAACTAATAGCTTTTCACTGTTCTTCCACAGTGTAGGTTGACAGTTGGGCTATATTTCCTATATTCCAGCTCTATCATCATAATCCCCGCATTGAGTATTGCTAAAAAGTGTCAGGAAATAAGAATTTCCGTTGTACATACTCTTCCAAGCACATTATAATAAAATTGATGTTCTTACTTAATGACTGTCACTTGTACATATTCATATAAGACAGTGCAGCAAATGAATATAGGAAAACATGTAAATTTCAATACAACACACAAAGACAGCACACCAAAAGATGTAATGTTTAATAACTCTTATCATGGTTAAATTTGTATATAAAGTGGTTTACTGATGTACAAAACATAAATATATACTACTTGCAAGCTTTTCAATTTATGAAGGAAAAAAAATAAGATAACTAAGGTGTAATATAATCATTTCCGCTTCTGGACAAATTATTTTCTTATATGATGGTGACATGTAGCAGCAGCAGCATTTTTGTTTTGTGATTATGTTCTGTAAAGCTGACACTTACCTATTTGGTTTTGAATATTTACACATTTTGACCTACGAAGAGTCCAATAGGTTTATTAGGGCCAGATACATGGCCAAATAGGAAACAGAGCATACTGGCTACACAAAAAATTATGCCTATTACCAGTTGAACAGAAGAGAGCAGGTCATGATCTTCAGACTCCGCACAGGCCACAACAGACTGAGGTACCATCTATTCAACAAACTGAAGATAGGTGGCACTGACGAATGCACCTGTGGTACAGGGAAAATTAACGCTGAACATCTGCTGCAAAATTGCCCGACATACGAGGATCAGAGAAAGCACATGTGGCCATCGCCAGTGGCAACACTAGACAAGGTCTATGGCAGTGCCGACAGCCTCAGGATGACAGCTGCTTTCTTCGAACAAATTCAAGTTGACGTCTGACAGCGTACGAAGAAGAAGAATATTTACACATTTAGAATTAAAACTGCTGAAGACGGACGTGTCGGATCGAAAAGTGAAAATATCACAGTCAAGCTGTAAACTAGCGACACAATGCATTCCATTCTCCAGACTACATTCTACTACTTGCAAAGCCCTGTTCAGGGCTTGCTAGCGGGAGATTGAGAACAAAAGCAGGAGAAGAAGAAGAAGAATTAAAAGATTACAAAATGTTAGAAATACAAGAACTGTAAAATTGACCTAAATGCCATTCATAATGGGAAAAAAATATGAAAAAATACAGTATAGAAGTAACATAAAGACAACAGCTTACTCATTCTGTGTGAGTTTTATCTTGTACTTTTTCCCATCCAGCACCAACTGTAACAAGAGCTGCTGTACATGCTCATGCATGCCCTGTAAAATCAAGAAATAAATTGAGTAAAGTTATCCCATGAGATCAAAAATATATATGATATGCCTAACACTACTGTGTGTGAACATTTGACATCCTAAAGATTTAATTACTGATGAAAAAATTGTTGTTGGTAGTTGTAATTTGATATGTTAAAGGATTTTAACAATTAGCTATTGACAAATTCATATATTTCTGGATAAGCACCCTAATAAAGGATGAGTGGAAAGCCCACATTTACCAACAATATGCATATTGAATACCAATGTGCAATATGTCAGCATTTATTATTGACCAAATCAACAACTAATTATCAATAACAGCAACAATGAAACACCCACATAGGGGTGATAGGAAGGATTCTCAACTGTTACTGTATTATTAATTATGCTATGAATTTTCCAGATGTGTTTCCATATCAACCAATTATCATTTGAACATACATGGTGCCGAATCTTGTGCTTCCTGGTGGATATATCTGACACTCGACCCTTATCCAGCTGTTGGGGGTAAATGATCTCGTATGGCTGCTTGATGTTGTCAAGAAGCATGCGGTTGTAATCATAACGTGACATCAAGTCACGAAGGTCACGAGCTAAGAAGAATAAAACATTTCATTTATTAATTACATACTTTTCTATTTTGTTGCTGTAATATTTGAATGGATAACACATTAAGAATAAACAGCTCTTGCACTGGTAATTTATGTTGCCCTCTGCTTTAAATGTTAAGGTTTGCCTTAGTTATGTTCTTCATAGGTGGAGCTCCATGGCAAATTAAGTTTATAAAATGGTCAGGACATTTTCACTTGCACAACAGCAAAATATGATTACTGCACTAGTATGAACTAACTAATTTAAAACGACTAATAATAATAAATCTAGGAAAAAAATAATGATTTTAACAAAGCAAAAGGGGTCAAAATGAGACAATGTTGTGAATACAAAATATGTCTCACCCAGTAATGTTGTCAAAGAATGGGTGTTTAACCACAGAGGGAGGCAAGATGGGATTGCATACAAGATTTTTAGTTAAGACAAAGGCAAAATCAACAGCCAGGGAGGAGGAAGGGAAGAGTGAGAGGGAAGAGAAGCACCCTGCAACCATGTCAGATTTTTTAAAATCTCTACACAACAAAAGTCTAAAATTTATCATTATGGTTTTCGCATTGTGAAGTCTCCCAAGGCAAGAGCAGTGTCCGCTTTTGAGCCTCAACAGAACCAACCTCCAGCTACTGGAGGTCTCATTTGTATGACTGACAGTGCCAGGAGACATAAGGAAGATTAAAAACTGGCTAACCAGATAAAACGACCCCTCCAAATGTCATGCATTGGAATGAAGAATGAGTAAACGAGGAATGAATAAGAGATGGCACTATTCCGGAAAGAAATCAATGTATGATGTATACAAAAGAAACTTACCTACTTGAAGGAAAACAGTTTAAGATACAAAGTTATCAATGCTTCAGAGAGACCAGAAAACAGTGAAAGAATGTAGGCTTACCTTAATAAGGAATAGTATAAATGCCATAGAAATCAAGGCACATGTAAAAGGGGTACAGAATACCATAAATTCCATCTAAAACAGAGCACTCTGGAACTGGACCTCTTTAACTTCTACTGTTGCCGTGACATACCACTAAACATGGCAAGTACATATATTCCCAGCAGCAATTTGACAGTTGTGAAGGCTTTTTAACAGCCACTCCCAAAGTTGAGAATATAGCCAACTACACAAAAAAGGAGAACAAATAAAAAACAGGCAACACCACAACAATCTAGCTCTATTAAACTACTTTAACGACACACCCAGCATGCCCCCCCCCCCCCCCCCCCAGAAGATGACATAGTATTTTATCCCGGACGGCATTCTGTACACTGGACCTGACATGAATAGCAGAAAATTAAATAGGAAAACAACTTGGTGGAAGAGATCACCGCCCTCAACATTAAAAAGAACAATCAACTTAAGTTCAAGTCAACCAAGATGGAATTATAAAAAAAAGCAAATTGATGCACATACTAATAGCAAACCTGCTCAGAAATGATATAAGGGTGCAATGACAGAGATTTTAAGTGTCAGCATGGAGTTTAATAAGGGCTCAAAGCACCAAAGAGACATGCCAAGAGGAGCAAGGAAAAATAATGTACAATACTGAATCAACACACTACAAAAACTACATGAGCAAAGCTAGGCATATTGCAGAGATACAACCATCACAACAGAACCAAATCACGCTACAAAAGACCAAAGCAAAATTAAACAATGGAAAATTAGAAGCTCAGAGGACAAACTGGAAAACAAAAATACATAAGTTAAACTTCGAGAAGGAAGGGAGAAAGTTGTGAAAACTAACAGCTAAGCTATGATGAAACTCTCAGCAATAAACAATCATACATGAAGAGCAATGGTAAACAAAAATACAAGCAAATAAGCAGCAAGCAAATTTGTAAATATCCTAAAGGGAGTTGAGTAACATCACTGTCAATCCATGCAGACAGAGAGACAATCGACAACAAATAACCCAAACTAAAAGCAACGAAAACAGTTTGGATGAAATGTTCAAACCATTTACTATGGTTGGTTCATTTAACTAAAAGACAATAAATTATCACATCGACTAACCAATGAAAGGAAATGTGCTGCAGACATAGGTGCATAGGTGTCCCATCATCAAGAAAGAAAAGGAAAAAGGCCACTAGTCACAGATCAATAAGCTTAACCAGTTATGTCTGTAAGACAATGGTGAGGATGGTTAACGGAAGAAATAAATGTTGCTTAGAAACAGAAAAAATACTAATATCAAAACAGCATGGTTCAGATAGTGTAGCAACACACAGGACCAAATTACAAACTTGTCTCAAATTGTTGAAGATATCTTCCAAGAAAATAGACAATTCCTTACACTAAGGATAGATTTTCAGAAAGACTTTGTTATGCAAAGACGAACTAAAAGCAAAACTGCAAAGGAATGGCATCAAGAGTAACACGAGTAAATGGATCAAGCCTTTTCAACACACCTGGTAAGCAAGGGCTACCATGGATATCTATAATACAAAAGAAATCCTACAAAAACACAGAATTCCTTAAGACTCAGTATTGTCTCCCACCCTGTTCCTCATGTTTATTAACAATCTCAACCACAATCAGCCAAGTGGGGTGAGAGTTGCTGTATAAAGAGACAGCTTGGTGGTGTGGTGGGCAGAAGAACGCCTAACAATTGCACATTAGTGAATTCAAGGAGCAGCAGACAACATAGCAGCATGGACAGAGAAATGTATGGTGCAGAAAAACCAGCAAACAATATTCTTCATGCTCTCAAACAAAGAAAAAAACAGGAGAAATACACTGGAAAATATACAGTCCAGATTGATGAGCCAGTAAATCTGGGCATCACATAAGAGAAGAAAATGACACGAAGGCCATATATTGAAATAACAAATGGCCAAGGCAAGTCGAAAACTTGCTATACTGAGGAAAATAGCTGGATCAAATTGGGCTGTGAATGAAGTTTAAGTTTGTGAATAAGACCAATAGTTGTCTATGGATCAACAGCATGGTCCACAGAAGCCAAATTAAACCTACAAACCTTAGATTAAGTAGAAAACCAAATGCTTCAAGTAACCACAGGTGCTTTGAAGATCACTCCAATAAATGATATGAAAAAAAATCACTGGCATCACACCTCTACCCTATAGATGGAACACAGGACCATGATACAAGCATAAAAGTACAAGAACATGACATTCCACCCAATGAAGACCAGATTCAGAGATCTAGCCAGTGGAGGCTTGAAAGAGAAGTAGCTTTATACAGTCTAAAGTCAAAACATATAAAGAGGAATTACCATACGCTATTGTAAGTTACATCTAATACTCCATTCAGTCCCCTGGGAACCAAAATCTCAGTATAAAAACATTCTTAACTACTCCCTGCCCCATGGGAGAGCATAATACTCTTAAAGGAAAACAAGCAGCATGTCAAATAACCATGACGCAAAGAAGCATGGATCCAGGTATATACTGATGGATCAGCCACCAGAACAGTGAAGAATGGAGGTGCAGGAATGTATGCTGTCTGGCCAGATCAAGAAAAAGAATTCACTAGTTCAGTCACTGGAAAATCCTGTTCACAGTACTCAGATGAAGCGCATGTTCTAATCATTGCTGTAGAAATAATAAACATTACAAGTCATTGTCAGCAGGCTGGATTCCTTACAGATGCAATGACAGTTCTGCAAGCCCTCAAGAATGATAAACTGTCAGAGTTTTAAAAAGCCTTGAGCAAACTAAGAACCAATAGATGGGTAATGCTACAGTGGATACTTTCACATTGTCCCATACCAAAAACGAGAGGGCAGACAAGTTAGCAAAGGAGGAAGCAACATGAGAACAAAAACAAACAATCAGCTTCCAAGAAAAGAAGAACCTTATACAAGCCATGAAAAAATATGTTGTGTTGTACTTTACAGTGAGGCTGTGATACATGCATCTTTCGGCCTGACACATCCTATTTCAGCTGACTTTTTTTAGTACTGGATTTGCATTCAACCTTCTTAGAAGTCTCCTTAGACCGATGTCTCACCTGGAAAGCGCAAATTTTAAAGTTTAAAGACCCAGCTGAGGACGAGGCTACGCATGTTCATCATGAAGAAATTTGCTGGTACTGTTTGGGGTGCTGATGGAAACACACTAAAGAAATTATACACAGGCAGAGTGAGACCAGTTTTGGAATACGGCATTGCAGCTTGGTCCACAGCATCCAAAACTTTGACAAAATAGGGTGCATCCAGAACCAAGCAGTCTGTATCATAACAGGATACCTGAAGTCCACCCAAATAAAAGACCTAGAAGCTATGACTGGGCTACAGCCAATGGAAGACCGCCGAGACTGCATAATCCTACAGCAAGCGGAAAAATTTTTTAAAATCATGGACCACCCGATGCATCACAGACTAAATGAGTTGGGACGCGGCAGGCTAAAAAGGAAATGTTTTACAGTCCATACAAAAGAAAATATTAAAAACAATGCTGCACTCTTAAACGAAAAAATAAAACCAATACCAGCATGCTCCATCCACTGCCTCTGGAAAGAAAGACCCTTCCCTGATATTATATGCAATATCCCCAACATCGAAGACAAAAAGACACAAACAGAGGAACAGAAAAAACACATAGTTTCAAATTACATCAACCAAAAATTCCCACCAACAACCTGGACGCATGCCTATACGGATGCCTCAGCCTGGACGCACCCCTATACGGATGGCTCAGTCAAAGATGCCATTGGAAACGGGGGAGGAGGCATCACTATAAAACATAAAAAGCAAAAGTATACTCTGCAGCATTTGCCACTGGGAGACGCTGCAGCAACGTCAGTGCCGAAGCCAGTGCCCCAAGACAAGCAACTGAAACCCTTATAGACCATTAGGAGCAGGCAGAAGTGCAAGTGGTCATTTTCACAGACGCCCTCGCAGTGTTAATGGCGCTCAAGAACCAACACAAAAATGAACTTGGTGCTCTGGCAGACTCGCTCGAGCGCCTGTCCCAGTGCTTAAAAAAAAGTACAGTCCAGTGGATACCAGCCCACTGTGGCATTCCAGGCAACGAGGAGGCTGACAGACTTGCCAGAGAGGGAGGAATGCTGCAGCAGAATGATACAGAAATCACATACAATGAGACAAAAGCATTCATTAGGGCATCATACAGTGCAAAATGGAAAAAAGACCATCCTGGCCACATAGAAAACGATGCCTACCATCAACTCTCCAGGCGATAATTCTTCGACTTCGCACTAGTCACAACAGACTTAGATGTCATTTGTACAACAAGTTCAAGATTGGCACTTCAGACCTTTGTGCCTGCGGCACAGCCCTCATGAAGGCAGAACATATTTTGCAGTCCTGTCCACTGTATACCGACAAAAGAAGCAGCATTTGGCAACAGCCAGTGTCCTTCCACAAGAAGCTGTACGGAAGCGTACAGAGCCTTGAGTCGACTGCTGCCTTTGTTAGAGTCATTGAAGTTGAGGTCTGAAGACGAACAAGGAAGAAAAAGAAAATTTGTATTCCTGCTGGAATCTCTATCCCTTAACCAGACTATACTAGTGACTAGTGCAGTCTGTTTCCAGGATTGTCACATGAAGGTGGAATAAGGTCTTGGTCAGCTATGATTCACTGGCTGCTGTCAACCCATTCACTGCTGCATCTTAGTCTACCAAACAACAGACAACTATCACTACCTTGATGGAGCAGAGCAGGTGATCATGTTCCACATGAGAACAAGACAGAATAGATTGAATAGTCATTTACACTTACTAAAATTGGCCCTATCATCGGTCTGTATTTGCGGACAAGCAACACAGATAGTCAAACATATTCTACAAGAATGTGATAAAAACTGCTGAACGAGAAGACCAAACTGATGCCTGACATTTGGTACTGCATGTTCATGACTTTCCTTTTTTCATGTTCATTTTATTCTAAATTGCATTATGTATCCAAATCTTGGACAATAAATAAATTAACAGAAAAATCTATTGCAGCAACATAAACATGATTGCATACTATGGACATCTAAGATTTCCAAGCAAGGATTAAAAAAAAACAGTATTAATAAAATGCTGCAACTGAAATAATAAAAGGCAAGTAAATTTCATTGGACACATTTCAAAAGGAGTGTCTGGAAAACCTTATAACAATGGAAAAGTTTACAGGAAGAAAAGCAAGGAAGACAGAGAAGCAACACATGGGATAGCATTACATTACAGCTGGGAAAACCGAGAAGATCTGAAGTGGTGATATATTGTTCTGGAGGACTTGGCATGGCTGGTGGCGGAGGGTGCATTGGTAATTCTAGCATTCAATGAGGTTAAGCTACAGGAAGTTTTCTCTATGTAACATCCCTCTAACTAAAGTGAGTAGAAGTTTTCCTAGCAAACATCGTTCGGGTATTTTCAGCTTTAACCATAGTTACGGGAGAAAATATAATCAAGTAAATATTCAGTTAGTAAGCACTAAGAGAATGAAATCATGGTACTCAATCAAATTTATGCTGCTCTTTTTGAACACCTGCATATCAGAGAGAAAACGGCATTCGTTTGTGGGGGTGGGGTAGGGAGGAGATATAGGAGAAGTGAAGATACCCCCAGATTACATGAGTATAGTATATAGGTGGTTAGAGCTAGCACTGCTTCTCGTGGCAAGTTACACATTTAATACCCGATGGATCTTGATGTGCTACAAACTATCTGAGCTATAAGTGGATACCTACCTACTTTACAGTTAGGAAAAGCATGGTGGTGAGAAAGGAAGCTGGTGACTTCACCTCAAATAGAATGATACAGAGTACAGTGGAAGTCTCTAATACTTCATCCATGATGGCAATGTCTACTGTGAAACTTCCTTACCTGCTATATATATAGTCTCTTCTGTAAACTTACATACTTTGCAACACAAGGAATATGTGATATGTCAATACAAGAGAGATACATAGAGGTAGAAAGAAGAAAGTATTTTCTCCCAAGCTTTGTGTTTACAAACACAACTATTAAGTTCTAAGTGAACCAAGAGAAGATAACTGCAAATGTCAAAACAGGTAGGCTAACTGATCTCAGCTCTTTTACCTGACAGCTTTAGGGAAGTATATGAGAGCCTGGGATTACAGCGGTTAGAAAATAAAAACACGGCTTTGGTTGAGTTCAAACCGAGGTACGGTTTAACACTGAGTTCAAACTGGAGTAGTTTAACACTGACAGAAGGTAACGCCATATAATAACAGAGAGAAACACAGAGCATAAGTAAAATGGGACGTGAAAGAGAAACAAATAAAGAAGTGTCAAGGAGAAAATAAACAAATGTGAACGAAGAGAAGAGACAAAGGGAAAAAGTGTATCAGGTGGAGTGAGACATGTTTTTATTCGTTTGTCCTACTGCCCTTGCCGTGAGGCGTAACAGAGAGGCGGGATGCATAGATTACGTATTATTGGCAGATGAGAGGCTTGTCCCGTCGTTTGTTTGGTGTAACTTCCTGGATGTGTCGGAGACACCATGATCCATCAACCCCTTGCACGTGGACAACATATGATATGCTTTCGCTACAGGCATATCATAATGCATTCTGACTAAATGACCAAACTACTTGATTTTTGGGCGTGTATGTAGGCACTAACTGGGTTTATTCCCTATCTGTCTCAGCATGGTGTTGCGGATTCCGTCAAGGATTTTTTTTCTTCCCGGCAGCACTTCTCGCAGCTCTGTATATTGTGTGTTTCTAGTAACGACTAAGATTGACCTCCGTAACACAATGTAGGAACACACAATGCATTTATCAGTCTCCTCTTAGTTGAAAGAAGCACTCTATGGTGTTTCAAAATCGGTGGAATTTGAAAGTTGACACTATTCGCCTTTGTCGTCATCAGTGAACATACTACCTAGGTATTTCAACTCCCGTACTTGCTTGATAAGTATGTCACTGCCGGGGAAACTTCTCTGCACGTGTTCAGGCGATATCACCATAGTCCCTGTATTGATCTTCGTGTCATATTCGATACAGGTGAAATTGAGATAGGCCAGGTGGTGTTGTAGGTCTTCTCCATTTTGGTAAAAGATGACCTGATTATCAGCAAACAGCAGTTCATATAGGGACTTCTCGTGGAGGCCCATTGAAATCACACAGATTATCAACTTTGTCAGTACCCGTGACCCGTGTGAATGTGGAGGAAGACAGAGGGAAAATATACAAAAAAACAAATAAATAACGAGTAATATAAATATGACGCAAAAGGTGAGAAAAATAAAAACAAGAAATCCTGAAATATGGAGATATAAGGAAAGATACAAAGACAAAAATGATGGGAAGACAAAGATTTTAAATGTGCTACAATCGGAGAATTGTTGCGGAAAAAAACAATGGGAAGACAGAAAAACATAGGAGAATAGGAACCAAGACAAATTGAAAATGGAAGAAAGACAAATTGAAAATGGAAGAAAGACAAATTGAAAATGGAAGAAAGACAAATTGAAAATGGAAGAAAGAAAAATTGAAAATGGAAGAAAGACAAATTGAAAATGGAAGAAAGAAAAAAGTTGTAAAATGAAAGCTAGTGAACGGTGTGTTAAGAGAGTAGAGTAGTGGCAATGAATCAGCAAGTGAATACAAGAATGATAGCTGGATGAGCGTTGAAATCTGCGATGTTACGAAATCAGAATATTTAACACAACAAAAATAAAGGGAAAAATCATGAAATGGATGAATCAAAGAAGACATTAAATAACACATACCGGCGAGTTTAGGCAGCGCGAGTGCTGATTAAAGAGATATGTGAAAAAACATTCATTACAGTGCTAATGGTGAGAAACATCCTATAAATGCAGGAGGATTTATAATTAGCTCCATAATGAGGGATTGTTGGCTTCTACCTGGTATGAGAGCAACAATAACTCCCATAACAAGGTGAACACTATAAGTAAAGGCACTCTGCTGTAAAAGTGCACATTGGTATATATAAGTTACCACCTGTCAAGTACGCAGAAGATAAGGTTTTGACATTCACAGACAGCTGTTGAAGTGTTACTTGAAAATGTGTCTTGGCGAAACAATGAATGCCAGTGTATGTTGTTGTTCTTCGTTGGATCTCAAATAACTACATCAAATTCCCTCATAAACTTGGTCCGTCCCTGGCTGCTCTATTCACCGGGCAGAAACGAAAGCAACGGGTGAAGCAAACGACCACCAAGAATCATGCAAACGTACATTTCCCCTTAAAACGACATAGGGCAGAGCAGTGGTCTTCAACCTGGAAGCTAACGCCCACTTGTGGGTGATTTGGGCTTTCATGTGGGCGGCAGCAGAATAATTACATTCTGTATTAAAAACATATTATTATGGCAACGCAGAGGCTACACAACCTGAAAAAACTATGGCAGAATACCAGCAAATAAAAAAGACAAGCGAAAAATTTAAGAATCGGTGTTTTTTCCCCCGTGGCATCATACGTCTTTGAAACCCAAATCTCACGAAGAAATCCGATTCCTTGGAGTCGAAATGTTATAGAAAGATTCTCAGAATACCATGGACCGAAAAAAAGAAGAATGCAGACAGACATCCGACGAGAGCTGGTTCATAAATTCCATCATGAACACACATTTCAAATACTTTGGCATAAAAGGCGCAACGGTCTTGAGAGACGATAATGGAACCATGCCCGGCAAGAGAGGCAGACCTAAGATGTCGCAAGAGATCGAGTTTCTTTCAGGCGGGCTGTGATGGGAGCCACGTTCTGCAAATTACATGCTACATGATGTTGATCAGGATGTATTAAAAACATCGAAAATATATAGACTCAGTGTACGATCACGAAATGTTCTTCAATTTAGATGTTAGTAGGTGGTAAGGAGAATATTCCTTCACGAAAGTTACAACAGTGGACTCCCAAATTTAAAAAAGGTTGACGAGCCCTGGGTTAGAGGATGGGCTATTGCTCGTAAAACAAGACACATCGACAGCCTTAACGATGATAGCAGCCGTAATATGTGCATGGTTAATAATATCAATGGACAATTGATTTATATTCTAATGATGTCCGCCGAGCGCCTTAATTGTGCTCAAAAAGCCTACTTTTTTGTAGAGGCGGTAAATTGCACATGTGCACTACTTATTTCTGCGTATGCTGTACAATGCACACAAGAGCAGATCAGTAGCCATCTCCTATTCGGAGGACAGCTTTAGCACTTGGTATTATTTGCTAAAGAACTCTTTACATTGGAAAAAAATATTTTACCGTATAAGACATTCTTAACTAAATTAAGTTCAACTGATTTGCGTTGAAAAAAAAATCAATCAATGCTATATCTAATTTATTAGGACATAGTTCAAGCATCTGTGAACATGCCTGCCCCGAGGCCTACAAGAATAGTAAGAGCATCGCTGATTTGATAGGAGCTGACCGAGTTACAGTGGCTTGATTATTCAAGTGTCGACCACGTTCATCATTAGTATATGTGCAGCAAAATGCTTGCTTGCGTATTTTTCTGTCAACCTGTGCCATTAAGCATTAAATAGTTTAAGTGGCCCTTCTTTGATTAAGTGTGTTGGACGTTGTAAGGATTTATTTTGTGCCATCTATTGACATCCCTCGCGCTACGTAGTCTGATCTGTTTGTGTTACAAGAGTGCAATGGTAGTTGATCAGACTGGATGCTCATGAGATGATTGAACCATCTTAGTTCCTGTCTTGATATGTTGTCAGAACAAGTGCTAGTACTCACCATTTGTCTAATGTCATCGTTTCTCATTGTATCTAGCTCCCAGGAACTCCAACATTTCATTGCACATGATGTAATTTTCCTCACCTGTTACTTAAGAGTTGGCATAAAAGAATAGTCTAGACGCCGTTTTCTTACCAAGATGGCGGTCAGATATTTAAGAAAGTCGGTAGCCCAAGCAGTGGCTTTCTGGTATATAGTTTCAATTTCTATTTCAAGCCTGCGCATGCCATCTTCCCTAACATTACATCACTTCCATTCGAGTTCTGCTATCTTAAAAGATTCCGTGGGATCAAGATGCTGAGCAGTGCATGAGCTGCAGTTGTCAGCGGCCCATAGCTGACTGCTAGCATCAGGGCCAGCGAACCATAGCTGCCAAGACCCTTCTACACCTCCACGCGGTGATCCTGGATAACAGGCTGCAGCAGGGCAGACTGGCTAAGGAGAAGGGATCGAAGAGGGAATGCTAACCCGGTACTCAAAAAATGCTTGCTGTAGTCGGATGTGTTGGACCGAAAGGTGCAAATATTGCAGCCAAGCTGTAAACTACGACACAACGCATTCCGTTCTCTGGACTATATTCTGCTACTTAAGCCCTTTCAGGGTTTGGTAGCGGGAGATTGAGAACGAACGAAGAAGAAAAGATTCCGTCTTCGATGTGCTAACCTTCATATGATTTTTAAGTTTATCCTCATTCTTTTATAGATATAGTAGGCTTTGATCGTTTATAAAGAGTAGTTACTGTTTTGGGGTTGATTTTTTTCGCTGGTGGTGTTGAATTCCGTTTATTAATATCTGGCCTGCTTGTGTTACTTTGCCCATATAAATGGCGAAAGAACATTGTCTCGGTCGTTCTCCTGTGGCTATTTCCATTGCATATGTGATTCCATTAGTAGTTCTTATAACATTTTTATTCCTATGGTACAAAGTTCTCACGTTATATACTAGTTCTTCTTGTATTTCATGGTCCTCTAATACTGTCATATCTGCTCTACCGAGAGCTTTGCCCTCATCAATGTTTCGCAGTGCAGAGAAATTGTTGAAAGATTAACTAAGGCATATAGATGAACGTATTACTGTTACCCGCTCAATTACAGTTCTATTCCGCCAGCCCTCGAACAGATGGCAGCCACAAAGTTGTATATGGGGGCCAATTAGTGCAGATTTTTTAAATATATATATATATTAATGTATATATAGAGAGTGGTGGTGGTCGTGGGAAAGAAAGAGAATGGAGTTCCAAAATGTTACTGAAAACAGAAAAACAACTACAGACTGTCCTGAAATTACACACAAACGTTCACCATTTTGTATATGTGGTGGCAAATTATTGCAAAAGTGTTATCGGGTTCATTTCTTTAACAACGCTAACACGGTTTATAAAAGAAGAGAATACCAATCCCATTCAATCTGGAAATTATAGACCATTTGAACAAGGAAAACAATCATATAGTCCCCCAATAATGAAGGACATTGAAATCATTTATTATTAACACTATTTATGTGCAGAAGGGGAGATAACATCAGTTTCGTTCAACAGGGAACGTATTGACCAGTGTTTCTCATCCGGGAGTCATATGACATCCCATGATATACCAAGGGGGTCACAAGTTAAATTAACTTTAATGGGGGAGGGGGGGGGGGGGCCCAGGGGTCTGAAAAATGACAGAGAACATGAAAAAGGAGGTAAGTGAAGACAATGAACAGAGAAGGGACCGTGCTTCCCAGTGAATGGATCGCCACACGCCCTCTACGGAAACGTCGCATCCGCTTACTTCTCCCTCTCCTTACTGTGAATGCTACTGACATTTATGTTTCTTCGCAAGAAGCCCTCATATATTTACAGAGCGACATAGCAGTCAAAGTAACTTATTCAAGAAAAACACAATTTTTTGTTATAAAGAGTATAATATCTTAAAAAGTTTCCACAGCTTTGGGATAAAGCTAAATTGTTTTTCATGGCACTTCCTACTTCGCATTTGACAGAATCAGGTTTCAGTCGTGTGAATTATTTACTCAGTTTAACACGGAATTGCTTTAATGTGTGGACAAATGTGATCTTCGGTTATCCATCACAGCAATAAAAAAGATATAAAAAAGTTGTTTCTAGTCATCAAGCACAAAGGCCACGAAGATCGAGAAATACAGAAAGTATAAATGTTATGTAATTGTATAAATAAAACATGCTCTATTTACACACAAAACATTTAAATAGCTACCATTCTACAAGTGGGGGTGGGGGGCCCGCCCCGCACAGGAGAAGACAAGATAGAAACGGGTCACCGTCAGAAAAAGTTTGAGAAACACCGGTAGACAATTTGAACGATGGAAACGACCAACTAGTTCCCACAGTTCAAGGGTGTATATTAGTAAAAAAGGTGATCGGGAAAAAATCAATTCAATGGAGGTACAAATGTTTTAAGAATATGGAACAAGTCGGATAGGAGGAACACTCAGTAAACTGAATGATTAATGATAATCGATCAGAACAGTCAGACACCGCGTCGATCAATGACAGCAGTTGGGTCTTTACGTGGTCTCGTCAAAGCACTATGTGTGTTATTGTAGTGGTGGTTTTTCTAGAGATGAGCGCAGCAAGTACAATATAGTCGTCTTTTGCAACTTACTTGGCAGTATTTATCTGCGAGTGATCCGTGAGAAATCATGTTCTCCTCTACACAGTATATTTGTTAGTGTTTGCTAGATTTGAAAGGTCTAGTCCATTTCAATAAAGGGATAACAGACAGGATACACCACTGTGTTTCTGCAACCAAAGTTTTTGGCTACTAATTTCAATGAATACTGGGAACACTGCAAACCAGTTAAATACACCCCATAGGCCAAGAACAAAACTCTTTTACATCACCCATTCATAGTGAAGACGAAAGACAACAACAACAGTGCGTAACATATAACAGAAGAAAACATTTCCCCACCTCCCAACATGGGCCCAACACTGCGGTCATCCTTTTTTTAAAGTCAGCTTCATTGGAAGGTCCTCCTCAGCAAAAACAAACTGGTTACACCAAAACAAACATCGTTTTTATATCTGCAGCACCCCCCCCCCCCCCAATTTAATTTTAAGTTTGGAAAGTCGTCTTAATGAGGAAATACGAGATATAATTACAACAGCAAGAGGGCCTTTAGAAGACCTCTTGGCATCTGTCAAAATAAGGAAACACGCTTGGTACGGTCCCATATCGAGATCAAATCGTCTTGCAAATATGATCCTGCACGGAAAGGTGCAAGGCAGACGACGAAGAGGCCGTCCTAAAAAGAGGTGGGAGGGGGGGGGGGGGGACAACATACAAAGAATGGACCAATCTCCGACCAGAAGAGGCACCGGCAGCTGACAGAGATGGGTGGCTGGGTTTGTGGGCATGTCTTCATGTGTGCTCCAACGGTCTTACTAGTTACGGGATAACCTGACCTGACAGAAAGCCCCCATTGTAGAAATGTCCATTGTTTGTTTTTATAATTGGAGTAGCATCAATGTCCCCATTGACCTCCATATTGTATTGCATCTCATGTGAAATGTCCATTGTTTGTTTTTATAATTGGAGTAGCATCAATGTCCCCATTGACCTCCATATTGTATTGCATCTCATGTGAAATGTCCATTGTTTGTTTTTATAATTGGAGTAGCATCAATGTCCCCATTGACCTCCATATTGTATTGCATCTCATGTGAAATGTCCATTGTTTGTTTTTATAATTGGAGTAGCATCAATGTCCCCATTGACCTCCATATTGTATTGCATCTCATGTGAAATGTCCATTGTTTGTTTTTATAATTGGAGTAGCATCAATGTCCCCATTGACCTCCATATTGTATTGCATCTCATGTGAAATGTCCATTGTTTGTTTTTATAATTGGAGTAGCATCAATGTCCCCATTGACCTCCATATTGTATTGCATCTCATGTGAAATGTCCATTGTTTGTTTTTATAATTGGAGTAGCATCAATGTCCCCATTGACCTCCATATTGTATTGCATCTCATGTGAAATGTTCATTGTTTGTTTTTATAATTGGAGTAGCATCAATGTCCCCATTGACCTCCATATTGTATTGCATCTCATGTGAAATGTCCATTGTTTGTTTTTATAATTGGAGTAGCATCAATGTCCCCATTGACCTCCATATTGTATTGCATCTCATGTGAAATGTCCATTGTTTGTTTTTATAATTGGAGTAGCATCAATGTCCCCATTGACCTCCATATTGTATTGCATCTCATGTGAAATGTCCATTGTTTGTTTTTATAATTGGAGTAGCATCAATGTCCCCATTGACCTCCATATTGTATTGCATCTCATGTGAAATGTCCATTGTTTGTTTTTATAATTGGAGTAGCATCAATGTCCCCATTGACCTCCATATTGTATTGCATCTCATGTGAAATGTTCATTGTTTGTTTTTATAATTGGAGTAGCATCAATGTCCCCATTGACCTCCATATTGTATTGCATCTCATGTGAAATGTCCATTGTTTGTTTTTATAATTGGAGTAGCATCAATGTCCCCATTGACCTCCATATTGTATTGCATCTCATGTGAAATGTCCATTGTTTGTTTTTATAATTGGAGTAGCATCAATGTCCCCATTGACCTCCATATTGTATTGCATCTCATGTGAAATGTCCATTGTTTGTTTTTATAATTGGAGTAGCATCAATGTCCCCATTGACCTCCATATTGTATTGCATCTCATGTGAAATGTTCATTGTTTGTTTTTATAATTGGAGTAGCATCAATGTCCCCATTGACCTCCATATTGTATTGCATCTCATGTGAAATGTCCATTGTTTGTTTTTATAATTGGAGTAGCATCAATGTCCCCATTGACCTCCATATTGTATTGCATCTCATGTGAAATGTCCATTGTTTGTTTTTATAATTGGAGTAGCATCAATGTCCCCATTGACCTCCATATTGTATTGCATCTCATGTGAAATGTCCATTGTTTGTTTTTATAATTGGAGTAGCATCAATGTCCCCATTGACCTCCATATTGTATTGCATCTCATGTGAAATGTCCATTGTTTGTTTTTATAATTGGAGTAGCATCAATGTCCCCATTGACCTCCATATTGTATTGCATCTCATGTGAAATGTCCATTGTTTGTTTTTATAATTGGAGTAGCATCAATGTCCCCATTGACCTCCATATTGTATTGCATCTCATGTGAAATGTCCATTGTTTGTTTTTATAATTGGAGTAGCATCAATGTCCCCATTGACCTCCATATTGTATTGCATCTCATGTGAAATGTCCATTGTTTGTTTTTATAATTGGAGTAGCATCAATGTCCCCATTGACCTCCATATTGTATTGCATCTCATGTGAAATGTCCATTGTTTGTTTTTATAATTGGAGTAGCATCAATGTCCCCATTGACCTCCATATTGTATTGCATCTCATGTGAAATGTCCATTGTTTGTTTTTATAATTGGAGTAGCATCAATGTCCCCATTGACCTCCATATTGTATTGCATCTCATGTGAAATGTCCATTGTTTGTTTTTATAATTGGAGTAGCATCAATGTCCCCATTGACCTCCATATTGTATTGCATCTCATGTGAAATGTCCATTGTTTGTTTTTATAATTGGAGTAGCATCAATGTCCCCATTGACCTCCATATTGTATTGCATCTCATGTGAAATGTCCATTGTTTGTTTTTATAATTGGAGTAGCATCAATGTCCCCATTGACCTCCATATTGTATTGCATCTCATGTGAAATGTTCATTGTTTGTTTTTATAATTGGAGTAGCATCAATGTCCCCATTGACCTCCATATTGTATTGCATCTCATGTGAAATGTCCATTGTTTGTTTTTATAATTGGAGTAGCATCAATGTCCCCATTGACCTCCATATTGTATTGCATCTCATGTGAAATGTTCACCTCAGATCGCTGCCAGACTGCCGTGATCATCGCAATTGTTTCGAGCCAAAACGATTAAAAATGTCGAGCAAAGAATGTTCATTATATTTTACCCAAATCTCGGTGACAAGCAATAGGAGACTTGATGACATAAATAGGAATACATCGGATATGAGTTTTGGGTCTACAGGGTCAAAGTGCATCCATCTCAATCAAACGTCTCCAGTCTCCACGGCACGGCATAAATGGGAAGTGTTCACATGTTTTTCCCGACCATTATGGCGCAGTTCTTTCGCATATCACAAGTACGCTCGTCAGGAACAAACTGTCAACAGGGGGTTTTACCTGCATATGCGTGGCCATATATGCGGAATGTATAATGAGAAATGTTCAAGAAGATGTGAACATTGAAAGTTTCGACCCATTTACGATTAGGGGGTACGAGATTCCAGAGGTATGATACGCAGATGACACAGTGATACTATCAAGAAGTGCAGAAGGGCTAGAGCAGCAGCTTTCAGCCGTTAATGGATATAGTAAAGATCAAAACCTGTTCATAAACATAAATAAAACAAAGATAATGACCTACGACAAAACACAATGTCAACATTAATTTACATTGGGTGGTGAGGAAATAGATCACGTCACACCCTTTTTGAATATCTGGGCTCCAGAATTGACAAAAATGGCGACTGCTCGAAAGAAATCAGAAGAAGACTAGCTATGGCAATGCAGAGACTGAACAGCCTGAAGAAATTATGGCAGGGCACCAACAAAATGATAAAAGTAAAAGTCTTGAGAGCCTGTGTTTTTCCTGTGGCAACTTATGGCTGTGAATCATGGACGATTACCAAAACTTCTAGACAAAGAATCGAATCCTTCGAGTCAAAATGTTACAGAAAGATCCTCAGAATACTCTGGACAGAGAAAAAAACAAATGCAGACATTCGGCAAGAGTTGAGCATAGAAGAGAACTGGTTTATCAATTCCATTTGGGCCAGAAAATGCAAATACTTTGGTCACATCAAGAGACACAACGGTCTTGAGAGGACGGTGATGGAAGGTATGGTGCCAGGCAAAAGAGGAAGGGGTAGACCAAGAAGACGATGGCACCAAGATATCCAGGAATGCCTGAGTATGACTCTGACGGAGGCTGGTGTTTTGGCAAGGGAACGAGTTTCTTTCAGACAGACTGATGGGACCGACGTTCTACAAAGGACATGCTACATGATGATGCGTGGCTTTTTTTTTTTTTTGCTTTCGCCTTATTTCTCTATTCCCCATAGTGTTAAACTGTGGTTTTTATTTTGCGCCTGTCGACCCAGTGCATCCGACTTCAGCATGCATTTTATGTAAGGGTCTGCTCCCTCCTGCATTTTATAAGGGTTTGCTTCCCTGTGGTAACGGCCGGTGTTGTGGTGGGTATCGAACCCAGCACCTTCGGATTGTGAGCCGTGTTACTTATCCACTAGCACACGCCGTCCCCGGCCTATATTTCAGGACAGAGAAGAAATCAAAATAAATGCGACGAAGCGGCTGATGAAGATCCCAAACAATTGCTTCCAGCAGTGAGAGCCCTACTATGAGAAAGTTAACCAAGAATGGGTCTATTTCGCCTGGATTAGGTTTTGAACTAAATGGGTTAGTTGTTTTTCAAGTTTACGGTCTGGTACTTGTTTTTATTAGTCTTCGTAGATGGAGCTGTGGCTTCTCACAGCAAAGATACCATGGTCGACACCCCCACCCCCGCTTCGGCACACTTCAGTCTAAACATACCAACAGTGATACCTGACTCACTTGTATAACAGGCAGTGGTGAAGAAGGGAACTAGTCACCTCGCCTCACAAAATCTTAAACCTAGTACATTGACATCTCTTACGGCACAATATAGTCTATAATACACCCATCCCCGATTGCGTTATTGGTTTAGTCACACCTTTTATATTTATTGGCCTCCTGTTTCGAAAGATTACACCGTTCAATTACTTCTCTGCTACTTCATCCCCAACGACTATGTCCGGTCTTAAGCTGCTTTTACTGCCTGTATAAATATTACATAAAACTGTCATGAGCGTAAAAAAGCTTCACGATTCATACATGGAAATCCCTCCAAGGATGTAACTGGGGTGTCGGGAGAAGAAGCAAAGTTTGTAATAACTTTAAAAAAATGTAAACCGCTCGCATCGCAGGTAACCACAAATCTTAATCTATTAAGAAGGAAAACACTTGAAAGAGGTTAAATTAACAGCAGGAAGTAGAGGAAGAAAAATACGCCTTAGTTCCCTCTTCTGTAGAAATTATGTTTGGTAGATAGAAAACGAACACGGGTAATCAATTCAAGAAACGTTTTTCCATCTCTACCTCAGTCCGTTTTGTCGTCATAAAATTTTGGCCGTAATAAAATTATCGCGGCGAAATGTCGAAACCGCCTGTGTGTTACCGGTGCCCGAGGGAGTAAAAAAAACAGTTACACAGTAACCAACAGGTAAAAGACGACTAAGATGGGATATGGGGCGGGTTGCTCTCATCTTGTAGAAATTATTCGCCACACGAAGAGTTCTTTGGTAAACGAGGAACAACTAAAGAAATAGGTCAGAGGAACGGAGATCATAAGAAGAAGAAAAGAGCCAACAGAAAACTGAAACCAAACGAAATGATAATAAACAAAAAACGTGTTGAGGTTGGATGCCACCCTTTTCATCGTCCTCTTCACAATATCTGTCAAAATACAACTTTGGCACTAACTCAACTTCAGTCCGGCAGGTAGAAGTTAAGACGCGGGAAATGGGAAGTAACTAAGGTAATCACCCGAACAGAAAACAAAATTATCCAACCATAAACAAAACGATTTGAGGAGAAACTTCTCAGCCATAACTCTCTCATCGTCCTCACTTTTCCAATTACTTTGAGACTCATTACTTCCGATTCATTTCTTGTCTCGGGAGCATTTCAAGATACAGGTTATCGAGGATTCCAAAATAGTCAGTGTATCCTCGGGACAAACTACGAATGGCAAGTGAATACTAATACTAGTAATACACTACAGTCTGATGGTATACGTAACTGCTTTCATTTTCACATTCACGACTAACAACAATAATATATTTATAATAACACCACTGCCAAGAAACTCCTAGCTCAGTTCAAAGAAACAACATTAAGCAGATAACAACCAAAATGTTGTTTAGACAATAACCATCATTAGTATGTGTCATACCGACCATGTCGCTCCACAATTGCCGTTCGTACTGATGTATATGGTATTTCCAAAAACAATTGCTATATGTATATCAATATTGTTATTCCAACATCATCGTTCATTTTACACTTTAAAAAACAAACAGACAATGGGGCCATGATTGCATGGTGGTCTACAGTTAGCATGCGAGTGTTACTTGCAATGGCAGTACATCTAGCCCTTTACATGATAAGGTTTCCAGATCCATGCACAACCCTGGATAATTACTTTATACAACATGCATATCTGGCTGGGTGGAGTGGTACTATTCTAACCTTCCCAATGGAGGGCTACATGACCCACACATCCAATGACACTGTATTCTTGACCATTGTATCATCGAAGGGGACTGAGTGTTCTCGAGGCAAGGTGTCCTCCTCAGGTGCCGAAGGTTGCGAATCACAGATTTAATTTCATGTGAATCCAAAAAAAGGTAATCTAAACCTGTGTACAAGCTACAGAGCTAACGCGTTAACACGCTAGCAAGATACTCTTGCGGATCCTATTAAGAAGGATAGAGAAAAGATTTGAATCTTAAATTCATGAAGTCCAAGCAGGTTTCAGGAAAGACAGAGGGACCAGATATTCAAATTTACATTAGGTGGTGAGGAAATAGATCAGGTCACGTATTTTGAATACCTGGGCTCCAGAATTGACAAGAATGGTGCCTGCTAGAAAGAAATCAGAAGAAGAATAGCCATCACAATGCAGAGACTGAGCAGCCTGAAGACGTTATGGAAGAGCACCAACAAAACGTCAAAAGTAAAAGTCTTGAGAGTCTGTGTTTTTCATGTGGCAACTTATGGCTGCGAATCATGGATGATTACCAAAACTTCTAGACAAAGAATCGAATCCTTCGAGTCAAAATGTTACTGAAAGATAATCAGAATACCCTGGATGGGGAAAAAGACAAATGTAGACATTCGGCAAGAGTTGAGCATAGAGGAGAACTGGATTAACAATTCTATTATGGCCAGAAAATGTAAATGCTTGGTCACATCAAGAGACACAACGATCTTGAGAAAAAAGTGATGGAAGGTATGGTGCCAGGCAAAAGAGGCAGGGGTAGACCAAGAAGATGATAATGCCAAGATATCCAGGAATGCCTGGGTATGACTGTGGTGGAGGCTAGAGTTTTGGTAATGGAAAGAGTTTCTTTCAGACAGATTGTGATGGGAATGACGTTCTATAAAGGACATGCTACACGATAATGATGGATCTTCTTATAAAAATTCCCCTGATCTCTGGGCAGTGAGATCGAACTCACGTGTTCAGTGCCAAGCATGTTAAAAATCCCTTGGCAGTTGGAAATAGAAAAGAGTAGACTTAACGGCTGCTGCCGGGACAAAATTCATGTTTAAAATCTACCCACAGCATTTGTACATTTCCCCAGGTGGTTCGTTAAGAGCAGCTTTAGATGGCGCCTAACTTGCTGCGGGTCTACTTAGCTCTAGCGTTTGAGTCTATTCAGATGGACTCGCACATCGTTTAAACCACACTTCAATAAACTGGTTGTAGAGTTTTCTAAACCAATATAAAGACGTTAAATACTCTTGTAGTTGCTATAGCAACTATGTACATGACAACATTGATGGAGGTGAAATTGGTCCTTTTCTTTGCCCCTGCTACGGGAGCAGGGACCCACAAAAGGATTCTTTTCTCGTGACATGACCCTCCCCAAATGTGGACTATTTCTGATATGTAAAAAGAGTTTCCTTTGCTCATAAGTCTCCCTCAGAACATCCTCACCAATATTTTAGGTGTCCACAGAACCCATGGACGTAATAATATTCTGTTGTTTTTTGTTTAATGCCCACAATGAGTAAGTTTACTCTTTTGTGCGTCCTGAAATGGACGTTAAATGGTGGGTTGTAGTAGCTTTCCTCACATCCCGAGGAAGGTGGTCCGCAGTCATCCAGGCTGTTGCGCTATGCTTGGCTTCATCTGCGTGGCGATTACTACTACAGGTATCACATCGATCCACATCTCGCCAGCCAGGCTGCCTTGAAAACAGCCAGTTTCCAGGGAACGCTACACGGAAGAGAGATTGTGGTCTTGGTCAGTGTATTGCACCTGACTGGACTAGTGTCTCAGTTTCCCTATAATATTCTGTAAAACATTACAGTGACCTACAAAATGCCTTTGTTTGTTTAGTCATTGTCCATAACCAACTTCCATAATGACAAATATGTATTAAGAGAATGATTTTATTTTTCCGAAATGAATCTTTTCTTTGAAGTAATATGTTCGTTATTTCTAAGTAGTACATTTTATCTTATATTATTTGTGTACAGATACTTGGTTATTTATGCTTTTATGCACTTGTTTTCAATTACTTTTATTCTGCATTTTGTTACTTAGCGATAACCACCAATTTGACATACTTGTTATTTAGACCAAGACATTTACATTTAATTTGTTACTGCAATACCAAAAATGCTCTACATCTCCTTCTGCAGTTTTTTTTTACACTGATGACAGCTCGAAAAGCCTCACTTTCCTCTCCTGATATACTGTTTTATCCTTTATCTGTGTGGCGTACAGGGTGCTCAACTTATGCTGCTATTGTTAGTAGTCCTTCATAGCTGTCCGATATATTTCATTCTAATTGTCTATGTAATAGAGTTCATTGATGTATTGTGATCAATTGTCTACTGAACTCAACATTTCCAAATATTTCTAGAACTGTTGATTACAAAATTCCAGAGGTTTGATAATAACCAGCCAGCTTGCTTTATAAAAAATGTTTCTGCACATTAATACTCATCACAATTTAAAGGAAAGAGAACAAACAATGCAAAAAGACTTATGTAATTTATGGGAATTATCTATAACTGGACAAGGCATATGTTAATGAGGGTACGGTGGGGGAGTCTGAGCTACATCAGCTTTAAATACATATATACTGACAAGCCAAATAAAACTATCTAGGATATCTGACTTGCTATTTTCTTCGCCAACAATGCACAATATAATAAATGGTTAGAAAAAGACTTCAAAGAACCAACTGGGCATTTTGTTTCAAAGTGATGAATGTGCATTGAGAAACTATATTATAAAAATGCCATTGAATAGCAATATAATCTGACAGCAAGAACAAATAGTATTGCTACATAACTGATTGTTCTATGTTTTAAAATAACAGCAATGTAAACAAATATACAAGTAGATGGAATGACACATTTGATAGAAAGTTGCAACTGAAATTCATTGTTTTCACTTGTTCCCCCATTTCTGTGCAGCACTCAGTGGACGGACTGACTATCTCTAGCCCTCATATCACTTATACCACTACCACTTTCCTACATAAGAAAATGTTTTATATATCCCCATCCATACAAAAATCTTAGCCAATGAAGTAACTATATTTCAACAGTACAAGATAATGTGCAAACAAAAATATGGACAAATTGCCAAAGCTAACTATCCATCTTCAATTAAACAATCTCCTCTGCCCACTTTTACCAAAATAAAAATAGATTTACATATAGCACCACAAATATTTTGAGAGCAGCGCATATTTTGTATCAAACTAAATAGCACACACATTTTCTCTTCTTCCCTGCTAAAACATACAGCAACACCAGACATTTATTTGTTTATTAGTTGGTGTGATTCCCAATATTCAAATACAGAAAAAAAAGATTGTGGGTATTTTGTGATGCCTATTTTAAGTTCACTTCTTCAATCTATAAATGAATATTCAATACACCCAGTACAAAATATAGAGCTATTGCATGAGTAAGTTACAGCTTGCCTATGGTGGCAATAAGTAGCTTAAAGCAATGTCATCTTTATTCAAAATGTATTAAAAAATCACTGTGTGGATAGAACAGATGATCATGTAAGTTAAACAACACACACAGCAAGGAACAAAATCAATATCTAAACATCGCACTGCCAAGATAATAAGCACTGATATGGCAAAAAGCAGACCTAAAGTTATCCTAGAGAAGCAAGAAGATATGAAGTCTCGATTATACGCAACAATGATAGTCAAAAGGAAGTAAGAAGAACGGCCATGGCAATGCAGAAGTTAACTACAACAAAAAACCTATAGCAGAACACTAACAAAATAACAAATATAAAGATCCTTAGGACGTGCATCTTCCCAGGTCCTATTATGTGCTTTGTACACGGGGAGCTTTACTGCCTGTTATTTCTGCTATCCATCTTTTGTGTGGTTGACCCTTGGCTTTGTATTCACTGTATCTGTGAAGCATTGCTTTCTGAGGGATGCTATTTGGTGTTTGACATGTCACATGACTGAATCCTTCAAGCTAGAATGCTACAGGAAAATGATCTCAATGCCATGGATAGTGAGAGAAACAAAAAACACAACAAAATTGACTTATAACCAAAATACTTTGGTCACATCTAATGTCACAATGATCTAGTAAAAATTATACTGGAGAGTATGGTAACTGACAAGCAAGGCAAACCAAGGAAATTGACACAGGAAATCAATGATGTTCTGAGTATGATAGTGACAAAGATGAGAGAGCTGGTCAAGGAATGAGAGTTCATGTGTTATAAGAGTGGCATTCTGCAACAGACATGTGATGAATATCCTTTAACTTCCACATGGAATGCAGTTTCAAAATCACATGAAGTGTTTTGTGTACAAATTGAAATCGTCCCAAGAAATGTTTGAACAGCTTCAGACTGTCACTTGCCGTAAATTGTTTTTTTTAAACAAGAAATTAAGTCCCATACAATCTACCAACTTCTGGAGCTCAACAAGAGCTAACCATCTCATCCATTACTCACTATCTATCACCTAACCAGGTTAGCTAACCCTGCCTCTTGTATCATACATTGGCTCTTTCCGTCTTGTCAGACAAAAGTAATTGTGCTTTGAAAAAAGATGTGTAACTACAGTCCATGGCGGTAACGAATGTGACTCGTAAGACCAATCCAGGCAGAGAAGCGCCTTACATGGTGTGTGCAAGGAAAGTCAGGACCATTTACGGCATCGCATCGTGTGGCGTGTCTTCTCAAACGCTACACTTTAGTTTATCAGCAATCAGTATCTTCTTTGTCTGTATTCCATGCTTAATCCTGCCCCTCCATGTAACACGGTCCATGGCGTCCTGTTCCCATTATTCCAAATTGATGCCTGCATCATTCATATCTCGCTCGCATACATCCTTGTACTGAAGTAGTGTCTGGCCCTGAGACCTTTTCCCCAACTGTAATTCCCCATTCATAGTTATAATCGTTAAAGTAGGCTAGCATCAACATTAACAATGAAAATGAGTATTCAGATTTACGGTTGTTCTCTTTCACTGTATAGATTCTATGCTATTAACAGATGGAATTAAACCATTAGATCAAGATGGTGAGCAGTGCAAGAGCTGCAGCAGTCAGCAACCCAAAGCTAACTGCTAGCATCCGGGTCAGTGAACCAGAGCTGCCAAGACCCTTCTACACCTCCATAACGTGATCCTGGATAACAGGCTGCAACAGAGCAGACTGGCTAAGGAGAATGGATTGAAGAGGGAATGCCAAACCGAAACTCAAAAAATGCTTGCTGAAGTCAGATTTGTTGGACCAAAAGGTACAAATATCAAAGTCAAGCTGTAGCGGAAGATTGAGAATGAATATAGCCAAGCCTAGCCAAATCATTACTGTTGTAAATTATATTGTATGCATATTTTTATTACATTATCAAAGGGGCAAAGGCCTGGCATAATTTATTTTGCTAGCGCTATTTTTAGTAAGGATTAACTGTGCTACTTTTTATCCTCACTCTCTCGTCTCGTGCCGCCCGACTCCAGTGGCAAGTCAAGGACAAGACGACTAGGGGGCGACTATGAGATGCAGGGGGCTAAGCATCAAGCACCCGTGAAAAAGATGGCGGAGTCCAGAGTCAAACCCACGCCACCTGATCACGAGGCCGGCGGCTTAACCACTTCGCCACGGAATCCCCTATTATGTTATACAGTGTGTGTATATCAGTGGATAATATTAGCCAACAATAGCCACAGCAACACACACACACATTTTATATACAATATATTTAGATCTATAGTATGATTTACAAAACATATTTAGATTATTTACAATTATGGCCTAACGCACCGTGACTATAGTTATTTTGAAAGTAGTTTAAGTAAGATACAACTGAGAACTCATTAATGATTATTCAGGATAGTTATTGTACTTTAAAAGGACCAGAAAAATACAACATACTACTTACTACTAGTACTTATTAATAGAGGCCTTAACCTTCAGCGACATAATATGTGGCTACCGTCTTGGTTATGTAACATTGAAAAATCAATTGACCATCACGAGTGATGATAGCAACAATGCAAGGACAAAAAGATTGTTTTCAATTGCTTACGGTCTGAAAGTAACTTGCGCTTTAATTCAATTTAAGTAGAATCAAAACTTGTGCTATTATCAACCGAAGTCTGCCGTCCTGAGCTACCTTGACCTAGTTGCAAGTCGCATTAATCAAGACGACCGGTGATAGTACAGGATGCAGATTTCTATATGTTCTCAGGTCATGCCACATTGACTTTGGTTGAAATTTGCATTTCCCTAATGTTTTTGCCTTGACAGTGGCTAATAGTAATAGTCTGTTCTTCTATATTTTCAACTGCCAATGGTTGTTTTACATACACACCGCATACATAGGACCTCCAAGTTTATCATTCATTCATCTCCAATAGGGACACGATTTCCTCTCTCAAAGATAAAGGGTAGCTTGAAACAGGTGAGATTAGAAAACTCACTGTTTAATGTTTTCATTCGTTCAATTCTTAAGAAGTGAGCGTAATGGCAATGGAAAACCGGATAGTCAAGCATTGATATCACTCATCCATCATAGTGAGGACATTAATCTGTATGGATAAGTGGAATATATTACTGAAATTAATAAATTATCACCTGTTTGGTGATGATAAAGAATCAATTAAAAAATTAGGTCTACATAGTGTCATGGTCTAATAGTGAAACTAGTGGAGATTTGAATGAAAGTTATGCTAAGTGAGGATGAACAGATGAGTTGTATTATTTTATTAGTAAAATAGTATTAATAGTATACTCAGACTGTATACTATACAGTGTATAGTACTATTATTAGTGTGTAGTGTATGTATACTGTATTACATTGTATTTATTTAGATCTACTAGGGTATTAATTATTATATTTATAATTTATAAATTAGATCTATAACAATGTATTTAAGCTACTTGAACCTTCATTAGACTATACCTATGCTGGCTATACTCTATAGCCTAAGTATAGTCTAGATCTACACAGTTGAGTTGAGTAAATTGAGTAACAAACACACTGGACTGCTCTTCCTTTTCCAAAACTTCTGAGCACCATATGCAGCAATATTCGGCCTAAGTTATAAATACAGTAGAACGACTTGCGGCAATTGGACTGTCTACAAGAAAACTCATCATTATTAATATTAATTATTATGATGATCCTACCATATAAAATTTTTTAAACTATTTGTAAACTTTAATGTTTTTAATTTAAACTTTAACTAGTGAAACACTAAATCGAATCGCGCTTTTGCTATCCTTTACTTCCAATAGTAGCTCAGTGCAATAGAGTAGAGTGATAGCCAGTGCAATGGTAAGGGCAAATATGTTATGTTTCAGTGGTCAAATTTTGACTCAAAATAAACTGACGGTGCCCATCACTCATCAATCATGATAGTGCCAGTCGGTGCCATGATTACTCACAGCAAAGTCATAGTCAGTAACACTTCTGTAGCAAACTAATATTGACAAAACAAACCTTTACGAAATCCATTTATCCCTGATATTAAAAGCACAATTGCGGCCAACAATATTCCTGCACATTCCATAGATAAATCACTTTCGAGTTGCCACCATATGATCGTCTGTTCATACTGTACAGTTAACAAACATTCGTGCGTCAAACCAAGATACAAAGGCAAATAAACGATCGATTTCTGGTGAGCACTTCCGAGTCCAACAAACGGAGCTAGAGCTATCAGAGAAGATAAAGTTTCGCATATTAGGATTTTTTGTTTACATTTCTTTTTAAAATGTATTTTATTTTGGAGAAACAAAGGCCAATTTAATGTTTTTATTAAAGAATAGACAAAACAAAAAATACAATTTAGAATGGTGTAAGGACACAATACGGCGTAGTTAAATGTAATATAGCTAAAAATTACTGGTTTACTGGACGACCCTTTCTTCAGCGGCGGTTACACTACCGCGTTGTAGGTCCAAACTTCTCTTCCAACAGTCTCAGCCTTGGGCCACGGTGGACTAGTGAATAATGAGTCGCCCATTTGTGGCATCGTGAATGTTTGTTACGATATGCAAGGGAGTCGGACCAACGTGTTAGTGGTCGTCCCCATGGTCGTTTCTTGTCTCTAGGGTACCATATTGTGAAAAATGTGCCCCCCCTCCCCATAAAGCGATGTTTCATCTTGTCTGCATAAATAACTACATCTTCCACCATGGACAGTTTTTCCTGTACTTGTCAGCCCCAGAAGAGTTATTTTCTCATTTTTGAAAACCCTTCTGGTATCGCACAGTGACAATATATGTTCAGTGACCCAGCGCTTGGACCTCCGTTTTTGAGAACCCGCCTGTTATCGCACAGTGACAATATATGTTCAGTGACCCAGCGCTTGGACCTCCGTTTTTTTAGAACCCTCCTGCTATCGCACAGTGACAATATATGTTCAGTGACCCAGCGCTTGGACCTCCGTTTTTTTAGAACCCTCCTGGTATCGCACAGTGACAATAAATGTTCAGTGACCCAGCGCTTGGACCTCCGTTTTTTGAGAACCCTCCTGGTATCGCACAGTGACAATAAATGTTCAGTGACCCAGCGCTTGGACTTCCGTTTTTGAGAACCCTCCTGGTATCGCACAGTGACAATATATGTTCAGTGACCCAGGCCTTGGACCACCGTATTTTTCTCCCCAGTATTGTGCATGAGAATGGTGTTGACGAATTATGTAATTGATCGGGCATCCATCACCTCATTGTCTGAATACGCGCTAAGTAATGGAACAAGAAGTGTCCACAGCATGGCCTAGAATGCTTCCGCAACATGAGAGTCTTTCAACCTGTCAAGATCATATCTAATTCTGTAGTCTTGTCATTTTCTTTAATGTGAAGAGGAATGTCAGCATGAGCAGATCATGATCACTACCTATGTCCTCCTCCCGAAAGCTTCTCGTTTTGGTTTTATTGCTGAAAAGGAATCTAGTATGTACCAGTATGTAGTATATTTGGTTATGGCGTTTCCCCATTGGGAGTGTACCATGTGGTCCTTCTCGAAGTTTTATGTTTACCCAGCGTGCTTACAAGCACAAAGTGATTTTATTCAGCAAATTCTAGTAATCGGTACCCTCTCTTGTTTGAAGTTCTGTTGCTGTATGGTCTGCGTATGTCTGGCCAGGATTTATATGCATCAAGGCCAACTTTAGCACTCCACTTGCTGCCTACTTTGAGAATGTCTTTCTTGTGGGTTTTATTGACACGGTGTTGTAGGTGGAGGTAGAATAGTTCCTCCTCATAGCCTGATGTGGGCACGTATGTCTGTATCACAGTAATGTTGAAAGGTGTGGCCTTTAATCGCATGCTTAAAGGCTGTTGGAGGTGGGGTGGCATTCCAATACTGAGCGTGTTATCTTTGTGGAATAGAAACTCTACCCAATGTTGATGATAGATTCCTCGCCACTGTGATAAAATATGCGACCCTCCTCGGTGGTCATCTCTCTGAAACTGGTCTACCTGGTCTCACACAGTCCCAGTACTGTCCATCGATATTTACTCATTTCATTCATGAGTTCATTCAGTTTTCCCGCCTGCTTAATGTTCGCACATTCCGTGTGGCAATATTAATATTATCACGTACTCTAATATTTTGTCTGGACGGGTTAACCCATGGCCTTCTTTACCCAGTAAAGAAGGTCATGGTTAACCACAGTGGTATGACTGTCATGTATTGATACGGCTGGCGCATTTAGGATTTGTCTTAATGTTTTCTGCATTATTGGTGTGTCTTGGGCCGTTTTTCACCTGGCGGAGCCCATCTCCCTCCAGGCAAACTGATACGGAGCTTGACCTTTGACTTGATCTAGCCCAGCTCAGAAATATGATATGTGTCCAAGATCTGTAATGTCCAGATAACAGTTGATAATTGGGAAGTTAAATTAAAAAAACAACAACAAATATTTGGACAAGCAAATCATAGCCCAGAAAGTGAATAAAGCAGCACAAAACAGACTTCTAAAATAAACTTGCTCATATCACCAAGACTGATAGTAAAAGCTTCTTTTCTTATGTTAGAAATAAACAAAGAACGAAAGACAATGTAGGCTCTTTCATAGACAGCACAGGAAAAATAATAAGTGATGATAGCGATGCAGCTAATCTACACAATCAGTACATTGGCAGTCTACACAAAAGAAGACTGCTCTAAGATTCTAGAGCCCATAAATATTTTACAATTAAAGAGGAAAACGGTTGTTACAAAATTGGAGAAGTTGAAAATGGGTAGGTGCCCAGGTCAAGATGATATTCATCCAAAATTGTTGTTTGCAATTAGAGACCTGCTAGTAAAACCATTGGCTATATTACGTTCTCAATCAAAATAGATTGTTCTAGGGAATTGGAAAGATGTAGGAGTGATCCTTTTATTCTCCTTCTTCGTACGCTGTCAGACGTCAACTTGAATTTGTTCGAAGAAAGCAGCTGTCATCCTGAGGCTGTCGACACTGCCATAGAGCTTGTCTAGTGTTGGCCACATGTGCTTTCTCTGGTCCTCGTATGTCGGGCAATTTTACAGCAGATGTTCAGCGGTCATTTTCCCTGTACCACAGGCGCATTCGTCAGTGCCACCTATCTTCAGTTTATTGAATGATGGTACCTCAGTCTGTTGTGGCATGTGCGGAGTCTGAAGACCACGACCTGCTCTCTTCTGTTCAACTGGTAATAGGTATCATTTTTTTGTGTAGCCAGTATGTTCTATTTCCCATTTGGCCATGTATCTGGCCCTAATAAACCTTTTGGACTCTTCGTAGGTCACACTAGAATCTGGATGTGGTAGTCTTGCACCTTCTTTTGCCAGTCTGTCTGCCTCCTTGTTGCCTTGGATGTTACAGTGGGATGGAACCCACTGTACCACTACTCTTTTTGGTGCGGACTGCTGGCATAGTTGACAGAGTACTGCTCTTAAATCATTAAGTTCAGTATTTTTCTGGCTTTTTAGTGCTGTAACTACGGCCAGGGCATCTGTAAACAGGACTATCTGGCTTTCATTGCTTTCGCCTGTCAGCATTGCTTTTACTGCAGCCTTCAGTGCCTCTGCCTCCGCTCTGAAATTGCTTGAGAATTTTCCAGTTGCCACTGACAGTGTTATTTTTCTACCATTTGGTAGGCTCAGGAATACCCCTCCCCCTCTATTCTGTGCTGCGTTTGTTACAGGACCGTCGGAGTATGCATGGATAGTTTTCCGCTTTGTACCTCAGGGTTATGTCGCTTCTTTCTTTTTCAGTCTGACTGTTCTTGTTTCCAATACATGGTATATTTTCTACCACCTCCGGAATGATATGCTGCTTCCATGTGGGTTTGCGTACAGTAGGGATGAGCTTTGGTGTTGTTATGGTGTTTATAGATTTTTTTATTCAAAAAGAGCAAGAAATCAGATCCAGAAAATTGTAGACGGTGAGTTTTTCTTATTCTTTTTCGTTCATTCTCATATCTAGGTTCAGAGACGGCATGGCCTAGTGGTTAAGTTGGCACGGCTTACAAACCGAAGGTGCTGGGTTCAATCCCCATCAGGGATCAAGACGCTGAGCAGCGCATGAGCTGCAGTGGTCAGCGACCCATAGCTGACTGCAAGCGTCAGGGCCAGCGAACCAGAGCTGCCAAGACCCTTCTACACCTCCACGCGGTGATCCTGGATAACAGGCTGCAGCAGGGCAGACTGGCTAAGAAGAAGGGATCGAAGAGGGAATGCTAACCCGGTACTAAAAAAATGCTTGCTGAAGTCGGATGTGTTGGACCGAAAGGTGCAAATATCGCAGTCAAGCTGTAAACAATGACACAATGCATTCTGTTCTCTGGACTACATTCTGCTACTTAAGCCCTTTCAGGGTTTGGTAGCGGGAGATTGAGAACGAACGCAGAAGAAGAAGAAGAAGAAGAAGAAGACAATCCCCATCACACACTGGCCGTTACCCCAGGGAAGCAAACCCTTAGAAAATGCAGGAGGAAGAAGACCCTTACTTAAAATGCATGCTGAAGTTGGATGCACTAGGCCGACAGGCACAAAATAAAAACCACAGTGCAACGCACACCACCTTGGGAAATAGATAAATAAGCGAATGCAAAAAAAAATCAAAAAATCTAGGTACCAGTTGTACTTACAAAGGACACCGTTGTTTGTAAGGCTGTTTTAACTCCACACAGCTTTTGTCTTGTATCTGTCTCGCGAGGCCAATATTGTTCTCTCCTTTCCTGTGTGAGCATGCAGCTTTGTAGGATGTGTACCACAGTCATGGTATGCTCCTCACATGGACACTTGTCATCTGTCCCAATCCTCAATGTGTTGTAAAGATGACCCTTGAGTCTGTTATGCCCAGTTCTCAGTCTGAAGATGATATCTTGCTCTTCTCTAGTTAAGTTAAAGTAGCTGTCTTCTTTTTGGAAGTCGGCGCGTTGATTAGCCCATTTTCCCCTGAAGTTAACATAAATTATGGTCTTGGCCTCATTATATATGATGCTCAGGTCTGTTTGTGAGGATGCTCCTCCACACTTTGCAGCTTCATTGCCTTCAATATTGCAGTGGGATGGGATCCACTGTATGACCAACCTTGGGTGTTCTGCAAAAGAGCTGTGTAAGGGAGAACATACATTGCTCGAGATCTTCATCTTTGTGTTGTTTTAGAGCCGCTAATACTGACGCAGCATCAGTCAGGAACACTATGTTTTCTTGGTGGATATCTCTATCTTTGATTACAAGCTCAGCTGCGGCCTTCAGTACCTCTGCTTCTGCACGGAAGTTATTGGAGTATGTTCCTGTTGTTAATACTCAAGTATTTTCTTCCCTATTTCTTAGTCTGTAATAGACCTCTCCACCTCCATTGGATGATCCATCTGTATATACTCTCCTAAGATATTCATCTGTAATAAATGCAGAGGATAGGATCAAATAGAGGCATGCTCAGACAACCTTACAATCAAATTGGAAAGCCTTGTTTGTGTTATATTTGTTCTCGTGATTTACATTTTTGTGTGCATAAAAAAACAAGCCCCAGTGATCATTCATTCATACATCAGTTAATTAGTCATCTGACTGGTTTTTAGCAGCAAACTGGCTGTGGGTCTACATTGATCTGCTGATTTAGTTCATTATAGATGCTGTCAGACCATGGATTTGCTGGGAATTCACATTAGTCGACGACTTACACTTGTGTTCACGGAAACGTGTTGTTGTTTTCCGTTTGGACTGGTTAATTTGTTCATTTTGTATGTTTTCTTCCATCCGATTATCCTGGAATGGACGTCAGCTATATGAATAGCACTACGCTTAATCATGTGTCAAATTTCATGGTCTAGTTCACACGGCTGAACTTCATGAGATAGGCACCCTTCTTCCTAGTTGCAAACAGTGACAGCTTTGTTAAATGAAATTTAGACATAACTATAATGAACTGCCACCTGGAGAGAGATGGGCTCCGTCAGATGTGTAGCAGTCCAAGACACTCCGTTGTTGTATGGTGGGAGCTGGTACGATGAACTGCAATAACTGTGCCTCAACGACCTTCTAGGTATGATGGGATTGATGATAATGATGAAAATGTCACTTCAATGCTGTCTGTCCTCTGCTGGTCTTCTGGCTGGCTGGCTTCGTTCGTTCTCAATCTACCACTACTAAACCCTGAAAGGGCTTACGTAGCAGAATGTAGTTCAGAGAACGGAATACGTTGTGTCGTAGTTTACAGCTTGACAGCGATATTTGCATCTTTCGGTTCAACACATCCAACTTCAGCAAGAATTTTTTGAGTACCGGGTTAGCATTCCCTCTTCGATCCCTTCTCCTTAGCCAGTCTGCTCTGCTGCAGCCTGTTATCCAGGATCACAGAGTGGAGGTGTAGAAGGGTCTTGGCAGCTCTGGTTCGCTGGCCCTGACGCTAGTAGTCAGCTATGGGTCGCTGACCACTGCAGCTCGTGTGCTGCTCAGCATCTTGATCCTTGCTGGTCTTCTGATTTCTTTGTATGTTGTTACTGCCACTTCTGGACAAACCTGTGTGATGAACGTATTCCTAAGCCGCTCTCTGCGTCTTCTACTAGGTTTTTGATCTGCAAGGACGAAATTGTACTGGAACTGTGTGTCTCTGATTATTTTAGCCAAGCCAGGACAATCATTGCATCCTTATTATGTCAAAAGTTATCTTTTGGTATTCTCTGCCTCCATCAGTTTTATTAAGACTTCTTTTTGGTCCAGCTATTTTCCACTTTTCGATAGCGACACATCTCAAAATGCTTCCAAATGTCTCTCCACTACTCTTGTTTATAGTCTATGTCCTCGAGCCGCACACAGCCTCAAACCAGATATAAACATTGAGAATTCCAGCTATTGCAATTCTAGCTTTTATATCTTTTTGCAACGGACATCCTCAGTAACAATTTCCATAAATATGGAAATAGTTTTACTTGCTTGATGTGTTGGCCTATGATTTCTAGATTTGCTGTTTGTGGTTCTAGTGCTCAAAAGGCTAAGTCTGGAGATGTAAAACATAACAGTCTGAAAAGAGTGATAATGAAGGGCATGGTTACTGCAAGGAGGAAAAGAGGTTTATCACAATGAAGATCACACCAGGACAGCCAGATGATGCCTTTGCATGACGTAGGCCGGCACACCCTTAACCGGGACAATATTTTATAACTCAGCATTCACTAGCTGATCTAAGTAGCTTAACTCTTTAAACTTCTTTAACCCCTAACATTTCACTGGACATTTCCTCCATTATCAGATAATAAAGAAAGGTTATTTTAACAAAAAACATCTCCCTTTCTCTCCATACATATGCCTTCACAATATTGTACACATTAATAACCATCTCAAGAAGTAATCTTTTTATTTGTATTTCAGTCTTACATTCCAGGGAGTGTCTGTTTAATAAATTAGATACAAATATTAAAAAACTATAAACAAAATAATCAATATTGCGGAAATCAATCAGAGGCTGCGTGGTCTAGGGGTTAAACGTCTGTTTCACAATCCCAAAGTACCCGGTTTGAATCACGTTTGTGTTCAGTTTGGCAGACATGGTTTTTTTCGCTTCTCCACGTACGAAAAGTAATGGCAACCTACCGTACTGCCCACTTGCCAAGAAACTTATAAAACAGCCAAACAGGTTGGCTGTCATAAGAAGTGACATTCTGCAAAGGACTTGCTACGTACTTATCTTTATAATATTATTCAGTTCCATTCTGTAATTATGTTCTTTATTGGATCTACCCATTTAAGGAATACAAATTCTGCTGATCAAACTCACCAGTATGTGCAACAGAAGAAGGGATCCAACATATTTCTAAGAAAGATTGTGAAGTTGGAGATAAAGAGCATAAAACTAGGCTCAAACATCAATATACAAACATGAAAAATAAATGGCAATATCTGGATAACAAGTTGAACAAAATACATGATTATATTATATTATTCTTCAAAAATTGAAGTACTGTGAAGACTCCAGGAACAAAATATATATAGTCTCATGAGTTCTGAATTGTATGTCTTCTTTTAAGGGAACAAACTATGGAAGTTAGTCAGAGCCATGAACGACGAAACACCATCAAATAAACAAATTACCATCAAGCAGGGTGAAAACTTGCTTTCTGGAAAAAAAAAGCAGCAAAAGCCTTTATAGAACATTATGTCAGAGCAAACCACATTGATGTCCCTACAGACAGGCACACAGACATTAGTGAAGAACAAAAGAGCCACGACAACATCAATATGGCACGAGAGGAGCACATGATGGCAAAACTAACCTAACAATTAATGAAATGGAAGAGGCCATGAGAACTTTAAAGAAAAATAAATTGCCCGGAAAAGATGAGGTAACAAACGAAATGCTGATGGGGTTAGGCCAAACAGCAAAGAGGAAGTTACTATCAGTCCCGAACCAAAGCTGGAAAAGGGGAATTGTACCGCAGGCATGGAAAGACGCTTGTACTTATACCAGTACCAAAGAAAGAAAAATATAGAACAGATCCAAATGGATACAGGCCTATCAGTCTACTGAGCTGTGTAGGAAAACTGATGGAGCGTATGATAAACACCAGACTGATGTGGCATCTGGAAGAAAAACAAGCAGGCTTTAGACAGCACAGATCCACTGAGGACCAGATCACTTTCATAGCCCAGGAAATAGAGGATGCTTACAGGAAGACAAAACACACAGTAGTGGTTTGGGTGGATTTAGAGAAGGCATTTGACAAGGTGTGGAAAGAGGGACTTGAAGTCAAGCTACTAAGAAGTGAAGTTTGCGGGAAAATGTACAGATGGATCAGCCACTACCTCGAAAACAGAACAGCCAGAGTTCAAGTACAAGGGCAGATGAGCAAAAAAGGTGACACTTGAGCAGGGAGTACCCCAATGGGGAGTACTGTCACCCACACTTTTCCTGGTGTATATAAACAACATCGCAGAGAATATACCAAGAAGAGTCCACAGCTCCATGTTTGCAGATGATCTGGCTATGTGGACCTCTGAAAAAAAATCTCACCATAGTAAGCAATCGGATGTAGCAGGCCCTAACATCGTTGGAGGAGTGGGCGAAATCATGGCTAGTAAAAATAAATGAGGAAAAAACATATACGATATTCTCGCTTTCAAACAAACCCCAGAACACCAAAATAAGTCTCAACGGCAAATATCTTCGGCCAAACGACAACCCAAACTATCTGGGAGTCACATTTGATCGGCGCATGACATGGAAAAGTCAGATCGAGAGAAACCGAATGAGAGCCAGACAAAAGAATGGCAATCATGAGGAAACTTGCTGGCACAAACTGGGGAGCAGACAACAGTATACTAAAGAAACTGTACACTGGAAGAGTGAGACCAGTTCTCAAGTATGGCATTGCGCCATGGACAACAGCAGCAAAGGCGAACTTTGATAAAATTAGCAAATTCCAAAACCAAGCCATGAGAGTTATAACAGGAGGCATGAAGTCAACTCCAATTGTAGAACTTGAAAAGATTACAAATCTGCAATCTATGACCGACAGAAGAGACTGCAGAGCCCAGCAGCAAGCAGAGAAACTCAGAAGATTGACAGACCATCCAATGCATCAGAGACTAAATAGATTTGGAAATGGGAAACTAAAGCGGAGAAACTTTGCAGAAATAGCCAAAGCAAAGATGAGCGAAGACCCTATGAACACATTAACACCAAAGCCCATCCCTACTGTACGCAAACCTACCTGGAAGCAGCATATCATTCCGGAGGTGGTAGAAAATATACCAGGTATTGGAAACAAGAACAGTCAGACTAAAAAAGAAAGAAGAGACATAACACTGAGGTACATAACGAAAAACTACCCAAGCATGGACTGGACCCATGCATACACCGACGGTTCTGTAACAAACACAACACAGAACGGAAGGGCAGGGGTATTCCTGAGCCTACCAAATGGTAGAAAAATAACACTGTCAGTGGCAACTGCAAAAATACTCAAGCAATTTCAGAGCGGAGGCAGAGGCACTGAGGACTGCAGTAGAAGCAGTGCTGACAGGCAAAAGAAATGAAAGTCAGATAGTCCTGTTTACAGATGCCCTGGCTGTGGTCACAGCACTAAAAAGCCAAAAAAATACTGAACTTAATGATTTAAGAGCAGTACTCTGTCAACTATGCCAGCAGTCCGCACCAAAAAGAGTAGTGGTACAGTGGGTTCCATCCCACTGTAACATCCAAGGCAACAAGGAGGCAGACAGACTGGCAAAAGAAGGTGCAAGACTACCACAACTAGATTCTAGTGTGACTTATGAAGAGTCCAAAAGGCTTATTAGAACCAGATACATGGCCAAATGGGAAATAGAACATACTGGCTACACAAAAAATGATACTTATTACCAGTTGAACAGAAGAGAGCAGGTCGGGTCTTCAGACTCCGCACAGGCCACAACAGACTGAGGTACTACCTTTTCAATAAACTGAAGATAGGTGGCACTGACGAATGCACTTGTGGTACCGGGAAAATGACGGCTGAACATCTGCTGCAATTCTGCTCGACATACGAGGACCAGAGAAAGCACATGTGGCCATCACCAGTGGCAACACTAGACAAGCTCTATGGCAGTGTGGACAGCCCCAGGATGACCGCTGCTTTTTTCGAAAAAATACAGGTTGAAGTTTGACAGCGTACGAAGAAGAAGAAGAGTATGTCTTTTTTTTTTATTGTCCTAATGCTTTTGTCCTACGGCGTCGCAGAGAGGTGGGATGTGTAAATTTCTTGCTTTCGCCAGGTGGGAGGCTTGTATTGTCGTTAGGTGTAACTTCCTGAGAGTGTCAGAGACACCTTCGATCCATTGACATTGTGGTCTGCCTCTTGCTTGTGGACCAGAGACCTGCATATGATATGCTCTTGATGCAGGCTAGTCATAATGCATTCTGACTAAATGACCAAACCACTTGATTTGTTGGAAGTCAATGTAGGCACTAACTGGGTTTGTCCCAACTGTCTGCCTCAGTGTGGTGTTGCAGATTTAATCATGGAATGTCTTTCCGGCTGCACTTCTCATACAGCGCATCTCACAGCTCTGGATCTTACTCTTATGTAAAATTATTGTATGTAACAGAACATATGAACTCTAAGACTTTATGGCATCAAAGACTGATTCTACAACAGCCCATATGAAGCACAATTATTACGTGAGATTGGACTGATATGGTACTGTGAAAGATATATGCCACCTCAATAATACCAGTAGGAGCACATTCACAGGAGTTATAGTCTACATTGATAATTGTGCTAAAAAAACACTAAAATAATAGAGGTTCTGAAGAATCAATTTCATTGCACTAAGGGCATAACCTAAATACTATGTCTCTCTCTCTCTCTCTCTCAGTAAATGGCGACAGATGTGGATACTGATGGTTTGCTCCATCATGTGGCCCACTCTGGATGACCCCTGTTTGATTTCAAAGTTCTGCAGTCTGTGTATTGTTGATTTATATATTACAGTGTCATCATCCAACAGTCATTGATTGACTTTAAAATATCTTCTTTATCAATATCCAAAATACAAATAATGGGTGCTTGCATAGCCAAGATGTCATCTCATCATTGCCAGGAACCTCAGCATGTCCAGCACAGTTTTTTGTTGTTGTTTTTTTGTTTTTTTTTGCGTTCGCCTTATTTATCGATTTCCCAAGGCGTGTGTGCGTTACACTGTGGTTTTTATTTTGCGCCTGTCAGCCCAGTGCATCCGACTTCAGCATACATTTTATGTAAGGGTCTGCTTCCTCCTGCATTTTTCTAAGGGTTTGCTTCCCCGGGGTAACGGCCGGTGCTGTGATGGGGATCGAACCCAGCACCTTCTGGTTGTGAGCCGTACCACTTAACCACTAGGCCACGCCGTCCCCGACCAGCACAGTTGATCCACCCGAGTCGCTGGAGGATTGAGGCCTCTGCAGCTGCTATCCACTCATACCTCCTATCTGTAACTGCTGAAGTAAGGATTTGGAGTGACTCCTAGCTGGAAATTGGTTCATGTAAGGGGGACAAAGAATAGTAATGCTGTAACCTGCCAGGCATGTCAGGTGACTTAGGAGCATGAGGCCGACTACTAAATTCTGCAGAAACTATAAGGAACAAGAAAAACCTCTAAACCACATTGTAGAAAAGATGGGAATGAGTCAAGGCCAGTTACTAAAGAAAAAGATACATTTTGGATAATAATGAATTAGAAATATATAACTAGAAATAGATCAGTGATAGAGTAAATGGAGGAGTGTGCATGTAGAAAAGAAATTAAATTATTGAAAGTTAGTAAAAATTAAACCTTCAATAATAAAAAAATGAAACCTTCAATAATAAAAAAATCACAACTTTGAAGTCTGGGATAAAGTTCCCGACTTTATCAAGTCACTGAGTTCAGTATTGGAGAACCCAAATTCTGTTAGCACTTCTATTGTGTGCTGCCCTATCTCTGGTAGAGGACGTTGTTGCTTAATCCCAGGTGTTCTACTCAGTCTTGGTGAAGGACCACTTTGAAGGGGAGCAATCTTTCCTTGGAGAAATGATTCATGGCTTTTATTATGTGGATGCTGTGCTGCTTCATCAGTTGAAAGCACAGGAGTAACACAGGCGTCCAAATCTTGGAACACTTTCACCCATTCCTCTCTGGTTTTTGTGAGAAATGTTTTTTTAAACAGCTCTCTTTGTTCGTCCTGATCATCTTCTTGAGAAACACCTGACTTCTCTAGGCCAAGTCCTGTACAAAAACAAATGTATCAGAATATGATCCATCATCATGAAATTAGAATTAAAACTGAAATGAAAAGTCTGCAAAGCTTAAATCATATTAAATGTGGGACCAAGATGCTGACTGCTAGTGTCATGGCTAGCGAACCAAAGCTGCCAAGACCCTTCTACACCTCCACGCGGTGATCCTGGATAACAGGCTGCAGCAGGGCAGACTGGCTAAGGAGAAGGGATCGAAGAGGGAATGCTAACCCGGTACTAAAAAAAAAAATGCTTGCTGAAGTCGGATGTGTTGGACCGAAAGGTGAAAATATCGCAGTCAAGCTGTAAACTACGACACAACACATTCTGTTCTCTGGACTACATTCTGCTACTTAAGCCCTTTCAGTGTTTGGTAGTGGGAGATGGGGTTTTATATTTTTTTTATAAATAGAAAGAAAAAAAAAAAAAAGAAGAAGAGGGGAAAAAAAAGAAAGAAATCAGGAAACAAAAAAAAAAGAGATCCGAATCAAGTATGACATAAAATAAATATACTCAATCCCAAAATGGTCCCAGGAAAACTATTGTGCATATTTATGCAAATACCTACGGCGGACAACTAGGAACATCAAAAGCGAGGAACAACGGGAGGAACATCACGGAAATACCAGGCTAGGTACAAACAGATACACACTCGCATCCAAGCACTGGTTTATGCGTCTTAATACCGCCCAAATTGACTGCGGTCTGGGTCGGAATAGGCGCGCCTCCGCCAGTAGAAACTAGTGAGGCAAACACATAACGAAAGGATAATTAGAAGCGAGGAACAACGGGAGGAACATCACGGAAACACCAGGTTAGGTACAAACAGATACACACACGCATCCAAGCACTGGTTTATGCGTCTTAATATCGCCCAAATTGACTACGGTCTGGGGTGGAATAGGCGCGCCTCCGCCAGTAGAAACTAGTGAGGCAAACACATAAAATTAAAAAAAATAAGTAGTGGGAGATTGAGAATGAATGAAGCCAAGCCATATGAAATGCAATGAGGATTCAGCCAATGTGGCATCTGGTGATGACTTAACGGATCAAACAAGGAATGTATGGATATGGTAGACTAGGATATCAGAGACAAAGATCAAATAAGGAGTGTAGGGAGGGATACAGTAGATGAAATCCACTTGAATATGAATAAATACTCAAAATAAATATTACATACATTTTGTTTTCATATGCAGAGGCATAAAAAGAAGCAAATATAGAAAGAAATGGGACCACAGAAGCACTAGAACCATTGCAGAAAAACAAATAGCATTTAGAATTGTATCAGTCGAGTGACTCAGTCAAGAGTTGTAGTGTGGTGTATTGAAGCTGAAGTTTAGTGCAACTTTCAGCTACAAATTGCATTTATTTGTCTTATTTTAAAAATTATTTTGTTATTTTATTAGCCTGCAATTTTTGTTACCACCCCAGAGCTCAGTTATCATAGTTTGTGTTTAACAGAAAATTAGGTATTTCAATAGATTATTTTTGTACTGTCATATATTTTTCTTATTAATCACATTTGTCAATTATTTCAGGCTGACAATTTTTTTTTTTTATTCGTTCACAAATTCCCACTACCAGTCCTGAAAAGAGCTTTGCAAGTAGCAGGATGATGTCTGGAGAACGAAATGTGCTGTGTCGTAGTTTACAGCTCGACTGCGATATTTGCACTTTTTGGTTCGACACATCTAACTTCAACATGGCATTTTTGGGTACCGAGCTAGCCTTCCCTCTTTGATCCCTTCTGCTTAGCCAGTCTGCTATGTTGTAGCCTGTTATCCAGGATCACTGAGTGGAAGTGTAGAAGGGTCTTGGCAGCTCTGGTTCGCTGGCTCTGACGCTAGCAGTCAGCTTTGAGTCACTGACCGCTGCAGCTCATGCGCTGCTTAGCATCTTGAACTCTGAGGTTGACAAAAATAGCAATCATTAGACAACCAAGACCATGTCTAAGATTCCCAAAAAGCATTTACATTAATTAAATCAAGTGGTACTGTAAATTCTTATGACAAGCTGAAAAATGATGCAAATTGGGATATCAATCAAGAAGAGATTTGAAAACAATTTTGTCAACTGTGTAACTTTTGTTTCTTTGATATCAAAACACCTCATATATGTCACAGGCTACTTGATAATTATGATAAAATACCTTCAGCTGTGAGCTGGTAGCTCTTGATAGCACAAGGCCTCCCAGACAATAGCACATCTTCCACAGTTCTTGTGGTGATCATCATCATCTGGTTGATCATTCCGGAGACTGGTTTTAAGATTGTCTGAGTATGTCTCTCCATTTGAACCTATCCTTTGCAGTTCTCTTCATTGCAGCATAAGTTCGTACTTTAACGTCCCTGCATGTCTGAGATGTAAAGGTGAGTCTTGGTTGTCCCGGTCATATCTTCCCTTGAATCTTGCCCTCTAGTATCTTCTGTAGAAGACTTTCATGTCTCATATTGTGACCTAGCTAATTCAACCAAAGTTTTTGTATCATATGCAATATTTGTCTTTTTGCGCCCACATCATTGAGTATGTCACTGAATCTTCTTTCTGTCCAACTCGCCCTTTCCAATCTACCACATTTCAAACGCTTCTAAGCTTTTTTCATCCTTCTTCCCTAAAGTCCATGTTTCAGCCCCAGACAGTGCAATTGGCCATATATGAGTGGTGATGTGTAGAGTGTAATGTGTATGGTGGGATGTGATGGGAGCAGCCGGTTTCGCAGATCAGCTAGTCCTGGATACAGAGTAATGAAGTACTCGACTGATTCCAAGTGGTTGTAACAGAATTTGCTATTTGGTCTATTCTATTCACATGTTTGCTGAGAGGGGCATTGTCTGTTCTCAGCTTGAAGATCAAACACTGATCTCTTTGTTTCAATTTCATGGCTGGGTTCTGGGAATCTGGTTGTGCTTGATGTCTGAAATATGTCCATCTGGGGTATGGCTGATTTAGCCATTCCTGTCTATAGTTGTTTCACAGAATCTGCCCGCAGGTCTGTAGTGTGATACTAGATAGTGACTGTGGTAGTTCCATGCAATAAACAGGTTTCCTCAGTAGAAGAGAAATAAGCAGGAAAACAAAGATGGATGTATACTGCTCGACCTATGTGCCTGTCCTGACATATGGATGTGAGTCATGGGCAATGACTACAGCCCAAGAAAGGCAATTACAAACTTCAGAAATGAGGTACCTAAGAAAGGCAGTTCAGGTGACGAAAAGGGAAAAGATCCGTAACCAGACAATACATAGCAATCTTGAAGTTCAACCCCTGCAGACACGAGTGGAGCAGTCCCAACTACAGTGGTTTGGCCATGTCTGTAGAATGGAAGAAGATCGGATACCAAAGCGGTCATGGGAGATCAAAAGTCAAGGACGCAGACCCCGAGGACGTCCCAAAGTACGTTGGGAAGACAGCATACGACAGTCCCTAAGTGATTGAGGGCTGGATTGGAAAGAGGCCAGGAAAAAGACAGCGGATAGAGCAGTGTGGTGTTCTCTTTGGCAAACCTCTACACCTCACGGTAGAAGAGGAGCGACTAAGTAAGTAAGTAAGACTGTGGTAGTTTTGATCCTCTTCTAGCCAGCACATTAGCCTTCTCATTTCATGGGACTCAGATATGGTCAAGTATCCACTGGAGCATCACTTCCACTCTGTAAGAAGTGGACAGTTTGTCAAACATGAGGCGTGTTCAAAGGAAACCAGACCTAACCGCAACAAAGGTACGATGCGCACGATGACGTCACTTCTGGTGTAAACAGCACATACCAGCTGTCAAGTTTGCAAAATTCATTATTCTCCAACTCATAGTTTCCTCAGTAGACTGTTGAAAACATGGCGAGTGTGATATGGAATCCGTCCAGAGTTGATCAGCGAGAGGTGATTCAGTTCTAACAACTGAAGAATGTAGACCATTTGACATTCATCGCAGAATGCAGGCAGTGTATGGTGACAAAATTGTGTCGAAGATGACAGTGAAGAACTGGACAACGATGTTTAAACAAGGACGTGAGTTAATGAAAGACCTTCCGAGACCAGGTCAGACGCATATTGTTGTGTTAACTCACGTCCTTTTTTAAACATCGTTGACCATTTCTTCACTGTTGTCTTCGACACAATTTTGTCACTATACACTGCCTGCATTCTCTCCGCTTTAATATAGTTATTTTATAATGATAACATAATGTGTGATATTGTTCTGTTATCATCTGTTATACTAACTTTGCCGTTGACTAAGTCATTTTTCTCTACAATGTGTAGAGGTTTTCATGTCTTTTTCTTGTGGTTTATAGTTTCTGCAGAATATGGCAGAAGGCCCATATGCACAACCCACCTTTGCCACCTCTCATGACATGCTTGAGAATTTACAGTTAATATTCTTTGTTCTATTTGTTCTTTTTTGGGTCCCTGGAACACATAGCTGTTAACTTTTTCAAACTTTTACAAAATTGAGATTAAAACTACAGAACTATAATTCTACCTTTCAAAAGATTTGTGTAGAACTTTTCCTCTAGGGATCCAACTGCCATATACTCGCCATCCTTAGTCTCATAGGTGTCATAATAGGCTTTACCTCCATCAAGCAAGTTCTTTCCTCTTTCATTAGCAAACATCATGTCCCGATTTGTGTCCAGAAAGCTCGCTAGATGTAACAATAGAAAATAATTATTTCTGTATTTTTTTTTTTTTTGCGTTCGCCTAATTTCTCTATTCCCAAAGGCGGTGTGCGTTGCACTGTGGTTTTTATTTTGCGCCTGTCGGCCCAGTGCATCCGACTTCAGCACGCATTTTATGTAAGGGTCTGCTTCCTCCTGCATTTTCTAAGGGTTTGCTTCCCCGGGGTAACGGCCGGTGCTGTGATGGGGATCGAACCCAGCACCTTCGGGTCGTGAGCCGTGCCACTTAACCACTAGGCCACGCCGTCCCCCTACTTATTTCTGTATAATTTACACTACTGTGTGATTACAAAAAAGTGGAAATATAATACATAAAGCTCAAGAAAAATTTTTTTTTATATTTTTTTAATAGAAGAATATATTCATTGGACACAAGACTAACAATTGAAACTGATGCTTATGTTTACTGTGGCTCATTGGTTTAATCAAGGCTCATCCTATGTTTTATTCCAAAATCCTGCAGTTTTAAAATTCTGTTTCATCAATTGTAGTGATATTACCTAATTGGCAGCCACTGCATAGATTCAGTATATCACCCTAGCCATGTCTAAAGCTTTCTCTATGGGTACACATTCATAGTTAGCATACCAGTTTCATTATTGCATCGAGCTCCCGCACTACTAGAACAGTAGTCAATACAAAATTCTGCCATGGCCGCTCCCAAGTCTGGCTGAGAAAGGAGGAAGGTTGGGCGGGTCAGCTCCTTCACCCAATCTTGTTACAAAAAAAAACATCAACCAACAAACCTAACAAGTAAACCCTGAATGAGTAAGACCCTTCAATGAGATCTATCAAGGGGGCCGGCTGTGCACACATCCCTATGAAACTGTTGATCATCATCTTTTTGAATGTCCGGCCCTTGCCAGTGGTAGGAAAGAGCTTCTTCCTCCAAGGCCAGACAAATGGAACACTTTGTACGGAACTAAGTAACAGCTTACAAACACAACTATTTGGCATTGGGCCAAGGGGCAGGAGCCCATAGGCCGCTGGATCAATAACCAACCAACCACAGGACCCTAAATGAGTAAGGCCCTTCAATGAGATTTATGAAGGGGGCCAGCCAAAGTTGCAAGAAAACTGGTTTGTTGACTGACCTACTTTCTATCGACAATGAACACATATAGACTCGCTATCTAGAATATCACAACTATGAGGAAATTGCTCCTTCACCAGTCAATTCTATCTTGAGCATGGGATATCCAGTTGATGGTAAACTTGTTTCTTTCAGGATCTCGTGTTGTGCAGCTTGAGCGAATCTTGCCATTTAGTTGGGGGTCTGCCAGGTGGTCTTTTTTGCTGCGCGGGTACCACAGTGGTTGCTGTGCTCCAGCGGTCGTCTTTCCTTCTGACTACATGACCAGTCATGTGGTCCTTGGAGTTATTGACATGATGTCTGACACCCTTGACGTGTGACCATGTCCAAATGTCTCTGTTGTGTAAGTCCTTCTGGCCCTGTTGCCTAAGTGATAGATCCACGAGACGGCGCTAAAGCAAGGTATGTGTTGTCCTTAGCTGTTCTCAATGGCTTTTGTCAGAGACCAGGTTTCACATCCATAGCATAGCGCTGGTAGTACCACCGAGTCTAATATTAGGTATTTTTATCTTAGATAACAAGTACAACAACATTACAATTCAAAGAGACAAAATTGAAGGAATTCATAATTGAAAAGTCATCAACTCTTGACCATGAACAATAAATGTTAATGGTAAAGTCATGATATATTTGTTTAATAGTTTCTAGCTTAAAATTCAGAATCACCTAAGACATATTTATATTTATTTGGCAACAAAAGCCAAAACTGGAAATCTAAGTTTGAATAAGAATTTTAGAAAGTGAAAATTAAAAAAATTATTATATTCTGACATCTTAGTAGTCTGGTACTTCTACAGGAGCAGATGCCAGCTCTGGTATGAGCTGGATGTAGCCGGGAGAAGGGTTTCCTGCTTAGCGGGTTAGACTGTAAAGTAAAGTAAAGTAAAGTAAAGTATCCCATAGCATTACTGCCGTAGGGGTGTGAGGTGTTAGCGATCTCGCATTTCAAAGGCTCGACTATATGAGGGCGGTAGCCATCTCCTCTCCCTCGCCGCTTTTACTTCCCAGACTGAACCGGTACCCATCTAAGGCTGGGTCGACCCGTGAGCCATTGCGGTCTGAAAAAACATTACCGCCTCAACTGGGGAATGCACCCAGGACCACTCAGATGCGAAGCCAGCGCGCTAACCACTGCGCTACGCGGCTCCACGGGCTAGACTGTAGCAGCATAATACTCCGCTGTCATGGAACAAGCGCTTACGGAGGGTGATTAACCGATGTGCGAGTTCATCTTAATAGACTCAAATACTAGAGCAAAGTAGACCAGCAGCCTGTTAGGTGCCATCTATGCTGCTCCAAACAAATTCTACCTAACCATGGCCGGTGTTATGCCATGTCACACAGTTAGTCGCCTCTTACAACATGCTCTCTGTGAGGCAGTGGTGCTATTCTTGTCCTTGTCATACACACTGACCCTGGCTGACCACTCGGGCAGCATTATATTCTGACATAAATTTTACCAAATAGGAATGGGGAAAAAACATTTTAAAAAATTGTAAAAGTTGATTACGGTTGAGTTTAATCAAAATTTTAAAATAGATATGGTCAGACACCACACCGAGACGAGAACACAAACAAAACCTACGTTACGACCAATAGGCCTTCATCAGGGACAATAATACTGAACTAACAAATCAACATATAAGGAAAAATGGTCAACTTATCTGATAGTAAACCCAGTCTGTCTAAGCGACCAGTTGGGTCAGATGCTTGACTGAATATAAAGGAGAGCGGTCAAACAAGGTGGCCAGGAGAGCGTAAGTAGTTAGGCGGAATGCCCAAAGAAATGGCTTCGAAGAGGTTGAACCCAAACTGACAAGCGCCCTTGATGTACATTACCACAAAAAAAAAACCTCAAACAAAACTTAAATATGTGCTATCCACCTCAGAAATAGAAGCAACAAGAAAACTACAAGTCAAATGGCAAAGATAGAGCTAGAACATAGTATAGCCCAAAAACATATGGGTGTAAAGTTGGGTTCCACACTGTCCTACGTGATTCACTGTCAGAAAACAAAAACGGAAGATACATGCTCTTCTTCTTCGTTCATTCTCAATCTCCACTACCAAGACCTGAAAAGGGCTTTGCAAGTAGCAGAATGTAGTACAGAGAACAGAATGCGCTGCGTCTAGTTTATAGCTTGAACGCAATATTGGCACCTTTCGGTCCGGCACATTCGACTTCAGCAGGAATTTTTGAGTGCCAGGTTACCTTTTCTCTTCGATCCCTTCTACTTAGTCAGTCTGTCTGTTGCAGCCTGTTATCTGGGATCACCACGTGGAGGTGTAGAAGTGTCTTGGCAGCTCTGGTTTGCTTGTCTTGACGCTAGCAGTCAGCTATGGGTAGCTGACCGCTGAAGTTCATGCGCTGCTCAGCATCTTGATCCCAAAGATACATGCAAATAATATCATCCAACAATTGACTGGCACAATATGGAAAGTACAGTCAGATGTTTTTTGAACATCAGCACTCGCTCTGTGATTCTCCATAGCTGAGTACGTTGCACCAGTTTGAAAAAACTGCACATGTCAAACTTATTGATACAGCAATTAACGAGAGTCCTTAAAACCTATAATATCTACACAGCAATGTTAGGACTAGTCATTAGTGGAGTGGCAATGAATAACCTTAAATATGCGGATGATACAGTTTTTAATGGCAAAAAGTGAGGTAGAATTGCAGGAGATTGTGACAATAATGCACAAAATAAGTCAAGAGTTTGGATTAGACATACACATAAAGAAAAAACTACTATTATACTGGAAGAAAGTGACAAGAAACCATGTGTGCAGATACAAATAAAAGATTAACTACTAGAACAGTTACAGAGTTTCTCCAATCTAGGTAATATAATAACGGAAGAAGACAGTTGTGAAAACGAAATCAGAAAGAAAATTGGTATGGCCAAAATGGTACTCAGTAATATGATTCACATACTGACATACAAACAGATAAATTATAAATTGAAAATTGTCAGGTGTTATGTATACTCGTTACACTTTATGGTGTAGAAACATGGACAATGAATAACAAGCTGGAAAAGAGTATCAAAGTCTTCAAAATGAGAGTATATAGAAGAAAGGGTTGCATGTCTTGGAAAGAATAAAACAAATGTGGAGGTATTGAAAACGTTTGGGGAAAAAAGGGAATTAATGACCAAAATCAAGGTTTAGACAGTTAAGATATTTTGGCCATTTTTTTTTTGCGTTCGCCTTATTTATCTATTCCCCAAGGCGTGTGTGCGTTACACTGTGGTTTTTATTTTGCGCCTGTTGGCCCAGTGCATCCGACTTCAGCATGCATTTTTTATGTAAGGGTCTGCTTCCTCCTGCATTTTCTAAGGGTTTGCTTCCCCGGGGTAACGGCCGGTGCTGTGATGGGGATCGAACCCAGCACCTTCTGGTTGTGAGCCGTGCCACTTAACCACTAGGCCACGCCGTCCCCTTTTTGGCCATATAACAAGATATATCTACTTGTTGAAGATCATACTAGAGGGTAGGGTGGAAGGCAGTCATCCAAGAGGCAGACAATATCAGGATTAATATCAGGATATGGACTAGAAAAAGTCAGATTGCACAATCATGGCAAGAGATAGAGCACACTGGAGATCCATTGCAGCTGACCTTCGATGACCCTTGAACTGAACTAAAACCTACCCTCGGGAGTCTCTGTGGCAAAGTGGTCAAGCCGTTTGCCTTGTGTTCAGACGGTCGGGGTTCGAATTCGAACTACGACGGTCGGTTCATGATGTCAATTTTTTCCGGAGATCCCTAGGTTCATCGCTGGAGCTACGGAGTTCGTGCTTTGTGGGATGCTCTCGATAGATGGGCTACCCATCTGCTGAGAGAGACTAAGCTAAATGGGGAAAACCCAAGGCAATGAAGTCGAGCCCTCGCTTAAAGTTTTGAAAAATTTTTTTTTTTTAAAACCTACCCTAACTGAAAAATTCACCCCAAAATCAGCATAGCTCCACCTGAGACATGAAAAAGTGTTGCATCACAAACTGAAATCGAGAAACAAGCAAATGATCTAAGTCACCCTATGTTTGGATACTAGGTGCAGTGCACAAGACTCAAAATCTAGGTGAAGTTTCTTACAGCAAGGACAGTTCCTGCAGACTAGTACCAGAAAATGCTGCACTGAAAAATTGAATGTATTGATGGAGATCCACTGAATTGAACTGTGGGAGGAACTTGCACCTAGACCCTACTTGCCTTTATGCAAAATGTATGTCACTAAATAGACTCTGAACTGGTGTATCACGATGCACAAAGAACTTAAAGAGATGGGGACACTGGGATGATGAGACACGTGACTGTAGAGCAACACAAGACCCAGACCATCTGATCTAGCCAAATCATCTGAAAGCATGCAATAATATGGATAACATGTTGAGGAGAAATGACAAGGTAATCCCCACGGCTGAACATTGGAAACATGATATCCGATGTGGTGCCCAGGACACAGAAAGTAAGCAAGTACCACAGAACTCCTTAACGTGTCCTACTGGTTATACATTCTGTTGATTTCTTAGCTGGCACCAAATGATTTTTATTCATGTACATCTAGTAGCTTAGAAGCAAATTGAATTTCATTCTCGACATAAAACTTGCAGGAAGAAGGAAAACTAGTATAAAAAAACTATAAATATTACTTTTAAAACTAATTTGGTCTATCAAATCTAAAAAAAACAAAAAACCAACATTGGCAACTCACCACAATATGCAGAACCTTCCACCATGCTTGTATCAATGACCTGCCCAATTCCTGAAAGAGACCGCTCATACAAGGCCATTACAATGCCAAAAGCACAAATGAGACCTCCTCCAGCAAAATCTGCGACCAAATTAATAGGTGCATATGGTCTCTCGTTACATCTTCCAATTTTTGACAAAACTCCTGAAAAGAAATATCACCACAACCAGAATAATAAACATTTAATAGTGAGGTTTCTCGTGTGATCTGTGTAATGAAACAGAGTTGCTCATGAGAGAAAAATATTCTGTTGATATGTAAAAATAATATTTACAATGAACCTAGTTCATACCGATACTTCGTTTGACATCATACTCCAGAAAAACTCAGCCAGGCTTCGCAATGAACATGCCGAATGACGAGGGCTGAAAGAACAATTCTGCACTGAGGCCAGGGCAGACAAGGAACACTATCTCAACGAAATTACTGATGAAGTTGGAGCTAGTCTCAGATCTCATGACCTCAGAACCGCATATCAGGCTCCTCCACCCCGTAGGCAAGCAGAACGAGAAAAAAAACACGAGTTCATTAATAAGTCTGACGGCTCCCTGTGCTCGTCATAAGAGAGAGATCAAGAATAATTGAGGATACAAATATTTGAAATGTGATTAATATAGATATGAAGTCGCAGTTTAATGACCTAGAATCTGATCAAAATAATTGCACCAGCCACACAAGAACATAATTACTTACGCACAGCACGAACCTGACATTGCAATGTAATTAATATCATGGCCTGCCTTGTGTGACATACACCCACTCTGTCCATAGCCAGTCAAACGAGCATAAATTAGTTGAGGGTTTACTGAAACCAAAGCTCCTGGACCTAGTCCAAGTTTTTCCATCACTCCTGAAATAGATAGAAGACATGAAGAAGAAAAGTGGTGAAATACAATAAAATAAAAAATGTTAGTGAAATATTACCATCAAATTGAGAACAGATACGTTACTTACATACTTTTCCCATCTACTTGTGCCATAAAGCGTCAAAGGGACCAAGTTGTCTTTCTTGGACCAAATGTGTTGCATCAGTTGTTGAAGGATTTCTCTTATGTCAAATCTATTTATCTGTCAAAGGGCCTTTTTCATGCTTAGTAGCCAGATGTTGTTATGTAAGTGTGCAATGTTATTTGATCAGGATGCATTTTCTTGAGATGACCAAACTATTGTATTTTCTTTCTTGAAATGCATTCAGCACAAGGAGCAGTTCTAACTATACTTCAAGTGTCATCGTTTCTAATTGTATCTTTCCTAGTGACACCAATAACTGTTCTTAGATATTCATAGCATAATTTTCCTTTTCTGTACTTTGTACCGAGAGAAGTTTGACATTAGTAACACAGATTTGGTATAAATATATCAATTTTTTCCTGTGTTGATGTTCAGGTGTTTAAGCAGTGGTGATTGTAGATATATTAAAACAAAGACTTTCTAACATTTAGTTTCAACTTCTCTATCAAGCTTTCTCTGTGGCAAAAATATATTTACCAGGTATTTGAACTCATGGGTCTGCTTAAGTTTGATATTGTTTACATGTGTGTTAAGGGAGAAAGACTAATGTCTGGTCAAGCAAAATATACTGATCAAACATGTTAGTCAGGGTCAGGCAAAACATACTGGCCAAGACCCTTACCGTGGCTTCCTAGTAGCCCTCCCTGAAAATGGGCTATTTTCATGGCAGCGTGGCCTGAGCAGTGAGTGACACGCAGGCCTGAGGACCCTGGTCCACCTTCATCAGCATGCTTGGGATGTGAGGAAAGCTACTGCAACCTGCCACTTAACCTTTTTTCAGGGCACACAAAAGAGTAAACCTACTCATTGTGGGCATTCGCAAACAACAACATATGTGTTAAGTGAACCTGATGTTTCGCTAATCTTCATATTAAAATATCACAGCCACTGATGACTTTTATCTCCATCCTCCTCCTTTTTTCCTTTTCTTTATATTTTTACCATTACAAGATAATTAGTTTACACTTTTAAAAATGAAGTAATTCTTTTTGATGCAGAATGCGTAAAAAACTACTAGCCAGACAGAACTAATAAAACCATGCAGCAGGGCTAAAGATCAAGAGGATGGCGAAGAAAGATATGAATTGATAGAACAATAAAACATTATAGAAGCTTGTGTTGATAATAGCAACAGCCTTACAAATGACAACAAAGGAACATTGCTATCTCTCTCTCTCTCTCACACCCACACACAAAGACTTTCAACATAAGTCAGCAGATGAGATTCAATTATCATTTTTTGTTTTACCAGGTCGAAATGGCTCTATTAGAACATCTGCTTTCTGGCAAAGTTTCTTGACAATGTCTAATCCTTCTTTTTTCTTGACATTGACACAGACCGACTGTTTACCCCTAGACAAGGTATCGAGATTTGGTGCATTTGGCTAGAACAAAATAATAAAGAAGGAATAAAACTATTTCAAGTTTAGGGCAACAATTTAATAAATGTTAACCACATACATAAGATAAAGTAAAGGGTTTTAAGATGGTCTAGTTACAAATTATAATTGTCAGTGTTGTCAGAGCTAGAAAGAGGAACAAATAATATTAACACTGGATGAGCTGCAGTGGTCAGCAACCCATGGCTGACTGCTAGCGTCAGGGCCAGCAAACCAGAGCTGCCAAGACCCTTTCAACACCTCCACGCGGTAATCCTGGATAACAGGCTGCAACACAGCCGACTGGCTAAAGAGAAGGGATCAAAGATGGAATGCTAACCTGGTACTAAAAAAATGCTTGCTCAAGTCAGATGTGTTGCACCAAAAGGTGCAAATATCGCAGAAGCTGAAAACTATGACACAGCGCATTCTGTTCTCTGGACTACATTCTGCTACTTAAGCCCTTTTCAGGGTTTGGTAGCTGGAGATTGATAATGAAGCCAAGCCACTGTAATATGTCATGTGACTAAGGAGGGTTAGATGTGGGGCCAGCTACTCCATCCTGTATAAAAACTATTAGCTACAAGTACAAGTAGAGGCAACTACATTCCATGGTAGAAGAGGAGTGATGAAGTAAGTCAGTAATAATATTAAGGAATATAATATAAAAAAGCTCATGCATGGAAGGTAGTACTTAATGTTAGCCAAATTTTCTTTTACTCAAATCAAAGATACTCACCCTGTCAATCCTAATAACTTTTGCACCAAAATCGGCCAACAGCATACCACAAAATGGTGCAGGTGCAAGACCTGCCATTTCTATAACTGTAATGCCTTTCAGTGCCATCATTAGTTCATCCTAGAGAGAAGTGGATTAGAGAATATCATAGGTGTTTTAAAAAGAATTAGCTACATCTGTCATGAGGAAAGTCATTGTTATCTTAATACTGGAGTAACCAGATTGTTTTTCACAAAAATAGGATATTTTCTGGTACATTGACACTAAAAAAGGTCTAAATCAGAAAAAAGGGCAAAAAAGTGGATGGATAAATATTGATGATTTAATGCATTATTGCAATTGTCATCATTTATTTGTCTGACTCCCCTTGGAACATGTCACAACAGATGCTCTCCACCTGTTCCTATTCTGTGCGCTCCTATTGAGTTCCACCCACGAGGCCCCAACTGAACTGGCTTCCTCTTCCACTGTTCTCCAAGAGGTGTATCCTGGCCTTTACACTCATCGCTTCCCAGTGGGTTCCAATCCAGCACATGCCTGATCATACTATCCATTTCTTTATTAGTGTATGTGTCCTATCTATTAGCTGATGCCATGCTCTTCCCACAGATCTGTGTTCCCCATTACCTTACCTCTTGCCATCTAACACGTAGTATATGATGAACAAAAATGTTGATGTATGTCTGCAGTCTGGATGTGATACTTGTAATTATATGCCATGTCCGAGCACCATATTATTATAATGACAATATGCAATAAAATAAAGAAAAAAATACAATTAAAATGTCCTTAACAACATATAATTTTTAAAGACATTTTAACAATATATATATATACAGGTGGGCTCAGTGGTCTCTGCCTTGGGTGCTGGAGGTCACGGGTGGAGACTGATATTTTTATTATGTGGATCTTCTTGTACAAATTCTACTGATCTCTGGGTAGTGAGATAGAACTCCCACGTTCAGTGTTGAGCACATTAAAAATCCCTTGGACAGACACTGAAAACTATTATTGTACATTCATTAGAAAATCAGAATAACACTATAAATATTGTTTTAAAAATATGGTCTATTTCTCACAAGGACAATAACTGCATGAATCCTTCATTGTTGATGTTACAACAACAAATGTAAGAGATTTGTTTGCAGTAAAGTCCTTCTAATACTCACCACTTTTTGATTCGTGAATAATGAAAAGGCATTTGACAACTTAGAAAAGTTGTTCAGGCATTATGTAGTGGTCGCTGTAGTCAAGAGGTTAAGGTACTTCAAGAGGTTAAGGTACTCGCCTCTCACAGTGATGAGCGGAAACGGTGGGCGGTTGAATCTCGTAAGTTTCAAGTAACCCCTGGTCTCACAGGAGGTAAGACCAGAGTGCCTGGAGAGTCGTCTCAACCAATAGTCTTGCCACTGATCCAAGGTAACTCAAGACAAGAGAGTGAGATTGATGACCAGCACATTCTCTTCCTCACTATAATCTTAATACGGCGCACATCATATTATTAAGACAAAGTCGTCTGATGTCGTGGTCATCATCGCTTGCGCTGGGCAATAACTTTATGTAGTGCCCTTGAAGTTCATTAACAAAAGTAAGAAAACATATAAGTATATGAGATGTAGAGTTCTACACATATATCAGCTTTCTGAGCCCTTTGAGATTAAGAACTGGTGTGCGACTGGGATATATATCTTTTATCACCATTTCTCTTTCTACTCTGTACTGACTGGATTGTGAAGACAACCTCAACCAACAAAAGTGGAATTTGACAGAACAACTTGATGATCTAGTTTGCTGATGACTTGGCTCTTATGTCCTATAACAGCAATCAGATGCAAAATAAAATAAGCATATTTGATAAATGATCACAGATATTAAAACTGAGGATACACAAGAAAAAAAACCCAAGATTTTGATAATAAATGGAACTAATGATAACCAGACTGTTGTGTTAGGAGACACACTCCTACAATATGTGAAATCATTCATGTATCTTGGTAACCATATAGGCAAAACAGATTTCAGATAAAGATATCAAAATAAGAATTTAAAAGGTGAGGAGCTTTTCTTGCATTGAAGAACTTACGGAAATCAGAAGTAATTAAGTTCTGTTTTTTTTAAGAAGAATCAACGTCATTGCACTCCCAGCAGACCAATAGGGGCTCAGTCCCTTTCAACAAATGGCAAAAAGTATAGATACTGATGGTTCCTGTAGCTTGCTGGTTGTACACACTCCTGATGCACCCCTCTCTGCTGGATCTGCACACGATTTTATAATCCTGCAATCTGTTCATTGCTAGTTCATTGACTGCAGTATCTTCATCCGTTGATCAACTTCAAAATGTCACCTATATCCATTGTCAATGTCCACACTGCAGGTGCCCCTAGGGGCTTTCGTTTCACGATTTCTTGAGAGTCTATAGCGGATGTATTATAATGTATATCACGTTATACATATTCGGTGAATCAAATGGCAGTTACTTACTTAGTCGCTCCTCTTCTATCGTGAGGTGTAGAGGTTATCAAATGGCAGTTTGAGTCCAAAATATTGTGAAAGTAGACATACATGAAAGATGTTATTAAAATAAATAAATTATATGTAAACATGAACTGTGCAGAGCACATAATCGCAATGTGACATTACCGGGATGAACCTGCTATTTATGGTTTCTAAAAAAATAAAATGTAACTTCTTTACACACACTACACAGGTCATCACACGGATCATAAGGTGATAAGGCAATTATATTATAAGTGACAAGAATGCGAAAACACCCACACACTGAAAGCGTTGGAAACGGGCTTTCTATTAAAACAAACATTTAACTATTATAAAACGACCCAACAACATATTGTTTCGACTAGCTTTTCAAAGAAATACTTCTCACATACTACATACCTCTATTTACTTCTTTTTAACAGGATAAAGTCCGTCACGTTGAAACTTCAATGCAGCCAACGAGATTTGGCAACATTTCTGTCGTCTGATCTGATCACGCACGCCAGACGTAGTGGACTAGTGGTGTCTCAGTCTCTCAAATGATGTATCGTTGTCAGAAGAATTCGTCTGTATAAATTATTCAGCATAGTTTTGACGAAAGCTGTTAAAATTAGTTGTCAGATTGTCATCATACCATGTCTGTGTCACCAATTGACGAAGCTGTACACGAGCTGAGACTTGGAAAGAGCTTTAATCCTCACCCAGAAGTTGGATTTCATACAATAAGATGTGAGTTTCCTCGGATCAAGCCAGTGTTGCTCTCGGTTGACGAGTTGTCATTTTGATGGTTTGATTAATGTGGTCCCAAGTGTAAAAAAGCTAATACTAATAACGCTGCCACGTTGTCGTTAGTAGCCATTGCTAATATAAATCAAGCAATAAATTATGCATTTTCCAGTGCACCGATCTGAAAAATATTACACACCATGGCATGAAATATAAATGTTAGAAATATGCGACAATAAATTAAAGTCTAAGTTAAGTAGTAAAAAAAATAACCGACGGCGACTGGCTTATTTAAAAAAAAGTTACTAATTATTACTTTGGATTAATGGTTGATTATTCAACATAACAAAATCCATAATTTTAGTGGTTGTTAATACTAACTGGACTAGTTAGTACTTTAGTTATTAGTTACTAATATAGTTATTAGTAGACTATAACAAATTCTGTTGACAAGTGTTGATCATGGGGAAATCGTCACATTTTCCATGCAGCAGATGGCTGCTAATTTATTAGACTAATTATAATTAAGCTAACTCATTAGACTGTTATTATCATCTTTTACTTCTTACGTTGTAACTAGCAGTTACATGGTAAAAAAAAATATCACAAACAAATCATTATCTATGAAAAGTTGGTAGTATTAATTTTATTAGACTAAATTTAATTATTTTGTGTCAGTGGATGCAGTTTAAACATCAACATGCATGTTATTGTTAGTCATTAGAACTTTAATACTAAAAATTATAGTATTTAGTTAGTATTCCAAATATTAGTCTATATTATTAATATTAGTATTCAAGTTTACCATTTAGATCTAGACTAATTAGATCTAAATGTAAATTACATCAGATCTTTGAATGTTTCCTTTATGTTGCTTTATCAACTTTATTATATGAGTATTCAATTGTATATTTGATCTGGTCTAAATATGAATAATACATTATAGAATAACATTGAAATCAAACAACTCAGTATATTTTTTTAAAATCTATAAAATGTGTCTGCTGGCTTCAACAATTCAATGCAGATATTTCATTGTTGAGATATGTAGTCTACCAATACTAAATTCATAATACTCTGGCTTAGTGCACAACTGAAGCATAATTTTTAAAATTTACAATATATGATTTCTTAGTTAATAGGCTATTGCTTAATGAATATTGTTATATTATATGTTCTGGGTTTCTCTTGACTTGTATTTTATCAGATGACTTCAAGCCAGCATCAGTGGATACAAGCAAAGAAGCATGTGTAGAAGTTGGTAAAGGAAACCAAGTCACAGTTACAGTTCCACATGTAGAGGTATAAGATATTTAATTTCAAACTACTTTATTGTATCAGTCTATTGGTAGAGTTTGCTTTCACTGTAAAGCGCAGCAAAGGTACAGGATTGGACTGCTGCTATTAGCTAAATCCATCCACCAAGATGTATAAGTGTGTAGATGCTTGGCTTACATTTAGGACATGAAAGACAGTTAGGAAAGGTACTGGCCACCTCACCTCATAAACAAGCTGTGGCCTAGTAACAATGAAGTCTCCTAGCACTTTATCTCTGACAGTAGTGTCTGCTTTTTATCTTTTTTATTTCAGGCTGTTTCAAAATTATTTTTATTTGTCTTGGAAAGAATGTTTTGTTATGAAGTGTTGTAGTTTACAGCAAGGCTGTTCTATCTGCACCTTTCGTCTAGACACATCCAGTTTCATCACGGCACGTTTTTGGAACCATTATTTGTCTTTCCTCTTTGATCTCTATTCTCACATGTAGCCTGTTTCCCCAGGTGAAATTAGGTCTTTGGTAGCGCTGACTCTGGTGCAAGCAGTTAGCTATAAGTCGCAGACATCTCGTTTGGTGTCAGTCGTTCATTTTGTCATTCAAAATAATTTTTATGTGTGTAACCTTTATTGAAGAATGGATTACATTCCTATACCTCCTCCTGGTTTTTTTTTTTTTTTTTTGCTTAGATGTTTGCCTCACTAGTTTCTACTGGCGGAGGCGCGCCATTTTCCACCCCAGACCGTAGTCAATTGGGCGATATCAGGACGCATAAACCAGTGCTTGGATGCATGTGTGCATCTGTATGTACCTATGCTAGGTTTGTGCGCCCTCAGAAGCTAGCCCAACCAAAGTGCTATGGAAGGGCTTTACCACGAGGGCGCGTGTGAAAGTTGTGCAAGGGTGTGACTGTAGGACAGAGTCAAATGAAACAGAGTGAGGAGAGAGAAGGGGGAGAGTGGCTGTCCGCTCCCTCCTCCTGGTTGACCTCATCAATTGGAATAAATGCTGCAATGATAGGTTTTTAGATTACTTGAACTCTCTTACATCTAAATAACTATATTCTGTTTCACGTGATCTGAAATTACATTTACTAAAAATTTCACTCCGCTTAATTCTGGTGTTCATAAAAATAATTTCAACCAAATTTTCTCATCTCATGTTAGTATCACATTATTTTGTTTATTCGTGTTTCAGAGTTCAGGTAGCAACTGCACAGTATTCAGAGGAAACAAGCAACCTGTAGTAAAAGAATGTGTGCTGATAATCGACCACAATACAGGAATATATACTCTGGAAAAAATTACAAGCAAAATTACAGTTAAAAAAACCAGGTATCTTGTGTTTCATTAACTTGTAGTTATTGTATTGTTACTTGTCAGGCATAGTGGCATCTGTCTTTTGAGCTTACCAGTACTTCAAATGCTCTCTTTGTTTCCAACAATCATTACTCCTTTTCTTCCTCTGCATTTTCTTTCTTATTGTTACTAATCTTTCCATGGCCTTCTTTGTAAGTGTGTGGTCTATACATTTTGCCGATTAACTTTTTCTTAGCAGTATTTCTGGTAGTATTGCCTTCCTGTAATATTTTCCCTTTTGTATTTATGGTGTTCATACTATGCAAGACATTTTAAGTAGCCACAATTCTTGCACTGCAATTTATTTGTGTTTGTTTATGCATTGTTCACAGTGATATACCAACATTCGTTCTACATAACTCTATTGGACTTTCTTACTCACCTTCTATGTTGGTATCCGTTTTTTTCTTTTCTGTAAGTCTAACGACCCATTCAGTTTATAAAAGAAATTTGCATCCTCTGTCATGATGTGTTTCAGAGTGGCTCAATTTCTCACTGTAATATATATACTATATACACTGTAATATATTAATATATATATATATATATATATATTGTTGTTGTTGTTGTTGCTTTCGCTGTATTTCTCTATTCTCTAAGGCGGTGTACGTTGCACTATGTTTTTATTTTGCACCTTTCGACCCACTGCATCCAACTTCGACATACATTTTGTAAGGGTTTGCTTCCTCGGTGTAACGACCAGTACTGGATTGGGGAGCGAAACCAGCACTTTCACTTTGTGAGCTGTGTCACTTAAAAACTAGCCCACCTTGATCTTACATCCTGCAAGTGTTCTTAGGTTTTGCTATTCTCATTGTGTTCGGTTGTAAATATCACTGGGCAACCACCAAAATGTACCGGGGACAAAAGTAGCTTCTCTAAACTAATTTGGACATGCTGATCATGAATATGAACTTAAAAATCATGAATTAACTCTAGCTGTGTGTTGGTGATGAAGGATCAAAATCTTTGATGTTGTCTGAATAGTACAGACAAAAGCAGCAATTGCCTAGCGTAACAAAATCTTACAAGACAAACATCCATTTGCACGAAAAACAAATTAATACATACATTGGTCCTGTTAATATTCATCTATGCTTATGAGACATGAACAATTACAGTTGACCTGCAGTGAAGGATACAGACTTTGTAGATTTTTTTGGGGTGTTTTTTGTTTGTTTTTGCGTTCACCTTATTTCTCTATTCCCCAAGGCGGGTGTGCGTTACACTGTGGTTTTTATTTTGCGCCTGTCGGCCCAGTGCATCCGACTTCAGCAAGCATTTTATGTAAGGGTCTGCTTCCTCCTGCATTTTTCTAAGGGTTTGCTTCCCCGGGGTAATGGCCGGTGCTGTGATGGGGATCGAACCCAGCACCTGCTGGTTGTGAGCCGTGCCCCTTTGTAGATATGTTTCAGAAGACTTCTAAATGTTAAAGAGTTACAAATGAGGAAATAGGAGAAAGAATTAAAACAGCAATAGGGCCTTTTGAAGACCTCTTGGCAACAGCCAAAAGACAGAAATTCGCTTGGTAATGCTGCGCATCAAGATCAAAACTGTCTTGAAAATGTGATCCTGCGTGGAAAGGTGCAAGACAGATGACGAAAGAGATCGTCCCAGAAAAAAGAGATGGAAGGACATCTTCTTCTTCTGTGTTCGTTCTCAATCTCCGCCTACCAAGCCCTGAACAGGACTTTGCAAGTAGTAGGATGTAGTCTGGAGAACGGAATGCGTTGTGTCACTAGTTACAGCTTGGCTGCGATATTTGCACCTTTCGGTCCGACACATCCGTCTTCGGCAGAGAAGGACAATATAAAAGAATGGACCAATCTCCTACCAGAAGAGGCACAGGCAGAGAAAGGTGATGTGGAGGTGTTTTCATGTGTGCCCCAACGACCTCACTGGTTACGAGTTGACTTGACTTGAGCTCTAGTTTTCACCCTGAGGGTGAGAGATAATGGATAGAAGAGCTGCAGCCCTGACGTCTGATATGTCAAGTACGTGATTATCCACGAGATAGATAACCTTGATCGCCAATTGAATGACACAATCTGTATTAGTCATTGTGACCACATACGGCCCAAACAATATAAAGGGTAACTTTATGGGTAACAAATGCTTGTTTTACCAGCTTATCTTCCACACATTTCACCAAGTAATCTGCACCCATTATCAGTTTTGCTGTTCTATACATATTTAATCATGTGCTTTATTTTTTGTGGTTTTAAAAAAAACTTCATTCTTCATATTTTGTTTAGGTTGGATGGCAGTAGCAAAGTAGTGCATCATATCACTGGACGAGTGACTCCTGTAGACAGAAAAATAGGTCCAATTTCTGCATCTTCTATGAAGGCAAAATTTGTGCAGAAAAATTCCCCAGAAGCTGACATTATTGTGGTTCCCACAAACAACAAACAAACACTTCAAGGTAAGTTAATACAGTTATTAAATATCCAAAATAAAAATTCACATTTGACAGATTATTTGTAAAACTTGATACATATTGTGGGAGAAGAGAATGTTGACTAGGATGATGATTATGTGAGATTATTAGTAAACCTGCGTTATATGGAGGAACCTACCGAAGTCCATGTAAAGATGTAAATGAAGTTCGAAAATAATATTGCACACACATTAGTGCCTCGCTCATATGACAGGATAGGAATCAGACTACCACCATAAAGCAAATTTTGTTGTAAAGCGATCAACAGATCTTTTTTTCATCTGCAGGAGCATATAGCGTGGAAGTGATATGATATTATTTTAATTATATGGCAAATAAATAAGGAAATTGAAACAAAGATTACAGAAAAATTCAGTTGCAGATACTTGACCCTCGCCCACCCCACCATTCTCAATAATGGGGGCTCGGTGGTCTCGAGGTAGTTCGCCTCAGGTGCTAGAGGTGGCAGGTTTGAATCATGAGGACTGATATTTTTTCTTCTGGATCTTTGTTCAAAATTCCACTGATCTCTGGGTTGTGAGATCGGACTCCTGTGTTCAGTGTCGAGCACATTAAAAATGCATTGGCAGTTAGAAATAGAAAATAGTAGGTTTAAGCTGCTCGGACAAAATTTAAAAAGTTCTAGTTAAAAATCTATCCAAATTATTTGTACCTTCCACCAGCCCTAGTAAGCCGCAGAAAGTTTAAAAATATCTGCTATGTATAGCCGAAGCCTTCGGCTACCTGACAACAGACATTAACATGCCTGTTTGAATACCAGGATTCAAAGTAGAGCTCCAGTGGTTATCAACCTCTCTCGTCCTGGGCTATAGCAAGATGACTGACGGTAACCAAAGAATGCACTGCATAACCTTGCGTTCTAGTGTGTTGCCATGCTTTTTGTTTGCAAAGGTTTCCTTGAAGCTGCCTGCAGAGTCATTGAAGCAACATCTGCAGATTGGTAGTCGTCATGGTTTATGGTCAGAACTACATTATCATATCGTATTTGGCCTTTTTGACTTTCATTCTTGATTGACGCACAAACTGTCATCTCTAGGGAAAAACTAACCTGTTTTACAAAGTAATTGCACTGGCCACCCATCAGTCTGCTAGTCCTTACACTGTCAGATCTACAAACTTAGACATGCATGACCTAATCTTAGGGACAGGATCAACCAGATATGTCAGGCACATGAGTAGCGGATAGATCGTGTCATCGATCTTTTGCCCGGAAGGATTTGCAGTGCTCTGAGCAGAACAGATCCCTTCACCCTTTTCGATTTGCAACAGATGAATAAGGCATGCATTGCACCAGGCAGATCAAACCTTTAAAAAGGTAACCAGCTTTAGAATTGGCAGTCCACAGCTAGCTGAGAAAGAGAAACCTTAATTAGGTTTGTTGTTAGTGTTGCTTTACTGTCCACCTTCATCGTGCATCTCAGCAACTTTGAGCTTCTTGATGTAGAAACATCAACACATGGTGCCTAGTCTGCCAGGCGCGACATAACCAAATGTAGGCTCACTCATTTCCTGGAGGACGTTGCTTGTGGCAAGCCCTGAACAAACACTGGAATACTGAAATTGAGCCTAACAACTTTTCTAGAGGGTTGCTCCAGATATTATATATTAAGTACACATTGTTTGCGCTCATCTTATTTCTCTACTCCCCACTGCGGTGTGCTTTGCACTGTGGTTTTTATTTTGCGCCTGTCAGCCCAGTGCATCTGACTTCGGCACGCATTTTATGTAAGGGTCTACTTCCTCCTGCATTTTCTAAGGGCTTGCTTCCCCATGGAAACGACTGGTGGTGTGATGGGGATCGAACCCAGCACCTTCAGGTTGTGAGCCGTGTCACTTAACCACTAGCCCACGCAGTCCCCTGAGCTAGGCCTATCAAATCTATGATGTGAAAACAAAATAAATACAGTGCTTAACATACCATAATTTTGTCCTTTGCTATAGTATAGTGACAAATGAATATAAATGTTAAAATCAGTATATTTATTACAATGTTGATGGAGATATGTGTTCATCTCGCTACAGCAGTTTTAATTTGTTTTGGGGACAGATAAAGAACGAGTTTCAATTGGTGTTCATGTTAGGCTTGCTGAATCTGTATAAGTTTGAGGAGGCATTTCTTGAAGATGAAAGTAAAGAACATTGTCTCATAGAGTAACATCTCATCTCTGTTAACATTTCTTGAAAGCTGCCAATATCATTTGCAAGATTTAATATTAACTTGAGAAGATATTTCAAAATTTTAGTCTATTCTTTCAATGAAATCAATATAGTTGAGAGGTAGAGGCACTTGCCTCCCATGTAACAAAAGTTGGGTTTTGAATCTCTCAAGCATACCCTGGTCTCACGGAGGATGAGACCAATGTCTAGTCATATTGGAGATTGAAGAGAAACTCGGAAATCCTATGAGCACGTAAAAGAACATGTAGCAGTTGAAAATTGATAAGAATAGGTTGTTAGTCGTTGCCCGTGCAAAATTCTAAAATGTAAATGAAATTTCTGTCCATTGCACAATCTACCTGCTTTGTGTGAGCAGCAAGAAATATAAATTGCAAAATAAAGAAAAACTGCTGCAAAAGCCTTTGGCTACTCAACAGCAGGCATATTCTGCCTGTTTGAATGTCACGATTCCAAGGTTCTTCCAAAAGCTGCAATCTCATATTCGATTGATTTAATGATATCCTTCAATTCGGCAATAGTTGTGTCTCTTCAAACAACTGGGGTATCATCTGGATGACTCCGTTTCATGAAGCAGTCTTTTTTCTCTTCAATGAAAAAATGCATGTCATGTGACTGAAACAATTTGGTGACATGAATTTAAGAGTTAATCTATTTGTTGGTAATATATTTGCGGGGATTAATTTTTAAATTTTTCAAAATATTTTATTTGCCATTCATCTGAATATTGTGTGTCCAGCCTTGTTGTTACATTTAATACTGAATTGAAACATTCACCAAGAGAATTACTTTCTGTCCATTATTATAATCTACCTCTCCAAAGGTGAATGCAATGCCCTAGTAGGTGAGATCACAGACAGTTCTGAAGAAGAGGAAGTTGAAAAAGAGAAAGCAAAACAGATGTTTGAGAAAAAGAGTAAGCTTAAAATTTGTTTATTTTAGTGAACATTATTACTGGTTCTAATAATTGTGATAAAAGTTCTGATAATTTCAGTCTTTGTACGGAAGTTTTCTTTCATTTCTTCCTCTTCTGTGTTCGTTCTCAATCTCCCGCTACCAAGCCCTTAAAAGGGCTTTACAAATAGCAGGATGTAGTTTGAAGAACGGAATGCGCTGTGTCGCTATTTTACAGCGATATTTGCACCATTCGGGGCTACACGTCTGTCTTCAGCAGCAGGCATTTTCTTGAGTGCCGGGTTAGTATTCCCTCATCGGATCCCTTCTCCTTAGCCAGGCTGTTATCCAGGATCACCGCATGGAGGTGTAGAAGCAAACAACTGTCATTTATTATAAATGCAGTCTTTCTCCAGTGTTGTTTGTTTATAATAACTACAAATTTAATTGTACTTACAATTGTTTTCTTACCTTGTTAATGGTTTCTTCATGTTTTCTAGTAAGAGACATTGTCTGATGATTTGTTTAAGTTTGTTTTATCTTCTATGTCATGTAACATTTTTCACCACATCCCCTTAGCCTTTAGAATCTTGCAGTCTCATAGCTGACTGCTTGCATCAGGGTCAGTGAACCATAGCCGATCTAGATCCTATTCCATATCCAAATGGCGACCCTGGAAACAGGCTGTATTAGTGTAGTCTGGCTGAGAGAATATGGATTGCAGTGGTAAGATAAACCCAGTGCTAAAAAAAAATCTTGGCTGCAACCGAATGTGTTGAACCAAAGAGTATTGTAGCCTAGCTTTAAACTATCACAACGTCCTTTTCCTGGGCGAATGCTGAAAAAAGAAGAATACTGATGTTGTTGAATGTCCACAATGAGTAGGATTACTCTTTTGTATGCCCTGAAAAGGACGTTAAATGGCGGGTTTTCATAGCTTTCCTCACATCCCGAGCGTGCTGATGAAGGTGGACCAGGGTCCTCCAGGCGGTTGGGCTATCTTTGGTTTCATCTGTGTCACTAATTACTATGGGGATCATGGTAGTTCACCTTGTAAGCCAGGCTGCCATAAAAACAGCTCGTTTCCAGGAAGGGCTATGGGGAAGACCAGGTCAGGATCTTAGCCAGAATATTTTGCCTGACCAGATGTTAGTCTTCCTTCCCAAGAATACTGATAGAAGATCAATAAAATGTGTATACAATTTTCCAATGATTTTGTCATATATATATTACAGTTTAAAACTAAAAATTTTATAGAACATCACTAATTTTGTTATGTTACTCCAGCATTGTAAAATATTTTATGATGTATTCTAATTATTTAAATTAAAGAGGATTAAAAAAAAAGTTTATAACTTACATGTAAAGACGTATCTGAATTATACAACATTTCAGAAGTACTCACAAAGGGAGCATACAGTAAATTTCTGTCCGCTGCAAAATGCAGGAAATAGACAGGCAGAACTGAAGAAGACATGAAAACTATAAACAAATGGCACAGAGAACATCTGATATGGTGGAAGCACACTTCTTTTTGCCAAGGAAAGATTTAATGTCCAGAACAAACAAACAATAAAACATTATTCAAGTTGGCCCACTGAGAGGGAGAGTGTGACAACAAGGCCTTCTCCAACCAAATTAAGATACATTAAGAGTATGAGAGAAGCCTGAAAGAGACAAGTTTGTGAAAGAAATATACAAATGATCATTTTAAAGTGCTGCAAATGGTAAAGGCTTCTGTGGTGTTTAGTTTGCATCATGTGCCAAATGAGAAACTTGTAAAATCATTTCTAAAAATGTATTAATGTCATTGTATAAACATTGAATACCAATTTTCTCAGATCCTCCGGAATCTACTCGTTTCATCAACAAATTTGGTGTATTGGATGCTGACCTGGCGCTCAGTGAAGACAGTGATAGTAGTTGATTTATTGATCCTTGAATATTTGAGCTGGAAGTCATCACAAGGACAGAGTGCTGGTCAAAATGTTGCATCAATTACAAATGTTTACATGAAGATTGAGTGTTATTGATGATCAGAGAGTGTTACATCCCGTTTGATGATTCCATATATTGATTGGTATTGCTGACCAGAGAGTGTTACATCCTGTAAGATTGCTATTGCTGATGTCCATGAAGAAAGATAGATGCTGTTGATCAAAATTAATTGCCAAGATTCCATTTTGACCAAGCTGTTATCACCACTGATCAATACCACATTTAGTGCCAAGATTTTATTGTATGGGTTTCCATTTTGATCATACTGTCATATTCAACCTCAATATTATGTTTGTACTGATCTTAATGTGTAACTGCTGATTAGAATATCATTGAGCTTAGCGTGACCAAGAATTTCACAGCATTTCCATTAGACTAAAGTGCAACTGCTGATTAGTGTATCACAGCATTTCCACTGAGCTTACAGTGGGATCAAGAATTTCACAGCATTTCCACTGAGCTTACAGTGGGACCAAGAATTTTACAGCATTTCCATTAGAATAAAGTGCAACTGCTGATTGTCATATTCAGTACTGAGATTGTACTTCCACCAAGGCGGATGGTACTGCTGATCAGAATGTGATATTCTTTACCAAAATTCCATTTCTTTGTTTCCTTCTACTGTGTTAAATAATTTGATCTCATAGTTTTATTTCAGTGCTCTGATTGTGTGGAACGTGTGGGAAACGTCTGCAGTATAGCTAGCTAGTCACCAGAAGGGTATTATTGTAAAATCTTATATTGTAAATGTAGTCTGTTATGTGAGACTTAAACTGTCTTTCTGGAGACTGTAACTTGTACCACATTGTTGAAATGTATTATGGGAAAGGTTTTGGAAGTAGGGTCAGTATTGGTGTATATTAAATAACAAAATCACATATATATATATATATACTTTTATTTAATTATAACTAAGTAAAGTAACAATGCCATATATTGTTATCAGGCATGAATGAGCTAGAAATCAAACACAAATGTGATGCTCAGGGAAAAGTAATTAATGATTGATACACTCATAGAGTTGCTTAACTTAATTAGGAATTGCTCAGAAAAAAAGATGATCCACGCATCAGAATTTATTTAATAATCAAAATTTTCAGAAAATGTAAGCACTGCTCTAAGGTATTTCTTTATTTTCTTCTTTTTTAAAAATTGATAGTTTAATATATACTTTGTTTCCGCTTAATAAAGATATACTTGTCTGTTTTTGCTTAATTCATATATATGTAACTTATCTTCACCAATAGGATGGTTCTCTTCAGTTTTCATCTAGTTGGATGTCCACGGTATACAGATCTACTATTTTTTGGGTTTAATTTTAGTCTTATTTGGTTATGGGTAATCAAATATATTTATTTTGAGTACTTGTTAGCATCGAACTGAAATTGTTCATTTTTTCTTATTGTTGTAGTGTGGTTGCTCTATAATTCCCCACTGCAACATACAGCAAATTATTTTTGCTACTATGAAATCCTTGATAATGTTGCATGAATAAAGATAATGCAAAATGTGTAATAATATTGTTAAAATATAATGCAGAAGGGAAAGGAACATTTTTTTTTATAGCATGTCAATCACAAATAATTTAGTGCACCTTTAATCTACCTTGAAGATATGAAGTTAATTTGCAGAACTAATACTTGACCTTTACTGCGCAGATATTTTTAATAATAAAAAAAAGCTTGTCAGTGCATCTTTCTAAAGATGTAATTGAAGATGATTAAGGGATAAAGTGCATGGGTCTTGCAATCTTAGACAGTGTAAAATGAATAGCCTAAGAAATGACTACTGCCAGTACACATGAAGTATTTTGTCTGCAGGAGGCCAGTTTTTGTGGTGATCTTGTGGGTGCTATGTAACATCAGGGTTTGGTTATTGTAATTTTTTGCCAAGATGGCTTGTTTATTAACTATGTTGGCTGTACATTCACATGATTCCATAAAGCTGTACTGTCACTTTGTTTTGACATTTTTATTGATGTATTCAACAGTAGTCATTAAAAATTTAAGAGATTATTGTGACCAGATAAACACATGGAATTTGATATGTTAATATGTGTTAGTGAAGTATATTTGTTGGTGATATTTGAACATCACATCAAAAAGGTTAATGTGGTATTAGTATGCTGCAAACTATTTTTTAAATTTCAAACAGGATGCTAAGACTTGCACAGGAATATAACTCATTTTCATCCACACACAATACTTTTTTAATTGTTTATTGTGAATTTAAATAAAACTGATTGAATAGCAAAAGTTTTGAAAAAATGTAACTTTATATCAGTTGTCAGTATATTATTACCATGAAAAAAAATTTTAAACACATTTGCTATTTATTTAGATTTTAATAGTTTGCAACATTTATCAAATTCCAATGACTATCTGGAGCTGAAATGTCTCTACGGAAAGTCCAGAGAACCTAAATAATCAAATATGAGCTCCATGTTTCATTGTCGTTTATGTGCTCTGTGAAAGTGACCACTTTTGGTCTCAGCAGCAATGTACCACATTGTGAATATTTTCCCAATCATCTTTGTTTTCATCCACAAAAGCATCTTTGCCTGATACAGTTTCACTTTATGCATCAATGCTATTCTTTTGATCATAATTTAGCATATCAGCCAATACTGAAATCAGTCACTGAGCATAGTGAAAGCTTGTGGTTTTTTCCATACTGGTATCCGACGAAAATCTTTTATCTCGGACATATCTAGCAGTACAAGGTAGTGCTTGCGGTAGGAGCAGCACATTATGGCCAAAATAATAATTTTATTGTATTTCAGCTAAGGTAAGCATTATATTTTCCACTCCCTTTGACTAGTCATATTAGTAGTGACATGGTCTATTGTTACATATGCCTGTATGTGGCAAGAATTTAGTTTTTATTTGTAATGTATGAAAGCAATTGAAGATTGTTAAGTGAGATCAGTAGGAGAAACATATTGAAGCTAGTAAATTGAATTATTTGAACATTATATTTTTCATTCCCTTTGGCTAGTCATATAAGTAGTGACATGGTCTATTGTTACATATGCCTGTATGTGGTCCGCCGGGGTCTTTGTGTATGACAAGGATAGCCCCTCTGTCCCACAGAGAGTGTGTTGTAAGAAGCGACTGTGTGACATGGCATAACACCAGCCATGGTTAAGTGGTTTGTTTAGAGCAGCATTTATGGCGCCTAACAGGCTACCTACACTAGTGTTTGAGTCTATTGACTCTTAAAGGCCATACTTTTGTAACTAGTTTTGCCAGAAGGATGTTTTCCATAAAAGCAGTTACTTCATAAAATTTTCTTAATTATTTTTCACAAGGAAGACAAACATGATATATATATCAAATTAAAGGAAAATGAATATGAAGAATAGAATTTCATTTCATAAAATATTACAAGTCATTGTTAATAATTATATTGTCATTTTTTAAAATAAAAACTATTTTTCACACACTAAAATGTCACCAATCCAAGAATAATCACTGAAATGTAATGCAGATTGGTCTAGTGTACTTCAAAATAACAATAATCCACATAATGAATAATATCTACAAGAAAATATTTTTGTGTAGCAGTCATGGAGTTATATCACTGAGTTGCAGGTCTCCATTCCCTCCACTCGGTCAACCACATTTTGGCAGCAATCTGAATGAGTTCAGAGTGTCAGTGGTGATGGAATTTGGTACTGAAACCCATTCGCTATGATGTTCTCTAGAATTTACTTTAGAAATATTGCATCTTCGTTTTTCTGTTGATGGTGCACTGAAACTTTTTTTGGGTCTTTAAGCAGTACTAGGTCCTGGCTGGGACAACGCCTCCTCATCTTCATCATCAGATTCAGTAGGCTGCATAGGTTGAAAGTGCTAGGTTCACTATACATTTTTGTGATAAACTGACGTGAAAGTAGACAAATGTTTTCTAACTTTGATTTTCTCACAATGTACATCACTCCTTTTACAATTGAAACGCAAATATGAGCTACTTCCCTTACCATGTAATGTCAATTAAAATTTACAAACGCTGAAAAAAAACTAACAAATTTTGTTCCATGTGCTGTTAACAATATGAGCGTTTTTCTGGCAGTGAGGACACTAAATGTCTTCTAAGTTAATAAACAGAAGGAATTGCATAACATTTACACTTCAAAATTGTCATTCTGGTTTTAATAAGGCTCTTTTCCTTAATTACTTAGTTGCTCCTCTTATACCCTGAGATCACCAGACGTCTATTAACTGTTATTCCATCCAGTTCAATCAGTCTCTCTGTGACTATTGGATTACTTTGGGATGTCCTTGATATCTAATCCTCTCATTCTACAGACATGGCCAAATCACTGCATTTTATTTTTTTTTTGGCGTTCACCTTATTCTCTAATCCCCAAGGCGGTGTGCGTTGCACTGTGGTTTTTATTTTGCTCCTGTCGGTCCATCCGACTTCCAGCATGCATTTTATGTAAGGGTTTGTTTCCCCGGGGTAACGGCCGGTGCTGTGATGGGGATCGAACCCAGCACCTTCGTGTCGTGAGCCGTGCCACTAGGCCACGCCGTCCCCAAATCACTGCATTTGAGACTGCTCCACTCAAGCCTACATGGGTTGGGCTTTGATATCTTGATGTGTTAATGGATCTTGTCACTTGGACCACCTTTCTTGTGCCTCATTTCTGAGTATTATGAAGGCAAAGATCACCGTCCATCGCAAACAATTATGGGATAATTTATTTGCTAGTACTATTTTTAGAATGAATTAATTGTGCTACTTTTTATCCTCACTCTGTCTCGAGCCACTCGACCCCAGTGGCAAGTCAAGGACAACACGACTAGGGGGTGGCTACAAGATGCAGGGGACTCCGCATCAAGCACCCGTTAAAAAGACAGCTGAGTCCGGAGTTGAACCCACAACACCTGATCACAAGGCAGACGGCTTAACCACTTTGCTACAGAATCTGAGTATTATGTAGCTGGCTTTATTGGGTTGTAATCATTACCCATGGATCCCATCTGTATATCAGGACAGCTACATATGTGAACCCATATGCATCCATCCTCTTTTCTTATTTTCTGAGGAATCCTGTATTTATTGCATGGGTAAAGTCTGCCAGTTGCTGACTTTCGTGCAACTAACTTTTCTTTTCCACTATTGGCAAATATATGCAACACCGAATGACATGAATCTCCACCAGTTTTCTGTCCTTAGTGCTTCACTTATGATATTTACACATTTCTACGTCATGCTGTAAATACTGTCCAGCATTTTCTTCTGTCTGTTATCTTATATTTTTTCCTGCAATTTTATCTTATTAGTTGTGCTGGAACACTCCTATTTTTGTAACATAAAAATATGAAGAAAGTTTCTGGAGTGTTAAATGAGCTTTGTTTGGGATTGGCTTTCCCGGCACATCCTCATGAGACTCCTTATATTCGGTGGTCTCCAGTCATCTTCTAGCTTTACTCTCCGTGATTCAATTTCTTATGGCACAATCGACCCTGTATAATACTAAAAAACTCTCATACTTAAATCCATTAACAATGATTTGTTGCATAGACCTTTCATTTTCATATACCTGGGCTATTCTATTCAATTTTTACATTTCTTATCTGTATCTCTTATTTTTGTCTAGGTATTTAGTACAATGGACCTGTTTTCATAGTGTCACCTTTACTTTGGTGCTCTTTTTTTAATGGTATGTAGTTTAAAGATCTTGGTGATGATTTATTTACATTACATTATGGATTGTTCAAGAATATAAAATTTCAGTAAATTGACAAGACTTGTGATAAAGCAAGTAGGCATACAAATGTTTGTAGTGCAAAGTTGTCAGTGCCTTTGCGTTGACTCTTAGTACAAACTGCTATGTTTCTGTATTGAATATATAATGTTACAGTAAGGCCTTTCTAATATCAGATTATTTTTTTTTTTCCACCGAACTAAATGACTAGTTTTCCAAATATACTAAAAGAGTACAGAATTCCTAGAATGCTTCCTCGCTTTAGCACCATAATAGATTTTTACATCTTGTTTAAGTAACATGGTTTGACCGTAGAGAAGTTAGTTAATTGAATGTTTACATCATCTAAAATATGACACACTTGATGCAAGGAGTGAAAGCATTTTATTTTTCCAAATATTTTTTTTGCACCATTATTCATCAATTTTGATCAAAACTGACTATTGCGATGTCTGAGATAGTATACTACTTACTTGGATCCTAGTATTCAATCAGGCAAGGTTGCCTGATGCTATGTAGCCAAAAGTTGCTTGAATCTGTGCCTGTCCTTCGTCTTGGAGTACTATGATGGTCCAAAGTATGGTGTAGATTATCATTTACATCTGAATCATACTCGAATGTCTCTTAACGTTGCCAGCCTGTCTTTTGGTCGCTGCAATGGGCTATTGATTATATTTTGTGTGTGGTGGCCTTTATGCGGCTTACTAGGCCTGGGAATGGTGCAGTTTTGGAGTATCCAGCCTTCATGCTTTTCACTGTACTATCCCGCCCAGCAATATGGGGCCTGCGCTCGGCCCTGCAGCAGTATATCATATTATGAAGTAAATTGTACAGTTTAATAAATAATTTGCTGTTTAAAAGATGATATACAATTTAGAACTTTTGTTGTATATGAAGAATATTCTGATCGTAGGCATAACCCTCCCCCCCCAAACATGTATCAAAATGTAGAAAAAATCATTTATACTAACATTACATATACTTTGCCATGAAAAATGTGAATAATATAAAGAAATTGTTCAAGTAACATAAGACAACTGGAGAGATTTTAGTGAATCTCTGTGGGCTTTGAGCTCTAAAACTGGACAAACTTATCCTATTGTTATGAAGAAGCATTGCTGCAGGTACATGCTTGTGTTCTGCGATGAAACAAATAAATATTTGCTATCGTGCTTTGCATCTCTTCCATCCATTTATGACATGTTGTGTTGTAACAGTATTGAACTATTGCCCTGCTGTAAACTGTATGCATGTGACTTACTGTGAGCATTAATTATATTAAGGCTGCTCATGCTCGCGTCCCACATATATATTCCTGTAAATTGTGGATTCACTGTACCTTTTAATTAACTTTGTCTTTCATTATTTTGGTGGAAGGAGTAATAAAATTGAATTGCTTCAAATTGTCTTTTCGTAAATATTTGCGCTCGATCGCCAATATATGTTTCGCCTTGTCTGTATAAATTATTGCGTTCGTGTGATTCACCAAGGACAATCGTCGTATGTCAGAATTGTGGAGATTTTGCATACATTGATTCCGAAGAGTGAATCTGACCAATTTGTGTTTGAGTGATTTTGTTAGGTCCGTATCTCAGCATCGTAGTAGGGAGCACAGTGGAATTGAATATGTTCTTGACAACTGTCAAGGACTGTTAATGGACGAGAAGGGTGTCCAGTCCACACGGCGACATCTTGCCAATTCGGGTTCCAGGTTATTCTTCACATTGAGGTCGCACCAAGATAAATGTATTTGTTGACATCCTCTAATCGTACCTCGCCAAGGAAGACTGGATCATGATTGCACAACACTTTGGTCTTCGAGACGTTATTCTCCAGTTCCGCTTTCCTGCCCTCACTATCGAGTAGCTGCATCATTTGGTTGGCTGCTGACTCTGTGATGAGCGTGAGCACTATGTTGTGAGAAAATTGAAGGTGATTGAGGCGTCCGCCATCAATAAGGATGCTTAAGGTGTCCCAGTTGCATCCACTGATTTCTAATATGCGGAGAAGTTTGGTGAAATAGGATCCCCTGGTGGACCTCCTTCTGTACTGGTACCAGTTATATATGAAGAACCACAAAATCAGTCGTCATAATAAGAAGAGAAAGTAGTAGATTGTGTATGGCACATTAAAAGCTAGAGTAGTAGTTTTTGTTTTGCCATTATAGTAGAGAGACAAAATAGTATCTCTTGTCATTGCTTTTATGTTCTTCTTTGGCATTCGTCCTGAAAAAAAAAAGGAGCTGATATCCGTGCCCATTGGTCCATTAAAGCAACCAACCATCAACAAAAATAGTTGTCTTCACAGACTGCAGATTTCTAATAGAATCAAAACAAAAAATGAACTGTTGTTATCAGAAATCAGAGCAGAACTAACAAAACTCCAGAGATCCTCAACAATAGTGCTACAATGGCTGTCATTCCACTTCAGAATCACAGGAAATGAGAGCTGGTGCACTAGCAAAAGATGGCAGCAAAAAGGAACGATTTAATCATCAAGTACCATACAGACAGATCAAGAACATCATCAGAAATCAGTATATACACCAATGGAGAGAAGACAGAAACATAAGCAATATACCAGTCCCAATTCACCAACTCAAAAGAAACTAACAAACTACCCTATTTCACCTGAGAACTGGTCACTGCAGACTACTAGAACATCTATACAGACTAGAGATGTCACACAGTGATGAATGCCCATGTGGAACAGGGGGCCAGAATCCTGAACACATTCTGCAACAATGCCTACTCTATAGGAAAATGAGATACCGGACATGGTCAGATGGTGTGGAGCTGAGACAAAAGCTGGTGAAGACTACAGACTTCATCATGGCGACTGGTCCGCAGTATAACCAAAAGATACAAAGGGAGGTGGTGGTGAAATGGACTAAGAAGAATGTAAATACCTACTACGGATAGCCTTTGGCTACCTGGCAACAGACAACATGACTCTTTGAATACCAGAATTCCAAGTAAGTAATTATTCCAAGATAGTATTCTATATATAAATTCAGAGATAGCTCGAAAACTTGGTTGACAATAACAAATGTGTAAACAGGCAAACGAGTAAAACGAAATGACTTTACATGACTTGAGAGAATGGAACATTGAAAAAAATATAACTGATGGAACAAGAGATCTGTAGATGAAACACTCCTTTTCATTTTTTTAAAGTTCTGTTGCGTAAAATAGTAAGAAAACAACTGGAAATTTAAAATTTAACAAACATATGGGGAAAGCAGGTGCACATACATATTTCATTATAATTTTTAACCAATTTGTTTGTTGTTATGTTATTTTTGCCCCAATTGTCTTGTAACTTGATGAAGGTTGTTGTTGTAGTTATTGAATGCCAACTAAGAGTATGTGTATTATTTTGTGCATCCTGAAAAGGGAGTTACGTGGCACGTTGTAGTAGCTTTCCTCACATCCCAAGTGTGTTCGTGAAGGTGGAATGCGGTTGTGCTATGCTTAGCTTCATCTGCACGATGCTCTCGTCAGTCAAACTGTCTTGAAAATGACCTGTTTCCAGGGTATGATATATGGAAGATGGATAGTGGTCTTGATCAGTATATTATGCCTGATTGGACCAGCGTCTCAGTTACCCCTTGATGAAGGTAAAAATCAGAGTTTACTGTCATTTGCAAACAAGTTCAACATAACTATAAGTATACAAAAAAAATAAGGCTCAGCTTAAGACCATGGCCATATAACACAGACTATATGATTGGGGTTCTTATTATTGAAAGCCACTTTTCTTGAGTTGATTTAACTCTAGTTGTTTCTTTGATGGTGGGTTACAGTGGCTCTTCTTACATTCTGAGAAGTACATGAGAACGTGGACTAGGGTCCTCCTTGCTGTAGTGCAATGTAAGGCTCTTCATTAATAATAATGTGGGCGTCAAAGACCCTGTTGGGTCGATCAACCACTACCATGTCCAACTGCTGAGGCTGTGTTCATGCGTAGCATGTCGATAGAAATCCCTACAGATTCCCCAGGTGAAGCTGAGTAGTCCGCTGCCTTGGGATGAGGGCTGTGAGGAGTGTGTTAGACCAATGTTTGTGTCATGCTGTCCATGTTAAACTTCCTGTTTTTCCGAGTCCCGCTGCCGGGGCTTCTAGATTGTGTCCACCTTTTGGTCAGCGTGACCCTTGTTGTGTTGAGAATTAGAGGATTGGCGAGGTATCGTGTAACCTCTGGGGAAAAGAGCGGGCAGGCAGGAGGAAGTAGGCTTGAGTCCGAGCAGAAAGGTCCTTGCGTAGTGATAACCTGGACTGAATTATGGTGTGCAGTTAAGCAGAACTTTGAACTCCATCATTGACTGGTTTCCCACTGTTTAATCATAACAAACAGAATAACCGATCGAAAGCACATAAATTCCAAAGAATAAAGTCTTTGATGCCACCTGGTGAAGGAGTTGTGAATTATAATCCTAACAGGAACCACCAAACATCAGAAAATGACACAAACACCGGAGTGAGTCGAGAGCTTACTTTCCTCAGTTCAGTAAGCTCATAGCTATTTGGGATGAAATGATTGAGATGCAAATGGTTAAAGAGATGTCACTATGCTAAAGCACAACACCATATATTTTTGGTAGCAATCATCCACTGCTCTGACACAAAATCTCTTCATTACACCCTCCACCACTACCAAAAAAAAAATGGAACTAACTACTTGTTTGAAAAACATAAAAAAATTACACAAGTCGGAAAACAGACCTCTTTATTTGTTGCTTATAAACATTCTGACAAATAATTTAAAACATTATTCACTGATGAAAGAGTTACTGCTTTTCAACAATCCCAAAAAAATAACTGTGTTTAAGAAAACAAAATTAGCATGCCACACTAGAAAACAGAAAATTACTAAATAAAACAGAACATAAATAAAATAACACAAACCACTCCATATTTACAGAACTAATGAGTCTGGAATTGCTTTATATCTAAAATTGCATAGGAAGCTCTTACCAAAAAAAAACTTTAAAAAAAACAACTCAAAAGACCACCCCAAACTCATAACAAACAAAATCTACAACAAGTAATTAGGAATAGAACTTTTTTGTTGTCAAGAAAACAATAACTATCTAGATTTGTTTGTTTGTTTTATGAGAAAAATAAGTTACTCTGACTAAACAAGTTTGAAAGTTTAGATACTTTTGGAACCTTACCAACAAATAACACAGGATCTTGATGCCTAGGTAGAGCTTGGAAAAAAAAAATCCAAATTTTTTTTAAATATAGCAATTCCACTCACATTTTTACAATTTTTCTAGTTTAATCTTTTTAAATGCCTTATAACTGAATGAGTTCTCTTACTGCGAGACAGTCATCATTATTAAGTGAAGTGCCATGCCTTCTAGCATTTGGTGTTTATATCAATTCTGTTGATACTTTTCAATGCCATGCTATTCAACTATTAAAACTGCTCATTACTGCACCTATGTTGTATTCTCTTTCTATTTAATTCACATTTCCTGTTGTTAAAATATGATACAATTCTTCAAACACCCTTATTGAATTTCCTTCTGGTGATTTTTTTAGAGCTTATAGAATAAAGACTAACACTTCATCCCAGGCAGCAATGTCTGTCATGGGATTACTTTTTCCTTCTTTTGAGCAGTTTATTTATTTCAAGACTCCTTGTCTGGCTGTGTAAATAATATCCAAAAAGCACCAGTTTTGGCTTTCAATAATCAATAGTGTTCATTCATTGTCTATGATTCGTTTCCACCTCAAAATGCCTGCCCCATGTACACTGAAAAACGATCTTTTTTACACCATGAATAAAGATTTGTAGTGGAGTGTTTTTTTAATTCTTCTGTAGGCCTATATTTTTTCATCTGCTATTATTTTTCTAACTATATTATTATTATTGCAATGTCACAATAAGAGGACTTTGAATATGCAGATGATCTGGTACTTTTTGTCAGTCATAACCAAATGCAAGAGAAACTTGATACCGTAAAAGAACAATTAGCCAAATCTAGGCTAAATAGTTAAATGAAGAAACCAAGCTCCTTAAACTCAACACTATTAACAGATAACCAATCATACTGGAGGGAGAACCGTGGGAAGAAGTGAATACCTTTACCTATTTGAGCAGTACAATTGACACATTAAGAGATGCAGATGTAACAACCATAGTTGGAAATGCAAGAATGTCATTTCTGATACTAAACATCATACAGAGATCCAGGTAAATCTTTACACAAAAGTTATAATATTCAACGCTAGTGTCAAGTCGGTGCTGTTGCATGAAGCGAATGAATGGAGAACGAGCAAGATCATAAAACAAAGACTCCAGTAATTCATTAACAGATGCTTACAAAGGATAATGAGCATAAAGTGGCAGGAGATGGTGAGGAATGAAGACCTATGGGAAAGGAGTCAACAGCTACTGGAACAATAAATTAAATGAAGAAAATGGTGTTGGTTAAGACATTCTCTACAAAAGGCACTGTCCAACATAGCCAGGCAGACTTTTGCATGAAATTTTTAGGGGAAGAGAAAGAGAGGTAGACTCAAACATACACGGAGAAGAGAAGGAACTAAGATTAAATGATCGCACCTGGAGAAAAGCAGAAAAAGCAGCCCAGGACCGTGTATGCTGGCGGGATGTTGTCAATGGCCTTTGCATCGAGAGGCGCGACATACTTTGGTTGAGGGATTGTCTAGATTTAGGCAAAAAATTTTTTTTTTAATGTTCTCGTCTTCTCAAACATTTCTCATTATAGATTCCACATATATGTTGTATAGATAAGGTGAGAGGATACATCCCTGTTTTACTCCCTTTTGTACTGCAAACTAATGTGATGTTTGCCCAGATACTCGGACAGCGGCTTGTTTATCTTGGTATTATGTTTCAATGAGATGAATAATATGCACAGGAAACGCCATTTCCTTCATGATTTTCCACAGATTTTGATGTTTTACTGTATTGAAAGCCTTGATGTAATCAATGAAACATGTATACAGGTCTACATTAAACTCTCTACATTTAGATATTCCTCAGGGATCAAGACGCTGAGCAGCGTATGAGCTGCAGTGGTCAGCAACCCATAGCTGACTGCTAGTGTCAGGGCCAGTGAACCAGAGCTGCCAAGACCCTTCTACACCTGCACGCGGTGATCCTGGATAACAGGCTGCAGCAGGGCAGACTGGCTAAGGAGAAGGGATCAAGAGGGAATGCTAACCCGGTACTCAAGAAATGCTTGCTGAAGTCGGATGTGTTGGACCGAAAGGTGCAAATATCGCAGTCAAGCTATAAACTACGACACAACACATTCCGTTCTCTGGACTACATTCTGCTACTTAAGCCCTTTCAGGGTTGATAGCGGGAGATTGAGAACGAAGAAGAAGAAGATATTCCTCAGATTGAATATGTGGTCCCTCTGTCTTTCCTAAAACCTGCCTGGATTACGTGAATTTAAAATTCAAACATTTTCTCTATCCTTCTTAATAGAATTTGCAAGAGTATCTTGCTAGCATGGCTGATCAGCACGATAGTTCTGTAGTTCGTGCATAGCTTCAGGTTGCCTTTTTTGGGGAGGGGAATATAAATTGATTTCTTCCATGCTTCTGGCCACTCTGTGCTGTGTCACATCTGTTTACACAGCTTGTGATAGACTCGAGCACTTGCCTCACCTCCTGCTTGTATTAGCTCTGCTTGGATATCATCACATCCTGAGGACTTTCCCTTTTTCAGGCTTTTGATTGCTGAGCGTACTTCCTCCAATGTTGGTTCAGGTTCTTTTTCATCCTTTGGTAGTTGTAACTGAGCACTTTGTGCTATCTCCATACATGGTTCTGCAGTACTCTCTCCATCTATTCAGTATGTCTTTGGTTTCTGTTAATGTGTTATCCTCTTTGTCATTGATGACATGCGGAACTGGATGGAATTCCCTTGTCAGTGTTCTTATCGCATTAAACGCATCTCTCTCTCTGTCTTGTTGCTGTAGATTTTCTATGTCCTAACAAGTTTTCACTATGTATTTTCTTTTATCTTCTCTTATTTCCCTTCTAACTTTTTTTGCGCAGTTTTTATATCCTGTGTTGGTCCTCTGACTTCCTATTTGTTTTAATTGTTTTCTTTCTTCAACGAGTTTCTGTGTTTCCTTTGATATATAGCTCTGTTTCTTGAGCGACATCCTTGGAATCAATTTTTCGCTGTCGAGATTAAAATATCACTTGTGTGCGATGTCAACTCCTCAGATGTCATTTCTTCATGTACCGCAAGCAACGCCTCAAATTTTTTTTGGTCACTAAAATATGAATATGTTCCTATGGCAGCTATCACTTTGAACTATAAATACTGTTTCATAGTTTGCAGGAGTGAAGTTGTTGAATTTTATGTAACCAAATTAGTGACTTTTACATAGTGTCTATAGTAATGTGATCATATATAATGATGAAACATGACTGGAATGAGAAACTGGGTGTCTACAGACTCTACAGAGTTTTCTAAACCAGTACAGACGTTAAGTTTAAGGGAGCAGATAAGATAATAGCACTTTATCCTTGCTTCACATCCTGTTTAAGCTTGAATAAAATGAGTTTAGAACAGTAGAACATTTCTGGGAAAGAAATAAGAAAGCTGGCAACAGCAGCTATTATGGTGTCCTGTGTTTTATATCTTTGCTGAGGATCAGTAGAAATATTGCAGAGGCTGCTTGAACAAATTAATAGCACAGCCAAAGAATTTGGCATAAACATGACTGCATTGAAAACAAAGACTATACTAATATCCAAGCAGCATAGGCAAATAAATATAATCATCAATGGAGAAATAATTGAACAAGTACAGAAGTTTACATATTTTTTATAGGTTATTTTTGGCAATACAATTGTTGCCCTAATTTCTGTCTTTTTTCAGACATCATATGTGATGGTTTGCTCTAGTCTGAAAAAAGACAGAAATTAGGGCAACAATTGTATTGCCAAAAATAACCTATAAATTAACAATCTCAAAGAATAACAGGATAGAACTGAGGAAATTAATAATTACTATTCATGTATGGTCAATTGCACTGTATGGGACTGAAATATGGACTCTAGCAAAGAAGTATGCAACAAGCTTGGAAGCATTTGAAATGTGATACTACCGTAAAATGGAATGAATAAGTTGGACAGAAGAAGATTCAATAACAATGTCCTCACTGAGGTAGCCGCTCAAAGACATATATTGAAAATAATATAAAAACAAAGATTGAGTTGTCTGAACACAATAAGCAACAGAAGATACTAGTGGGCAATATCTAGGGGAAAAAAGGAAGGAGGCAATCAAGACACCTGGCATACAGAGACATTAAAGTATGAACCTGTGCTGAATTGAAGAGGATAGGGTCAAATGGAGAGACATACTCAGACAACCTTACAAACAATTTTAGGACTGATCAACTGGGCATTGATGATGAACTAGTTCTACCAATCTCTAACTTCTTTTATGCATAACTGCTGACAGCTTGTACTTTTCAGCACTAAATTGTGTGCCAAAAGCATTCAAGTCATAAAATGTGCTCTGAATAAGTGAAATGAAACAAAGAAGTTAAAGTCAGAATTTGACCTTGTTAATACTTAAGTCAAGATTGCACTATGCTTTATTAGCATATACTTTATTAGCCAGTAACATTTAATATTAATTTTCTTATAACTCCCCATATACATTTAGTGGTATATCAAATCTTCTAGCAGAGAAAATTAAAATTATCTGCATTTGCTATAAAAATGTGTGTGAAACTCACATCTCATAAAATAAAAACAGGAAACGAAATGAAGTAATCAGATTATGAACACAATATTTTTAAAAATCTAAAGGAACCAAACAAACACTGGTATGTTCTTACCAATATGTGTTGGCCTAAACTGATTCCAAAAGAACATTTAATTATGTACATGTAGCACTGTGCATGATCAAAATGTCATCCTTAAAAAATGAAACTATTTTAATATGTTGGATGATGTAGAAATGTTTTCTTTTAAAGAAAGAAAGCAAACCATATCTTTCAGTTCATTGAAATGTTAGAAACAATTTTTAAATTTGTCTTTCAATTTATTCACATTGGTTTTCAGTTTGCAAATCAGTTTAGATGTGTCAAAAGAGTTAAACTTTACATGTGGTTCATGAAGAAAAGCAGATAAAACTATTGAATAAGAATAATTTCTCTATGGGATGTTTAAGAGCAATTCACTAACAGGCATGTTAAAGTTCATTTACCTTTATGCTAGGTCTAGACATGTTCATTCTCAAAACATTTAATACTTTAGGTTCTTTGCTACAAGCACATTGTCAATAACAGTTATCTGTTCTTTCTCATTCTGGCTCACTTTTCCAAGCCAAATACTTTTTTGTCTTCATTTGCTCTGCACTTGTACCTTCTTTGCTTCTCATTACTGTTGTTTTGTGTTTCTTGACACCAAAGGCTAATCATTTTAGTGGATGTGCATTTAAAATGTTAGTATTACCAGATATTTTTATTTTTTGGCGTTCGCCTTATTTCTCTAATCCCCAAGGCAGTGTGCGTTGCACTGTGGTTTTTATTTTGCGCCTGTCGGCCCAGTGCATCCGACTTCAGCATGTTACCAGATATAATTGGGAAGAATTTCTTAGTTCTTATTCCCTCATTATGTATATTACTTAACTTAACGTCTTTATACTGGTTTAGAAGACTCTATAGAGTCTGTATACAACCAGTTTCATTTACATTTCCTTGCTTTAAAAGCTATGCGCATCCAATTTATTCTTAAATGCATTAATTGTCCCTGCCACCACTACTTCTTGTGGCAATGCATTCCAAGCATTCACCACTCTCTGACAAAAAAAATATTTCTTAATATCTCATCTGGACCTTTCTTTAGTTAATGTGTAGCTATGCCCTCTTGTTCTTATGGGTGGTTATATTTCGAAAAAACTTATAGTTTAATTTATCCTTTCCTTTGATTATTTTATAAACCTGCATTGTCACCTCAAATTCTTCTATTTTCTAGACACTTTCTTTAGTTAATGTGGAGCTATGCCCTCTTGTTCTTATGGGTGGTTGTATTTCGAAAAAACTTATAGTTTAATTTATCCTTTCCTTTGATTATTTCATAAACCTGTATTGTCACCTCAAATTCTTCTTTTTCTAGACACTTTCTTTAGTTAATGATGAGCTATGCCCTCTTGTTCTTATGGGTGGTTGTATTTCGAAAAAACTTATAGTTTAATTTATCCTTTCCTTTGATTATTTCATAAACCTGTATTGTCACCTCAAATTCTTCTATTTTCTAGACACTGTAGGCCGATTTTTTCAGAGTCTTTCCTCATAACTGGAATCCCACTCAGCTTTGTCACTCTTCTTTGTTTCCTTTCCAGCATGTTTATATCCCCTCTATGATAATGACTTTACACAGTACTTCAATCTAGGTCTAACTAATGCTTTATACATTTTGACAATCACTTCCCTGCTCCTATGTTTAATATTTCTTTTTATCATACCTAACATTGCATTTGCCTTTTTCACTGCTACCTGGACTTGCTTACTCACTTTGCCTGTATGATCTATTATAACCTCTAGGTTATATACAAGTCATGTATTATTTTTTATGCTTGTTTCCTATCCACTTTAAGAACTATAAATGCCTGTAAGCTTTGTTTTTGTAAAATCTGTTTGGTACATTAGAAAATTAGTACAGCAACATAGTTTTATATCTTATGGTCTTTTTGTAAGTGTTTGGTTGGTATTTTGGAGTAAATAAGATTCCTGTGTTTGCTGGAGAAGAAGTGGCAGTTTTTAAGGACAACCTCTGCTGTAGAGTGAAATAAATATGTGCTTTATACATTAATGGTTAATTTTTCTGAATACTTGCAGAGTAGTAATTTATGTTGTTGAAAATACTTCAGTTGTTACAAAACCTATGATAAGCAAAATATCATTTCTTAGAAATGTAGGTTTGGTATTGGATATAATAAATTGTGTTAAGCAACAAGTGAATAGGCTAATTAAAATACATGCTTATTTTATTTGAACTGAATAATTGATGCATTTCTAAATAAAATTGAATGAGGATTGGGAATCTGAACTTCAAATTATTTTACTAAAAATTCTCCCATCTCATAATTTGCTGCAATCATAGTCAGAAAAATATAGCAAGACATATTGTTATTTGGATGCAGAAATGTATAATCTTTGACCTGAATATATTTCACTAACATTTTATTTTGTTGTTGTGAACTAGTACATGTGCTGTAAATAAATATCGGTGCAATAGATGATACTGAAATTATGATGACACATGACTTCAGGGAGTGCAAGTATTTCTGATGGTGTGATAAAGACAGTGCATCAATCTCTCTATAAAAGACATAATTATGTTTTCAAAAAATTATTCCACGATATTAAATATAATAAAATTAACAATCATTTACCATAATTTGACACCTGACCATAATTCAAATTTATTGCTCTTCCTTTATTTGCATGTGTGCCAGTTTTTATGAAAACTTTGTGTAAATATAAAGAAATGTGAGAGATATGAATAGAGTTACTAAGGTGATAGATGTTACACACTGTCCATTAATCTATCTGTGAACAGGAAAGCAATATATTAGTTGTGTGTACATTTCTTCACATTCATTCCTGGTTAAATGAATGAATTAAGAGTGTTACTATTATATAACAAAGTATAGGCTAAGTATAGACAACAACAAATGAGTATTAAAAGTTGGGTTAAAGTAAACTGTTAAATAACAAATGTCTGTGACAGAGAAGTTTGAGTCTTTACCTTTGAGACTTGAAGGTAAATTATTATTATGTAAGTATTAGGGATTGGTGGAAACAGATGAAAAGCATCAAACTCATTTTTATACTAAATAACATTTCTGCAATGACATGAACGAATACTATGACAAGTCTGGTGAATATCACAAGTAGTCTAAGGTCCAGTAAGTGATATCAATTCTTGCACCTGATTTGAACGGAGACATGAATAACAAATTGCAGAACTCTTATTAAATAACATGCCATACAATCATGACACAACTCACAGTTTGGTCTAATACCAGTGCAACAGTGCTCTCAGTTATAAAAAAAATATCAATTTTAATTTCACATAGAAAGGCCCAAACATAAACAGAATCACTCTGCCCTAACAATCTGCCATCCATATTTTAGATCAGGGATTCCCAAGTGATGTGCCAAAGCACTTTGATGTGTCTATTTTTAGAAGTGTGTTATGAAGTTTCAATGCATTAGAATATGGTATGAACAGTTCACATCTTGCAATATATCTAGTCATACAGTTGAGAGGTATGTTAATTGTAGATTAAGAAATTATGGACATGTACCATTTAATTACTCACTGGAATATCTGGCAACCTGGCTTTCTACTTTGGCTGCAGTAATGCAGATACTTCTGTGTCATGAAGTAGTACTAGTTGCTAATAAAGTTAGAGAAGAGCTGTCTAAAATATTAATGATGCAATTTAAATAGTGAATTTCACAAATACTGTCATTTGAAGGCTTACAGTGAATTGAATTTGGCCAAATAAATTTCTGCTATTCCATACAAATGAGGATTGGAAGCTCAACGGGCAATTTTCAAACTTGGTTCTTGAGATTAAGTAGGGGATATTTATTTTTTAAGGAAGATTATCATCCTACATTTATTAATTGATCAAAGGTAAAAACTAGCTTACAAACAGACATCTTCAATAACTTAACTTTGCCATTGCTAGAAAACCTTATACACAATCAAAAGAAACGTTTTGTAGCAGTTCTTGAAAGATTTTGATTTTAAGTCAGACTAAATAAAACTTTCGCATACCCCGATACAAAATGCCTTTAAAAAATAATAACTATCATCATTAAACCCTTTCAGCTCCCCATGGAGCATGTCTTCAATAAATACATGCCAAGTTCTCCTGTCCTGTGCTATCCTTTCAGTTATGTCCACATCGTTCTTGTTTTCTTTATGTGTGTCTCATACTCTCTTCTCCGTGTCTGTTTTTGTCTGTGCCTACTTCTTTCTCTTGTCTTTGGGATTCCAAAACAGAGACTGCCTTGTAATGCTATCATCTGGTTTCCTTAAAGTGTGTCCTATGCAATGCCAGCTCCTTCTCCTCACCTCATGTTTTACTAATGTATGTCTGGCTCTCTCCAACAATTCCATACTAGTAATCTTATCATAGCATTTCAGTCTCTCTATTCTGTGCAGGAAACCATTTATAAAAGTCCGTACCGTTTTCATTGTTGTTTTGTTGTGATCCATATTTCAGAGCCACACAATAGAATAGACGTTACAGTGGAGTTGACGATTTTTAATTTTGTGTTGAATTAAATTTCTTGGAAATGACAATGATGAACTGAAAACATTAATTTGTGATCATATCACGGCTTGGTGGTGATCGTATCATGGCTTGGTGGTGATCGTATCATGGCTTGGAAGTATACATTTAGTTCAACTTACTTTTGTAATAAAACTTTGATTGCATAATATTCTTGTCCCATTAAAATTTTGCAGTCAAAAACTTTACAAAAGGATAAAGACAACAATGTCTACTCTGGTTGTACATGAAGAGTAAGATTAAGTCATGGAAATAAATTCATGTAAACTTTCATGGTTGTGAGTAAAAATAGAGAGTAGCAATACATTTCTGAAAGAAAAAATATTTATATGTTTATTCAGTGTCAAACACAGGGCACATCAGAATTCAATGATCTCCAATTAGAATGGTATGATGCCACTCATTGTAGTTTTTGAATGTTGTTTAAATTCCTTGTGGTGCCCTCGCTAGTGATTGTCCTGCGAAGTTTCTATCTTGGCATGTCCTTCTTTTTTATGCTGCTATGTCTCCACATAATCACTTGAAATGGAAGTCTAGCTGTTTATTCTAAGGACATATCTGACGTATGTCTAACTTTTTTCATTATGATAGTAGAAAAATATTACTGTTTGGTCTCTAGTTTTGTTTGATTATTTGTTTGTCTTAAATTCTTTCCAGCCAATGCTCAGTAATTTTCTAAGATATTAATTTTCAAATGCATTGTCAATTTTTTGATGGGTTCTTATAATTTTCCAGCTTCCATATCCACATGTTTATACAAACATGGTGTTGAAGTTGAACAGCCTAGGTTTGATGTATTTGCTCAATGTTTTCAACTTCCAGATATTTGTTAAAATGCAAATGAAGCCAATGTGAAGATTTCATTTGCTGTGTCTCTGCCCTGTGCTATTTTACTGCCAAGTAAGTGAAATTTTTAACTTTCTGTAATATATTTAAATTCAATTTGATATCAGTGGCTGTGTTGGAGAGACTTTTGAATTTAGTTTTTAAAGCGCCTATCTACAGACCTATATGTTCAGATATATGACAGAGTATGTCTGTATTTTCCTGTGTCTCCTAACACTTGTACTCGTAAGAGGCAAGTCATCTGTAAAGGAAAGGTTTTCTAGCATCTTATCCTCTTGTCTATTTTTTACACCTAAATGTTTTATGAGAGCATAGTTACACATTACCCAGCCTATGGCTATACTAATACTGCATATATATATATATATATATATATATATATATATATGTATGTGGTAGGCCGGGGTCTTTGTGTATGATAAAGACAAGAATAGCACCACTGACCCACAGAGGGCATGTCATAGCAGGTGACTAACTGTGTGACATGGCATAACACAGACTATGGTAAAGTGGTTTGTTAAGAGCAACAAAGATGGCACCTAACAGACTGCAGGTTTACTTTGTTCTAGTGTTTGAGTCTATTAAGATGGACTTGGACATCGGTTAATCACCGTCCACATCAGTTGTCCCAACGCAGCGGAGAAATAAGCTGATCTAGCCTAGCTGCTAAACAAAATACACCTCCTGGCTACATCCAGCTCATGCAAGAGCTGGGCTTGCACAGGGGCATTGCAGATTGACTAAAACTATATTATATATATAGATATATATATATATATATATATATATATATATATATATATATATATATATATATATCATCATGTGGCATGTCCATTGCAGAATGTCGTTCACATCACAGCCTGTCTGAAAGAAACTTGATCTCTTGCCAGATATACAGAGTCATGCCCAAGTATTCCTGGACATCTTGGTGCCATTGCCTTCTTGGTCTGCATCTCTTGCCTGGCACCATACCTTCCGATACGATTTTCTCAAGACCGATGTGTCTATTGATATGGCCAAAGTACTTAAATATTTTGTTCATTATGGAATTTATGAACCAGTTCTCTTCTACGCCCAACTCTTGTTGAATGTCTGCATTCTTCTTTTTTTCAGTCCATGGTATTCTGAGCACATTTCCTTAATATTTCGACTCAAAGGAGTCTATTCTATTCCCAGAGGTTTGGGTAACTGTTGTGTTACGCTGTCATATGCTGCCACAGAAAAAAAACACAGGTTCTCAAAATTTTAAATTTTGCTGGTATTCTGCCATAGATTCCTCAGGTTGTGCAGCCTCTGCATTGCCATTGTCAATCTCCTTCTGATTTCCTTTGAGCTGTCACCATTGTTGTCAATTCTGAAGACCAGATACTCGAAGCTTGTGACCTGTTCTACTTTCACACCCTCGAATTTGAATTTATGTTTACTTCTTGTTTTGTCAGTGGTCATTATCTTTGTTTTGTTTATGTTTACACAAAGGTTTTTATCTTTACAGCATTGAAGTCGGATTTAGATAAAATTTGAGACTGGTCTGTGAGATGGCAAAAGGAGTTTAATATAGATAAATGTACAGTCATCCACATGGGTAGATCCAATATGGAACATAATTACAGAATGGGTGAGAACAATATTAGAATGATAGATAAGGAAAGACCTAGGGGTTATAATAGAGCATACAGGTAAAGTGAGTAAGCAAGTCCAGGTAACAGGGAATAAGGCAAATGCAATCTTAGGTATTAAAAAAGGTGATAGTCAAACTGTATAAAGCATTAGTTAGACCTAGAGTAGAGTACTGTGCACAGGTGTAGAGTCCTTATCGTAGAGGAGATATAAACATGCTGGAAACAATAAAAAGAAGAGCGACAAAACTGATAGTGAGATTCCAGAATTACAGTTATGAGGAAAGACTCAGAAAAACCGACTTACGGTGCCTTGAAAAGAGAAGAATTCAAGTTCACAATACAGGTTTATAAGATAATCACAGGAAAGGTTAAATTAGACTATAACAAGTTTTTCAAAATACAACCACCAACAAGAACAAGAGGACACAGATACAAATTAACTAAAGAAAGGTCCAGATTGGATATTAGGAAATATTTATTTATCAGAGAGTGGTGAATGCTTGGAATGCATTGTCCCAGGAGGTAGTGGAGGCAGAGACAGTTAATGCATTTAAGAATAGATTGGAAGCACATAGTTTTTAGAGTAGGGTAATGCGAATGTAACTAGTTGTATAAAGACTGATGAGTCTTCTAAACCAATATAAAAACGTTAAGTGTAAGTTAAGTTATCTGCTTATGCCAGATTATCTGCTTCAATTAGCTCTCATAACCCCTCTGTACTGTTTGATATTGTCACAGAATCATCTGCATATCTTAGCTCTGGAATCTTGTATCCGCAGATTGTAAAGGGGGCGTAACTTTCTATATTCTCATCCTCTCTAATGTTCCTCATTATGCACTCTGCATAAATGTTAAATTGGTATGGGAAGAGGATACATCACTGTCTTACTCCCTTTTGTACTTTGAACCAATTTAATGTTTCACCAGATACTCTGACAGCAGCCAGGTGTTCCTGATATAATGAATCGATTAGATGTACTCAAAACCCTATATCTACCATGATTTTCGACAGTTTATCATGTCTTATGCAATTGAAGGCCTTGATGTAATCGATAAAGCCTCTTTACATTTTTCTGATATTTCTAATATTAAATATGTGATCTCTGTTACCTCTATCTTTTCTGTTCTGCTTGCACTTCATGGATTTTGCATTTTCTCCTCTCTCATTTATGTGTCCCACACCTAAAAGTTCTTGCACATTTCTCACCTCCATTATACAATATTCCTTGCCAACTTTCGCTTTTAAATCTCAAGTGATAATCAAGATGTCTTCTCTTTCTGTTTTTTCTAGTGTTTCCTACACACGCACGCCTACACTCACACACCCACACATCTATGTGTGGGTGTGTGCATGTATGGCTACTTTTATCAGTTCCATACTATTAAAACATCATGCACGAGGTCAAATAACTGATTTTCTCACAATCACCAAACATTATCTACAAGTCAATAAGTTCAATGTTGGTTTGAGCACCTAAAATATTCTACGATGTTCAGGTATTTCAGTTTTTACTATGTCTAGTATATCCTTATGAGAAAAATTTGTCTTAGAAAAACCATATGGTTTTCATTCAATTCTTTCATCTATCATTACCCAGTAACATGTCTCTAATTGGAAAAGGCTGGGAATCCCTGCTTTATATATATATATATATATATATATCCCCACACACACAAATATCACACTTAAAGAAATATCTATTTTGTGACTCATCATAAATATTCAGACACACTACAAACAAACAGCTAAAAAAATTAAATGCAAGCAATTTATCATCAACAAAGTGGTAATGAATATCAATGTTATTGACAGACATCGGGCTGGACAATTCCAGTACATTAGATGCTCACTGGTTTACCAGTTACTTTATCATACCATGTAACAATTTTATTTTCAGACGTTTCTTTTCTATTGGACTTCCATTACAAGTATTTGGTCATTCAAGTGGAGCTGACTGCTTTTACAAATTATGTTAGCAGCTGCATCGGAAGTACAATCACCATGATAAACTCGTAGTTTAACCCTATTTGGACATGGACCTGTTTTGCTGAGGATGTTCCTGTCCACCAGTTCTTAAAGTTGGCTATGGGACATTAAGGATGGGAAACAATCCTCTCCATCCTGGCCCAGCTGCCATGACTGTCCATTCACCACCTGGTTAGTCAAACCAGAAATACATCATCCTCATTGCATGCAGGTTGGAACTAGCCACTCATTTTGTTTATGAAGGGTTGATGCCACAGGCCCTTTTTACCTAAGCAGCCTACCTACCTGTCATGCAATATTTTCAACCTACAGTATTTCTTCATTTAACAAATTAGCTTTCCTCTCTGCAATACACACACACATATATATATATATATATATATATATATATATATATATATATATATATATATATATATATATAATAGCTAGCATGTCCTTTGCAGAACGTTGCTTCTTATGACCGCCAACGTATTTGACGGGTATAAGTTTCTTGGCAAGTGTGCAGTAGGGTACCTTGCCATTACTTTCCGTATGTGGAGGAGTGAAAAACATCCATGTTTGCCAAACTAAACACGAGCGTGATTTGTACCGGGTGCGTTGGGATTGTGAAATGAATGCTTCATCCCTAGGCCATGCATGCATATATATGTATATATATGGAGTAACAGTTCACCTGCAGTTTTCATGTACTTTACCACATTTGATGGCCTTGCCAATGAAATGGTCTGATCACCAAATCAGAGGCACATCTCCAGACCAACCCTTAAAGCTGAAAAGAGGAGCTGAAGAAGAGAATGATGACCATTAGCAGTTTAAAAACAAAAAAAACCACGGTGGTCACATTCGAAATGAATAAACATCACATTATGCTGGATGAATATCTTCTGAAACAGTTCAAGCAGTTCAAATATATTGAAGCTGTAGTAAACAGGAAGAGAGATATCAAAGAAGAGTTAGCTACTCGAAGAGCAGCAAATGGTAAACTTTTTTACCATAAATAGAGGATTCCTCAGTAAAAGAGATATAGGTAAGAGAACTAAAATGGATGTATACCGTTCCACCTATGTACCAGTTTTGACTTACAGATATAAATCATGGACCATAACCACAACTAAAAAAAGCCAGCTCAAAGCTTCTGAAGTGAGATTTTTAAGAAAGGTGGTTCAAGTAACAAGAAGAGACAAGGTCTGCAAACAAACTATATATATATAAATAATATACTTAGAAAAAGAGAAGAGAGAGAGAGAAAACAGTGTTGGTTTTACATTAAACTGCATGGCCTATTTTTCCTTATTTATATCGCTATGTTTGTGTTTTAGTATGTTTTTAAAATTTTGTGAAAGCCTGATTAAATCTTGTGTAGAAACAACTTCTGGTATACATGTTCTGGCATTAGGTTTTTAAGATATCTTAAGTTCATTACTGCATGTGGTATTATTAATTGTACCTGTAGTTTGTGCCATCTTTTTTGTTGACAGCAATTTTTTTATTTTGAATTATTTACTTTAATACTTTGTTTTCACAATATGTAATTTTAGTATCTACTAGTGTATGCATTACCTGTTCACATTTTGGTATAAATAAATTGACAATCGCATATCATAAGTTGTTTATGCTGCATCCTTTAGCTAGTTTCCTGTTAAATCTTCTACTCTTTTACACATGTTTCAATTTATAAGTGGTATGGTATGTTGTTGAATGCCTACAATGAGCATGTTTACTCTTTCATGTGCCCTGTGAAGGACCTAAACGGGGAGTTGCAGCAGCATCCCTCACATTCCAAACATGCTGATGAAGGTAGACTGAGGTCCTTCAGGCTTTATCTGCATGATGCTCACTACTGCAGGGATCATGTGGATCCTCACCTCATTAGCCAAACTGAAACAGTATGTTTCCAGTGAGAACTGCATGGAAGTGAACTGGGGTCCTTGGTCAGTATATATCACCTGACCATGACTAACATAGAACACGCTGCTGCTCAGCTCTTTAAAAAAAATGTTAATGCTTATGCATTAACTGGAATGCCAGTTTAATTTTCCAGTCTAGTTACTAAAATCAATTTCAATTACATATACATTATTATTCACAAATCATTTAATCAGATTCTTTCACACATGGTAGGTATGAATCATTTTAAATATTCATAGTAGAACATAAATTGTATTTCAAGATTTTGAATAATACATACAAATTAGTAAATAAATAAATGAATGTAATGAATTTGTAGCTTAGATTCTGAAGTTTAGTTTTTAATAACCGTTTGCCAGTTTTTTTCAAATTGCAAACAAATTTAACTTCACAGCCATCCAAAATTATATTAATAACTGGAGCTTCCTGAGTCACACTAGATTTTAAAACATTCTTTCGTGAAATTACCGAGCTATAAATTAAACACTATAAAATACGTACCAAATTAATAGAACAAACCCTGATGAAACCTACAAAATATATATTTACATACAAGTACATAGTGAAAACTTATTTTCACAAGGGAAAGGAAGTAACTACATTCTCTGTGATCATAATAGTGCAATTCTCATTCATTAAACACATAATGATTTTCAGTATATAAACATCATCCAGAGCCTCAATGCACATGTGGCAAGTAAACAATATGATATAAACTTATTCTGTTTAGCCTGAATATTTATGAAGTGCTGGCAATGTTCAGAAAATCTTAAAGTGATCTGTGCACACATAAATACTGTCTATGTTTACTGTGATGTTGTTACATAATTAATTAGAAATCCAATGAACTTATCACATTTCTTTCTACAAAATGTTAGACAATTGTGAGCTTGGAAGAATCATTATTTGATTTAAATGAGAGTTATCATAACAAGAAAAGTGAAATATAGTTCAGCTGAAACAAATTCTTATTAAATTAACATTAAAAAAAAATTATTCTAGAAAAATATATTAAAATTCACAGAAACTGAAAAAAATAAACTGTGTTATTATGTAACAAATACAGACAACAGTCAAACTCTTTTACTTAGTTTCATACTTTCTTGGTTTCTCTTTTCGTGTTTCTCTTATTATTTATTTTTGGTCTCTTTTTCTGTCTTTCTCTCTTTCCTTTTCCTATGCTAGGAAGCCTCTCAAAATGTTATCATATCCATTATAAAAATGTCTGCTGCCACTTTATCCATTTTCTCCTGAGCTGCCCACTTTCCTGACTGTTTCTTCCTAACTTAACTTAACGTCTTTATACTTGTTTAGAAGACTCTGCAGAGTCTGTTTACAACCAGTTTCATTTACATTACCTTGCTCTAAAAGCTATGCACATACAATTTATTCTTAAATGCATTAATTGTCACTGCATCCACTATCTCCTGTGGCAATGCATTCCAAGCATTCACCACTCTCTGTGTAAAAAAATATTTCCTAATATATAATCTCGACCTCTCTTTAGTTAATTTGTAGCTATGCCCTTGTGTTCTTGTAGATGGTTGTATTTTTAAAAAAACTTGTTATAGTCTAATTTATCCATTTCTCTGATCATTATATAAACCTGTATTGTCACCTCGAATTCTTCTCTTTTCTAGACACTGTAGGGCAGTTTTTCTGAGTCTTCCTCATAACTTTAATTCTGGAATCCCACTATCAGCTTTGTCGCTCTTTTTTGTATTCTTTCCAGCATGTTTATATCCCATCTATGATAAGGACTTCACACCTGCACACAGTACTCCAATCTAGGTCTAACTAATGTTTTATCAATTCCTTGCTCCTATGTTTAATATTTCTTTTTATCATTCCTTGCATTTGCCTTTTTCACTGCAACCTGGACTTGCTCCCTCACCTTATCTGTATGATCTAATATCTCCTTGGTCCCTTACCTTATCTATATTTCTAATATTGTTCACATCCATTCTGTAATTAGGTTCCATATTGAATCTACCCATGTGGATGACTGTACATTTATCTACATTAAACTTCATTTGTCAGCTTACAGACCATTCTTGAATTTTATCTAAATCCGACCTCAATATATCCACATCTGCTTTAGATGAGATGCTACTGCATAATTTTGCAATCATGGATCTCATATCAATGTCCAAATTATTTATATATATATATCATGATCAAAATTGGTCCCAAAACCAAGCCCAGTGGCACTCCACTTTTCACCACTCAGAGTACTCCTTATTTATGCCCACCCTCTGCCTTCTTCTCGTTAACCAATTTTCAATCCATTTGGCAACTTCCCTACCTAATCCATGTGATTTTAACTTTCAAAATAATATTTTATGAGGTAATCAAAGGCTTTGCAAAATCTAGATAAATAACATCCACTGACTCCCCTTATCTATCATTTTAGTAACCTCCTCCATGAATTCTAATAGATTTGTTAAGCATGATCTCCTTTAAGTAAACCCATGCTGACTATTTCTGATTAAATAAAACTTGTGTAAATGCATTACAATGTTTTCTTTGATTATTGACTCTAAAAATTTACAGACTATGCTCGTTAAATTCACCGGTCTATAATTTGCTGGATCTGATATTTTGCCCTTTTTGAATAAGGGGATCACTCCTGCATCTTTCAAATCCTGTTGAACAATCCCTTTTGCAAGTGATTGAGAATATAATATAGCCAATGGTTTTGCTAGTTGGTCTCTAACTTCAAACAGCAATTTTGGATGAATACCATCTTGACCTCCAATTTAAAAAAACACCATTTCCTCTGTAATACAGACTGATCTTAATCCCGCTGTAGCCATGTCTCTTTGAAAGAAATCTATAGACTGTGATCTTGGAGCAGTCCTCTTTTATGTAGACTGTGCCAAAGTACTGATTGAGTAGATTAGCTGCCTCCCTATTCTCACTTATTATTTTTCCTGAATTGTCTATGAGAGGGTCTACTTTGTCTTTTGTTCTTTGTTTATTTCTAACATAAGAAAAAAAGCTTTCTCTATCAGACCTGATCTTCTGAGCAAGTTTTTTTTTGCTGGTTTATTCACTTTCTGAGGTATGTTCTGGCTTATCCAAATATTTTTAATATGCCTCTATATATTTTTTCCATGTTTTATTTTTAGCTCTTCTACATTAAACTACAAATACAGTTATCCACTTTTTACGCTTGGGGTTTACCTCCCTACATGGAACACATTCTTCTTTTAGCTTTTCTAGAACTGTTTTAAAACTCTCCCACTCCTGTTCAATATCTGTTCCTCTAATGATATCTTTCCAGATTATGTGGCTTGCTGTCTTTTTCATCTTTTTAACATCTGCCTTAGAGTAGTCGTATGTTTGCGTGTTTAGATTTACTTCTTTTACTGCAATAATATCCCAATGGATGATTTGATGGTCACTTGAGCCAAACAGCTCCCCAACAGTAACGTTTTTAATGACATTTTCTTGTGTAGTAAAAACTAAGTCAAGTGTGTTTTTGCCTCTGGTGGCTGCTTCTGCATATTGAATTAAAAAATTGTTTAGTTATGCACTTAACAAAATGTTTTGACTCTACAAGTGCTTCTGCCATATCCCATTCCTGGCTGCCTCTTTTTGACTGTTGAATGGATTTTGTTCTGACTAATTCAATGTGTCCTCCACAAAGTGTATGTGATATCTTATATAATTGTATCCCTTTATTTCTACACTGGTCTTATTTCAGCATCCCTAATCTTGCTTTTAATCTCTACTGCTTATTGTTTCAAAACTATGAATTACTTAATATCAAACTGTATTAACTAATAAGTACTGTGAAAATTCAGTTAAATCTTGATATTCTCTAAGTTTTCTGTAATTAGGCTATATTGATACTTTGACAAAGCTGGAGCATACAAAATGTAGCAATACTTATCACAAATCTTGTGTTTTTTTCCAATAGCAATATTTTACCAGTCATTATGAATGAACAATTTCTAACATATATAATTTCCACAAGAACTATTAAGGAATGTAATAGCATTTAACTAAAAATATACCTTTTGGTTATGCATTCTAGTAATTTAGTCACAATGGCTTAAATCTAAAAACATAATTTTAGCATTTTATTCGAAAGATAATACAACTGTATTGATACAAATGCTGCCTAGATATTTCACTCATGTACTTAGAAAACTTGGAATAAACAACACAGCCCTTAATTCAGCATACATACTTTGGAATTCAGCTATTAATTTTCTTTAAAATTCATTGTTTTTGTCTTCTGAGCAAGAAGTTTACAAATTGTTTACCTTGTACAAAATTTGAGATATGAATTATTTTCATAAGCATCAAGAAAATAACATTTCAAGATAAGTTTTATAAATCATTTAATAGTTCATATATACATCCTGATTCAGCTCCACTATCATAATATGAAAAAAGTACATTTATAATAACTGTCTTGCCAGAGATATGCTAAAAGTGATACTAAAAATAATAGTTCACTCGTATAGTATTTACAACCTTCCTGCCAACTGTTCACAAACATAAAATCTGGCAGATTTCTGCCCAAACAACATTAAATTGTAATGATATATTTCATGAAAGGCGTCGGTTTCAATGAAAAATATGGTAGTTTAGGAAAATGGGTGAATTCATACACAACCTCATACTATGGTGTCTTTGTAGAGTTCAGAATCATCTGGTTGGCCTCCATGTGTACTTGCCTGTCTCCTTTGTTCTAATGTCAATGCACTTTCAGTTGCCCCTGGAACCACCACAGTAGACTGATAGGAGTCCCTGTATGAACGTGGAAGTTGACTCTCTTGCAGTGAAGACTGACTGCCCGAAGAGGTAGATTCCACTCTCTCTATTGAAATAGGCACCATTGATTGATTGGCAGCAGATGTTTGGTCAACTGTGCCAGCTTTTAACTGGTCTTCTCTGGGATACCTGATGTGTGCAGGATATGCCTGACTAGCTGTTGACAAGTTAGAAGGTGCAGAGCTTTCTGACTGGCTGGATTGTGACAGGGCAAATGCAAAATTGGAGGGGGACATTGGATCCGGTAGATGAGATGGGATGGAATGGCTACTGGCTGAGGAAGGGGGTGCAGTATGAGAAGCAGGAGGTAAGGAACTATCTGGGAAAGTGGGCTGAGTCATCCATGAAACGTCAGAGCCACCTGTGACCATACTCTGTAGATATACACAATTTTATCCAGAATTAAAAAGATGGTATAGGAGTTAAAATTATTTTAATTTCACTTCAGATTTCAAGTAAACATTTTATTACCATGCTCTTAATAGGCTTCCTTTGTAAGCCATCTTCTTTAGTTTCACTCATGAGACTCCCATTTCTTTAGCTTCATCTTTCACCATACTTCACTAAATGTTCTTTGGCCTAAATGCTCTTTCATATATCAGGTAGCTTCATCTGTCTATGTATATCACTAAGTGTTCTTTGGCCTATCCACTCTTTTTATATATCAGGTAGCTTCATCTGTATATCTACATCACCAAGTGTTCTTTAGTCTAACTGCTGCTCATTGACATATCAGATTATTCTATGTGACTTTTGTTTGTAAAGCTGTCAAAAATAAGGTAATTTGTTATTAATTTCATGGAATGTTTGAATTGATAACTGTATAACCTGCACTTTCCTTTACCTTCTTAAACATTTCTATTTAAAATACACAAAAGGTGCATACAATTCTATATGATGTAGACTATGAAAGTAGTCAGACACTGGAAATGATTGATGATTCAATGAGAATTTCTTTGTCACGTCTTCTTTCTTCTTCTTCTTCGTTTGTTCTGATTAGGCCTTTGCAAGTAGCAGAAAGTTATCCGGAGAACAGAATGCAGTTCACAGCTTGAATGCGATATTTGCACCTTTCGTTCCATCACCAGCAGAAGGTCTTCTTTCAATCGTATATGAATACACATACACAGTCTCTCTTTCGCCTTCTATCACCCAGAAGTGCATAAGCCATCAACCAAACCTCACCAAGCAGCTCTGTTCTGTCCAATCGTTTCCACTTCCTTCCAGCTTTTTCTTGTTTTCTTTACTTCCGCCTCCAGATCTCGTCTCCATGTATTCCTTGGTCTGCCTATGCCTCATCTTCCCTGGGGGTTCCATGATAGGGATTGCCTGGTGATACTGGTCTGGGACTTTCTTAATGTATGACCCATCCATCTCCTTTCTTCCTAAGATTTCATGTTCAAATTTACTTTGTAACTTTGTCAAACCATTTTATACCAAGAATCTTTCTCAGGCATCTGTTGACAAAACCCTGCAGTCTCCTGTCATTGCCTTTTGTCATCCTGCAGTGGTCAGCAACCCATAGCTGACTGCTAGCGTCAGGGCCAGCAAAACAGAGCTGACAACACCCTTCTACACCTCCACGCGGTGATCCTGGATAACAGGCTGCAGCAGGGCAGACTGGCTAAGGAGAAGGGATTGATTAGGGAATGCTAACCCGGTACTCAAAAAATGTTGCTGAAGTCGAATGTGTTGGACCGAAAGGTGCAAATATCGCAGTCAAGCTGTAAACTACAACACAATGCATTCCGTTCTCTGGACTACATTCTGCTACTTAAGCCCTTTTAGGGTTTGGTAGCGGGAGATTGAGAACGAACGAAGCCAAGCCAAGCCATATAGACCTTTCATATTTCCCGTTTCTGCAGTCTCTTCCTCAGCCAAACCATCAATGTAACGTCTTTTTTCCGCCTTGATGCTTTTATTAACCTCCTTGTTCCTCTCTACATACTCTTTCTGTGCTGTGCTTTTTGTGGCTCTCGTTTTACTATTTAGTAAGGCCATTTTCTTATTTCGCCTCTTCTTGATCTTAGCGATTGTTTCTGCTGTCCATTCTTTATGCTGCCGTTTCTTCATTCCTAGCACTTCCTCACATCCATTTATCCTCAATGGTGACCCCTTTATCTAGTGCTCCAGTGCTTGATATTTATTCTCACATCTCAGAGCAGTCTAAATATTTACTCAACTCATTGTCTGTAATAGTATATGCATATTGTTTTCTTATTCTTCACATAAAATTTGAACTGGTCTTGGCAATGATGACTTTCCCCAGCAGGCTTTTCATTAGCTATATTGATCACTTTCATCTATACTATGCTGTTTAATTGTCTGGCATTTTCTCTGGATGCCATCCTGGACCTTTTTTTCAGCAGCTTTGCCACAGTAGCAACTACTGTGAGCTCTAGCCTTTCTCTTCTCATAAACTATTTTTATGGTATTTATTCCCACTGGAAGGATTTATAGGGCTGAAGGTTACTAGCACCTGCAGTCACCATGCAGTATAACACTAGGTTTTAATTTATCTTCAAAAGAAAAGAATCTATGCCATACCAAGGTTTTGAAACCTTGTCCTTTTGATCAAAAAAGCGGTATGCAAACCAATTGTCCACCTGCTCCTCTTTCTGTCCATGACATGAAAATAAAGATTGCTTGATTCTAATGTATGATAAAAGCTGCCTTTGCGCATTAGCCTAACTCAACACCTATTCAAAATTCCTCTATCTAGCTGCTTATAAGACTCATAACACAACTATATAGCATAACATCTCATTGAATTCATGTCATCATACATGTTTACTGATTATTCTTGATGTGTTTCAATATGGCAGAAGTGGTGAAATGTGAAATTGCATAGCTCTTTATTCTACTTCCATTGATTTTGATTTTCCATTGATATACAAAAATGATTTGGTCATTGATATCGAATCCATGGTTACAATATTCACGGATGACATTAAAATATGTGGCAAGGTCTCTTTTCCGGCAGAGGTGAATCTATTGAGATCGGATTTACCTGGGATTCATAATGGTCTGAGAGCTGGCAGAAGGAGTTTAATGTAGAATAATGTACAGTGCTCCACATGGGAAGATCCAATAAGGATTATAATTACATGATCGGAGAGAAGAATATTAGGACAATACAAAAGGAAAAACCTATGTGTTATAACAAATCATACAGGTACGTTGTGGGAGCAAGTCCAGGTGACAGTGAAAAAGACTACTGCAATGCTAGGTATGACTGAAAGAAACATTACACATAGGAGCATGGAAGTATTAGTCAAGCTATATAAATCATTGGTGAGGCCTAAATTAACCTATACTGTGTTCAGGTGTGGAGTCCTTATCATAGAGTGGATATAGAATTGATATAAAGGACACAAAGAAGAGCAACAAAAATGATTGTGTGCTTCCAGAATTATAGTTATGAGGAAAGACGCAGAAAAACCGGCCTACAGTGTCTAGAAAGGAGAAGAATATGAGGTGACAATGCAGGTTTATAAGATAATCAACAAAAACAATAAGTTAGACTATAACAAGTTTTCAAAATACAACCACCTACAAGAACAAGAGGGCACAGCTTCAAATTATTTTTAAAGAAAGGTACAGATTAGATATTAGGAAACATTTTTTTAGTCAGAGAGTTGTGAATGCTTGGAATGCATTGCCACGTGATATGGTAGAGGCAGGGTCAGTTAGTGCATTAAAAAATAGATTGGATGATCATAGTCATTTTGAATGTTGGTTAAGTGTAATAAACTGGTTGTATAGACTCTGTAGTGCCTTCTAAACCAGTATAATGAAGTTAAGTTAAGTAAAGTAAGTATCCTCAGTTTCAAACTATGAGACCATTAAATTAACCAAGTAAACTTATTTTATTATGCATTTGATACTGTGGTTGTAAGACAGAAGAGCCAGATCATCAGTAAAGTCCAGATCATCAGAATGTTTAGTCAAATTCCAATGAATTCAATTTTGGTTGGCAGAATCATGGGCTTCATAATGTAGTCAATAGACAGAAAAAATGTAAATGCTGACAACAAATATACCTGTCATACACCACTTCTTATCACAAATAGCTCAGAAAGTTGTCTCTCATGGAGAACCCTACATATAATTTCTTTGTTCTTTTTTTAAATGATAGAGTTAGATACGATCAGATAATATTATATTATCTATCATCTCTGTAGAGAAAATAGGTAGACAAACAAGATCACTGGAGGTTGCTTAGGTGTGTGTGACTTTAAAGAACAGTGTTAGGAGTCTCATGGATAAGAATAATGAAAATGTGCTGAGGTAAACCGATGCACAAAAAACATTTCAATGAACATTAGGAAAAAGCAGTCATTGTTGTTGATCATGCGCTAGAGCTGATAATAACAAAATTGCTGGAAAAAGAGATGGGATGAGGATCTTTCTGGACAGTTTTACGTCATGACATGAAGATATGTTCACAACATACATGATACACATCACTAGAAACAAGAGTTTTGGAGATACATGGTCGTCTGTGCAAGTTAACTGGCACATGCAAAAGATGCAGTTGTTGTTGTTCAATGCTCACAATGAGTAAGTTTACTCTTTTGTGCGCCCTGAAAAGAACATTAAATGGCGAGTTGTAGCAGCTTTCCTCACACCCCGAGTAGGCTGATTGAGGTGGACCGCAGTCCTTCAGGCAGTTGTGCTAGACTTGGCTTCATTTGTTTGGTGCTCACTACTACGGGGATCACATCAATCCACATCTTGTCAGCCAGGCTGTCTTGAAAACAGCCTGTTTCCAGGGAACGCTACATGGTCTTGGTCAGTGTATTGTGCCTGACCCTGTCACAACATCCTGGTCAGTATGTTTTGTCTGACTGAACTAGAGTCTTAGTTCTCCAGAAGAAGAAAAAGAAACTATTTTCTGTTAATGCATGTTTGTTAGTTTCCTTATATTGCACTGGTAATCTTTATTATGTTTTGTATATACATTAATGCAGATTTAAGGATGTCAAACTTACCACATCAGATGTAGGTGGTGGAGGGAAAGTATGAGGAGGAGATGGATAGTCATATATATGGCTATAATCGGCAGCTGGAGGGCTTGGGAATGTATCTGGGTCCACCATTCTAGGTGGGGGAGGGGGTGGGGAGGATAGGGAAGTAAGCTGGCTGTGACCCTGTGACTGTAGCACGTGTAGTATAAGTGCTATATCAGAGCTCATTTTATGCTCCAGACGTGTTAGTTGCCTGTTTGAACAAAACAAATACATGTCACCAACCTCTGAAAATGTTTTAAAGCTTAAAAACATGAACAGACATTTGCGTAAAGCATTATTTTACCTCCCACAAATATTACAGCTTTGTACTACTTTGATACTTATTTGTTTTTGATTATACTGTATGTTAAATGCAATTTTGTAGTCTTTATATATGTCTATAGGGGGACTGAGTGGTCTCAAGGTAAGACGTTGGCCTCGGGTGCTAAAGGTTCAAATTATGATGGAGATCCACATTTTTTCATGTGTACTTTAGTATTTCCCCCGGACCTATGAGTAGTAGAGAACGGACGCCCATGTGCAGTGTCGCGCACATTAAAAATCCCTCAGCAGTTGGAAAAGAGTAGGCTACTGCTTGGGCAAAATTCAAAATTATGTTAAAAATCTACCCAATCTATTACTGGATCCTCCCCGGTGCCACAGAGTTCGTGCATTGTACTGAGATTTTTCAAAAATAATGAGAAGAACAGAGCACTTATGGGTTAAATTGTATGCAATGACATTGATTCTTTTGTAATTGATTGGTGTGAGATAATTACACCTTTTTTGAGTGTCTATCTAATCTACTCCACTAACTCTTCCTTTACAGCAAGGCACATCCATTATCTGGAGGTCAATGGTTTGAATCTGGATTGCCTATTGCTTCAATTTTTTTTTCTGTTGTCAAATGTATATGTTTTTAAGAGTACTCATAATATACATGTTAACAACTGTTGTCACTACTTTAAAAAATAAAAAATCAATTTTTGATGAAAATAGTATATTTGGTCTCTAGTTATCGCAGCACCGGCCGTTACCCCGGGGAAGCAAACCCTTAGAAAATGCAGGAGGAAGCAGCAGACCCTTACATAAAAATGCATGCTGAAGTCGGATGCACTGGGCCGACAGGCGCAAAATAAAAACCACAGTGCAACGCACACCGCCTTGGGGATTAGAGAAATAAGGCGAATGCAAAAAAAAAAAAAAAAAAAAAAAAAAAAAATAAATTCTCAATTCTTATGGGTTTCTTTTGAAAATTATTTTTTTGGTCACACTAATCATCCTCAGAACTCTCCATTACCTGGTACAACTGAAAAATTGGCTGTGAAGGTGCTGTGAATTCTAATATTGACTAACACTGATACAGACAATCATAAATAGCTATGATATAGTTCACATAATATTTGGAAAAGATAGCATTACAATCATACTTGTTAAAAACATTTTGAAGAAAATATCATGGGAAGATCAAGAATAAGGACACACATTGAAATAATCTTTATTCTCTTTCTTTTGTATCATCATAGCGCAAATAAAAACGCTGGTCGCAATATAGCCACATGTGGCAAATGAGTTTGTAGTATTCATCCCACCATGAAAAATAAGGTTGCTCAGCCAAAACTCTGAACAAGTTAAATCTTCAATGAGACTCTCCATTGGTTGGGGATATTGTGGGCTACTGATAATTATTACAAAACCTTCTGATTTTGTGTTTAAGTAGTTTCAATGTTGAATGATATATTTTTTTATTTTACTGCTGTAATTTTGAATCATGTTGTATTTTGGTATTTTATATTCTGAAAATTGTAATTTGTTCAATAAAAGTTAATAATCCAATGAGCATTTATAATATCAAAATATTATTCATGTCTAAATTAGCATGACACATAAATAATATAAACACAAGTAATCTTATCTAGATTACAAATGAATGTTAAATCAATTGCTCCTCAGATGATGACCTTCTTATTACTAACGATCTATATAAACTCTTTTTGAAAATACAGGTGAAACAGTTGACAATAGCATGATATACCTCGCTAGTAATTTGCTGCATTATGCTATACCAAGCAGAGCTTGGAGGATTAGCATTCAGTTTCCAATATTGATTGTTATTCTTTATATGCTCTAACAATCCACAACTTCATTAGTTGTTCAAATGTAGCATAAATCTTCAAAGTCTTTTAATTAAAATTATATGCTTACTTGGAAAGTTCATTAAGTCTTCTTTCCACTTCCAGAGGAGATGAGGATATTTGAGTGCCCTCTACTTGCATCATATTTGGCATGGTCACCACTAATTGTCCTTGTTCGTCATACTGGGAAAACATTGATGGGCTAGAAACAGGCAATGTTGTGCTTGAAATTGACTTGGGTACTGAAGAAATTGATGCACCTTTGGCCTAAGAATGTCACAAATGATAGTACTTTAGTAAATCATGGTTTACAGTAATTTAAAATATTTATCATCATTATTGGCACTCAAATTTCTGTAGACTAACCATCTTATTTACTTACTTAGTCGCTTGTATGCAACCCTGGGGTGTAGATGTTTGCCAAAAAGAATGCCAGGCAATTAAATTTGCTGTCTTTCCCTTGACCTGGTTTTCAAATCCTGTCCTTGGTCTCTTATAGACTGCCTTATATTGTTATTCTAGCAAAATTTGGGTCATGCTAGAGGGCTCTGGGTCCTTCACTCTTTGCTTCCCATGTCTGCCATGGTAGCCAATCGTCTTTGATTCTGCAGACACGACAAAACTAGCAAAGCTGAGTGCTCCACTGGAGTCTACAAGAGCAGAGTTCGTAGATTGTGTCATATTGTCGGATTGCTAATCTTGCCCTTTTTTTTTTCTGCTTGGACCACCTTCATAAATATTTCATTTCAGAGGTCTGGAGCTGACTTTTCTTGATTGTGATCATTGCCCATGACTCACATCTGGAAGTCAAAACTGGTACATAGGTTGAGCGATATACAGCCATCTTAGTTTTCTTATATATTTCTCTTTTTACTGAGGAATCCTCTATTTATGCATGTAAAAAGTCTACCAGTTGCTGCCTTTTGACCAGCTGACTCTTCATTGATACCACCTTTTTACAGCTCCAATGTATTTGAACTGCTTGACCTGTTCCAGAGGCTGTTCTCCTACAATAATATGATGTCTCTCCTCTCCTCTTGAGACCAACATGGTTTATGTTTTTGAACTAGATCATGGTCATTTCTCTCTTTTCCAGTTCTTTTTTCCAGATTTGAAGGCTGGTCTGGAGATGTGCCTCTAATTTGTTAATCAGGGCATCATCATTGGCATATGCCAGTTCGGATATGTAAATTGTTCTGAACTTCAAGTTCCCCTTCAACTACTTTTTGGCCTTCTACTTTCAAGATTTGATGACATCATACATAAGCAGTATGAAAAGATATGGCAACAAAATGTCACTCTGTTTTACACCACTTGTGGTCTTGAACTTCTCTGACTTTTGGTTTTCTGTCCTAATGTATTTTCTGCAAGTCTTATAGAAGCTTTTTATGGAGCAGATCAAGGATGTTGGGATGATGTTCTTTCTTTCCAGATATTCTCAGAGTCTGCTTTAGGCAACAGTAATTAAATGTTTTTTCTAAGTTTAAGAACCAGAGGTGAATTTAATCATCATACTTTAAAGTCTTTTTACTCAGTTTTCTGAATGTAAAGATAAGGTCTTGAGTAGTTCAGTTTGCTCTGAAACCACATTGAACCTTGTCAAGCTGTGGCTCAGTCATACATCTTAGTCTCTGTTCCACTATTCTAGAGTAGTCTGTGCCTGAGATATTAAGTAAGGATATGTCTCTGTGGTTTTCGCATTATCAGTTGTTGCCCTTTTTTAAACATTGGTAATATGATGACTATATTCCAGTCATTTTGTATAGCTTTGCAATGCTAAACTGCCCGGAGAACCTTAAGATATAACAGTTCACTTGCAGTTTCCATGCACTTGACCATCCTTGGTGGTATAATATCATATCGAGCTGCTTTGCTAGTATTAATTTTCTTAAATGTTGCCTTCAGCTCCTCCATCATCATGTTGTTTTCACCATCATTGATTTTCATATCTGTTTTAGAGCCTGTAGTACATGGAACTTGGTCATCCTTCTAACAAAGAAGCTTTAAGAAATAGTCTTTCCATCCATCCATTACCTCTCTCTGGGTCCTGAGCAAAGCAACTTGTCTGTCTTTTACAAATTTCAGAGGGCACTATTTCATTACTCATGTTTTTTTAGGTTCATGTAGAAAAGCTTCCTGTTTTTCTCCTGCAAGCCTTTCTACAAAGTCCTCCCAAGATTTATGTTTTGCTGTTAACACTTTGTTCTTGACTTCCATTCTAGATGTTACATATTCTTTGACAACATCAATATGAATGTCACCTCTTGATCAAAAATTGCTTGCGCAGGGAAGAAAGATGCTGAGCAGTGCATGAGCTTTAAGCGGTCAATGGACCAAAAATGACTGCTGGCATCACTAGACCCAGAGCTACCAAGACCCCTCTTCACCTCCATGTGGTGATCTTGGACAACAGGCTGCAACAGAGCAACTGGAGTTGGATGTGTCGGACCGAAAGGTGCAAATATTGCAGTCAATCTGTAAACTATGACACAACACATTTCATTTTCCGAACTGCATCCTGCTACTTGCAAAGCCCTTTTTAGAGCTTGGTAGCAGGAGTTTGAGAACAAACAACAAAGAAGAAGCTTGCACAGAAAAGTTCCAATTGGTGCATTAGCATCACATGGAGTGCTCCAGCCGCTGAGTTGAATATCATCGATGAGGCTCAGAGAAAACAAGCTGCCCAAAAGAACAGAACGTATATCAACTTCACAGTTGACTACTTACATGTGTGTCACAAGTGCTGCAGTCTGTCATGACAGAATTGGCCTTTACAGTCATATGAGATCACTTCTCATAGTACAAGTCTAATGATGTCATCTATGCTTGCAATGAGGAGACTATTACATATTCTTTGTATTTTTAAGTTTTTCTTGCTCTATTCTTGTCTTTCGTGTGCTGATTCCATGCCTTTTTCTTTTCTCTTATAATTTTGACTTTTTTTGTTCACTAGGGTGTCCTTTTTATATACTTCTTGGTGCTGAATTTGCCACATGGTTCTGCTGTAGCTGCCTTAAGGATGATCGTAAATATTAACCATAAATTTTTTTAGATGCTTTGGTGGTTCCTTCACCCTTTCCAAAGCTGTCGATATAAGTGCATGATACTTGGTTCTAACTTTTGACTCTTTTAGCTTGTAGGCCTTTATTGTTGCTTCTTCTTGGGTATTTGGTTTCTTACTTGATTATGAAGGTTGTTTTGGTTGTGCTACTCTTTTGGCTGTTCTATTTATTATCACGATGATGAAGCCCAGTTTGTAGAAAAACGGGTAATTGGTCTGTTGTATCATGCATGGTGGAGGCGTTGCCCCTTTTTTGTCTCCATGCATGTCACCTTTTCTCATTTAATGTTGTTTATTGGATATTGCCAGCTAAGCACCAAATATACAGACTTTCTGTTATCCACCACCCAGCCAATGCAGGCTTCTCACTTGTGAAAAGCTGTCAAAGACCGTAATTTCAATCTCTAATGAGCTAAAATATACCAGTCTCAGTGCCAGCAATCTGCAGACCTACATAGGGTTTGCAGTAGCGTTTCTCAGCCAGCATAGCTGTAGACTTCCATAAGATTTGTGAGCATTGACTAAGGTATCTGAGAATAGCTCTCATTAAAATTGTGAAATCCCATTTGTATTGCTCTTTTACTAATCTGGTAAAAACTTCACTAGTAGATTTATTTTAAAGCCATCATGTTTGACCATTGTCCAAAAACATATTCTGTCATATTTAGTTTCATAAGTATCTTTTGATAATCATTTCCTTGCTGATTTATCGTGAAATAATGTCTACACAACATGTAATATGGACAAAAGATTATTCAAGTTTGATTATGAAAGACTGGCACTTTAAGAAATATAGAGTAAATAGCTGAAAAGGTAAAATGAGATAATGAAAGGAGAGACTTTGTTGTGAGAAAAGAATGAAAATTGGACACCCTACATGAGCCTCTGGACTTGCATTCTGATCCTGCAGGAGGGGAGCCAGCTCTTGATTTCGTTTATTTCCATCATATCGACTGGACACCACATTCATTAAAGTATTGGAAACACTTGATAGAGCTCCAGCTGAAATGTAAAGAAGAGAAAAAGCAAATACTATTAATTATCTTCTATACATTGGAGTTAACTCATTCACTCCCAAATATTTTGGACCTCTGGACACAATTTTTTTCTTATGTTAAACTCAAACACAGCATCACTTAGTTGCGATCTGTTATCTTCAATAAAAGTTCCCTGAAATAACACATATTATGTACCAAACTATTCAAAATTCAGCCAGAATTCAATGGAATACATATATTTTGTAAATGGAGATGAACATTTGTGTATGGCTTGGCTTGGCTTCGTTCGTTCTCAATCTCCCGCTACCAAACCCTGAAAGGGCTTAAGTAGCAAAATGTAGTCCAGAAAACGAAATGCGTTGTGTCGTAGTTTACAGCTTGACTGCGATATTTGCACCTTTCGATCGAACACATCCGACTTCAGCAAGCATTTTTTGAGTACCGGATTAGCATTCCCTCTTCAATCCCTTCTCCTTAGCCAGTCTGTCCTACTACAGCCTGTTATCCAGGATCACCGCATGGAGGTGTAGAAGGGTCTTGGCAGCTCTGGTTCGCTGGCCCTGACGCTAGCAGTCAGCTATGGGTTACTGACCGCTGCAGCTCACGCGCTGCTCCGAACATTTGTTTATGATGGATTATAGTTGTATAATTGTTTTTATTTTTAAAAATTATGAAATAATTGTTCCCCTCATCAAAACATTATTCAGCCAATACACAAATAACGTAATGACTTTCTATTGAAGGTAATCCACAAGAGAAGATGTTCTGAAAGTTACACCTAATTTGGTTCAGTTATTTTCAAAGTATTCATATTTTACTGAAGGCACAGAAGTTGAAAACGTGCTAAAAAATAAAAGCATCAATCAAAATCAACATGAGTGTTTACGCACACCCAGAGAGAATGTTCCTGCTGTATTCAATATATATGTATACACATTTATATTATACACACTAGTATGGCTGTGGAGGATCTTGAACCTTTACAGAACTTGTGAATTGTCACTACCATTGTTTGAGACAAAAGAAGACACCTCCCCATTGTCAGCAGATTTAGTTTCACTTTCATCGCTCGACTTAGAACTAAGACTAAATAAAGAAATTGAAATATCGCTATCAGAACGATCGATTTCTTCATCATCACTATAGTTAGTGATAATATAATCTGACTATTACCGAGCTTGTACCGTAAAAACTCCATTTGGTCTGACTGAAAGGGCATGGGCTAGATTCAAGGCTAAATTTTCAAAATAGTCTTCACTTTTAAATAAATCCTATGTTCATTATTGAACTCACTATAGAAAGTACATTTCTTGTACAAAATTATATAATTTAACAACTCTAGCAAGTAATTCTAAGATCCTAGCAGATGAATTAGGGGAAGGAAAAAATAATGAAAAAAAAAAAGTACTTATTTCTCAGCATCAAGTTAATTATATTAGTTATTTTGCATTGAAACAAATGTTTTAAATGTTATCTGTGATGGTCAAACAAAGTCAAGTTAAGCCAATAATTAGATCTGTGAGCTACATTCAGGTGTGAAAATTTTAGGATTTCTTGACATATTATTAACATTTTATCTTTGACAAAAAAAAAGTGACTCATATTTGGTAAGAAATGTTGTTGGTAATCATTCTGTATATTTCATCTGCAAATCGGACTCAATTGTTAAATATATTTTGCCTCTGTGGTACAAGTTTCAAAGCAACACAGGTATGGAAATTAATTCACTAACTAATGTCAATTATTTGTATTTAAAGTTTTGTGAAAAACTTTATATCTAACATTCTTTTGTCACTTTATTTTATATCTAATATTTCAGTAATTACCTGCCAGACTGGTAAGTCCAGTAGCTGGTCGTTTTTTTTCATCTTTTGTTTCAAAGTCAAAGTTTGCTGGAGTCATATCCAGACCTGCTTTTGCTGGTGTAAACTCAAGGATTCCTGCACCACTTTCTCTTATGTCTTCATCACTTGGATATTCCATAGAGTTAAGAATGGGTTCCTCATGAGATCGCCTCCTTTGTAACCTAGATGGTCTGAAGATATTTGTGTTTGGACCATCATCAGCTGTGCAAGGACAAAACAATGAAAAATGTGTTTATTGCACAAGAACATACAATACACTCAGCATGAAAAGATATATTAACCCAATCAAAAACATATTTTAACATTCTTTTCTTGGCGATCTCACACAGCTGTTGTTTTTTTCTTTCTACATCAATTTACATGAATTTCATTAAAAAAAAGTGTTCCTTAATTTATGATAAATTTAATTTAAGTAACAAAAAAAAACAAAAAAAAAAACATTAGTAATGTACCAAGACATACAAATTGAACATATAATCTGAGCTATTTGAAATAAGGCATAGAATGAAGAATTGGAGCATCATTTAACATAGTGATTGGCTTTCTAATAATTAGGTAACACGTCCTGCCGAAAATGGATGTGTCGGACCGAAAGGTGCAAATATCGATCAAACTATAAACTAGCGACACAACGCAAAATCCATTCTCCGGACTACATCTTGCTATTGCAAAGCCCTGTTCAGGGCTTGGTAGCAGGAGATTGAGAATGAACACAGAAGAAGAAGAGGTAACACATGGAATAAATGTATGTTGTAAATGTAACATGTGGATTTGTCTATAAAGAGGATCACGAGACTTGTGTATGCAGGTTATGTATTTTGTCCAATATCAGTTTCTATTAAAGAAAAACTTTTGGGTATGACTTCTTTCAATGACATAATAATTTAAATATGAATAATATACTAGCAATGAAAATTATAATGCTAAGTAAAAATGCATGCCTAATCTATTCTAACTTAGATTTGCAAACTGACTTCAAAATTGACAACAGAAAAAAACTTTATCAGAGCTAAATGGAATGTATACATTTATTGGAGTGAAGTCTAATGACAAGCATCCAATGTACATTTAGAACTTATAACTGAAATAAAATACAAAATTTATAATACTGTAAATACAGATATGAAAATACAAAAACAAGCAGTTGCAAAATGATATAAAAATTCCTCATGCCTATTGTTAAATATGATGAGAGGAAAGAGGGAATACAAACTAAAAAAGACAACAAAAAAATAACGGGTGAGCTATGACATGCAGGGGTTGGAGAATGATTGCTTGTATAGCTTATAACTGAGTATATATTATATATATGAGTATATATTATATTCAGAAAAGGAATAAATATCATTATATATGCACATTGTTTTGTAGTCATGTATATGTTTTAATAATTGCAAATATCATATATTTTGATATATGTAAATACAAATTAATAAGCATATTTCTAAAAAGCAGAAATGATAATTATAATTATTCCAAAGGTGTATAATTAATTGCATATCAAACTTTTTTTTCAATAATGAAAAATAAAAGGCATGACATAAACGATGACATAACAATTTTCATATTTCTCACTATCTTGATATATACATGGATATGTTTGTGGTACATATGTGATATATATAATCAGATATATGCTTTGAACAAGCATTTAGAGAAAGGAACTGAGGTCCTTGTGAATTGTAAATACATCAGAAAAATGGTTGTAAAAATAATAACAGCAAACGACTTAACTTCATTATATTGGTTTAGAAGACTCTACAGAGTCTGTATAGAACCAGTTTATTCCACTTCACTGATATTAAAAATGATTGTGATCAATCTATTCTTGAATGCATTAACTGACTCTGCCTGCACCACATCTTGTGGCAATGCATTCCAAGCATTCACCACTCTCTGACTGAACAGATATTTTCTAATGTCTAATCTGGACCTGCCTTTAAATAATTTGAAGCTATGCCCTCTAGTTCTTGTGGTCGGTTGAACTTCAAAAAACTTGGTATAGTCTAATAATGTATCCTTTCCATTGATTCATTTATAAACCTGTATTAAGTCACGTAAAATTCTTCTCTGTTCTAGACACTGCAGACCAGTTTTTCTAAGTCTCTCCTAATAACTATAATTCTGGAATCCCACCAGAATTTTTGTAGCTCTTCTTTTTATCATTTTGATCATGTCTGTATCCACTCTACATGGATCCCATCCCACTTCAATATTGAAGGCAGTGTAGCTGTATACAAACTACCAAAGTGTGGAGGAGCATCCCCACAAACAGACTTGAGCATCACATATAATGAGGCCAAAATCATAATTAAACCAACTTCAAACCAACTTCAGAGGAAAATGGGCTGATCAACACCCGGCTTCCAAAAAGAAGACAGCTACTTTAACTTAACTAGAGAAGAGCAAGTCATCATCTTCAGACTTAGAACTGGGCATAACAAACTCAAGGGTCATCTTTACAACAAAATGAGGATTGGGACAGATGAAAACTGTCCATGTGGGGAGCATACCATGACCGTCGAACATATCCTACAAAGCTGCATGCTCACGCAGGAAAAGAGAGAACAACACTACTTCACGAGACAGATATGAGACGAAAGCTGTATGGAGATAAAACAGCCTTACAAACAATGGTGTTCTTTTGTAAGAGAAACCGGGACCTTGATCTGAGTATGAACAAAGAAGATATCCACTCTGTGATAAGGACTCCACACCTGAATACAGTTCTCCAATTTAGGTCTCACCAATGATTTATATAGTTTAACTATCACTTCTTTGCTTCAATGTGTAATGTTTCTTTTAACCCTTTACACCCTAACCTGCCTATTGTATGTTCTATGGAAACCGAAAACACTACAAACATGTTCAATGCAACTGTTCATTGCTTGTTCTGTTCTGGGATAGCATTTACATCGCATAAGTAAACAAATAGTATATAAATAAGGCAAAGAAGTATCTCCCTGCCCTTATGATTTTGTATTTCCTGTTTTAAGGCTTAGGGTGTAAAGGGTTAATCATACCCATCATTATCCTTTGTCACAGTCACCTGGACTTGCTCTTGCACCTTACATGTATGATCTATTTTAACACCTTTTATATTTGTCTAATATTGTTTACTCTCATCATGTAATTATGTTCCATATTTGATCTTCTCATTTGAATGACTACACATTTTTCTACATTAAATTCCATCTGCCAGTTCACAGACCATTTATGAATAGTAACTAAATCTGATCTCAATAGGTGCACCTCTGCCGGAGAAGGGACCCTGCCGCATAAATTTGTGTCATCCGCAAATTTAGCAATCATCGATTCGATAGCATTATCCAAATCATTTATATATATCAAAAACAAAATTGGTACCAATACTGATCACTGAGGCCCTCAAATTATAACATTCCCACCATTCAGAGTACTCCTTATTTATGTTAACTCTCTGCCTTCTGCCTGTCAATCAATTTTCTATCCAATTGGCAACTCCTCTACCTATACCATGTGATTTCCACTTCCAAAACAATCTCTGATAAGGTACTCTAACAAAGGCCTTTGCAAAATCCAGATAAATAACATCCACTGGCTCTCCAACATCCAACATTTTTGTAACCTCTTCCATGAATTATAATAGATTTGTTAAGCATGATCTCCCCTTAGTAAAACCATGCCCACTCTTCTTGATGAGATTGAACTTGTCCAAATGCATAGCTATGATGTCTTTGATAATTGACTCTAAAATTTTGAAGAGAATGCTTGTCAAACTTACTGGTCTGTAATTGCCTAGATCTGATTTTCTTGCCCTTTTTGAACAAGGAATGGGGTCACACCTGCATCTGTCCAATCCTTTACAATAATCCCCTTCTCAATAGTTTGAGAATAAAATTTAGATAATGGTTTTGCCAGCAAGTATCTGAGTTCAAATAGCAATTTTGGATGAATACCGTCATAACCAGGGCTTTTATTCACTTTTAAACTGTCCAATTTTTAAAAAACCATTTCCTCAGTAATTCAGATTGAGTTTAATCCCTCTGTGTCTATGTCAGATTGGAAGATTTCTAAGGTCTCTGGGATCTTGGAGCAGTCTTGTTTAGTGAAGACTAAGCTGAAGTAATGAGTAGATTTGCAGCTTCAACATTTTCTCTTATTATATTTCCTGTACTATCTTGGAGTGGGCCTACAGTGTCTTTTGTTCTCTATTTACATCTAACAGAAGAAAAATAAAAACTCTTGCTATCAGTCTTGATCTTTTGAGCAAGTTTTTTTTATCAAAGTCAATCTTTGCAGCTCTATTCACTTTAAAAGAATTTTTTTGTATTTCCAAATATTTTAAATATGTTGCATTTGATTTTCCATCATTTATATATTTTTTCCAAGCTTTATTCTTAGCTCTTCTACATCTAACCACAGATTGAGTTATCCATGTTTTCTTTTAGGATTCAATCTCCTACTTGGAACAAATTCACTGCAGATGACGCATGTGTGTGACCGAAAGGTAAAAATATTGCAGTCAAGCAGTAAACTAGAGACACAACTCATTCCGTTCTCCGGACTATGTCCTACTGCTTGCAAAGTCCTGTTCACGGCTTGGTAGCGGGAGATTGAGAACGAAAGCAGAAGAAGAAGGAGGAACAAATTTCTGGAAGAAAAGCACACCCAACAAAAGGAATAATAAATAGGCAAATGAAATATCCTGTAAATAATCGTATATGAAGGGTAGGTTTAAGGCAACAAGAGAATGACAACACTAAATACAAAGAAACATGAAGAAGTGGATAGAATATTTATAATATATTGATGTATGCTAAGGATCTTCAATTGCAATGTGAAGTTGGTCCTGTTATATGGTCCGAAAATATGAGACCAAACTCAGTATTAAGAGATTGCAGGGCTTTATCATAAACCCCTGAGAAAGATTCTAAGTCTGCGGTGGTTTGACAAGGTTAGAAACAAAAGATTTTGAAATAGAACAGGACACATAAAAGTGGAACAGGAAATCTTTGGACGAAGATGATGCTGTATAGGCCACACAAATACTTCAAGCCAGTATCACCAGAAAATTTATGCCATGGATCCCATTAGAAAAAAAAGACAAAGAAAGACTAAATAACCAATTGAGAAGAGAACTAGAGGCAGATACAACAAAAATAGGAAGAAGCTGGCAAAAGTTGGAAAAAATAACACAGAACGATTCTACTTTGGGAGAGTTTCTTGATGATCTATGTACTCCAAGATGATAAGGTAAAATACAATATGCCTTAAGAACAAGCAGAATGTGCTGAAAATTCATTACAGATGATATGATAAAAGATACCACAGGATGTCAAAGGCAATATGAACAAAGCCATATTTGCTTTAAATTATGTTTGTCAAAAACAGAACCTTTCCTCAAGGAAAATAAGATTAGACTGTCCAAAGATAATGTAAATTTAGTTGGTTTTCATGCACTAAAAATATGGCATAGTAATTAAGGTAAGATACCTAAACACCAAGTCTTTGCAGCACATCTTTGCTTTATGCTTTTCTGATTGTATCGTCAGAAGTAATAACAAATCTGAGTGTGTGTACCTGCATGCTTGTGTTTCTGTGTGACATAAATGTCATTCTAAAACAGGATACTGTCAATCAACTTTATAATAGATATGGAAATTAAAAAACAACAAAGAAAAGTACCATCAAGCAGTTGAAAATGATATAATTTCTCATGCCTATGACTAAATATGATAATCACAGCAACATAGAAGAATTTTTGTAAACAGCTGTTTATAGTACATCACTTTAAATTGATCTTTTAACCATGGGTATGAGAAGTGGAAATACAAAATGTGTAGTTCTACTTTATTTGGAATAGCTTCTGTTGGATACAAGAGAAGGTAAAAATATTGGATAACACAATGCATGTCTAAGCTATGAGAGAAATTATGTACATTAATCCAACTTTTACACTCTACCAAGGATTTTGCATGCAGTTGTTTTTGCCAGCGGTTATCTATTATTTCTGTGTATAGTAATGTCATCATCATCTGATTGAACAGTCCTAAGACTGGTTCTAAGGTTCTCTGGTCACGTATCTTCATTTGACCCTAATCCTTTAGTTGATCAGTCTTAAGACTAGTTGTAAGGTTGTTTTATCATGTCTGTCCATTTGACCCTATCCTCTTCTGGATGCATCCAAATACTGGCTGTAAGGTTGTCTGAGCATGTGTCTCCATTTGACACTATCCTTTGGTTGATCAGTCCTAAGACTGGCTGTAAGATTATCTTAACATGGCTCTCTATTTGATCCTATCATCTGCAACTGTCTTCATTTCAGCACAGGTTTGCATTTTAATGTCTCTGCATGCCTAAGATATAAAGATGAGTCTTGTTTGCTCCCTTGATCTTGCCTTTTAGTGTCTTATGTGTCTCTGCATTGTTAAGATGTAAAGATGAGTCTTGTTTGCTCTTTTCTCTTGTCCCCTGGATCTTGTCTTCTAGTGTCTTATGTAGAAGACTTTCATGTCACATACTGTGTTCCAGCCAACTCAATCTTCAATTTTGTATCATTTTCAATATTTGTTGCTGTGCACCTACCTCAGTGATGACATCACCATTGGATTTTTCTGTCTAACTCCCTCATTCCATTCTATGATAGGATCACATTTCAAACGCTTCCTGAATTTTTTTCACCCTTCTTTGGTAGAGTTCATGTTTCAGCCACATACAATGCAACTGACCATATATGAGTAGCTATTATGCTTTTCCTCACTTCTATTTTGATATTCTTTGAGGCTAGTAATTTCTGTTTTTTCTTGAAGGCCTTATTTGCCAATGCAATTCTCGTCTTAATTTCTATCTCATTGTGGGCATTGTCTGTGATGGTTTGCCCTAAATATGTAAACTACTGCCCTTATGTATTTCTCCATTGATTATTATATTTATTTGGCTATGTTACTTGGCTATTATAATAATCTTTGTCTTCAATATGTTTATTTTCATGAAAAATTCTTTATAATTTTTTGCAGCAGACGTTGCAACATTTCTACTGATCCTCCCACTATGGCTTGATCATCAGCAAATTTGATGACATTAACTTTCATACTGTTAACTATGCCATCCCTATTACAACTCTAAACATCTCAGAATATGAATTATACAGACTTGATGAAAGCAAGACTGCGAAAAACGTATATGTTGGTACCAAAAGGTGCAAATATTGCAGTCAAGCTGTAAACTAGCGACACAACACATTCCGTTCTCCAGACTACATCCTACTACTTGCAAAGGCCTGTTCAGGGCTTGTTAGCGGGAGATTGAGAACAAATGCAGAAGAAGAAGATAAAAGTTAGTAACCCTGTCGTACACCTTGTCTTATTAAAACTGGATCTGTTAGTGCTCCTATAATTGACATAATTGAGTCTTGATTTTCAATTAGGTTCTGGATTAACCTAATGATTGGTCTTTCAATACCTAAGTGCTATAACACGTAAAAAATAGTTAAGGCTGCTCATTTCTTCTTCTTCTTTTTTGGTGTTCATCCTGGAAAGGACATTGTGTCACAGTTTACGGCGAAGTTACAATATCTGCATCTTGTGGCCCAACACATCCAGTTTTAGTTAGTTTTTTTTGCTCACCGGGTTTGTCTTTCTCAATCCCAACTCTTTTAGCTAGAATACACTGGTGCAGTTTGTTTCCAGGGTCATCACTTGGAGGCGGAATAGGGTCTTGTCTAGTGTTGGCACTGGTGCAGTTTGTTTCCAGGGTCATCACTTGGAGGCGGAATAGGGTCTTGTCTAGTGTTGGCACTGGTGAAGGCCACATGTGCTTTCTCTGGTCCTTGTATGTCGGGCAATTTTGCAGCAGATGTTCAGCGGTCATTTTCCCTGTACCACAGGTTCATTCGTCAGTGCCACCTATCTTCAGTTTATTGAATAGATGGTTCCTCAGTCTGTTGTGGCCTGTGTGGAGTCTGAAGACCACGATCTGCTGAGCTGGTAGTAGGCATCATTTTTTGTGTGGCCAGTATGTTCTGTTTCCCATTTGGCCATGTATCTGGCCCTAATAAACCTTTTGGACTCTTCGTAGGTCATACTAGAATCTGGTTGTGGTAGTCTTGCTCCTTCTTTTGCCAGTCTGTCTGCCTCCTCATTGCCTTGGATGTTACAGTGGGATGGAACCCACTGTACCACTACTCTTTTTGGTGCGGACTGCTGGCACAGTTGACAGAGTACTGCTCTTAAATCATTAAGTTCAGTATTTTTCTGGCTTTTTTGTACTGTCACCATGGCCAGGGCATCTGTAAACATGACTATCTGGCTTTCATTGCTTTCGCCTGTCAGCATTGCTTTTACTGCAGCCTTCAGTGCCTCTGCTCTGAAATTGCTTGAGAATTTTCCAGTTGCCACTGACAGTGTTATTTTTCTACCGTTTGTTAGGCTCATGAATACCCCTTCCCCTCCATTCTGTGCTGTGTTTGTTACAGAACCGTCGGTGTATGCATGGGTCCAGTCCATGCTGCTTGGGTAGTTTTTCGCTATGTATCTCAGGGTTATGTTTCTTCTTTCTTTTTCAGTCCAACAGAAGGATCATTTCTTCATCTTGTAGCATTCAAATGCAATTCTAAAATTGTGCTTGAGGGACACAGCGTTGGGATGACGATTTGGTAAAATTGGTAATGCTATTATTACTTTCATAAAAATCTTTTCTCATTGCAGATTACGGGCAGGGGCACAACTACTGCTCTTTATCACATTATATTATTAGCCGTTATCTTGAACTCCACCAAGAAGGCACCTATTATGATTTCCTGTGCTACTCTTCTCCTTGACCTCCTCTCCAATGTTTCAGCAATGCCAGAGCTACATTGATAAATTTTTCAAATTTTCTGTGACATGCAGTGTCATAACTACTCTACTACATCAGTTTATATTATGAAACATTTGCAACTTCATGCACAAGGCTCTACTGTGCTAGTAGCTATGAATATCTACACTATTCTTCTCCATGTTCACTTTCAACTCTCCGTATTTCTGCATCCCAGTAAAAGGCATGTGTGGCTATCTTCTATTCTACATAATTATATTTGTTACTACTTCTGATAATTGATACTTCTTTGGCATTCACATGAAAAGGATGTTGTGTTGCATTCTAATAATTTGATATGATAGATGGAACAAAGAAAACATAAGCTGGGAACCTGAATGTTGGACATCATTTTCTTGGGGAGATGATGCTCAGATGTCACAGATAAGTGGACATTTTTAGACTGCTTGAGCTATGTAACATATACAAATAATGACATTAATGTAACTAACTATAATTTTATGTTTCTCTGGCAATCATAAATATCTACTATCAAAAGTCATGAGCTATTAATTTTATGTGGGTGTGAAATAAGAAAATAAATATTTTTACTTTAAAACCCCACCTTGAAAGCCTTACTTTTGATTAAAGTATACAGTTAATGGTTGGTGCCAGCAACATTATTTAGTGTGTTATTACAATATATTAGCATGTACTCTAAATTTAAACTAGACTATCAATACCGGCTATACTGATTAGTGTATAATTGTTTAAATTTCACATTTATAAATACAAGATCTAAAGATTCATGGACTATAATAAGAATCTCACCTGAAGTTGACATCACAGGAATATCTGCTGCCAGTTCTATGGATTTAATAGGGAAAATTTGATGGGTGGGTTAAGAACATGCAACCAAACACCAAATTAAAACAACCGACAGGAAAAACATTTCATTTTAATTAAATAATAAAAATAATATTTCAAATGTGCTTGAAAAACATGCATACAATTTCAATTGTTGATTTTGTTTGGCACACATTTGTAAGGTTATCCATAAGCCCAGTTCAACAAAACAAATACATTTTCAACCACATAAATAAACCTGTTGTACAAAAATAATAAATAATTCTCTTCTTCACGTTCTAATTTTCTCTCTCTAAGGAGTTCAGGATCACCACTGCAGCTGGTCTGTTTATAAAAAGTCTGTGCCAAAGCTCCACATATAGTTGAGGGTTTTGTAACAATTGCTTAGCAAGATGAGATTGCTGCTCAATGTAGGACCTCCTTTAATTGTTGCTTACAACATGCTAGAAAGGGCATATTTGTAATATTCTTTGTTCTTCAGGATAAGGCTCTTGAAACAACACAAAGAACATAAATATTTTGAGTGCAAGCCATCTGAGTGATATGAACTTTGTGTGAGCTTAGTAAATGCATTTAATCGTATTAATCCCACATGGATATTTAAAATACTGTGAAAATATAGAAAGTCCGAAAAATTTAACACACATTATACAATATTTCTAGGAAGATGCCATTTGAAGGTTAGTTTATAAAGGCAAACTCTCAGAACCTGTTATAACTCAAATTGGAGTGATACTAATATGTCTACAATGATGACAGAAGGGTAGAAGAAATTGAGAAAACAGAAATATGATGGACATAATATTACAAGGGCGATTTGAAAAGTTTTGCCTTAAAGAGATAATCTAATTATTGTGCAAAATTTACACATGAGTTACACGTTTTCTTGAAGCATAGAATGCCATTTAGGTGATGTGTCATTATTTATTCACATAGACACCATCCAGGTCCACACAAAAATGCAAACGTCATACAAGTAATTGCATCCAGTCGAGGAAAAAATCAGACACCTTCTTTGGAAACCAGGTAAGCTCAGCTGCTTGCACCTCATAAAAATGTCCCCTGAGCTATTCCTTCAGCTTCGGGAAGAGGAAGAAGTCACAAGGTGCCAGATTATGGGTGCGTTAAAATGTCATCAAACTTGAGATGCTCCAATGCAACGACTATTTGTTGACTTGTATGTGGACGAGCATTGTTGCGCTGAAGAATTGTGTACTTGTCCATTCAGCAATCTGGCTAGAAGTTTCTGCAAAGTTTTCACATATTGATCAGAGTTGACAGTATTACAGTACTTCAAAAATTAAGTGTGGACTACACACTTGCAGTCTTAAAAGATGGTCATCATCGATTTTTCCAATGAGGCGATGACCTTGAATTTTTTTGGGGTAGGTGAGTTCTTATGCATGTACACCATAGACAGTAGCTTTTTTTCTGGATCATAATGATGTGCCTATGACTCATCACAGTGACAATACGGCAGATAAAGACATCACCTACATGTTCATATCGTGTCAGATTTTCCTGACACACCTGCTGTCAGCGCTGTTTCCTTTCCTGTGTCGGCATGCGAGGGATCCATTTCAAACACACTTTCCTTTACCAAAACAGGGCTTGGATAATATGATGGACTTGCTTAATCGAAATCATAAGCATTGCAGCGATATCTTTCTGCTTGACATGGTGATTTGCACAAATCAGTTCGTCCACGCCAGCTTGCTGTTGGGCACCCACAGCCATGATCGGTTTGTTCATTGTTGTATGCAGGTTCGTCATAGCTGGATTATTGCCTTTTACAGTCTGTACCCACCTCCTGACAGTACTGATATCCACACAGGCATCACCATCTACTGAAGTCATTCTTCGATGTATGTCGATGGGCACACAATCTTCCGCCATCAGGAATTCAATCACAGCATGTTGGTTCAACTGTATTTCCATGTAGACCGTCATTTTATTGTCTACTGTGTGCAAGCATCACGTTTCAGGTGCATGCCCCTATAGTCACTTTATTGGAGATTGTTTTCACATATGTGTCCCGTGGCTCTGAGCACTGTTGTCATAATGATGGTGCTAGAGGTAAAATGTTTCAAATTTTTCTCATATTATTTTGAAATTAACAAAACTAACATACCGTTTCTGTTGTTGGAATATACATTTATTAAGAAGAAAAATAGGAGAATTGACATTTACAATTAAATTAATTAAATATGTATGTGTACAAAGGGTAAAGTGCACTCTTGTTAGATGCAATGTCAGTGTTCATTTATTTAAGATTGTCACATTGAATTACATTTAATACACGCAACAACTAAAAACAATTTTTCTATACCCAGGCCTGCATTAGCAGTGCAGTGAATGCTTTGCAAGAAGTAGATAATAAGCAGTTTACTTTAAAAAAACCAGTACAATCAATTACAATTCGTAAAGGCTCATGCAAACTTACATCAATTTTGAATGTGCAGTGAATTCATTTGCACAGATGTTATAACATCAAACCAACAAAACGATGTTGATTATACAGGGAAAACAAACAAACAAACAAATACAGTACACCAGATAAAAGAAAATAGGGCTGCACGACTCAAAATAACCCATTTTGTATTAAAAAACTTAATCATTTAAAAGTTATCTTTTAAATTAATATGAACGAACAATTAACAATGGAATCCATATGTTGAAACCTGCATTCCCAATATTGAACAGATGATATTAGAACAAAGGAATCTCTATATTAGCCCCTGAATTCTTTAAGTTATCACATTTTTTGTTTATATACAAAATCTAAAATCAACTTAACATAGAAGTTGATTCAGTCTGCAAACTGAGACTGCAAGTTTCAAAACCTTTCTTATTTACTTAGTTGCTGTTCTTCTACCCTGGCATGTAAAGGTTAAGGTTGAAAATTAATTTATAATATTTCCTTTTTATTCTATTTCAAACTTGTGGGGTATGACCTGCAAGATTCATCAAGCAATAAAAGTGAGAATGAGCAAGCAAAAAGAGTAGGTGTATAATGGTTATCCTTATCTATACCATGAACTGCATAACTCTATAAAGCTACACATTTTGAAGAGATAAGAAAAGTAATAAAAATTATTTTTATCTAATAAAAAAGTCTGCAAAACAAAAAAAATATAGAAGAATCATAAATATGGGGTAGATGAGATGATGTTAAACTGAATAAACAAGACCAACTGCATAGCTTTGGTAAAAGAATATTCAGGAGAATATACAGTCTTATTTAGAATATCAGAATTTAAAAGAATGAAAATAAAAACTAATGACTGGACTCTAAATTCTAAATACAAAATAAAAAAACCAAAAGAAAGGCTGATTTTTTAGTGTATGCTGATAGAAATGAAGCCAACATTGACAAGCAAGATATGTACAATGTGACTGAATGAGACTTAGTTCAATGGCAACTTATGCAATTAAAAACAAATAAGAGTGCTGTTATAGTCAAAAGTAATGAAACAAAGAAATGTAAAAAGATAATTCACTTGTAGTAAAGAGATGCAGTTAGTTGAAAAATTGAAGAGGAAAGAAAGTAGAAGGTGACAACTGACATATGTATGTGTTACTAGTATCATTATTGCACAGCTCGTTGAAATTATATTCATTATCACTATTAATACTTGTAAAGTTTCATATATCCTGCGTGTTTCTCAGACAATCATTTCTCATGTAGCAATGGAACTAACTATTCAAATGTTTAGTTTTAACTTGAATCTCATGTTTCTGAAACTCTGTCTCTATTCTGAAAGCCATGTCGCAATTGAGAAATTGGAAACATGCTTTTTGTTGACATTTTTAAAAAGCTGCACCCAAGGCATGCCTCTGAAATTAAAAGTTCAGAATAACACCTCATGCATGTGCCCAATCTCTGAAAGAAAGTTATCTTACCCTGTGAATCTGAATTGAAGGTCCCTAGATATGGGTTTGACTTTAAGGAACGCCTGAACCTGGAGTTCCTTCTAGAGCTGAGACCATCTTCGGGTATTCTCACCATACAATGTTCCTGCCAATGACAGATAAACCCTAATTCAGCAGTCATTGAAATAACATGTTATTTAAAGTAAGAATGTCAAGTTTAATAAATAACATTAAAATGAGTAATTGAGTCAGGAATTATAGCGCAATAGCTACCATAACATTAAATATTAATGAACAACAAATTCAATTTAAAGGATAGTTTAACGTAAGTACAGTAACAGGTGAAATAAATGTTTGAGCCTAAATGTCTTGAACAAGGACTAAACAAACAAAAACAGTAGAAAAGAAAGCAAATAACTAAACTAAATAAATAACGTAGATGAAATGGCTTAAAATACTTACTATGAAATAATAAACATAAATGTCTAATACACTTAAGAACAAATTCCTGGATAGCATGAAACAATAAGCTTCACCTTCATAATACAGCCACAAAGTCAAACAAGCAGGGTAATGTTTTAACAAACTAATGGGTATAACAGCTAGCTTAACTTGGAATATTTTGGAAATGTATGACTTCCAGCTGCAAAACTTTTACCACTAGGCAGTTTTCTTTTTTTTACTTAACTTTTCCATCTACTTGTGCTATTACGCGTCATGTTCATCTGAATTTGCTTTTCTTGGTTAAAGTGTCAGTTGTTGTAAGCCCATTATGCTTAAGTGTTTATGTTATATCACTTATCCATAATCCATATCGTCTTCCTCAACCTTGAATAGGTTTGCATTCCTGGAGAACAGAGCCACCTACCCCAACCAGGCGCATCCACAAGGTGGTGGATAGTGGAATTGTAACAGTTCCAGTCGGAGTATGAGTGTTTAGGGCAGGGATGATGTGGTCGACGACTCTGAGAACAAAGGTACCTGAATGTGTGCTAAGGTCACTCTCCGTCTCGACACTACGCCAAGGTCACTCACTGTCTCGATACTAAGTCAACAAAGAAAAACAGGGGGTTGGGAGAAAGATTGTGTCTAGTACAGGTAGGGGCTAGGTGCTGACCACTCTGGCGTTCTAATTTGGGTAGTGTGAGATTAGTAACAGACAGAGACCAGCAGAGCTTGCTGCAACATTTTGAGTGACAGGAATTCAGAGTGAATCGTTCCAATAACAACTAAATGGAGGTAGATCAAAACTAGGTGATGGCTGGAGCAGACATCCCCCAGAGAACGATTGGACATCTCTGATACTGCTTGAGACTATATAATACTAGACAAAGTTTAACTCAGGCAGACTGGCCATGGGGATGGAGAGAGAGAGAGACAGAATTTAGTTAGGAGTCTGTTTAGCTCACTGACTTTATAGAAGAGCGATTGATAGGCTGTTTGACGAATGTTAGTGAGATAGAATGGAATACAGGGTGGCTCAACCAGCGCCTTTGAGTCTTGGCCAGTCGCTCTATAAGGTGAGTGTTGAGCGCCCGTGTCTAGAAGAGATCTGAATGTGTGTTGTACGTGTAGGACACCTTGTGAACGATGTATGTCCTGAATGGTTACACGAGTGTACAGATCGCCTAGGAGAGATTTGATTGTGTGTATGGTGTGTGAAGGACACCGAGGGAACGATGTATGTTCCAGAGTATGTGTATATGCAGATCGATTGAGTGTGTGATCACATGTGAGTATACGTTGAATAGATTGAATGTATAATGTAAAGATCACCCGCATGAAAGGATCTGAGTGTGAGTGAGTGCACAGAATATGATAGCGAAGACGAGTTTTTGAGAGTGTGTTGAGGGTGGAGATAAGGGGAGGGGAGTGTGCGACTAGAACTGGGTTGGCGTAGTCTGGAGCAACATTCAATAGCTTATGCTTATAAACTCTGCGTATCTATTTTAGTTAAGATGTATATCTTGTGTTGTTTGTAATCTCATTGCACTCACTCTAATAGTTGTTGTATGAATATGATGTAATAAATATGCCACCTGCTGCGTGCTATGCTATTTGCTGTGTGTGGCCGTGAATGATGTGGATACATGTGGTAACATTCTAGGTAGAATAACCCCAGTGAAAACCTGGACTCTGCTGCAGAATGATCCCCAGATATGTGGTGTCAGCTGTGAAATATGCCAATTATTAGACGTATAAGCAGACATGTACCGAATGGCGGTATATCCCAACAGGATGGGTCGAGGCAACAGGCTGTCCCCAATGAAATACCCCATTGGTACTCAGATGGGTATATCAATCAAGCGAGTAAGAGTTGCTATAAGCTCTAGCCACCGAGGAAGGACACCACAGCAAACAAACCAACCTGCAGCCTCGCAGATATCATCAGGTGTGTGGTGAATGCTTGGAATGCATTGCCACAGGAGGTAGTGGAGGCAGGGACAGTTAATGCATTTAAGAATAAATTAGATGCCCATACCTTTTAGAGCAAGGTGATGTAAATGAAACTGGTTGTATACAGACTCTGCAGGGTCTTCTAAGCTTGTATAAAGATGTTAAGTTAAGTTAAGTTAATGTGATGAAGAGGCTACTGGAGGCAACCCAGAAGGAAAAGCACAACCTGGCTTGCCAAAGACGGAGTGTGTCAACTAACTTGCAGATACCAGGGAAGATTAGGACAGACAACACACTTACAGGTTATGATCATGAGACAATCCCAACTATCGTTATGATGTCGCTCCTATCAGTCACAACCAGTGAGGAGCGATGCCAGGACTTCAGCCCAAAGGTACCCACCCAAGCAACCGGTGCCTCTGCTACCATGATGGTCAGGGAAAGGCAAAGTAGTGCTACTGGCCAACCAACCCAGAGACTCAAAGTGGCTCAATGGAATGCAAAATTAGCGAGGAACAGAAAAACCAGAGCTACAAGAATTCTTAAAGACAAACAACATTGACATAATCTGCATCCAAGAAACACACCTTGAAGACACTCAAAGATTCTCCATTCGGGGATATGAATCATTCAGACAAGATTGACAGAAAAGAATAAAAGGGGGAATCATAACTCTAGTTAAAATTGTAATCCCAGCTGTAGAGATAAACAGATCAGAGGAGGATGAGTTCGAACACCTAAATATCAAATTACTCTTACCTGATGGAGCACCGCTACAGCCCCCCACAACCATAACCTTAGACATAAATAAGGTGAAACCCACAGGGGAAAGGCATATCATACTGGACAATTTTAACAGCCACTCACCAAGTTAGGGATATGTGACAATGGATCCAAGGGGAGAAGAGATTGAAGACTGGATGATAGAAAATAAACTCATCTTCATAAACCAGCCCAAAGACAAGCGCACATACTACTCAAGAGCATGCAAAAAAAGAGAGTACACCAGAGGTTGCTCCTCACCTAAGAGCCAAGACTCAAGAGATGATTGAAGGCAAATACAGCCTCAAAGAATGGACACTTGTGTACACAGATGAATCTGCATAGGAGGAGGGGGGGGGGGGCCAAAATGGTGGTAGAGGAATCTTTATAAGACACAATAGCGGAAAGATAACCCAGAAGTCTTTTCCAACAGGGAAAAATTCCTATTATCTGAGAGCCGAATCAATGACACTTCTCCAAGCACTGACAATTGTCACCAAATTGGAAGCTCACACACATGCCAGGGTGGTGATCTTCATAGAACGTAAAGCACTACTCAAGTTGGTAAAGAACACAACAAATGAGAACATAACACATAAAATCAGAACACAGCTAAAATCCATACAAAACATCTCAAAGATCACACTTCAGTGGCTCCCCTCTCAGTGTGGAATTAAGGGAAATCAGAGAGCCGATGCACTATTTGAAGCAGGTGAAAAAATGAAACAATACACCCATAAAGTGCAAAATAAGAAGGTTAAAACTATCATTCACTGCCAGCATAAAATAAAATCGGTGAAAGAAACGGGAGAGAGTAACAGTCCAGACCCAATCCACCAGCAACAAAGACACCAGAAAACTGCAATCTTCTGCCTGAGAACAGGCCACTATAGACTACTGGGCCGCCTATAAAAGCTCAAAATCTCCCAAACAAATGAATGTCCATGTGGGACAGGAGTCCAGACCTCTGAACACGTACTTCAATAATGCCCAGCCCATGAAGAAATAAGATGCCAGATGGAGCAGAACTGAGGCAAAAACTATGGGGTCACTGCTCAGACCTGGAAAGAACTGTGGACTTCAACCTGGCGATAGGACTGAAGATCTAGCATGATCAGAAAACCTGAATGCAGAAGAAGAAGGTTGCATTCTCATGAGATGGCCAAATCTTGTTATGTTCTGTTTGCTATATATTCAGCACAGTTTGTAGTTTTTACAATTTTTCTAATATCATAATTAATGGTGACTTTAATGACTTTTCTAATATATGTAATTTCACGTCATCATAATTTCTTCAACTGTTCTTTGATAAGGGTCAAGTTAGACACTGCTTGCAAAGTTTGTATAAATGTACTGTTTATCAGTTGTCATTGTTTGGCCAGGCTGATGTTTTGTGTTTAAATAGTGGTGGCAGTTGATAAGTCACTGCAGAGGCTTTCTGACATCTAGTTTCATCTTCTCTATCTTCTGTAAAAATGCTTCCCAGATACTTGGGCTCCTGAGCATGTTTCAGTTTGTTATTGTTTACATATATGTTAAGTGCACCTGGTGTTCTGCTAACCTTCATGGTTTATATCTTTGATGGGCTGATCTTCATATACAAACTTTACATTTTAATTCTGATACAGATCAGTCATTCATCACTTTATGGAATAAAGCATTTACTTAGAATACCCAACCAAATCTGACAGTAACAAATGTATTCTTTAGTTTGCTTCCATTATAAAACACAGAGCATCTGAGTACTGTGTGATATGTTTTAGTAGAGGATCTGTCTGTGGTAGAACTCTGTGTGTGACAGCAATGTAAATAAGACCACTGCCACAATGAGAGAATGTCATAGGACATGGCTATTAATAGGGTCTAACCTCTCTAGAATGGGAGATTTAAACTTATGTCATTGCACACGCCAGGCATTCACATTGGCCTAAAGCCTGCTGAGTAAAGGGTAGCCATCTGGTTTTGCAAGAAAGCTCTAGAAACAATACCAGAAATATGATGCACTACTAAACAAGTGAGAAAAAAAATGTCCCCAACATTTTGAAGATTAAAAATAAATAAATTGGACTGATCATTCTTCCTAGACTAAATATTTTGCTATATCCCTGTCTTTCTGCTCTTCTAGCTTTCCTTTTTCTATATAGATAATTACCTTTTAGGGCATCAACAGAAGAATTTGTACTTTAGGCATCCTAAGCAATAGAAGGCACACCAAAAATTCATGAAGTTAGGAAGTGAGATTATTGAATAGAACAGAACTTATTGACAAGCATAATTTAGTTTTATCTTAAAAATATTTTTTGTACTCACGTCTCTGAGATCAAATGTTATTTCCAGGTTTTTCCTGAATTCCTCTGAAAACTCTGGATACATATCCAATATTTCCAGTAAATCATTGCGATGAATTTTATGAAGATCACAGTATGTTAGCGCTCGAACATTGCAACTAGATTTGCCCACAGTCTCATGTGTGCATATATTCTCTCCAAACACATCATCTTTGCCTAGCATAACAATAATATGTTAAATAATTTAGTTTAAACTACATTAAGGCAATAATGAAGCTGATAATTATTCTATAAATGTGACAGGAAAAATGCATAGAATTTAAGTGAGAGACCAGCAAAACTGTATATCAATAGTCAATATAAAAACAATTAATGCAAAAAGGCAGATTTACAAAAGAGTATATAGAAATTCAGCTTTTAAACTAGTACATTATTATCCAGGACATGGCAAACAAAAACAGTTAACTTAACTACATGAGTAATGTTAGATGAAATAACCAAATATTTTAAGGTCTAAAACTCTGTGAAAATACATGATGATGTGGAATGTAACTTTCAGCTTCAAAATAACACCAGCTCTTTGTCACACACTGAAGTGGCAATTTCTGTGCATTACTACTGAAGGCACAGCCATCATAACATCCTTGGAAAGCTGTAATAACAAACTTGCATCTGCATCACCCTAATCCACTTTATTTATAGCTTTATCTCTCCACATTTTATTTATATTCTATGAACAGCTGTGGTTTGTCAGGGATACTATATTATATATCGACTATGGAACAGTCTATAGCAAATATAGTGATGATAATGTTCGTCCGTCACATGTGATGAAGACCTCTCTCTCTGTTCAGCCGTGTGGACGATCTTTTCTTGCTGTGTCCGCTGAAATAGGTGACTTGTGCGGTGATTTGAAATAAAGTGAGGAAGAAACTGCGCCTTTTGTCAACCTCACTCTCTGGTCCTGAGCTACCTTTGGCCAGTGGCAAGATTTTATCGAGACGACTGGAGATAGCACAGGATGCAGATTTTCCCTCAGGGTTTACTCCCGAAGCCTGTCCCGTAAACATATATCCCATAGGGCAGCGATGGGGGGTGGCATCTATTGTTGTTTATCTTGCCTTTTCCATTACAACAAGAGGTCGTAGAGACAGCATTCTGTGTGTGAGTGATGTGTTGAGCTTTTTTCCTGGGCGACGTGTTCTAGTCTATTATAGTAAAGTATCTAACTTTTAGTCACACCAAAACAAACACTATCTGTAGCTAGGATAAAGAGTGCAAATCTTGTTAAAAAAATTTATATCTAACATTTCACTGCATAGAATACATACCCAAAAAATTTATATCTAACATTTCACTGCATAGAATACATACCAAAAAAATGTATATCTAACATTTCACTGCGTATAGAATACATACCAAAAAAATGTATATCTAACATTTCACTGCATAGAATACATACCAAAAAAATTTATATATAACATTTCACTGCATAGAATACATACCTAGTATTGCTACAACAATGTCATCCTTAAGGATTTCAATGGATCCTCTGGATATGAAATATAACGCTGTAAGTACATCGCCTCTATGTACTAGGGTGTCCCCTGGAGGAACATGGGTTGTCTTGAACTTCATTGATAATGTCCGCAAACACCCTGGGCTGGCACCTGTATTGAGATTGAAGTGTAGTATGTGATTGAATAGATAGATTGGATTGGTAGGAAATACTTTCAGAGACAACCAATCAATATTAACATTTATGGCATTTACTAAAACATACAGAGGGAAGGAAGAGTGCTGTGTCCAAACAAAACCTGAAGGAAGAGTGGTGGACCCAAACAAAACCTGAATGAAGAGTGGTGGACCCAAACAAAACCTGAATGAAGAGTGGTGTGACCAAACAATAAAATGTGAATGAAAAGTGGTGGACCCAAACAAAACCTGAATGAAGAGTGGTGGACCCAAACAAAACCTGAATGAAGAGTGGTGGACCCAAACAAAACCTGAATGAAGAGTGGTGTGACCAAACAAAACCTGAATGAAGAGTGGTGTGACCAAACAAAACCTGAAGGAAGAGTGGTGGACCCAAACAAAACCTGAATGAAGAGTGGTGGACCCAAACAAAACCTGAATGAAGAGTGGTGTGACCAAACAATAAAATGTGAATGAAAAGTGGTGGACCCAAACAAAACCTGAATGAAGAGTGGTGGACCCAAACAAAACCTGAATGAAGAGTGGTGGACCCAAACCAAACCTGAATGAAGAGTGGTGTGACCAAACAAAACCTGAATGAAGAGTGGTGTGACCAAACAAAACCTGAAGGAAGAGTGGTGGACCCAAACAAAACCTGAATGAAGAGTGGTGGACCCAAACAAAACCTGAATGAAGAGTGGTGTGACCAAACAATAAAATGTGAATGAAAAGTGGTGGACCCAAACAAAACCTGAATGAAGAGTGGTGGACCCAAACAAAACCTGAATGAAGAGTGGTGGACCCAAACAAAACCTGAATGAAGAGTGGTGTGACCAAACAAAACCTGAATGAAGAGTGGTGTGACCAAACAAAACCTGAATGAAGAGTGGTGGACCCAAACAAAACCTGAATGAAGAGTGGTGTGTCCAAACAAAACCTGAATGAAGAGTGGTGGACCCAAACAAAACCTGAATGAAGAGTGGTGGACCCAAACAAAACCTGAATGAAGAGTGAGGGACCTAAACAAAACCTGAATGAAGAGTGGTGGACCCAAACAAAACCTGAATGAAGAGTGGTGTGACCAAACAAAACCTGAATGAAGAGTTGTGGACCGAAACAAAACCTGAATGAAGAGTGGTGTGACCAAACAAAACCTGAATGAAGAGTGGTGGACCCAAACAAAACTGGAAGTAGATTTGTACAAGAGGCAGCCAGAACATCATGATCAGAGTAAATGGGATGACTAAACATAAACAATGGAAACATTAACAGTTGCAGCTCTTTGTTGAAAGCATGCGTCTTTCAGTACTATCTTATATTTTTCTTATAAAATATGGAACTAAAATGGAATTGAGTGCAAATTCAGATCTATGGAACTAAAATGGAATTCAGTGCACATTCAGATCTATGGAACTAAAATGAAATTGAATGTACATTTAGACCTAACTACTTGAATGCGATTTAGTCACTCTACTTCTGCCATGAGGTTTAGAGGTTGGCCCTTCTTCTTCTTGTGGCTTATTAATTAGATTATGTTAGATACATGCATATTCTAATAAGAACACAAATTATAAGAAATACACAGAAGAAGAAGAGAAGAGAGAGAGAGAGAGAGAGAGAGAGAGAGAGAGGGAGAACGAGAGAGAGAGAGATAGAGTGAAACAAAGAAAGAGAGCTATTAGTAAACTATGTATTTGTTAAGGGTAAAGGGCATCTTGGAAACAATAACAAAAATCAGTTCCATGGCAGAGATTGCTGTACTAAGACAGAGTTTGCATGAGATGGAATGGCCAGTTCTCTTACTCGCTGCTTTCCCTTTCTTAACCATAGATCAGGTACCAATTTACAAATGACCCATAAGTAGTTAGGATTACAGTAATACGAATACTACAATTACTTTTAAATGCTGGGCAGTTCTGCAACAGGTTCCTATTTAAGTGTAGACACACATCTGCTTGTATGCATTCTGGGAAACTTTTCAAAACCTGCAAAAGAAGCACATATAAAATGTTACAAATTGAATCTTTGGATATATATTTATATACACTCAATATTATGTCACCTGCAATGTGTTATGCAGCAGAAACATGGGCTCTTATAAAAGAAATGGAGTACAAACTCAGAAGTGACCCGGGATCAAGACGCTGAGCAGCGCATGAGCTGCAGTGGTCAGCGACCCATAGCTGACTGCTAGCGTTAGGGCCAGCAAACCAAAGCTGCCAAGACCCTTTTACACCTCCACGCGGTGATCCTGGATAACAGGCTGCAGCAGGGCAGACTGGCTAAGGAAAAGGGATCGAAGAGGGAATGCTAACCCGGTACTCAAAAAATGATTGCTGAAGTCGGATGTGTTGGACCGAAAGGTGCAAATATCGCAGCCAAGCTGTAAACTACGACACAACGCATTCCGTTCTTTGGACTGCATTCTGCTACGTAAGCCCTTTCAGGGTTTGGTAGTGGGAGATTGAAAACTAACGAAGAAGAAAAAGAAGAAGAAGAAGAAATGACCCAAGTTTCCCCCGAGAGACGTATGATCGGTCTCACGCTCCACAACCAACGTTTGAAAAGTCTTCACAACACTGACGTACGGCAAATGTCATTGGTGCAGGATGCAGTTACTCGCGCAGATAAGGCAAAGCATTAATGGGCTGGTCACCTACTTCGGAGAACAAAACTGATGACCGTTGCAGCGACAGCACTCGGGTACCCACGAGACAGAAAATCGTTGGAGCACAGCGACAGCAGTCTAGTACCCACGAGACAGAAGCCGACCACAGGGAAGACCACCTACGCGCTGGCCCGACTCCCTCGAACTCAGAGACAATATCTACGTTGCTACAGACGGGAAACCACCCACCCACTGGTCCACCGTGGCCCAAGACAGAAGACAATGGAAACCAAGCTGGAACCCGCAGCGGTGTAACCGTTTCTTAACTTAACTTAACGTCTTTATACTGGTTTAGAAGACCCTGCAGAGTCTGTATACAATCAGTTACATTTACATCACCTTGCTCTAAAAGTTATGCGCATCCAGTTTATTCTTAAATGCATTTACTGTCCCTGCCTCCACTACCTCCCCTGGCAATGCATTCCAAGCAGACACCACTCTCTGACTAAAAAAATATTTCCTAATATCTAATCTGGACCTCTATTTAGTCAGCTTGTAACTATGCCCTCGTGTTATTGTAGGTGGCTGTATTTTTAAAAAAACTTGTTATAGTCTAATTTATCGATTCCTCTGATCATCTTATAAACCTGTATTAAGTCACCACGAATTCTTCTCTCTTCAAGACACTGTAGGCCGGTTTTTCTAAATCTTTCCTCATAACTTTAATTCTGGAATCCCACTATCATCTTTGTCGCTCTTTTTTGTATCTTTTCCAGCATGTTTATATCCCCTCTATGATAAGGACTCCACACCTGTACACAGTACTCCAATGTAGGTCTAACTAAAGCTTTATACAGTTTGACGATCATTTCCTCACTCCTATGTTTAATATTTCTTTTCATCATACCTAACATTGCATTTGCCTTTTTCACCGCTACCTTAACTTTCTGATAACGGATAATCCAGTAATGTAACTCAAGTGAGCCGAATATTTCTCACAACTAAAGGAAGGACAGTTGTTTTCAGCTGGTGTAACTGGTTTAATTCGATCATTATTTTGCAATATTTTCAAAACCTTTATTTAATTCATTTGTGTGGAGAAGCGGTTAAGCCGTCGGCCTTGTGATCAGATGGTGTGGGTTCGACTCCGGACTCTGCCGTCTTTTTCACGGGTGCTTGATGCGGAATCCCCTGCATCTCGTAGTAGCCCCCTAGTCGTCTTGTCCTTGACTTACCACTGAGGTGGGGCGGCACGAAACGAGAGAGTGAGGATAAAAAGTAGCGCAGCTAATCCTTACTAAAAATAGCGCTAGCAAAATAAATTATGCCATCATCGTCTACGATGGACGGCGGCCTTTGCCTTTGCCTTGTTGTGTCTCGTCTCTTCTTTCATTCAGCCGAACAGGTAGCTCGGAGATCACATTTCACTGAATATTAATTTAACTGGTGTTTTCACTGCTGTAAAATAATGGTGACTACAAAAGCAAAATAATGGAAAAAAGGAGATTTACATAAGAACAGCAACAATCCAATTCGACCTTCCAACATAAAGATCTTCATCTAAAACTTGACAATCAAAAAGCACAAACAAATGAATTTTACTTTACATGAGTGATGCTAGATGAAGTAACAAAAATATTACAAATATGAAGCAAGTTTTTTTTTTTTTAAATGTTGCGCCTGTCGGCCCAGTGCATCCGACTTCAGCATGCATTTTATGTAAGGGTCTGCTTCCTCCTGCATTTTCTAAGGGTTTGCTTCCCCGGGGTAACGACCGGTGCTGTGATGGGATCGAACCCAGGACCTTCTGGTTGTGAGCCGTGTCACTTAACCACTAGCCCACGCCGTCCCCTGTGTAGCAAGTTTGAGAATCCTCATCACAGCAAAATATGAGTTCATCAAAAGGAGACGGGAACACTTCAACGGGATGTAAAATGATAGTTATCGAGTAATCCCCTCAAGTTTTCCTATGGGCGCGAATGTGAAGACTGGATGGGGATCATTCTTTAAGTATCGTTGTATTTCCCTTTATGTGCTCTCATCCTTTTTTGATGTACTCATATTTTCTTGCACGACATGTTAGCTTATGTTTGTGTTGCCCGCTGTCCACGAAGAAGGCCTCTCGGTAGTAACGAATGCTTCGTTATTGTCCTCGTCTCAATGTGGTATCTGAATCATATTTTAACCATATCCGAACTATATCTGAACCATATCCGAACCATATCCATACACGTTTTTTTGACACTTTATATTAATGCACAGTATAGCTGCAGACTCGTTTTATTTTTGTAGATGCAAAAAGTGAGAACTGATAAAAGAATTAATGAGAGCCGATCAGGAAAAAGTGTGTGTGTGTGCGAGAGAGAGAGAGAGAGAGACAGAGAGGAAGATAAAACAAGAATTGAGAGAGAGAAAGAGAGAGGAAAAATAATTAATTGAAACTGAGAAAGGAATGAGACATTATATAGGGAGAGAGAGAGAGAGAAATATAAATTTGCGACAGAATAAGAGAGAGTAGGGAGAGAAGAAAATAATTATTTATGGAAGAGAAAAGAAGGTATAGAGAGATATAGAGGAGAAAAATGTGTGTGAGAGAGAAAGAGCGAGCAGTAAGAGAAGAAAAGAAAACAAAGAGTACCAAGGAATGCGAGCGAGAATTAATGGGAGAGGAAGAAAGAATGACACATAAAGAATGAGAGAGGAATACAGAATCAAAGATGAGAAAATAATTTAGGGAAATAGAGACTGAAAGTGCGAAAAAGAGAGAAAATGATAGAGAAACAAGAAAAGAAACAATTTCTTTAGTTACATGGGGAAGGAAGACTAACGACTGGTCAGACAAAATATACTAATCAGACAAGTAAGTCAGGTTCAGCCATCCTAATCGTGGCTTCTTCGTAGCCCTTCCCGGAAACGGGCCGTTTTCATGGCAGCCTGGCCAACAAGGTGAGGGATCGACGTGATCCCTGTAGTAGTGAACGACACGCTGATAAAGCCAAGCATAGCATAACCGCCTGGAGGACCCTGGTCCACCTTCATCTGTACGCTCGGGATGTGAGGAAAGCTACTGCAACCAGCCGTTTAACGCCCTTTTCAGTGCGCACAAAAAAGTAACCTAATCATTGTGGGCATTCACAAACAACAACTTTAGTGACGCCTTACATTAATTAAACCTTACAAAACCAACTCCGACATCGGCTTCTCCGTGTTAATTTATTTTTAGACTACGGTCTGGGGTGGAAAAGGCGCGCTTCCGCCAGTAGAAACTAGTGAGGCAAATACGTAAAATAAAAAATACTACTGATGAGGCGGAAATGAAAATTTTCGGTCAAATATGGTCGCTGAATTTACTGTGGTGTGCAAGGTGAAAATAGGAAATTAGACCTTCCTTGGCATATTAGATCGAGTGGCCGCGTAATGCTGCCCGTAAGTTTGGTTTAGATGGAGCTAAAGCATATTGTCAATTAAATAGAAACAAAATCACATACATGCACACACACACTTGGACGAGACTTAATTTCTAACCACATTACTAGTCGTAGTATTGCTGTGTGTCTGAGCTTGTGTTCAAGTCAACATGTTTATTTGTGTAATCTGCTTGAGTGACAACATTTATGGAACTTGTATGATGAGGTTCGTTGATTTTGTCTGTTCAGCTTGTGTGACGACATCGGATCTTGTGAGATCAAGTCTGTTCATGCTGTATGACAATTTTTGTTGGTCTTGTAAGTTCAATTCTTCTTCTTCTTCTTTGTGTTCAGGATCTTTTTGTCATACTATATCTGCAGACCAGTCGCATGATGAAGTCTGTAGTCTTCACCAGGTCGGAGCGGCTGCCCCACAGCTTTTGTCTCTGCTCCGTACCCTCTGGCCAGGTCTGGCATCTCATTCTCCTATAGATTGGGCATTCTTGTAGAATATGCTCAGGGTTCTGGCATCCTGTTTCACATGGGCACTCATTGGTGTGTGAGATCTTCAGTCGGTATAGATGTTCTAGTAGTCTGCAGTGTCCAGTTCTCAGGAGAAATAAGGTAGTTTGTTGATTTCTTTTGAGTTAGTGAATTGGGTCTGGTGTACTGCTTATGTTTCTGTTTTCTCTCCATTGGTGTATTTACTGATTTCTGATGATGTTCTTGATTTCTCTGTATGGTACTCGATGATTAAATTGTGCCTTTTTGCTGCCATCTTTTGCCAGAGCATCAGCTCTCTCGTTTCCCGTGATGCCGCAATGGGAGGGTAGCCACTGGAGCGCTATTGTTGAGGATCTCTGGAGTTTTCCCAGTTCTGCTCTGATCTCTGATAACAGTGGTTCGTTGTTTGTTTTTTGTATTGTCTCTAATAGTTCTCTGAAGTCCGTGAATACAGCTATTTTTGTTGGAGGTTGCCTTTCTGTTAGAAGTAAGTTCAATTAACTCAGATGGTATGACGAAGTTTGTGGGTAGGTCTTGTGAGATCACATTTTCTCAGGTAGTATGGCGAAGTTTGTGGATCTTGTAAGATCAAGTTTTCTCAGATAATTTGGCGGAGTTTGTGGGTCTTATAAGATCAAGTTTTCTCAGATAGTTTAACAAAGTCTGTGGGTCTTGTAAGATCAGTTTACTAAGATGGTATGACGAAGTTTCTGGGTCTTGGAAGTTCACTATTTCTGAGATAGTACCACGAAGTTTGTTTGTCATTTAAGACACATTTTTCTCAGATTGAACGAAAATGATTGCCGACCGTAAGATCAAGTTCACTCAGACTATATGAATATGTTTTCAGATCTTGTAACATTACGTTTATTCACCATGTATGGACAAGTTTGTCGAACTATATTATAAAGCATGTTTGTTTATGACAACGATCACAAGACAAGTATTGATCTGCACTCGGAAACACATGTGACGAACAAAAAAAAATAAAGCGATGCTATAGACAGCTAGGACCTCCAGGTGACGGAAGCGCCTGCCATTTAGAAAGATACAAATTAGGGAGGAAACTAGACCAGTATGACACCACCCCTTCTCTTCTAACTATAAGATCAACTTGCAGAGTTAAAGAGTTAAAAGTGTAATTTTATAATATCGGCATACATCTTCATACACCGAGTAAACTTGATGTTATCTGTATGCTGGTCTTGTAAGTTGAACTTTATTCAGACTGTATGAATGAGTTTACTGAACTCGTGTGGGGGAGGAAGACTTACGTCTGGTCAGGCACAACATACTGATCAGACATGTCAGTCAGGGTCAGGCAAAATATACTGGTCAAGACCCCACCTCAAGACTGCACCAGTCTTTGTATTCTTTTCACTAACTGATAATGACCGAGTGTAAATCCGTTCTTCCCCTTTGTTTGATTTCTACTGTGGCTACCTGACCAATCGTTTTCTCTCCCTATGCTATCCATGACATCTCTCTCCTTATTCTTTAGCCCTTTTCCAGTGTATATCTAGACTTTACAGAGCGAAGTTCAAGCATGACTCATATCTTAACGATGTAGGTATCGCTGGTACCCCCAAGGACCAGTCGCATTCCTTCATTCTGGATATATTCCAAACGTTCACAACGTGACCGTGATAATGTGAGGATGTCTAGACTATGATCGATAATTGACAGAATCAAAATATTGTATAAGATAAAAATAGGGTTGAGACCTGGGGTAATCCTGGACATGTAGGTTGAATATTGGTAAGTTTATGTATACATTGAACAGTACAGGGGATAGGGTTGAGACCTGGGGTAATCCTGGACATGTAGGTTGAATATTGGTAAGTTTATGTATACATTGAACAGTACAGGGGATAGGGTTGAGACCTGGGGTAATCCTGGATATGTACGCATAGGCTCTGATAACCATGGTTCCAACCGATTGTTCTTCTTTCCGTGACAGCAGCTGCAATCCAGCTAACCAGCCATAGATTGATGCCACTTTCCCTCAAAGATTAAATCAATGTCCCATAGTCAGCAACATGTATTAGCATCCTCCAGATTAAATGCCACAACTACTGTTTCTTACTTGAATTGAAAACCTTCATTAGCATCGCAAGCAAACGCCTCAGCATAGTCCCACATCTCCTTCATTGGTTTACAACTGCTCAGACTGTAATGCAGGATGTGTTCATTCTCTAGATGGCACATGACTTTTCTGTCCACTAATTTATCAGGTAATTTGCCACAGACGTTCTGCAAGTTGATATCTCTTTAGCTACTTCTGTTTTCTGCTATAATTAAATGCATATTATGGCTGTTTGTGAGCGTATCAGTGGCAGTCGTTAGAAAACTTGCCTCTCATGGCAAATGTTCAATTCTCGGTATCGACACGCTTCATTATACCCAGCTGCAATGTAATACCTGACTTAATGTTATGGAAGGAAAGTCAGCAAGGAAAATAACTGGTCACCTCGCCTCAAAAGAAACTGAGGCCAGGTACGCTGAACCCTTTAACAATGACTGCTTTATCCTTCCGTCATTTCTTCAGATAAACATGTAATGTTGTGGTTTCAAGATACCTATGCTGAGTGAACTCTTGACGTCTATTTGATAGTGGTTTGCATCCCGAGTCGAACTTCCCGGTTGTAGTGCAGCACGAGGTTCCACAGTTAGCTTACCACTACGGAGTTGACATAGTCAGAGCCAGGTTCCACAGTTAGCTTACCACTACGGAGTTGACATAGTCAGAGCTAGGTTCCACAGTTAGCTTACCACTACGGAGTTGACATAGTCAGAGCTAGGTTCCACAGTTAGCTTACCACTACGGAGTTGACATAGTCAGAGCCAGGTTCCACAGTTAGCTTACCACTGCGGAGTTGACATAGTCAGAGCTAGGTTCCACAGTTAGCTTACCACTACGGAGTTGACATAGTCAGAGCCAGGTTCCACAGTTAGCTTACCACTACGGAGTTTACAGCCTCGAGCCTCACTTCGTTGACCAGAGTGTTGCGACACTGCTTGTTTCCAGGAGCACGAACAAGGCCGTCAGGTTGTGACATGATTAGTATGTTTCACCTGACTGATTACTCTTTGATCCCAAGCATATCATAAATGCCATCACTTGATTACAAGTCTGATTTAGAAACAATATTTTCTTCTTATTCTTCCTCTTTATCATCCCGTCTTTTCGCTTTCGCTACCTCTTCCTGTTTCTTTTCCCTCTCTTCTTATTTCTCTTTTTTCTTTTCTTCCTCCTCTTCCCCGTCCTCTTATTCTTCTTCCTCATCTTCCTCCTCGTCTTCTTCTTCTTCTTCGTCTTAATACTTCAAGTTCAATGACTCTAACACAAGCATCATAAAGATCGAGGCTCTGTACACTTGCACAACGTTGTATATAGAGGCGCTGGAATACTCTGATAGTGTATACGAACTATGGGATAATAAACAACTATGTAGAAATACGCACTTTGAACCATTCACCAATGGCTTTCTGTAAACTCTACAGTAAAAATCCATGTCTTGACGGAATATATTTGAGAACGAATAATACTATAAATGCAGAGCTATTTCCCTTCGAAACCAAAATGCATTTTTGTGTGAATTACTTTTATTTTCTTTACTTTTTAAATTCTGTCTATATCGAGGCATATCATTTTTAATCTTACAGGTTATACTTGGGCGTTTTTATTGCTTTGTTCTTTTTCTCATGCTCGTCAGCCCTGCTTCCTAAGGCAGAGCGGGCTGTACTGTGATTTGATCTTAAAGTCCAGTGCATGGGGCGTCAGCACCAATTTTTCAATGAGTTTACATCCCATAGGGGTATTCCTTTGACGATTCACGACTCTGAAAACATGCAAGTGGTTTGTGAGCCACTTAGCTACGCTGCTCTTCCCATTTGCAATATTAAGATTTTGTTTAGTTTTATATTTACTCACGTAGCCTGGTGCGTATACTTGCTAGGCCTTCTTTGTAATAACGCATTCTTATTTCATATAATCTTTTTCATTTTGATCTAAACAAAGTCGATCACTTGAGATGGTGCCAGCTCAGAAGGTCTGTATCAAAGCATCACCATCTATGGCATATTTGATAAACACCAACAGAGCTATGAGTTTGCGGAACTCCATTGTGGTATACGCGTTTCTGATAATTTATAATACTGATGAGTATCATACATTTGAAACGGTGAACTATCTCACTTTATGAATGTTCCTGCTGTTCCAGAGAGCTTGTAAAAATGTGACACAGGATTTTTTTTATCAACTTATGATATTCATGTCGATGTCATTAGTACAGGACCAGGCAAGTTGTGACATGTTGATATGTGGGAAATGTGACAAAGGATATTATTTACTTACGATATTCTTGTCGATACCATTAGTACAGTGCAGGTATGTTGTGACATGTTGTGAAATGTGCCCTAGGATATTATAAACTTAAGATATTCATGTCGATAACATTAGTATAGGACCATGTACGATGTGACGTGAGAAATGTGACAAAGGATATTATAAACTTACGATATTCTTGTCGATACCATTAGTATAAAACCAGGTATGTTGAAAATATTCTTCCAGTCACTGTCTCAGAGGACATGTTTTGACAACTTACCATGACTGTTGTATACTTTGACAATTGTAAATTGGCCTACGCAGACGTGCCGTAACACTAAACTGTTTGGGAGCCTTAAAGAACTCTCCAACACAGAACCTTTATCTAGAGAACTGAACTTCACGTGTAGACGTAATGAAAACATACCAAACAACAAGAAGAAGAACAACTTACCATATTCATGTCGATTAGTAAAAGACATGTGACATGTTGTGACATATGACAAGTTGTAACACATGACAAAGGGTGTTATCCATTTTCAATATTCATCACGATTAGTGTAGGACATGTGACATGCTGTAACACGTATCAACTTACCATATTCATGTCGATGCCATTAGTATAGGACCAGGCATGCTGAAAATATTCTTCTAGTCGCTGTCTCAGTGGATTGGGAATCTGGTGAAAGCGAATGAATTCTTTGATCCTCAGCATTTGCGTGTGGTAGCGTGATGTACCGGAATACAACCTTTGAATTATGGCCGAAACATTACCGAAGATGCTGGCATACATTAGGGCTGCAAGAGAAGGCAATAGTTAATATCAAACAAACACATCAAATTAAAACAATAACAATGCACACAAGCATGGTACGTTCAGTACTTTCCCTTGCTTTAACTTTATATTTTACAAAGGCAGTTAAAACAACCAGAGCATATTATCCTCGTCTCGCTTCTATTTGCCCACTTTTTGATTGTTCCAAAGTATAGAATCCACCATTGTAGTCTGACTACTAACTGTAAGTCTGTATCATGCACTTCACGGACTCTTGTTTTGGTGGTTTCTGTGGCAATGTGTGGCATGTGGTTTCTAGTTAAATCTACAACCCTATTTTCATCTCTTATGGTATGTTTTGAAAGGTTACAATTGTCTAACTGATATTCCTCTGAGTTGTAAGCGCATACTTTCATGTTATTTGCAGGAGAAATGACTAGCTAATGCTGTAGCTGTTGACGATGTCCATAATGCACTATCATGTAGACATACTTTGACATACCCCGTTACCTGTTTTCAGTACACATTTTTTTCACACATGTCATTGTATTTCGAAGGCAATGCTGGACAAGAATGATAGAAGCTCATACAATAACTGTGACAATCTACAAGCTGTTTACCACTGCTAAGACATAGAAATGTTTCTTCTTCGTAGTTCGTCCTGAAAAGACCGTTTGTGAAGCTGTGTCGTAGTTTACAGTTGGACTGCGTTATCTGAGACTTTCAGTCCGACACATCTGATTTCAGCCTGCCATTTTTGGGATCGGGTTTGCCTTCCCTCTTCTGCCTCTAATTTTATAAACAAACTGTGTGGATGAAGTCTCTTTCCAGGACCGGCACTTGAATAAGGCGGAATACGGTCTTGGTCAGTTACAGGTCACTGACCCAAATATTTCAACGGATGCAAAAGCACAATTGATCAACACAATATTCATACAAACTCTCTTTTGGAAATGTTAGAGATGGGCTTTGACTAAAGAACAAAAAATTGCAATATGTGAAATAAGATGCTTGGGATATGCTCACTCGTAGAAACAACGAGATTTGAAGAAATCTGGCAGAAGGTAGGAACGCATGCATGGCATATATTGACATGTATAGAATTACATGTTTTGAGCATTTGACTACAAAATATTCAAGCATGATCACATGTCCATAACATCAGAGTCCATGATTAAATTAAGAACAAGAGGAAGATCAAGTACATTAGGAATTGTCCCTCACCACGACGTATAACAATATAAATGGACAGATCAGGCAAAATAGTGTTAACATCTTTATACTGGTTTAGAAGACTTCGCAGAGTCTGTATTCAATCAGTTTCATTTGCATGTCCTTGCTCTAAAAGCTATGGGCATCCAATCTATTTTTAACTGCATTAATTGTCCTTGCCTCTACTACTGCCTGTTGCAATGCATTCAAATCAATCACCACTTTCTAACTAAAAAATAGTTCCTTTCTTTAGTGAGTTTGTACATATGTCCTTTTGTTCTTGCAGGTGGCTGTATTTTGAACAACTTGTTATAATGTAATTTACACTTTCCTTGGATATGTATTGTCACCTCGAATTCTTCTCTTTTCAAGACACTGTAGGCCAGTTTTTGTGAGTCTTTCCTCATAACTGATAACTGTAATTCCGGAATCCCACTTTCAGTTTTGTCACTCTTCTTTGTATCCTTTCCAGCATGTATATATATCCCTTCAACGATAAGGACTCCACACCTGTACACAGTGCTCCAATCTAGGTCTAACTAATGCTTTATACAGTTTGACAATCATATCCTTGCTCGGGATCAAGATGCTGAGCAGCCCATGAGCTGCAGTGGTCAGCGACCCATAGCTGACTGCTAGCGTCAGGGCAAGCGAACCATAGCTGTCAACACCCTTCTACACCTCCACGCGGTGATCCTGGATAACAGGCTGCAGCAGGGCAGACTGGCTAAGGAGAAGGGATCGAAGAGGGAATGCTAACCCGGTACTCAAAAAATGATTGCTGAAGTCGGATGTGTTGGACCGAAAGGTGCAAATATCGCAGCCAAGCTGTAAACTACAACACAACGCATTCCGTTCTCTGGACTACATTCTGCTACTTACCATTTCAGAGTTTGGTAGTGGGAGATTGAGAACGAAGAAGAAGAAGAAGAAGAGGAAGAAGAAGAAGAAGAAGAAGAAGAAGAAGAAGAAGAAGAAGATATCCTTGCTCCTATGTATTTATTTCTATCATACCTAACATTGCATTTACCTTTCTCACTGATACATGGACTGGCTCACTCACTTTACCTGTATTGTAACCCCTAAGTCCCGTTCCTTTTCTATCTTTATAATATTGTTCTAGCCCATTCTGTAATTATGTATTGGATATATTGGATCTACCATGTGGATGACTGTACATTTATCTACATTAAACACCATTTGCCAGCTCACAGACCATTCTCGAATTTTATCTATATCCGACCTCTCAATATATCCACTTCTGCTTTAGATAAGGCACTACTGCATACGATGGACGGAGAGACGAGATGTTGAGATGAGAGAAAATGTTGGAAAAACTTACATCCTATTAGCATAATGAGAATTGAAAAAATCTTCTCCGAGTTCGTGTTTGGCGAGACATTGCCAAATCCCACACTAGTGAGGCTCGAGAATGTGAAATATAAGGCTGTCACATATTTAGACTTTATCGTCGGACCACTGTTAGCGTCTGAAATGTTGTAGTACTGGTGTGTCTGTCTGGCTAACTCATCCAACCATCCTATTCGGGGTGTCCGGTCCATTCCCAGGTTGCGTTCCATATTCCCGATGGCATACCAAATACAAGCGAGCCAGTGAGCAATAAGAGCAAAGGTTGCCATTAGCAGGAGAAGGACTGCAGCCCCGTATTCAGAATATCTGTCCAGTTTTCTTGCAACTCTCACCAAACGGAGTAGCCGAGCAGTTTTCAGTAGGCCAATCAGAGTAGTTGTCTGAAATAATAATATTTGAATCGTTTGAAAAGGAATGGAATCAAACAAGGCTGGAATTATAGTATTTCATTTATTATTAGTAACATAGCAAGACTCAGCTATAATATATAGTTTTGTCTAGCCTCACCATAGTGTCTTACAACGATGTTCTCACATAAACAAATACAAATTAAAACAAGGACTTCCGTAATTAATAACAATTGAATCCATATGACCTGTCACCTATATCCATAACTAATATCAGCACTATTTTTGTTCTTGAGGTCAACGTTTCAGCCCTATGATTTGCACGAGTTCCGGCAAAATCGTAACAGTAGATCCAAACAAACCCATGATGGGTTGAGGAGTCTATTTGCACGAGTTCCGAAATGAGCAGAACACTAGATCCAAACATACTTCTGATGGTTTGATGGGGTGCAGAGTGAGGATTTGGAGAGGGGGAGGGGGGGGGGATGCTATGGGTCATTGATTTTAGCCTTCCATGACAGTTGTAATAGACGATCTTGTTTCCTTCTGAAAATGTGGCCAAATGACTGAATTTGAAATTGTTCTAATCGAGTAAAAAAGAGTTTGGAGATCACTCTGTATTGACTGATTGCGTGTTTTGCCTCTCTTTGTTACCTGGACCACATTTCAGATGTTTGGAGATGGCTTTTCTGGACTCTGGTCTCTGAGAACGAATCACATCCGTAAGTAAAGCTTAGTGTATTTGTTGAGCTAAACACAACCTGTTTTCTTACATATTTCCCTTTTACTAAGGAATCCTCTATTTATGGCATGAAAAAAAAGTATACCAGTTACTTTTCGAGTAGACAAAGTTTCTTAAATACCTACCTTCTCGACTATTGCAGCTTAAATGTGTTAGTACTGCTTGCCATGTTACACTTGAGGTTCTCCTAACATAATGCGATGTCTGTTCTCCTCTCTCGAGATCACCATGGTTTTTGTTCTGAGCTACTAACTTTTGGTTCCCTGTCCTAATATAGTTCCTCAAAGTCTTATAGAAACTCTACATGGAGCAAGGGCCCTATTAGATCGTGCTCCAAGAAATTTTATCGAATGTCTTTTCCAGGTCCAAGAAACATGGGTGCATTTCATCATCATCCTAAAGAGCTTTCTCTTTAAGTTGTCTCGATGTGAAGATAAGGTTTTGGGCACTTCGGTTCGCTTTGATACAGCAATGGACCTCGCCCATCTATGGCTCCACAATGCGTCTCAGCCTCTGCTTTAGTGTTCTAAATTAGGCTTTGCCGGGTACACTCAGAAGGAATATGACGGGTTTTTATAGAGTCGGTTGTCTACCTTTTTTAATATGGGCATAATGATGGCTTTATCGGAATAATTTGGTATGGCCTTGTGACGTTTTATTTTTTCTGCTCTGTTTTTTTTTTTCCTGTATTATTTTAAAGCTTTTTTTGTTTTATTATTATAATTTTGACTTCTTCTGTCATTCAGGGTGTTCTTTTTATATCCTATTTGTCTATGATTTCACCACATGATTCTACTGAAGCTGCCTCAAACATGAATTTTAACCAGCGAGCTTCTAGATCCTCGGGTGGTTCCTCTATTTCTTCCAAGCTGCTGTCGATATTAAACTTTGGTATCTGGTCCTATCTTCTGGCTCCCCCCTATGAGTGCGCAGTGGTTTCATGTGGCCTTTTCTAAGCTTGTTTCGATGATGCTTGACTTTTTTTGTCTTCATAATTTTGATGTCGTAAGCATGTTCAGAACTAGGGACCTTACATCGCTAAATAATTGCTTTAAACAGCTAAAATAATTGCAAATATAATACGAACTACATTTGTTTAAATTTAGAAGCTGCAAAGCTTCAGGAAGCGTGACTTGTTGATAGAGCAAGAACGTTTTCTTCATAAAAGACAATTTCCTAACTTTCTCATATTTTGTTACTACAACATGTACATAGTAAACAAACTCAAAACGCAATTAATATCTTCTAACAAAAACGTGCCATTCAAGCAAGCGTTTTTGATAAATATACACTAAATATTTGTGCTTCCAAACTTATATCTTTCTTTATGCATAACTAATACGTTTTTACAATATCATACTTGTATCTACATTTATGCCTTTGTTGTTGTTATAGTACTTTGGAAACATAATGTTTATACAATGTAGAGTATGTTCTTAAAAGAATAATGTCGCTCTACATTTGGGCTCTGAAATTACTAAAGTTTGACATGTATAGTCCGTCAATTAATTCATAAACAAGGTCCGAAACAATTTTCTACTAAACTGAATGTCAGATCCAAATGATCCTTCGCACGCAGTCTTAGAACATCCATGACGTTATGGACATATTTTTTTTCTCTAAGAAATTTGATGCATTTTGAAAATTGTATTCATTAGTCTACATTTAAAGCAACCTCAGTGAATTGGACATCATTTTAACATGTTTAAGGTACACAGACGTGCTGTTTTAAAAATATATGTTTTGACCATCAAATACGCTCAGTAAATACAAATTCCTGATTATCTCGTGCACAAAATTACACTTTGTCGAATACTGAAAAGAACAAACGTCGTTAATGCAAAACTGTCTAAGAGTTATAGGCGTATACGTTAGTGTTGGGATTAGAGGACCGTATCACAAAACATGAGAGACGTCAACATAATCACCCTCTACAACAAAAGGAAGACGGAGGAGAAAGGAACAATTACAGGGCAATATCGCTCCTCAACACCATAGGCAACATGTATGCTCGTATCATCTTGAGGAGGCTGCGAAAGCGGGCCGATGGGGTGTACCCGGAGTCTCAGTGTGGTTTTCGCGTAGAATGATTCACCGTTGAAATGGTATTTTCACTGAGACAATTGCAATAGAAATGCAGAGAACAAGCCAGACTACTATTTCTCGACCTCACCAAGGCATTCAACCTTGTTCACAGAAAAGATCTTTTAAAAGTATTGTCTAAAGTTGGCTGCCAACCTAAACTACTGAGCATGATGAGGTCTTTCATGTGGGCATGAAAGGTAAAATTGCTGCATGACGGTTAGGAATCTAAGGCCTTCGACATTAACAGCGGAGTCAAACAAGGCTGTGTCCTGGCTCCGACTCTATTCGGCATTTTCTTTGCCATCGTGCCAAATGAACATACGCATTTGGAACTGCCACAGATGTGGTCTTTCTGCAAACTAGGTCAGATAGGAAACAATTCAGTCTAACCAAACTGCGAACAAAAAGTAAGAGAAGGGAGACTGTGATTCGGGGTATGATCTTCGCAGACGATGCTGTCCTGGTCGTTCACACGGAAGCCAATTACAGATCCTCATTAATAGGTTGACAAAATCTTGTGATCTGTTTGGACTCAACATCAACATACAAAAAACAAAAGTGATGGCTCAGGGTGCAGATCATTGTCTTAAACGATAAAAATATGGAAGTAGTAAATCACTAACTACCTCGGATCTATCATCACCGACAACCTCTCACTGGACGTGGAGCTGCAGAAACAATTAGGAATGGCTTCATCAGCACTTTCCAGGCTCTCACAGAAGGTGTGGAATAACCCTATGCTAATCATCTCCCCACAGGTTGCTGTGTACAGATCCTGTGTTATTAGTACTCTGCTCTATGGCAGCGAAACAAGGACTCTGTATGTCTCTCATGAAGAAAAAAAGGCTAAATGTTTTTGATATGCGCTGCATAAGACGCTTACTTAGAATTTCATAAAGTGACAGAGTGACTAACAGAGACGTGTTGTACCGTGCAAAGATTGCCAGTTTAGTTACGATCCTCCGCCAGCGCCGATTGCGGTGGCTTGGTCACATGTGCAGAATGGTGGATGGGCGAATACCAAAGATATACGGAGAGCTGACCACGGGCAGACGTAACATAGGTAGAACCTTCCTCCGCTGCAAAAATGTTTGCAAGCGTGACCTGAAGGCGTTGGATATGAACACCTGCAACTCGGAGGACCTTACCAAAGACAACCACGCTGGAGGAATGCTTTGTGTGTTGGTCTGCAGGCAGGGGAAGACAAAATGCGTCAAGATGCAGACTCCAAACGTGTACGGCAAAAGCAAGGGCAACAACTGACTGCCCCCTTTCTAACGTGACATCCATTGTCTCTCGAGACTGACAGGATGCCAATCAAAACACATTAATAATTTGAGATCTGATTATTGTGGCATTTAGTTGCTTTTTCAAAACTTACATTGATATGAATTTCAAAATGAATTTGAAGTGTACATTTATAACAATGCAGAAGGTTACCGTTTTACTATAACAGTTCTTCCGCAGGGAATCTAAGATGGGTCAGTTATATTGCGATATTCATGACACAGAGAAACGAACGCAATTTGCGTTTGGTCTGGATAGATCATTCTTTTACCGTTAGATTGGATATGAGTGCACTAATATCAAGCAAGGAAGGAAAAGGAAATGTGACGATTTCGACAGAGATGTCATAAAGCGGGAGATATAGTGAAACTGTTGACGAAAAATCAACTTGTTACTCTCTGGAAACTAAAATTGATATTATAGCTTGTGTGGGCTTACGGTACAGAACAAGTTGCAGAACAGAACAGAGCATTTAAAATATGTGATGTTGAAGTGCTGACACGTTAGTACCTTTCAAAAATAGACATTCAGTTCTGGAAGGAGTGTGTTGAACAAGTACTTTAGGAAGAAAAACAGTACTGGCAACGAGATGGATTACAATTTTTCCAGCCAGTAACAATTATCAACCTCTTTGAATCGACAGATTCAGATGATTAATATAATCTTTTGTGGACATACTGATTAGCAGACTTAGATGAATTAGAGAATGTTTATCAAAACAATTAGGTGTACATACAATAGCGACAAATACATTGCAATAGTCAAATGCGATACCCAACATAAAATTAGCTGCGCAGTTGATAGAACCTTAGAGTTCTAAGGGGGACCGAAGGACTGTACTAACTTATATTTTGGTGCCATTTTTACGAGTGTACATAAAGAGCAACGTGAACAATCAATTGATCTATCAAGACATTAAGGAGATACGCCTATGAACAAAATACTGAGAAATTGAGCTGCTTACTGTAAAATCTTAAATTTAATGTCATTTCTTTGCGATGGTCCTAAAAGATCAAAATAATTCGCGGATGTGCAAATGTCTTAACATCTATGGACTGAATAATATCAATGTTTTAGCTTCATGATATTCTAAGGCTGCATGTGAAAAATCATTTGGATCTGACATGCAGCTTAGTAGAAAATTGCTTCGGACCTCGTTCATAAATTAAAAGACGGACTATAACATGTGCTTTCGTTCAACCGCCCACACCAGTGTAACGGTAACTTTTACCGAATTTTCACTACTTAATCTTGATATTTTTGAGTTGTCCGCTGTGGATATTTGGGCGGTATTGTACAATGTTGAATGGTGAACGCGTTAGAATGATTTTGTTTACATGTTCAACATCATCAAGTACAATACAAACGTGTAGGCGATCATGTTGACCATATTCTGGCTCCCAATAAGATTGACTAATGAACGGTCATTCTAACTCCTTACCTCTAAAAAATATTGGGAGATCATACCTGCAGATGTCCTGGAATGCTGTCTTTCCATGAACTTTTCTGGCCTATGTTTCTTAAATGCACCGCCCATCTAATGGGATTAATGCAATTAGGCATAGACATTCTAATTTGATATACGCTTACTTGTTTAACCAATGCACCGGTCACTGTAATCGTCCATTCTGAAACATCCTCTCCAGTAATGAATATTATTAATGGCGATAGAATATTCCCTGTAGCACATGCTTATACCTACCAAACGAAGAAGTTCCTAGTTCGTTTACGACGTGGTTTCCCTACCTACGCCGAATGCTTCGATCAATACCTTTTGGGATCAAACAGTGACATCCCCTTGTCTCACGTGGCTTCTTCCCTATACCAAAAGAAGCTTCTAATGTCATCATATTTGACTGTTCCGCTTCATGAACCGTTGGATATTTGAGATTCATCCGTTAAATTCCCTGTCTCAGCTTTTGTGTACCACGAATGGGTATAGAAATTGGATGTTGTCCAGACTGTCACCAATGCCTTACGCGAGTATATTTTTTCGTATGGCATGTTACCATCAACGCGTTACTGTTCACTCCTGTGAGATCATGGGGCCACCATTATATTTCACTGACAATGTGATCTTTCATGGGTCTTTTACTGGACGAGGTTACAACCCTATTTAGTTGCCATTTATGAGAAACACAGTAGGGAGTAGTGAACCTATTCTTTCTTCCCCAGTAAGAAACACCAGGATCAACAAGGGAGTTAATTATATACTTATCAAGAATCGTTTGTAACAGAAATACAGTAAATGAGACAAAGACAAAAATCGAATGTATAATCGCTATATCTTATCAATAAGGTTTAGGAAACTAGATTCAAGTAACGTATTCTTGCATTTCATCAAACCAGATATAAGGAAAGCAATTATTTACCTCGTCTGTTTCCGATCCAAACAACAAGAGATCAAACGGGATAGCAGCAACAACGTCAATGAGAAACCAACCCTTGAAGTAATGGACTGCTATCTTTCCGGGGTGGCTAACCACTTCGTCATTCTTGTTTACGTACGTTGTTCGGAAATTAATGAAAATGTCAATGATGAACATAATGTCAACGATTAGGTCAATGATCGTGAGAGGTTCAGAGTATCTCTCCAGACTCGTGGCTTTATTCTTCTGTTTCTTCTCCTCACTTAGAAGGAATGCCGCGGCATATGGTGTGAAGATTGCTGTGTAAATTACGAGCAGCAAGATAATCCAGTCCCACACGGCTTTAAACGGCGAGTAGTGGAGTAGAGTGCATTTGTGTATTCTCTGCGACTGTAGCTTGTACTCAGGTAGCACTTCAGCTCCGAGAGACAGTACCTGCAGACACATAAGATATATCATGTCAATGAAAGAATGAAACAACGTTCTGATTGCGAAGGAATTTGGTAACTTTTTCTCTTATTCTTGTCCTGTTTTCGCTTCAAGTGAAGTAGTGTCTCAATGTAGTTGGCACCTTACAGGAAATCTTGGTCAATGTATTCCAGCGCGGTCTGTCAGTGACAGTTTATGTAGCAATTTGTTGAACGGGATGATGTTGCTAGGTTTATGCACAAACCTCTAAGTTGCCCTTTATGATAGACAGAAGGGTTACAGTGGTACTATTCTTTCTACACGTGTACCACTCCGGTGAACTACTGTAAGAGATGATGCAAAAAGTAGTAATATCCATTCGCGATTTATCGATTAGATTACCCAAACAATGCATATTCATGGTTTTATTTACTGTCTCCAAAGGTTATCAGCCAAAAGGAACAAGCTTATTTTTTAGTGAAGCTTATTTCAGAAGGCCTTACACGAATGTCGGAACAAATGTTTGGCGCGCAGCATCTGATGAACCGCATGTGTAATTTCAGCGGTCCCTAAAGTGCATCATCACATGGACTACTTTCTTGGACTCGCCGGCGAACCGTCGTGATGGACCATATTGTTTACATTTAACCAATATTCACATTGTTGCTCATTTAATGCACATGACATATACATTTACAAAGACAAATACACATTCGTTAAATATCTATATTAGTTACAGAAGTGTTGCAAAGAATAAAGCTTTTTCTCTATAATGGTCACAGTTGATGTGAATTGAAAATCTAGAATGACAACTCGGTTAGAATATCGTACAACTAACTAGTTAACAAAATGTTCGTGGTCTATAGATCATATTCTGAGAACCATCATGCTATCGCCAGAGAAGTTATATGTTGTATTCTGCTTTCAAGAAAGTCAAGAATGAAAACAAGCAGATGAATTTGGGTTATGAAAAATGGTATCAAACAAATTTCTAGCAGAACAAATTAATGGAGAACAAGTTTCTGTTTCTGTTTCTAAGAATCGACGTCACTGCACTCCGGGCATACCCATAGGTGCCCAGTCTCTCTCATCAAATGGCATAAGGTATGGATGCTGATGGTCCCTGTAGCATGCTAGTTGTACACTCTCCTGCGTCGTTCTCTCATGTGCCCCACTCCGCTCGAATATCGTTTATTGTCGAAACTTTGCAGTCTGTGGATTGCTGCTTCATCTATTGCGGTATCCTCCTGCAGCAGGCGGTCATTGATTGATTTCAAAATGTCACTTCTATCCATCACTAATGTGCCCATGATGGGAGCTTGTGAAGCCAAGATGTCAGTTCTTTCATTGCCCTGAACCCCGGCATGAGCAGGACAGTAGATCCAGGAGAACAAGTTATAATAGATAACTTGTAACTATTATGTTCCCCCAGTATGGAGGCTTGTAAGAGCAGTAAAAACAAAAACTAGAGATATGTGGCTTTAGAATTGTACACCCTGAAGAAGAGTGTAGAGAACTTTCTTGAAACAAGCCTTTATAAAACACATTTGGATGACATTGACTAAATCAATTGTTATTAGCCGCCTCATCTTTGAATATCACAAGTCTGGTATATTTTCAATGTCATATCTGTAACTACTTATGAATTCGACATAGTTATGTAGCAGTTCTGAATGTCGAATCTGTAACTACTTATGAATTCGACATAGTTCTGTAGCAGTTCTGAATGTCGAATCTGTAACTACTTAAGTAATTACACGTAGTTCTGAACCTCATATATGTCCTCTTTAATACTTCGTCCTCGTTTCAAAGAAAAGCACATGTCTCAAAAATTCATAAATGTAGTTCAAATAATGCACGAACGCCAAATTAAAGAACACAACAAACACCCAATCTAACAAACAAATATAAATAAATACGTGAGTTGCAACAAGACACGTGTACTCAGAAGTCCACATCGTTTTGATTTGATTGCGGATCGAAGATGATTCACGAAATGATCTGTATACGTGACACTGGTGACAATGTTCCCCCTGGGCGTGTACTGATCTAAAATAACGTCTCGTTCATTGCAAAAGAGTCAATATAACCTTCCCTGCAGGTGGCTAAGTGTAGAATTTCTTTGGTTTTAGTGAGAAGGGATGATGCCATTCCTTGTTCGCTCTCTGTTGCTCCAGGAGAAGGGAGTGTGGGGAGTGAACCCATGTCTCATCTCTAGTAACAATTCCCGTTAGGAAGATTTCATTTTCTGCTTCAAAACTGCGCAGAAGTTCTTGACATTCATCAATACATTGTTGTTTCAATTCAAGAGTTAGTTGCCGTGACACCCACCTGGTAGATATTCAGTGCAACTGCGCCAAATCATGAATTACGTGATGTGTTGAACTTTGATAGACATACATAAGTACGTTTATTCTATTCACAGTTACCCATTGACTTTTCATCACGATGTGTCCAATTGATGCAATCGACTCTGGTGTCAATACCAGGCGTACCTGACGCAATCAAGAACAATATGCTACATAACTCACACCAATTGGGAACTTTATTCTTCACTAGTACACTTGTTGGAGTGATAAATATGCATCTTAACGATGAACTTTCATTCGCCGATGAATTACAATAGGGTTGACCCCTTCGCTGCTCCTAAAACGGATATAAGAACACTGTTTCTCTTATCATTAGCTGGTTGGCCATCTCCAAACAGCTAATCTGACGTCGTCTGGCTTACCTGCACCACGATATTATTTGCAAGCCCCTTCTGGAAGTCCTAAGTACAGATACTGCCAACTTACATGAGAATGACATGGCGTTTCGAATTTCTATCGACCGCAATTGAAAGGCTAACATTTGAATCACCTTTGTATATATATATATATATTATGCCGAAAAAAGTAAAATACCAATAGAGAACCTACTACGGATAGCCTTCGGCTACCTGGCAGCAGGCACATACCTGCTTGTTCGAATACCAGATGGATATAGTAATTTGTAAACAGATATGTCGGTAGGTAGATATAGATTGACATATTCTTATGTAAGGTAGATATGGTAGGTAGATATAGATTGACAGATTCTTATGTAAGGTAGATATGGTAGGTAGATATAGATTGACATCATATTCTTTTGTAAGGTAGATATGGTAGGTAGATATAGATTGACATATTCTTATGTAAGGTACATATGGTAGGTAGATATAGATTGACAGACTCTTATGTAAGGTAGATATGGTAGGTAGATATAGATTGACAGACATATTCTTATGTAAGTTAGATATGGTAGGTAGATATAGATTGACAGAAATATTCTTATGTTAGGTAGAATTGGTAGGTAGACCTAGATTGACAGATTCTTATGTAAGGTAGATATGGTAGGTATATATAGATTAACAGATTCATATGTGCGGTAGATATGGTAGGTAGATATAGATTGACATATTAATATGTAAGCCTGGTAGTCAGATATGAACAAATAGCTACACGTGTTTATTTCATTACGAAGACTGCTGCAAGGTAGTTTATCGAACAATCTTGTAATTATTAATTTCCCGTTATTTTCATACTATTTAGTGCAACTCAAACTAATCATTTAGACTGAACAGAAGGTCCTATGGAGAAAATAACCCGGCCCATAGGACCTACAATGACCGCACATGACCTTGTTAACATATACAGGAAGTGAGTTCATAGGGAGCATTGAATGTTGGCAACAGGAAAACGGAAATGAAAAGCCAGTTAGGTAGATCCTTACGTTGTTTTCTTCTTGGTTTTATGAATAAAAGGTAACCAGGGGAGACAATTTACTGATGTTACATGGAGGCCATTTTGTTGTTGGGATGGGTTGGGCGGCATGGTGAAGTAGTTACTGACAGGGTTCACAACCCGAACTAGCTGGGTTCGGGTTCTCGACACGTTCTGGTGCGCAGTTCAACACCCGTTACCAGTAAGCTCCAAATGTACATGCGTGTAGGGTTCAATGTTCTGATGCAAAAGTAAACGAGGAAGGCAACTGGCCACCCCAATCCACCCCAACGCATAAAGAAGCTGTGACCACGTACAATGACGTCTCAAACACTTCATCCCTGATAGCAGTGCCTACTACGGGATTATTTTTACATTGACTTTTTACCTGGGGGTGGGGAGGGGAGGGGGGGGGGGGGTGAGACGCTAGTCTAACAGGCACAACATACTGACCAGGGTCAGGCACAAAACAGTGACCAAAACAACAATCTCATTTCCATGCAGCTTTCCCTGGAAACAGGCTGTTTTCATAGCAGCCTTGCTGACGAGATGTGGATCGATGTGGTCCCCATAGTAGTGAGCGCCCCGCAGATGAAGCTAAGCAATGCACAACCGCCTGGAGGACCGCGGTCCACCTTCATCAGCATGCTCGTGATGTTTAAAGAAATCCACTACAACCCACCACTTAACGTCCTTTTCAGGGCGCACAAAACTTTCTCTTTGTGGGTATTACACAACGGCAACAACCTCTGTGGGAGGTAAACACGAACACATTTATGCTGAAGTTGGATGCAATTGGGCCATTCGACGCAAAACACAGTCCATTACCGCCTGAGACAAAAAATATGTTGAAGGCGCAACAATAACAAATAAAATTTAAATTTAAACAAAAAACACAGAACAGGCGAGGGCCACGTAGGCAAACTAAACTTCTCTCACTCTGTCTCTCTCTCTCTGCATCTCTCTGTCTCTCTCTCTGCATCTCTCTCTGTCTCTCTCTTTATCTCTCTATCCTTTCTCTCGCTCTCCCTGTGCCTCTCTCTATCTCTATCTCTGTCTCTTTCTCTGTCTCTCTGTCTCTATCTCATCTCTCTCTTTATGTCTCTATCTGTCTCCATCTCTGTCTCTCTATCTGTCTCTCTCTCTGTCTCTCCCTGTATCTATCGCTGTCTCTCTCTCTGTGTGTCTCTCTCTGTGCTTTCTCTCTGTCTCTCTCCATCTCTGGCTCTCTCTCTCTCTTTCTCTCTTTCTCTCTCTCTGTCTCGCTCTCTCTGTCTCTATATCCATCTCTCTCCTCTATCTCTCTTTATTTCTCTCTGTTTCCTCTGTCTCTCTCTCTCTCTCTCTTTCTCCAACACTTCACCAACATCTCTACCACGAATTATTTTGTAAATTTAATTATAAAAAAGACCCCATAAATATAAATGCTTAATCGGTTTGAGAAAGAGAAGCTAAGAATAGGAAATAATGAGGTTTTCTTTCCATTTTGTTTCCGATTGGAAACCAGATAAATGTAGTGAACTGAAGCCCTCCTGATCAGAAATCGCAAGCCTCACTTATACCACAGCACGTTTCTGCTTAGTCGGTTTCAGGGGCTACAGTTCTAGAGGTTTCAAACAGTGGCACGGAGGTAAGGATGGCAGAGGAGGTTGGATTTGGACACAGAGGTAGGGAGGGAGAGCAGAGGAGAGTGGGCAGAGATATGGAGGGCAGGGGTAGGTAAGGCAGGTTGGGAGAGTGTAGGGGGGTGTAAAGATGTAAGACGAGGATATGTAGGGAGAGCAGATGAGATGTTGAGATGGTAGAGGAGGAGAAGAAGGAATGGTAGAAGAAAAGATGTAGGGATCGCAGAGGAGGAGAGGTAATAAGGCAGAACAGAATAGGTAACAGGAAAGAAGAGGAGAAGCAAGATGGCAGAGGAGATGTGACAGGTAAACTGAATCTGTCCAGGTGAGAGATGAACAGAGTGTAACAAATAAAGATACATAGAACTGCACGTTTTGGGATGGAGGTGTTAAAAGTCTTCAGAAGGACCGCATACAGACACATTCATACTCTAAGGGCCGCACCACAGTAAAACCTTCTCTAGCATGCGAGTTACTCTGCATGTTGCACCATGCGTCTTCTGTTATAATGTTCCATGCGACCTTCAATTGTTCACATGTAACAACGTATTTGCGTGTGCCTTAGTGTCATGTCAAATCGCTGCTTTCTCATTTAAAATGGCCATTGTTTAGGGTCCCGAGTGCTCCGCAGGGGTCTTTCTTTATGACAATGACAAAAATCCCACCACTGCGCCACAGAGAGAATATCGTAAGAGGCGACTAACTGTGTGACATGGCATAACACCGGCCTTGGTTAGGTGGTTTGTTAAGATTAGCATAGATGGCGCCTAACAGGCTGTGGGTCTACTTTGCTCTATTGTTTGAGTCTATTAAGATAGACTCACACATTGGTTAACCAGCCTCTACGGCACTTGTCTAATGCAGCAGAGTAATCAGCTGCTAGATCCTAGCCCGCTATATAAAAAATCCTCCTCCCGGCTATATCCGGTTCATACCAGAGCTGGGAGCTGCACAGGGTCATACGCCTCTGTTAAAGTATAGATAGACTAAGAACAATGACTAAATGTAAGATTATTTATGTTTTATAAATATTTGAACATCCTATTACTTCACTTAGTGGCTGCTCTTCTACCCTAGGGTGTGGCCGCCGCCTCTTTTATTTGGTCTTTTCATGTTTCTACTGGGTGAGGGAATTCATTGCACATGCACAACCTTCCTTTGTAGCATTTAACGATATGATTGGTGGGTTACACTGGAATTACCCATTGCCTCCCTTTCGTGTCCCGGTGAGACACTGGCAGATTTAGTCAATTTGGTTTGGCTTGGCTTCGTTCATTCTCAATCTCCCACTACCAAACACTGAAAGAGTCAATTTTATAATGTATATAACGTCTTAACATTATTATCCCTTATTATCCCTGTGATTAATAATAATAATTGTTGCCATCGCAAGCGAAGATGGCGACAGCGTCAGATATGTTTATTCAGATGTGGCGTGTGTCATGCGTGGACAACGACAGGTTTTGGGCCGTCTTACATTCTGTCCTTTCAGGCAGCTCAATTTTTCTGCACCTCAGTAATGTTTCTCATCATGTGTGATGCAGTGCGCCAGGTTGAGCGGCTCGGAGCAAGCAGCTTATAGGAGGCGACATCAATGGAGAAACTGTTCAATGAAACGATCGGAGCGTTTTTCTAACGTTTCTCCTGTTCTCCCGAGGAGCTCACCGTACACCAGTTGCTTATGAAGGTATTCATCTGGCATGAGAGCAACTTGACCAGTCCATACCAAAGTGTCTCGTCCTACTGAGGACTACAGTTGGTCAACTCTATTCTATCAACCGACTCTGAGCAGACGGCGATTACAATGTGGAGGTCCGCAAGCTATGCCTCGGCGGGCCTCGTGAAGAACCTATGTTTTAGACGGGCGGATATGATGAAATCCTAAGCTATGGACGCCATAAAGACACTGTTTGGCAATTGAAGACTGATAATAAAGGCTGAACTTTGTAAGAATGTCACCGAGATGCACGCAAATAATGTTATAAAATAATCGGTGTAGACCAAATACCGATCTCATTACACATTATGCAATTATTTTTATGGGTGGCGGATAAAAAAATCATGAGCTACGGCAGTGATCTGCTGAAGTTGCCAGGTTGTAATTTATAGAATCCAGGTGGAATAAATAAACCTACACTCCAGGAACGAAATGATATCTTGCTACCTCTTTACCACCCATGTAGTGGTAAATATTAACACCTGCATTTGTTTAATTTCTAAAATAGTCCAAGTACCAACCTGGCAACCATATATCTCTTAAGAGCATCTGGTTTATTTCAAATACGCGAGGAACCTGCAGTAAAACAGGATAGCAATGGTTAATCCTTCTTCTTCCTATTTTTCTTCTTCGTTTTCGTCGTCGTCTTCGTAGTCATTTGTCGTGAGAAGAACGTTTTGTTACGTCGTGTTGGAGATTACAGCGAGACTGTAATATTTGCGCCATTCTTGGTACCGGATATACGGTCCCTCTTAGATCCATATTTGTGTAGGCAGGCTGCATGGATGCAGTATGTTTCCACTGCCGGTAATTGGTAGTGGAATAGGGTCTTGGCTAACTAATCCTGACGCAAGTAGTCAGCTATGAGTCACTGACTACTGTCATCTCATTCACTGTTTATTTTGCCTCTCTTTCTACTCCTCGACCAACCTATCTTGCCGCCATAAAAGATAATTAAAATCTAATAGATGCTGTGAACAAGAAAGTATTCAGCGACTTTTCAAGACCAACTACGAAGAAGTAGGTGGAGGAAGAGAAAAAGAAGGGACAAGAGGAGGAATAGAAGAAGAAGAACAAGAATAACAGGATGTAAGAATAAATTACATATCTTACTATTCTCACGTGCAATGTGACGTTCAATGTCTGTGCGTTTCTGTCAACATGCATTGTAAGTACATCTCGCTGTTCCTACTCTCTCTCCTCTCTCGGTTCATATAGTTTCCTGTTGGTCTCTGTGTGGTACAGGCCACTAAAGCATGTTCTACTGGGCATCTAACAGCACGATGTAGCCGCTCTAGTGTGGAAGACTCTCCAAGACATGTCATTGTGCACTGAGCCATTCGCGTGTGTTGCATGTGTTGAGTAACCTTCCGCACTTGAAAGAAATTTCGACGTCTCGTATTTGATACAGGAAGCAACAAGTGAGCTTTACCCGATTTATTTCTCTCATTCTCTATCGATCTTTCTCCTTCGCGCTCTCTTCCTCTCTCTCTCTCTCCCATCCTATATAAATCGCTTTCTGTATCGTTATTTCTCCTCCATACTCTCACTCTAGCTCTATAGATCTTGTCATATATCTCGTTCTTTTTCCCTCGCAGGCGCAGTCTCTTTTACCTGAAGACATTGACAATCTATCGTAGAGGACATCTTTGGTATTGGTACATCACAGGTGTTCCAAGTTGTAACTCTGCCTTAATGTATGTATTGTGATTACACAACTACTGGAGACAGTGAGCTTTACAAACATGACATCATGAAGTCGAGTTCTGCACACCCACGTGGATCTATTTTCACTAGCACTGATCTTTTGTTTTGATCTACCCGATATAATACTATAATGTGACTGATATTAGTAGTGACAGTGAGTTAATGAAAACGTGATTTTGCCTCACGCTTTTACCAGGCTGAGATAGAACTCTCAGGAAGAAATATTCCGACAGGATAAAGTATTCCTTTTTGTCTTGATCTGTAACCACATCCTGACAGGATACAGAACCACAGGAAACGAAGTAGAGAAGCGTGGCCTAAAAGATAATCCGCATTTGTTTCGAGATGCGCACTTAATGGAGACGCATTACCGCAGGAAAAGAGAAAAGTGGCAAGAGAATCTGAACAGGGAATAGAGCATTTTTGTTCTAGTTTTACCTCCATCCTGCCATAGAACCCACGGGAAAGGAGGAAGGTGCGAAGATAATCTGAGCAGGGAATAGATCATTTTTGTTCTAGTTTTACCCACATTTGAGGTGGCCTTCTGGTTAGGATAATGATAACTTGACCAAAAGTGTACGAATTCAAAACCCCAGAACTTAATTCTATCTTGGGAAAATAAAACCCTAGCATGACACTGCAGGTTCAGGCGGCCTTTATTCCTTAGCTTGGTTATGTTCTTTAACCTGCCTCCTCCAGGCTAACCCCGGAAATATAAGCAAACGCTGTAATTATAATATCGTTAAACCCAGTTCTGACATAAAACCCCAAGGAAGAGAGAAAGATTAGAAGAGAGAAGAGACGCTGGCAAATGGATAGACTAGTCTCATGTTTTTACTTTTAGCTGTACTAGAACACGTAGGACAAGATGAGAAAGAGATGGAACACTGACAGCAGAGGCACTTTGACATATGATACACCTGGACATGACTGAAGTGGCTTGAATGTGGTTATTATACAGTAAATGGTTCTATTAAAAGGAGGTTACTTATATACCAGAGGCGATTGTTTGGTGGGTTCAGGGGTTGGGCAAAACACCTTTGAAAATGTGGCCCGGAGTTGAGCCTGGGTAGGTACAAATGTTCCACGTTTTGTTATGATTTAGATTTTTTAAGCTTAAATGCTTTTAAGATGCGCTTGAATCCTATGGGCATTATAAAATGCATATTATAATTTAAGTACACAATTAAAATAGTCTATATTGTAAGACACAATAAAGTATGAAAATGAATTTGTTTCTCCTGAAAGTTCACCTTTTTGGAGCAGGCCCCAACAAATTATTTAATATTTCATTAATGAAAATGATATGAGGTTTATGATATTACTGCAAAAAAGTATTTTAAAAGATTATTTCTTAAATAAATAAAAAATCCCAATTCCTTTACTTGTAGGTAAAAGTTTAGACTCAGTTCCTTATTCACAAATTCATCATTGATCAAGTCAGGGAAATTCCTTATGAATCGCTGAATATAAATAAAACTGTCGTTTTTCTTCTAATGCCGTTACAGCTAGTCCAGTTAGTCGTGTTTCTTCTAACGCCGTTACAGCCGGTCCAGTTAGTCTGTCGTTTTTCTTCTAGTGCCTTTATTCTTCAAGCGAGTTATTCTTTTAGCTCCGTTTTTCTTTTAGCTCCGTTATTCTTCTAGCGCCGTTATTCTTTTAGCTCCTTTATTCTTCTAGCTCCGTTATTCTTTTGCTCCGTTATTCATTTAGCTCCGTTATTCTTCTAGCGCCGTTATTCTTTTAGCTCCGTTATTCTTCTAGAGAGTTATTATTCTAGCGCCGTTATTCTTCTAGCTCCGTTACAGCCATCCCAGTTAGTCTGTCGTTTTTCACACTGTTGCGTTTATAGTAATTTATTTCTCCTTAAGCTGAAGAATTGCATTAGAAGATTGCTGATGCAGTTGGGAACGTAAGAACAAACACCGAGCGTGTGCGTTGTTTTCGAATGTAGACTTCTAATCGGTTGTTGTATATTTAAATATATTTGGTACAAGATAATATGCATTCGTCAATTTATTAAAGCTCATTAAAGATCAAGTGGCAAAAATACATGTCATTCATTGGCGAGAAGCAAATTTGCCTGAATACAACATGCATACCCCACTTCACCCTCTCCGCATTGACTTAATTCCCGCTTTATAGAATTTATGAAAGCGAAAGCTCCTGGGCTTATCCTTGGAACTGCTTTCCTCCTACATGCACGTTTAACGGCCAGGACGAGTCATATTGTAAGAAATAATTGTCTTTTATGCTGTTACCGTACAGCTGGAATAGCATTAAACACAATTAAGTCTGCCAGTGTGTATTATTTTATTATTTCAAAAATCTTTATCAGCTGAAGAGAGGAATAATAGGTATTGATTAATTTTCCAGGGAAAGGTAAGCACTGCTTATATGGACATATCGCGTCTGCTGTCTGTCGGTCTCTCTGTCTTTTTCTCTGTATGTGTGTGTGTGTGTGTGTGTGTGTGTATGTGTGTGTAGAGACAATGGAATAGCTGACATTTGGCTTCTAGCCCACCCATAGCAGATACGCAGTGAATTCAATCAATGATTGTATGATGACAGTGAATTGCTGAATTAGCGATCCGGACCGAGCAGGAAACTGTTACAACTATTGAGCATGTGGAACCATCAATTTCTATACTCTTCGCCATTTGACGAGAGTGAGGGAAAGGGACAAGGAGGGGGAGAGAGAGAGAGAGAGAAAGAGAGAGAATGAGAAAGACTAGGCACCCATGACGTAGCCTGTGTGTGCAGTGATGTCGATGTTTAATAAAATAACATAACACATATACATAACATAAAATAACATAACACATATACATAACATAAAATAACATAACACATATACATAACATAAAATAACATAACACATATACATAACATAAAATAACATAACACATATACATAACATAAAATAACATAACACATATACATAACATAAAATAACATAACACATATACATAACATAAAATAACATAACACATATACATAACATAAAATAACATAACACATATACATAACATAAAATAACATATACATATTTGAGAGGATGCTGGTCGATTATCGTCTTGGTAGAACACTCGCTTTTCGTGGCAAAGGTATGGGGTACGAATACCGCTATCGGTACGCTCAATTCGGCACAGCTGTAAAAGTACTTGCATTCGACTAGGGAAGTAAAAGGCAGCGAGGACTGGAACTGGCCATCCTGCCTCATACAAGCTGTGTCTTAGTATACTGAAGTCTTAACAACTTCATTACCCGAGTCTAACTACTTTGGGACAAACCTTCACTAGTAGTGATCCGTCAATCGTGACACATGGCTTTACGAACGCGAACTTAGTCAAATATATCACATCTAGGGTACGCACTTTCCATTTCGCGATGTTCCACTGTTTATCTTTTATCAACATCGGGTTATACTTCCTCATGTTGAAAATGTTTCATAATTATCTTTGGCATTCCCCAAACATGTCGACTATAAGTACCATGAGAACAATTAACTTGAAATAATGATCATGAATCTGCATTTACAATAAATGATATTATGTAATGAAAACATTACGACCAGATACGGCTACCAGAAACAAAGGTCAATATTTAAAATCTCTAAATGGAGATCAGACATGGCTACATGAAACAAAGATCTATATAGATATAGAATCTCATAATGGAGATCAGACACTGCTACATGAAACTAAAGTCAATAAATGGAATCTGTTAATGGCGATAAAGCATTGCCACATGAAATGAAGGTCAATAATTACTAGCTGGTCCTATATTCATCCTAGCTTACAGTTGAGCGTAAATTGCTAGCTGGTCCTATATTCATCCTAGCTCATAGTTGAGCGTATATTGCTAGCTGGTCCTATATGCATCCTAACTTACAGTTGAGCGTAAATTGATAGCTGGTCCTATATTCACCCTAGCTCACAGTTGAGCGTAAATTGCTAGCTGGTCCTATATTCATCCTAGCTCACCGTTGAATGTAAATTGCTAGCTAGTTCTATATTTATCGCTGCTTGTATGATACATTATATAATATCTTTTACGTACACTCGCTGTCACACTAGTGTAAAGTAATACATTCAGCTATATTTTAGATAGCGTGTACCATTAACATTATTATTGTCGTATTTTTTAACTCGCATAGAAGAGTTAAAGGTAGTCTCATTTGATATATTGCTGTAGGGGATAAGTTGCTTCATCATGACAGATTTATAAATTTATGAGATGTGGTTCATATTTTTCCCTTTTTGAACTCAATATATAGTTGGCAGCAAATAATGCAGCAGTGAATGTGCTGACATCAGTCAGCGACTCATAGCTGGCTGCTTGCATCAGGGTCAACGACCCATAGCTACCTGTTGGCACCAGAGTCAATGGCTCATAACTGGCTTTCTGCATCAGAGTCAATTCCCCATAGCTTACCAAAACCTTATTCCGTCTCCAAGTGGCGGTCCTGAGAACAGGCTGCAACCATTCAGCCTGGCTAAGACAATACGGATCGAAAAAGGGAAGTTAAGCCCGACCTCAAAATGCCGTTCTAAAACCGGATATGTTAGGATAGTAACTTTATTCTGCTTATACATCGTAGGAACGACATATTTTTAGAGAATAGTTGCAGATGGACAAATGTATTCAGTAAGATGAAACAGAAAAACCCAATGAATTAAATTACCAATCAGATAGATGACAAAACACGGATACTTGTTTCATTTTATCGCTCCATCGAGGAATCCCACACGATATGATGTTCCATTCTCGCCAACTTTTAGACAGTTCTACGTGCAGCCGCGTAGCGCAGTGGTTAGCGCACTGGCTTCGCATCTGAGGGGTACTGGGTTCATTCCCCAGTTGAGGCGGTAATGTTTTTTTCAGACCGCAATGGCTCCCGGGTCGACCCAGCCTTAAATGGGTACCGGTTCAGTCCGGGAAGTAAAAGCGGCGAAAGAGAGGAGATGGCTACCGCCCTCATTTAGACGCCTCAACACCTCACACCCCTACGGCAGTAATGCTATGGGATACTTTACTTTTTTTTTACGTCTGGCAAAACAGTGGACTCTATTATCGATAGTAATCTGTTCCTTAGAGCCAAGTGTAGGAGATTGCAGGAGTGTAAGGCGAGCCTTGTTATACATTGATTGTTTGATAACTCGAACAGAAAATATTGATTGATTTTTCATTTTGATCCATCCATTGAAGCTTAAGTCCGACAGCATTTGGTCCCTTAACATATCCCCTTTAAGAACACCTGTGTCCAATCAATTGTACTGGCGGTTTAGATGCAATTGTTTTACACGATGAAATTGCCAACCCCATGCATAACCCTCTTTAATCGCCTTTTACAACTTGCATGGAAGGTTACAGTGGGCATATTCCTTTCAACCTGGGGAAACACATGTGATTGGCTAACACATGTCAGTTCTATAATTAGATGTGTAAGAAGCTCATACAGACTGCAAGCAAGTAACTCGCTTATCGTATCGGATTTCAACTCACCTGTCGTATTGGATGGCTCGTGTCTCCATCACATCTTTATTATATGTGCGTACTGTAGACAGGTAGTGGCAACGTCGGTAGCTTCACCTACCTAGGCAGCACCCTTACCAGATAGGCGAAAATCGTCTCTGAGACGAACAACAGCATTGCGAAGGCAAGCTCTGCGTTTAAGAGGCTACAAATTGATGTCTTGAACCGACATTGGATCAGTGTCGTCACCAAGATAAACGTGTAGGGTGCAGTAGTGCTAACTACCCTTCTGTATGCCTGTCAAACAGGGATAGTGTGTAGCAGACATGCCAGACAGTTAAATAGTTTTCACATAAGATGTATTCGCAGGTTACTTAGAATTAGGTGGCAGAGCAAAGTATCTAACGCTGAAATTCTTAAGAGGTCAAACATGGGAAGAATCCATACCCTTTTGCAAAAAGCTCAGATAAGATGGACGGGACACGTTGATTGGATGTCCGATGAGCTTGGCAAGCAGCTGCTGTGAGCTCAGAACAGACAGAAGCTCACCAGGATGACAGAATAACCGCTACATAGACTGCTTAAACACGTCTCTGAAAAGCTTCAACATTGATGTGACCTCTTAGGACATGTTTGCATAGAGCAATTGCGCCTGGCGAGCTATCGTCACACAAGATGCTCAGACCGCAATTTCATCGCCAAGGCTAAGAGAAAGGGAGACGTTCGAAAGTACAGAGCGCACGCGACCCCACAGCCGTACACGACTAAAGAGAGATGTGCATGGTGCTTGTAATCTCATCATGTAAAATCATAGCCACGAAACCACAATACAAATTCTTAGATACATACCTCCTGTAAAAAGACCAGGTGTTGGGGTGGCCCTATGCCTCGTTTGCGGGAAAACACGAATTTAAAGTAGCCCCATAGCAGACATCGAACTGTTAGTGACGTTATCGAACTGTGTCTCAGCTGCCTATGACGTGAAGCGAAGAGTTGACTTCCTTAATGGTTTATTTCTTCTAACAGTAAGTCTTCAATCCATTTGATTGGTAATGTGTTGCCCAGCGCTAAAGAAGATGGCGAAAGCGTCAAATATCTGAATTCAGATGTGACATCATATGGCTGTACAATCCGATACGAGTGCTGCAGATTCTACTGTACGTAGGACACATAGGACAGCGTCTGTAATTATATCGCCATTGATCATGTTCTTTCGTGCATCTCCTTTTTTCTTTGGTGCCGCGATAAGTATATTTTCGGCGATGTGAGCACCGTGTATGATGGCAGTGCGCTAAGCTGTGCGGTTAGGAGCAAACAGCTCGCAGGAGACGACATTAATGAGAAAGCTGTTCAGAGATGCTTTCAGAGAGTCTGTGTATCTTTTGCTCCCTTCCCCTTTCTGTGCGTTTGCTTGTCTCGAGCTCCCCGACCAGACATGCGAACAACATACCCAGTCCATTTATCTGAGATTTCTGCAGTAGCGTAAGGATGCTCGTGAGCCGATCCCTGCCTAGGACATCATAGTTATGAACTCTATCTTGCCAGATAATCCCAAGCAGCCTGCGGAGACAGACCACGTGAAAATGGTCGAGTTTCCCAGAATGTCCACCACAGAACATCCACGCTTCGCATGCGAATAGAAGGGCGGCCATCACGAGAGCATGAAATACACCGATCTTGTTGGCAACATTCATGCTCCGTTGGTTCGAGACATTAGCTTGCAGTCATTCAAAAACGACACATGTCCAGTCAATTCTGACGTGAACCCCAGAGTCGACATTCACCACTCCGGCGACGGCGCCATCATTTACATCTGCGTAGAATGACGCGTGTCACAACAAGGGAGTGAGACTATCTTAAACGTTCTAACCACCCTAACACTTAAAACCCGCTTTTAGGTTGACCAAAAGTTGTCCATGTATACCATATTCTTATTTCTGTTCAATGCCAGTTCAAAGTAACCATACATATGGTTATGTCTTGCCCAATGTGTCCTTCATACATTTGTTTCACGGTGAGACAATAACACTGAAAGATGTTCTGTCTCTGCACCGAACTATCTCCTATGTCTGTATGTTGAGATTAAGCAGCGAAGCGATGATTTTAGGTGAGACATTTTCTTCTCCTCCTCCTTCTTCTTCTTCTGTTTAATTTTTTTTTCTGCTTTCTCTACTTGTTTCTTTTTCTAATGTTTTATCAATATCATTATCATCATCATCTACCTTCTTTTTCTGTTTCTTTTTAATTCCTTTTCTTCTTCTTTTTGTTATTTTTTGTTCTTCACCATCATTATCATCCTATCCTAGTTTTTTTATCTGCTTTATTTCATCTAATTTTTATGCTTCTCACCTTTTTTGTGTGTCTTCCAAGTTATTAATTCTTTCGTACTGCATAATATTATTTCTAGAGCTTGTAAAACCACTAGGCTACTCCACACACGACATGCTGACGTATGTGAATTGCGGAATGTGCAAACAATGAATTGGATAGTCTTCTGCCCTAGAGGGGTTAATCTGAAATCTAAAGCAGTAACTGAGAAGAAATCAGTACATCGGACAAACATTCCATCCACGCGATGCCAGAATAACGTTGCCAGGAACCAAGCAGGGAAGCATATTTTCCCCGGAAGCAAAACACAAGGTCATGTTTGTTCTAGTTAGCACGAACGATGGTTTCCATGAAAGATAGATAATCGGCGCCACCGTCAAATTGTTTTCTTTGCCCGTTTATCTCTTCTTTAGCCACATGCCGACTCCCGGTAAGCTGATTCCGTTATCTTTGTTGCTGTAAATCACGTTTTTTATTCTTCAAAATAAACGTATTCATTTCTTACTCACGAGGCCCTGGTAAACGTGAGCCAAGTGTGCGTCACTAGTGTCAGGAATCTAAACACACATTACTCTAATTAACTCTGAGCAAACAGACAGACATTAAGTGTAGACATGGTTTGCAAGATATAGTGTTAGAAAAACATGAAGAAAACCATCAAAAACAAAACTATTCTTTTGAATTACCGTATATACATTTCCATTTTACAAAATATTTTCATCATCATCGTGTGCCGTGGTGACGGTGTAGACCAGTGGTCTTGATCCTTTTTATACCTGAAGACGACTTTCCTGACGGTAAATTTTCCTCAACAACCCACACTAATCAAATTGAAGAAAATTCCACGATCGCCCACTGAGACTGTATTTTTGATGTTTTTCCTCCTCATGTAGAATGTCCTTTGCAGAACGTCGCTCCCACCACAGCCTGTCTGAAAGAACCTCGAACTTTTGCCAAATCTCCAGTCATACAAAAACAATTCTTGATATCTCGGGGGTCATCGCCTTCTTCGTCTGCCTGTGCCTCTCTGCCCCACGATCCATTACCAGTCTCTCAAGTTCTTTGATGTAGCCAAAGTATTTCCATATTCTGTTCACGATGAAATTTATGAATCAGCTTTCCTCTTTGCCAAACTCTTGTCGAATGTTAGCATTCGTTTTTTTCGGTCCACCGTATTCTGAGAACCTTTCTATAAAATTTCGACTCGAAGGACTTGAAGTTTGGCTAATTGTCCATGTTTCCCAGCCGCATGCTTCCCCGGGAAAAACACAGGTTGTCAAAATGTTCGCTTTTGTTAGTTTGCTGGTATTCTGCGAAAGCTCTCTCAGGGGGTGTTTAAACAAAAATACAGCATATCATTATTCTGCTCCGGCCTACCTGCAAGCTAAAATCGTCCTCTAGGGAACGCTAGTGGCCAGGTAGGTTCAAGAGCACTGGTGTAGGTGATTGTGGGTTTCCACAATTTCCTGTCCAAAGTGTTGTTAACAATTTCTGCTGTTGACCGTCCTACATATACATGTCATGATGTCAAACGATTCAGCACTGTGTGTCCTTGTCGTGCCTTGTCGCTATTCCTAGTAATTATGTCCGCTTTCATTGTTAGAGGGACAACGGCAGACTGTCATTGTCTTCAGGGAGTCGATGATTTAGAAAAGTGGTAGCTTAACTAGCATGGAGTCGATGATTTAGAAAAGTTGTAGCTTAACTAGCAGGAAGTCGATGATTTAGAAAAGTTGTAGCTTAACTAGCAGGGAGTCGATGATTTAGAAAAGTTGTAGCTTAACTAGCAGGGAGTCGATGATTTAGAAAAGTTGTAACTTAACTAACAGGGAGTCGATGATTTAGAAAAGTTGTAGCTTAACTAGCAGGGAGTCGATGATTTAGAAAAGTTGTAGCTTAACTAGCAGAAAGTAAATTTTAAAATGTTTAACAGTATAGTAGTATCATTACCACTACGCCATACCAGTCTTTCTCATATACACTAGTATCACTACCACTACGCCATACCAGTCTTTCTCATATACACTAGTATCATTACCACAACGCCATACCAGTGTTATAACTACTACCCCCCCCCCCCATTTATAGTACAATAGTATCGTTGCTACTAAGTTTTACTACCATTCTCACTCCCCCCCCCCCTCCCATAAACAGTAAAATAGTGCCGTGGCTATTAAGTTTTACTACTATTCTCTATCTCCACCCCCCCGCCCCCCCCCTATCCAGTACAATAGTGTGGTCGCTACTAAGTTTTGCTACTATTCTTTCTCTCTCTCTCTGCCACTTCTCACACACACACACACCCTGCCACCCCCCCCCCCCCCCCCCCCCCCCCGTCATATCCAGTACAATAGTGTAGTCACTACTATGTTTTACTACTATTCTTCTTTCTCTCTCTCTTTCTCTCCACACACACCCCGCCACCCCCCACCGCCTACTAAGTTTTACTACCACGCCTAGATTTTATAGCACCACACCATACGGTTGCCATAAGCGAACGTGCACAACACTCAGATATGCATCGTCCATCCAAAACAAATTGCTAGATCTCTGATTTGACGCTCTATATCTCTGGCGGTGTTAGTCTTCAGACTACTTTCTGCATTAAATGAGAAACACGTGACGTGAGTGGAGCAAGTGCATCTGGAGTTAATCTAACCCGTGGAGCCATTACACATCAACATGACAATCATAATCGATAAACTAAAGGTCGTGTTTCTCCTGTACCGATGATTAGAGCTGGCCTGGCTTGAAGGAAAGCTGGGAAACCGGAACTGATAACGCCAAACTTAAAAACAAACACCAGAAACACAATTATGGATAAATCCAGAACATGTGAACAGACTGCATCATTGCTGCTGAATTGGGAAGTGAATAGGAACTGGAATAAAACCTGTTTTTTCATTGTCTGTTTTGTTATGTAAATTTAAATTAGGTTATGTTTTTTTAAAAACTTTTCTCTGTTGAGACTGTATTGAGTTGTTTCATTAATGAAAGCAACAATCAAGCTTCATGATTTAAAGGAACTATGCCAGAATATGATCTAAGCTGCATTTAAATAACAAATGTTGAGTAATATGCATACGACATCCTACCAAACTGTATCAAGTTCAGTCTCCTCATCAAGAGTAGACGTCGGGGATTTCAAACATTTTCAATTAGTCCCCTTGGTGTCCCTAGGGCCTTAAAGACGAGCAAAGAATAACTACACTGCACCCTGCTAGGTCTGATGCAAGAGGCGACTAATATGGGCTCGGCTTACCAAACTGTAGAAACTATAAGCCTTCAGGAAATGAAGAAAGATCTCAACGACTCAGTCAGCTAGCCAGTCAGTCAGCCAGCCAGCCAGTCAGTCAGCTACCCAGTAAGTCAGCCAGCCAGCCAGTCAGTCAGCTAGCCAGTCAGCCAGCCAGCCAGTCAGTCAGCTAGCCAGTCAGCCAGCCAGTCAGTCAGCTAGCCAGTAAGTCAGCCAGCCAGCCAGTTAGTCAGCTAGCCAGTCAGTCAGCCAGCCAGTCAGTCAGCTAGTCAGTCAGCCAGCCAGTCAGTCAGCTAGTCAGTCAGTCAGTCAGCCAGCCAGTCAGACAGCCATCCAGCCAGTCAGTCAGCTAGCCAGTCAGTCAGCCAGCCAGCTAGCTAGTCAGTCAGCTAGCCAGTCAGTCAGTCAGCTAGCCAGTCAGTCAGCTAGCCAGTCAGTCAGTCAGCCAGCCAGTCAGACAGCCAGCCAGTCAGTCAGCTAGCCAGTCAGTCAGCCAGCTAGCTAGTCAGTCAGCTAGCCAGTCAGTCATTCAGCTAGCCAGTCAGTCAGCTAGCCAGTCAGTCAGTCAGCCAGTCAGCTAGCCAGTCAATCAGCTAGCCAGTCAGACAGCCAGTCAGCCAGTTAGTCAGCTAGTCAGTCAGTCAGTCAGTCAGCCAGCCAGTCAGTCAGTCAGCCAGCCAGTCAGTCAGTCAGTCAGTCAGCTAGCCAGTCCGTCAGTCAGCTAGCCAGTCAGTCAGTCAGCCAGTCAGCCAGCCAGCCAGTCAGTCAGCCAGTATAAATATGCTGCATTGTGACATATTTTCGATAGTTCATTATAGCCATCTTACTCTTGTCCACTACCTGTTCCTCTAAAATGGCTTTCAATAAAAGAAACATATCTCTGGGCTTATCCATATTATTTTATTTCTACATTGCTGTTACTAATATGTCATATCACCACATCCCGTATCAATTTTATCATCAGGACTTCATTATTCTTTGTCTGTTTCAGTTTCGTTTAGTCATTGTTTGGGCAATGGCGTTTTTCTTTCCGTGGCACGTCCTGGTCAAACATATGTTGCATTGTCTCAGATGAGTCAGTGCATCTGCGAAAGTTAGGTTTGTGTGCAGGGTCCAAATTGTTTATGTATTTATTAAATCTGATGTGTTCTGTGGAAAGTTGGAAGTTCTCTTTTTGATGTTGCAATTTGTTGATGTGGTTATTTTTATTTGGGTGTCATGTCTTAATATATGGTACAAACTCTTACGTCCATCGGTTCAGTCATTCCTCTTTGAAGTTGTTTCGAAAGATTTGATTTGCTGTCTTATGTTGGTTTGTTCCAATGTATTGTCATTTTGGGTACCTTACTTTAGCGGCAAGTCATGCGTTTAAAGCGACATTGAAGAGAGAACTGTCTGTAAATGCATGTATCACAGTGTTGGTGTACGGTAGTTGTCTTTATTATTATTGGGTTGGTTTTCCTTGTCATTATACTTTTCAAAAGTAGGGTTTTTACTGTGAGTGATATTAAGTCCTATCCTGTGCAAAGAAGTGCGCATTTTTAATGCATAATATTTCCCACATTTATGGGAGATTTTGTTCTGCTAAGATTATTGCTACTTGTAATGGGGATTTTTGTTTTAATTTGCTAATTGGTTTCCAGTTTTCGACCAGCTGTCTTTTTGGTTGTCCTTGTCTCATTCTTCTATATAGTTATGTAGCTTCAAATATTGCATGTTAGCTGGCAGCTGTTAGTATGGTTCTGCTGCATTCACATATAAACTTGAGAGCTTGATGTTGGGTTTTATCCAATTTCTTATGTGTTGTTTTTCTTATTGTGGTTTGCAGCGGTAGATTGTAGTCCATTACTGATTGGACATAACCGAGGGACAGCTGCCTTCCCTATTGTATGAATACTAGGTTGTGCTTACACTATTTCTGACCACGTCTACGGGTCTACTGACCTAGACTTTCGTACATCAAGAGTTGAGCAGCAATTGTCTGACAAGATTGACTACCAAGTATGACGAACCCTTATCTCTGGTCAGTCTGTTCGTCGTATTTTCAGTTGGTACGCTGTCTTGCTTTCTTTTATGTTTTTGACAAAGACTGTGTATGTAGCATTGTCGCCAGGGTTATATTTAACTTTCCGTGGGACAGTTTATTGTATTTTTATGTTTTCCAGATTAGTAGATCATCTGCATACATCGCTTTTTAATCCTCAATTTTGGGGAAGAGGAAAATGGGAGAGGAGAGTGGTAGAGGAAAAGGGGGGGGGGGACTGGTGTAATTTATGTAGATGTGGAAGAGGGTCTAGCTTGATGCACCTCCTTGTGGAAGTTCGTCTACTATTGTTGTTTGGTTCATGTAGTCCCCTCTATTGTTTGTATTGTTCTTTTTTACCAACAAGTTCTAATCAACATACCACAAATGTTTCAGATGTGTCCATTGTTGTCATTTTATGAAAATGGTCTTGCCTCCACATTTAGTCATATGCTTGCTGCAGATAAGGGTATACACCGTGGAAATGTAATTGCCTCCACATTTGGTCTGATGTTTGCTGCAGATAAGTGTATACTGCTACGATAAATCTCTTGGAAACCATTGCCAATGTTCTGTACAAAAGAAAATATTGGTCGTCAGTTCTGCAATCTTTTCTTTTTTCAGTGTTATTTTCCAGCATGCAGTTCACAATTATTTCAGCAAGTTCCCAATTGTTGAGATCGATGGGAAAGGTCTGCAGTTTCTTGGGTCATCAGCTGGTTGACTTTTCTTCAGAACTGGCTTGATGTTTGCAGCGAGCCACGATTTTGAAATTGTGCTCTCTGACAATTTTCTGTTTATAAAGTTTAGGACAACATATTTTATTTTTAGGCTGAGGATTTATATAATTTATTTGATAATTTTGTTTTGTTTCTACAACATTTTTGAGGGAGAAAGACTAACGTCTGGTCAGGCAAAATATACTGGCCAAGACTCTCACCTCGGCTTCCTAGCATTCCTCGCTGGAAACGGGCTGTTTTCAACCTGGCTAAAGGGGTGAGGGATTGACGTGATCCCCGTAATAGTGAGTGAAACGCAGATGAAGCCAAGCATAGCACAACCGCATTGAAGACCCAAGTCCACCTTCATCAGCAGGTGTTTGGCAGAAGACACGATACAGACTCAAAGTTTCTTTGAATAGTTTCTTCATTGATGTTGCCTTCTGGTAGCTGTTTGCTACAAACCGCTCAGCCTGGCGCACCGTCATCACACACATTGCTTGCATCACTGATAAGAGAACCAATAATGAGGCTCAGTAAAAGCGAGCTGCATGAAAGACCAGAATACAAGACGCCCAAAAACTATCTCTGTCCACGTGTGCCGCACGTGCAGAGTAGTGTGTTGCCCTCTGACCTTAATGTACAGTAACACATTTAAATGAACATGTGTGACGCTGCCTTCTAAGCGTCCCATTAACAACTATTATTATTATTATTATTTGCTACAATTTTTACCTCTTAGTGTTTGCTAAGATCTCTTCTCCCTCTCTTCCCTCCCCAGATTAGAGTAACTTTGGATTTGTGTTCTTTCTTTTCTCACCATGGCATGCTTTTAGTACTTCATTTTTATCAATGTTGTTTTCCACATTTCTTTTTTGCTTTGGTGATTTGATATCTTGCTTGTGATGTTAGTTGATTGTATATTATTCTATTTCTTTTCTGTAATTGTCTTGTCCCATCTTTTGTCTGACTTGTCATTTTTCTTGATCAATTGTAGTCAACAATGGGCTAGGTGTTTGTGCCTGCCTCTTTCTGCTTTTAACTAATTCCAGGATATTTGTGATGTTGATTGTATTCTATATTATCTCAGGATTAATGTTGTAAATATGTTGTTTGAGAGAGCTGGCTGCACATGCATTCCAGTTAGCTATTCAATCGCTCCAGTATGTGTTTCATTCTTGCCTGTATTTGTATTGTTTGTCTAAAGTAATGAGTGCAGGTATGTGGTCGCTTCCAATGTCCTCCGTTGGCTGTCCTCAACCTAAATGCTAGGCAGCAAGTGATTTGAAAGTTCCTTCATCTATATGACCTGCGAACTATGGCTTACTAGTTCATCTGTCAAAAACAGTCTGGTTTTAGGGATCCAGAAACTCGCACTTTGTCCCTTCTCTTGTTAGTGTGAGCAACATGCCCTTCTCCGTGAAGGTAAGGTGTTGAACCTTTCATGTCAGCGACTATGTGTAGCACGAGTTTTAGTAGCATTTAGATGCCAATAAAAGCTCATCCTTAAATCCACTCCTGGCTATGATACAATTTAAGGTCATCCTTGAAATAGTCTACATAGTTTGCCTGTTGCTACTTTATTTGGGAAATGATCATTCTACTTGTTCCTAGGCTCTGCCGAAGATGGATGTGTCAGACCGAAAGGTGCAAATATCTCAGTCAAGCTGTAAACTATCGACACAACGCATTCCGTTCTCCGGACTACATCCTGCCACTTGCAAAGCCCTATTCAGGGCTTGATAGAGGGAGATTGAGAACGAAAGCAGCAGAAGAAGGTGTTTCTAGGCTAATGTTTGTATGCCTTTTATTAAATGCACTGTTGTCATCTACTGGTAAATGCCACTGTTTGTTATGTAACAGTACTATGAAAATGTCATTTATGCATGTACAGTGTGCCGAGCTTATGTTGTTTGCTCAGTGCCAAGTGCGTTGTCCTGGGAGCTAATGTCGTTTATTCTGCACAAGTACGTAATCCTGGACAGTTTGCGACGTCCGTTCTGCACCAAGTACGTAATCCTGGACAGTTTACGACGTCCGTTCTGCACCAAGTACGTAATCCTGGACAGTTTGCGACGTCCGTTCTGCGCAAAGTACGCAATTCTGGACAGTTTGCGACGTCCGTTCTGCCACAATTACGTAATCCTGGAAATTTAAGTTTACGACGTCTGTTCTGCACCATGTGTGTTGCACTGGCAAGTTTATGTCGTCTATAAATGCCAAGTGCGCTGACGTGGAGAGATTGTCATCTGTCCTGAGCCAGGTACGCTGTGAACTCGTGTCATCGCGTTAATGTCATCTATCCATCTGCCTTGTGGCTGCCATTTTGTCCTGTAACCAGAAATACCAGAGTTATAAGCCGTCAGTGGAAGTTGATGAGTACACATTCTCACGAGATGACCGAACCAGCTGATTGTTTGGGCTTGGAAATGTACTCTGCACAAGACGTAGTACCGACCATCTTGCGAATGTCTTTGTTTCGCATTCTGTCTTTCCTGATAACACCGATGACCTTACTCAAGCACTTCATTTCACACGTCGACATTCTGCTTTCTAGCGTCTTGAACAGGAACCAGCTTTGACACTGATAACAAAAAGTCTGAAAAAATATACTGTTTATCAGCTGTTGCTTTGTTGCTAAACTAATACTCTGGTGCTTAAGCAGTGATGACAGCTGGTAAATCACATGAAATTGCCCCTACGGTATGCCCCCCAAAAAAACTCCAAAAATACTTGAACTCACGTGCCTGTTTGAAGTTATCATTTAATTTATGTTGAGTATCTCAGGTATTCTGCTGATCCTCATAGTTTCTGTCTTCGCCTCGTTAATTCACATGTTGTACCTGTCACAGGTAGTTGCAAGCGAGTTCTTGTGATTTTGCAGTTTATTTTCATCATCGCACAGCAGATGCAGATCACCGGTAAATCTGCAGCAAATCGATTACAATGATACGGCAAAACAGCGTTTTTGCCTATTGCTGAGTCCACCAGGAGACTTTATATAGTTAAAGATTAAAGGCCACTTGCACTTGCAGTAGCCAGTGCACAGGATAGGTTTTAAAAAAAAATCTGCGCTTTACAAAATGTATGCATTACACATATTTTGAACGGATATCCCCAAAGTCAGAAGACCGACATACAAACCGTTTGGCCACCTGGTGCTCGCTCGACGATCTGCTGCTACACTATCTCCCATTTCATTGGCTGACTGTCACTATTCTCATGTTAGGATTACAACAGGAAACTGTCTACGTTCTTGTTCAACAAGTTCTTGTAATTCCTGTTCCCTATCACGTAACATCTGCATCGATGAGTGAGATTGTTTATTTGTCTGTCACTATGTTTAGTCCTGGCGTCCATTATATCTATTTCAAGATCTGCTATCTGAACGTGCTAGACACGCCCATCTGTTAGTGGGGCCCGATCAGGGGCAAGGAATTGTGTAGCTGTAATTATTCAAACACGTTATAAGAGGCTACTAAATGGTGTCGTGAAAGGGGCTTGTTAACCCTGCACTGTGGAAGCGACAAGGAGAGGGGCAACTATACCACGTCATGTGTTTAATATGGACATGATAACGATACTAATTAGAAATATCGTGAGACGTGCTTCTCGCGAGATGTGCTTCTTGTGTGACGTGATTCTTGTGTGGCGTGCGTCTTGTATGACGTTCTTCTTGAGAGAGTGATTCTTGTGTGACGTGCGTCTTGTGTGACATGCTTCTTGTGAGAGTGCTTCTTGAGTGACGTGATTCTTGTGTGACGTGCTTCTTGTGAGAGTGCTTCTTGTGTGACGTGCTTCTTGTGTGACATGCTTCTTGTGTGATGTGCTTCTTGTGTGACGTGCGTCTTGTGAGACGTGCTTCTCGTGTGACGTGCTACTTGTGAAGCGTGCTAATTGTGTGACGTGCTTCTCGTGTGACGTGCTTCTTGTACTGAGTATTGTGTGACGTGCTTCTTGTGTGACGTGCTTTTTTGTGACGTGCTTCTCGTGTGACGTGCTTCTTGTGCTGATTATTGTGAGACGTGATTCTTGTGTGATGTGCGTCTTGTGTGACGTGCTTCTCATGTGACGTGTTACTTGTGGGACGTGCTCCTTGTGTGACGTGGTTTTTGTGTGACGTGCTTTTTGTGTGACGTGCTTCTCGTGGGACGTGCTTCTTGTGCTGATTATTGTGAGACGTGCTTCTCGTGTGACGTACTTCTTGTGCTGAGTATTGTGAGACGTACTTCTTGTGTGACGTGCTTTTTGTGTGACGTGCTTCTCATGTGACGTGCTTCTTGTGCTGATTATTGTAAGACATGCTTCTTGTTCTGAGTATTGTGAGACGTGCTTTTTGTGCTTATGCATACAAAAAACGTCTTCTTTTTGGGAGAACGTCTTTGATGTTTACAGCTAGACGAGGTCTAGTGAGAAATTCAACACTCATTTGAAGCTCTTATTTAGCACATACCTTATTTTTGTTTCGTGTAGATTCATTGTGCCAGTGTATCTTCTTTAACTGATCCTAGAGTAGACATACTTGTAACACATGCTCAGCAATTTGTTCGTCTGGTCTACATGTGCACTTCGGCGAAACAGACTATCGAAATCTGTGTTTGTTTAGTCTATCCTGCACTTTCTTGAGGCGAAAGATGAAGATCTGTCCATGCCCGTCAATAGTCGATATTGGGTTGGCTCTGTTCTCGTATAACAGCCTTTACCCCCGGCGTTTTATCATAACATATGATTTGAATGTATTCCTGCTCACAATCTCGTTTCCTTTCTGCAAGTCAAACTGCAATCTCGTTTCCCGGTACCTCACAGTGGACTGATGGCCACGGAAGTATGATTCGCTTTCTGGCAGCTATCTTGCTCTGTTCATTCCTCAGGTGTGGGGGTTGACACCGTCGAAAGTTTGTAGTACAAAGAATGCATCTTAGACGACGTACACAATGGTGATTTTGATCCGTGAAGGTATGCAGTCTGGATGTGATACATACACAGTTTTTGAGCAGCATAGTCGAACTGTTTCTATATTAATTAGAGTTTCACTGTCGGATATTATTTTCTTAAGCGTATGCTGATGAATTCTACACTAGAGAGTTAACAGCTTTTCTGTTTTTTGATAATCGTGGAGCTCATATTTTGAATTGTTTCTTTTTCTTTGCCAGTGACACTTCCCAAATATTCAGAATTGTGTCAAGCTTCAATATCTGACCGTGATTGTGCATGGGTCGTATTGGTTATTTACTCTTGACTTACATGCATATATATATATATCATATATATATCATATATAAAAATCATCCATTTCACAATCGTCTGCTGCTGATGTTGGTGCATACACTTGAATATTGTTAAATTTCTAGTCTTTTTCTTTAGTCTGATTACAATTATGCGATCGTTGACTGGATTGTAACCGAGTAGTGAAGGTGCTGTCTTCTTTGACAGAATAAAGCCGACCCCGCTTTTTCCACCCTTGTCCGTCCCAGAGTATATGAATGTTTCTCCTGAGGAGCTGGTACAGTGCCCTTGATCGGTCCATCTATGCTCAGAGACTCCAAGAATCTCTATCTTAGTTCTCTTCATTTCTCTTCCGATCATGAATAACTTGCATATATATATATATAAATATGTGTATGTAGTGAGATAAAGTGAACATTGAGATGGCACACTCCCAGAAAGAGACAAAAGTTTAATAAGACATACTTTGAATTGGAAAGTATAAACGATGAGGCGAGATGGGATATCATGGAAAACTTGGCGAAAACAGTTGTAGAGCAGGTCGGGCAGCTGAAGTCTCACATGTGTAACTCAAGAAGACGGAATGAAACAAGATTTAAAGAAGCTTATCAGTTGCAGCCAATAGGAATCGTAAAAACTGAGTCATACGTATTTACATAATTGTCAACATATTTCTCGCGCTCTCTCTCTTTATATATATTTGTTGTTGTTATTGAATGCTCACAATGAGTAGGATTACTCTTTTGTGCGCCCTAAAAAGGACGTAAAGTGCGGGTTGTCGTAGCTTTCTTCCCATCCTGAGCGTGCTGATGAAGGAAGGTGGACCGAGGTCCTCAGGTGGTTGTGCTTAGCTTCATCTGCGAATCGCTCACTATTACGGGGATCACGTCGATTCCTCACCTTGTTAGCCAGGCTGCCATTAAAACAGCCTGCTTCCAGGAAGGGCTACGAGGAACCCAGGGTGAGGGTGTTGTACAGTATGCTTTGCCTGACCCTGACTAACACGTCTGATCAGTATATTTTACCTGACCAGACGTTAGGCTCTCTTTCCGTGTATATATATATATATATTTAAATAATGACAAATAAAAGAGATAAAGAAAAAAAGTACATATTTTCAGAGCTGTAACAAGAACACAGAATAATACAATACCTCAGCTATAGCAGATCTCCTCCTGTGGTACCGATCTGTGCTGGTGGCAATTTTCTTAATCTTCTTGTCCTTGTAGGAGAAGAGACCTCGATTTTTGTTCGGCAGATATTTTGGGTGTATTGTTGCCAGTGTGATAGCCTCAACTTCCATATCACTGCTAAATCTCGTTCTCATAACATCACTTCTGACCAGATATGCGTGCCCTCCCCTGATCATGTACACTCCCCCATTGTGGTCTCCCTCCTGGAAGGTCATCATGAGAGAGGAAGACACCCTGCCACCAGAACCTAGACACTCTACCATGAGGATTACGTGAATTGGTTTGGCCACCTTGTTAAAACGTTACCAGTGCAACCATTCAATCAGAGAAGTTCAAATTTTGGGTAAGAAGGTCACCAATAAAATTATGGAAATATCGTCCTAATGTTCACAGAATTACTCATTTCACAAACTTATTCACACGCCCTGTGGTTTGTTCCGTGTGCACTCCGTTCTATCTTTTTTTTAACGCTACGCAAGAGTTTCCACCATGTTTACATGAATCACAGTCCCCGATGTAGCCCAAAACAAAACAAAAAAAAAGACTTTGTAGTTGAAACGTGCTCAACTTTGACAGTAAAAGGTTTAAAGCTTTAACAATGTTCACAGAATCCTGACACAGTATGATCTAGCGTTATGCACAAGGCAGCGTACCTCACGTAAGAACAGAAAGTGCATCTTTCCATGTTGCTTGACTATTGTGGTAACAGTACATACTAATCATTAATATATATATATATATATATATATATATATATATATATATATATATATATATATATATATATATATATATATATATATATATATATATATAACCTTTCTTTTTCTTAGCCAAACATTTTATTCTCACTTGGCAGCTACGGATTTATATTTTGACAAGTGAAATTAGCACTTGGTTGTAGTAGCCACACGGGTACATATTTCTGGTGTAGTTTTTGTCGTAAGCACGGCATAGAAACACGTTCAATGTACTTCTAGATCCCTTGTCTGGTTTAATAAAATATAATCAGATTATCCCCATAAATACATAAGGGTTTACGAATCCACAACTACTCGCGACATTAGATATCGACCTTGTCATTTTAACTATAACTGATACATAATTACATTCACTCAAAACAGACGAGGGAATACAGTAAAACACAACTGGTGTACCAACTATAAAAGAAATGTAAAGGCGGTTCAAATCAAGTGGATCATCCAGTAAAAATTGTATTAGTAGTGAGATCAAACGCGCACACACTAAAAATCCCTTGGCAGTTGGAAATTGAAAAGAGTAGGCTTAGCGGCTACTACTGCTCTGGCAAAATTCAAGTTAAAAATGGCTCACATTTTTCTAGGGTTTCTCACCCCACAGAGAAATATGTCATAAAAGGGCACTGTGTGGCTATAACATCACGTCTTGGTTATGTGGTTAGCGAAAAGGCATAGATGGCGCCTGACAGGCTGCGGATCTACCTTGCTCTAATTTACGCTTCCACACCACCAGTCCCACAAATTATGCGATCGTATATTTCAGAGACTACCAACCTAACGGATCCAAACAGATGCTGGGATTGATCTAGCAAGTCACCAGCGGATTTTCACCTGCCAAAAAATATGAAACAAAGTAGGTCACGCCTCCCTTCGACGTCTAACAATGTGAAGGTAAATACTTTTTTTAGTCAAGAGAGTGATGAATGCTTGGAATGTATTGCTACACGAAGCAGTGGAGGCAGGGAAAATTAATGCATTTAAGTATAGATTGGATGTTAATAGCTTTTAGAGCAAGAACATGTAAATGAAACTGATTGTATACAGACTCTGCATACTCTTCTAAACCAGTATAAAGACGTTAAGTTAAGTTACAACCAAAAACAGTTTTGGCTGGTAATAGAAGCAAGGTTAATACGCATTATTATATGTCTAGCATCAAGTCGAAAGGTCGTTAGTCGTGTGTTATTGTTCTAATGTGAAACTTTATATTAACCATGCTTGTTACTCAATCAAGTTACATACAATCGTAGAATAACATTATTGCCGCAACATTAGTGTCAATAGTTTTGTTGGAGAATTCACAGCACACAGTTTTGCTTACACTATAAATCACAGAATGCACAACAACAAGAGACAGGCCATTCCATATGGCTATTTCGAAACGAAATATATTCCCTGGTTCACGGTAGTCCTGAAAATAAATTGTGTCTATTTTAGATTTGACGTAGAACCGCATGAATTAAATAAATTGTACCAATTTGTCAGCATATAAGGATTTATACAGTAACTGTAGTAGAGTTCACAGCATTTATATGTTACTATTAAATATTGTTGTTTTTTGCTTTCATCTTTTTTCACCAGGTGACTTTCGTTTCACTGTGTTTTGTTTCTGGTGGCCCAGTGCATCCAACTTAAGGATGTTATCAACAAGAAGAAGTGAGTCTATCCCAACTCTAAAGTACTAAAGATGGTTTTCTCTTGATGTCATCAACAAGAAGAAGTGAGTCTATCCAAAGTCTAAAGTACTAAATATGGTTTTCTCTTGATGTCATCAACAAGAAGAAGTGAGTCTATCCCAACTCTAAAGTACTAAAGATGGTTTTCTCTTGATGTCATCAACAAGAAGAAGTGAGTCAATCCAAAGTCTAAAGTACTAAATATGGTTTTCTCTTGATGTCATCAACAAGAAGAAGTGAGTCTATCCAAAGTCTAAAGTACTAAATATGGTTTTCTCTTGATGTCATCAACAAGAAGAAGTGAGTCTATCCCGACTCTAAAGTACTAAAGATGGTTTTCTCTTGATGTCACCAACAAGAAGAAGTGAGTCTATCCCAACTTTAAAATACTAAAGACGGTTTTCTCTTAATGTCATCAACAAGAAGAAGTGAGTCTATCCAAAGTCTTAAGTACTAAATATGGTTTTCTCTTGATGTCCTCAACAAGAAGAAGTGAGTCTATCCCGACTCTAAAGTACTAAAGATGGTTTTGTCTAGATGTTATCAACAACAAGAAGTGAGTCTATACCAACTCTAAAGTACTAAAGATGGTTTTCTCTAGATGTTATCAACAAGATGACGATTGCCGATCCCAGCTCTAAAGATGATACTCTCTAGATTCAGTAATTCCCAAGAGCTGGTCATTTGGACCGCTGCCGGTCCGCGGAAATTTCATGAAATGACACGAAAAAGAAATTACTGCTGAACACGTATCTATTTACGGCTCGAATTTTGGCTATTTAAATGACTATATAAATATCATCTTATAATATTAGATTTAACAATTAGTAGACAAAATACAATATAAATAGTGAGTTTTTTTTTCTGTCTGAATGGTCCGCCAAATATTGCTCCTATTTTTACCGACTCGGGAATCATTTGTTTCTATTTTCACCAGTACGTGAAAACATTTTTTTTCAATTTTCAACAATCTGTGAACAATTTGTTTCTATTTTTACAGGTCCGTCAACAATATTTTTCCTGTTTTCACCGGTCCGGGAGTGCACAAAATGTTGGAAAACACTGCTGTAGATAATATCATCAAGAAGTAGTTTCCGATCCCAGCTCTAAAGATGGTACTCTCTTGATGGTCACTAACAAGAATTGCAATCCCAGCTCTGAAGATGGTGTTCTCTTGATGGTCACTAACAAGAATGTCGATCCCAGCTCTAAAGTACGGAAAATAGCTCTCTCAGGACGATGTCAGCACAACGCTTCCACAAATAAGGGTCAAGAAACCATGGTAACAACTGACGAGATCTAAGACATAAGAGGCATGGGAAATATTGTTTTGGTATGGAGATTGCTGGGTAAACATCTATTTTTTCAACTGTATTGCACGCAGAAAACACTGGAAATTGTACATATTATATGTTTCAGTCAGTGCCGACACTATGAGAGAAACATGTCAACAAATCAAGCACTGAGTACAGATGAATAGTAATGTAATGGTTTGCTTCAACCTTTGCTTGTGACACAGTTTAATTTTGTAGAGCAAAGTATAGCTTCACTATAAGGAAGATCGATTGTATTAAACAATGAGACTGGACGGCGACTAACAACGGCATTATGGGAAATAGATTACTGCACCTGCCATAAACTGCTTTACTGCAGGCTTACCGTAAAAATAATGGAGGTTACCATGTGTTTCTTTGTGATCTAAAAGAGGCAGTTATATTGCCTGCGTGTTTCAGTTCAATAAAAAATATACAAGTGTATGTTATCTGCACGCTGATACTTAACAAAACTACAGTGGCTACCGGAGAGGGAAGAATGTGTTCACTGTAATATTACAATCTTGTCGTAAAGATCGACTTAAAAGGGTCGTGCATGGGTCTAGCAACCACATTTTTTAAATACAAATGTCTAGAAAAGCGGCGTAATATTAATAATCATAGCTGCACATTGCAAACGAAGGTGGCGACAGTATCAGACTTATGCTGCAAGATGTGTTCTCATATAAATATATTGACCATCCTTGCCACGTCAGACTTTGCCTCACTCGAGGCGAGGCACTCGAGTGAGGAGCTGACTAAGAAAGCGTCGTATTCCTTCTAGACGACGAGGAGGGGTAGATTTGGAAGAGTCTGAACAAATTGTGTTTTTCATGAAAGGGAAGTAGAATAAGGCCACATGTAAGGCCCACAATCCATACTTGCAAGTGCTCCAGTTCATAAATCGGAAGTTAATTCATGCACAAAGTGAATTGAAGACGAGTGTGCTGCGCCGTAAGGACCGAAGCACAAAACAACGCACCATGCTTACTAGGGAACAAGGCGAATGACAACAAACAAACAACAACAAACTAGATCTTAGATAAACAACTCTGTAAGAGCCTGCCAAAGCGCTGTGATACTGCCCTCTTGTAACGAAGCCTGTTGCACTGGTGGCCATCTGTTTTCTTTTCGTAATGCGCGAAAAAGGGACAAAAGGAAAACTATCAACATGTGGCAGGAGATCTCGACTCTAAGGATAAAATAATAGATGCCCTAACAGAGCCACATTTCAGACAGTCAGAGTTGGGCAAGTCAAAGCAGATGCGAAGTGAACTTGTCATTTCAATGAAGTTGAAACTCGTACATTCACTTCTCGAACACTTCATACCAAATGACAGGATTGACTATGGGACTGCTTCTCACATTTATCGAACAACATAAGTATTCAACCAACCTTTACAGTCATTATTTACTTGTGTACGAATTCTGAACTATGTGCGATGTGTATGCACGCGAGATTGAAAACAATTGGAAATAACGCTTCTTCCAAAACTGCACGTACATTTGTTTATAATATCTTCAATAAAGGAGGGAGCTACAGAAAGATAGCGAGAGGGAGAGAGGGACATAGAGAGTGAGTCAGAGAGGTAGAGAGACATGGCTCATTAGGCACATATGATCATTAACATCTGTATCAGTCGCAATAAAAATGACACAGAACCTGAGAGAGCAATGGAGGGATGCACATTTGAACTGTGTCAACACTGACTTTATTAGCGCACATCCATCGATTTTCTCCATGCGGTGTCATGTGTACGAATTAGTTTTTGGAAATGCCTGCCGAGGGTAGGTCACCCTAACTGTATTGTCTGTGTTTCAGATGTTGTTTATGAAGGCATCAATAAATAAATAAAAACGCTCGTTTTATAGTTTCAAAATGAAAAAAAAACACACCTAAGTTTAAATCAATCAAAAATTCATTCAAGAATAAAAACAATTATTCAATCTCTGCCTTGCTTCATTTGGCACATAGACCAATAATCTCAGTCAGTTGGCCAATCGTGTCCCTGCCATTTATATAACGTCTTGACGTTATATCTGTCCTTCAGTTCATCGTTATTTCTGTGACGATCTTCTCCTCGTTGGCCTCTATTGGATTCTAAACAAGGAATGACATATGGAACTTCTTCTTGCTCCTTCTTATCGGCTTGGAGCGCGCACTGTAACTGCTTCCGCTTGCCAATTTATTGGAAGTTTTCACCAAAGTACTTCAAGATTTCTCGCTGGGATGTTTTTAGCAATTGCTATGTTATTATGATATTATATATATATATATATATATATATATATATATATATATATATATATATATATAATTATATATATATATAATTCGAATAAAGATAGTTTTTCATGCGGTTAGCAACTTCGGTCTGTAAAACAAATTACTACGTTAACCCCCACTGCACAAGAGCAGTCTTTGGGCTTTTACTTCTTGAATAAGATTTTCTGCAGCCATGACCCTTTGCTCTCACTAAAGTGAACAAGGGCAAGAAGTAGCTATCCTGTGTATATTCATTACTCTTTAGCTACACTTTATTATCAACTTAATAGCGTTAATTAATTTTATTACTTGCTCACAAAACTCATAAATTGGTTCACAAAGTGTAACATGATAACTTAGGGCGAAGATGACAACCTAGGCCCTTAGTCGTATCAGGCTCAACAGCAAAGCATATCCATCGCGCAATAGCAAAATAATATTCATAACTCCCTTCCCGTGGTTCTTCTAAAAGCTAGAGAAGGCTCCCGATCCCAGCTCTATGGGCTTACATCATCATCGTCGTGTAACGTGTAGTGACGTCAAAATTATGTGCACATGAACAGGATCATTCAATCTGATTGGTGGCATTTTCTGTTCTCATTTTCAAGCTGGCAATCTACCTTTAAGAGGAACCGTTGGCCGATTGATTTAGATACCAGTCTCTTAACATATAGAGTCAAAATACTGGGTAGGCCTAGGGTATTTTATTCAGTACAGTTCATCCCAAGACCTCTTGTGGAGCACCCCTGCTGACACCGCCTTAATCCTGTCTCACCCTTCTCTGTCTTTCGGATGCTTTTTGTGCTTCCTCGAGTTGTTGATTAATCCATCCATTGATGTTGTCGTCCCATCGTTTTCCCGGGCGTCCCCACCTTCTCTTACCATGTACTGTGCATTGTAGTATCGTATCTGCAAGATCCTTGTACCACGAGCCGTAGCCATACCAAGTACAACTGTACCTATTGGTCGTCGTCGTAAAGTACACTTGCATTCTCGATTGTTCGTCGTACTTCATCATTTGTGATATGGTCTTTGTTGGCGACAATTATGAGTCTTCTAAAACATATCATCTTCTTGGCCTGGATTCTTCTCTGGAGGTCTGCTGTAATAGTCAGTGTCTTGCAGGCACAGAGGAATATCGAAAGAACCAGTGAGCTTATTAGCTTGACCTTTATGACGAAGGAGAGTTGTTTGTCTTTCCAAAAAAGTTTCAATCGGTCCAAGCGCTGCTATTGTCTGCGCTATTCCTCTGATTTTATTATCGTGTGTAACATAAAAACAGCCTCTGTACACTTGCGTGGCGACTGCATGGGCAAGCGGCATTTATCTCCCAGGCTCATATATCCTGCCGGTAGTTCTCAGCAAAAGAGATAAACACGGCGATAAGAATTATTTGTAAAGAATCTTATCGCAGCAGGTAATTTATCAGATGATGTGTAGGGCCCGAAGTTACAGCAGCGATGCATCATGGCCAGGGACCAATTACTGACCAAGACCATATTCTGCCTTCAAGTAGCGACCCTCAAAACAGAAAGCAACTTTGTAACATGACTAAGAGATTAAGGATCAAAGAGGGAAGGCAAATCCGGTCCCGAAAATGCCGTGCTAAAATTGGATGTGTCGGGTCGAAAGAAGCAGATATCGCAGATAACTGTAAACTACAGTAACACGTCATATACATCCTTTTCAGATCGAACGCCGAAGAAGAAGAAACAGAAGAAGAAGAAGAAGAAGAAAAAGATGAAGGTGTATAAGTAAAAAATGGCTTGTCTTTGTTGTTCGCAGTTGTGTTTCTCTAGTTTTTAATATCTTACTGAACAATAGGAGGAGTGAATGATCTATCTATGTCTTCACATGTGCTGTTTTAACGTATGTCTTATCTTTATGCTGTCTATACTGTTGCGCGCATTTGCGAATGGAAGTAAAAGAAATAAAGGAGAGAGAGAAAGAAAGAGAGAGAGAAAGAGAGACAGAGAGAGAGAGCAAGAGAGAGAGATAGAGAAAGAGAGAGAGAGAGAGAGAGAGAGAGAGGGATAGACTAGGAAAATAAATACCCATTTCAAAGAGACGATATTATATCATCTTCAGATTTCTGTAAGATCAGGTCATGATTGATTTTCCGGCGCTGCTGAAAAAGTCTGCTTGTTGGCAGGTATGTTTGTCTTCTGCTTGTTGGCAGGTATGTTTGTCTTCTGCTTGTTGGCAGGTATGTTTGTCTTCTGGTTGTTGGCAGGTATGTTTGTCTTCTGGTTGTTGGCAGGTATGTTTGTCTTCTGCTTGCTGGAAGGTATGTTTGTCTTCTGCTTGCTGGAAGGTATGTTTGTCTTCTGCTTGTTGGCAGGTATGTTTGTCTTCTGCTTGCTGGAAGGTATGTTTGTCTTCTGCTTGCTGGAAGGTATGTTTGTCTTCTGCTTGTTGGCAGGTATGTTTGTCTTCTGGTTGTTGGCAGGTATGTTTGTCTTCTTCTCGTTTTACAGAAGGCGAAGTCCAGCTGCTTCATTGGCTACCTTTGCGAGTTTTAACTTCATTTCTTTATTGCAGATATTTCTTTCGTTCGCGGAACTAAACTAAAGGTATATGCGAGAATCATGTCATTCATAATCCATTTATGCTGATTTGTGAGCCCTGCTGTGAGCGAAGTGCGATGAGCCAAGTGCGTTGAGCCAAGAGCGGTGAGATAAAAGCAGTGTTACTCAGGATATTCCTTGTAATAAACTAGGCTACATTATTAATTAGTCCAGCAACCTAAATTAGCAGTGCTTAAATGGTGTATAGCAACGGGTCATGAGAGGTAACGCGCGGGAGCAGTAGTTAATCTAATGTGAGTTAAGGATCACAAATAAATCCTGTAGTTAACAATAAATATTGTTATTGAAAAAGTGTTCTCTGAAAAACAACCTCTTCTTCTGAGTGTATTTTTAAAAACCCGCCATCAAGCCCTGAACAGGGCTTTACAAGTAGCAGGATGTAGTCAGGAGAACGGAATGCGTTGCGCTGCTAGTTTACAGCTTGACTGCGATATTTGCTCCTTTCGGTGCAACACATCCGTCTTCGGAAGGAGACAAACGACCACTATTTCAAGAGCTTCACGCCAGGTAATGCCAGGTAAAACACATAACTTGTGCATGAAGAATACATTTGATAAAAGTCACATTTGGGAAGTCACGTCGATGTCAAATCTTAGAAGGGTTTGGCGTGGGTTGTGAGACCAATATACAGAAAGTTTCATACATAATAGTTTTTCTTTAGTGTAAAGTATTTGCTTATCTGTATTCTACTGCTTGAGGCACAGTTCTTTCTACCACGGGCCGCAGACTTTTAGGTGATACCAGGACGTATTAGCTAGTGCTTCGATGTATGTGTGTGTCTGTTGGTACCTGTGCTAGTTAGGGCGATCTCAGAAATCAATCTACCGAAGTGCAATGGAAGGGCCTTACACTGAGGGCGCGTATGAAAGTTGTGTAATAGTGTGAATGTTGGACAGAGGTAAGGGCCTTACCCTGACGGTGCGTATGAAAGTTGTGTAATAGTGTTAATGTTGGACAGACGGAAGGACCTTACCCTGAGGGTGCGTATGAAAGTTGTGAATTAGTGTGAATGTTGGACAGAGGGAAGGGCCTTACCCTGAGGGTGCGAATGAAAGTTGTGTAATAGTGTGAATGTTGGACACAGGGAAGGGCCTTACCCTGAGGGCGCGTATGAAAGTTGTTTAAGAGTGTCATTGTTGGACAGAGTCAAAGGAGACAGAGTGTGAGGTAAGAAGAGGAGAGTGTTGACCGAAGTTTATATTCTCTGTACAGTACAGATTCCATATTCAGTACATATTTGAGTAATTGCGTCGTATATGGCTTATTTTGAGTTACAATAAAAGTGTCATATATAAATTGGTAGCTTAATATTTTTGGAGTGATAGATCTTTAACTTGTCCTGTCAGGCACACCATACTGACCAGGGTGTCGCATCAGGGCCAGGCACAATACACTGACTAAGACCACAATCTCTCTTCCATGTAGCGTTCCCTGGAAATGGCTGTTGTCAAGGAAGCCTGGTTGATGAGATGTGGATCGATGTGATCCCCGTAGTAGTTAGCACCACGCAGATGAAGCCAAGCATAGAACAACCGCCTGGAGGACCGTGGTCTACCATCTCAAGCACGCTCGGGATGTGAGGAGAGCTACTACAACCCACCATTTAGCGTCCTTTTCGGGGCCCACAAAAGAGTAAACTTACTCATTGTGGGTCTTAAACAACAACAACAATATATATATATATATATATATATATATATATATATATATATATATATATATATATATATATATATATATAATAGAACTACTAAATAACTCACGACTCCATGTCGCATTACCAGTTGTATCGTATATCCCCTCTGTACAACACAATTGCACAACTTTTAAAGTGGCGACATTTAATACAGGTTTGAACTGGGGAATGTATTCATGAACAGTATTTCTATTTCGTGGTATTCCATTTCTCGTTACTGTTTGTACACTTTAAGCTCAAACAGCCCCGACATTTTACTAGAACAGAATGAAGTTCATTGTGTCTATGTCTCACCGCCGGGGAGTGAAGGCTAGAAACACCAGACAGATTGTGTGTTTTCTAGGGGAGACAACTCCAATAACAAACAATAGCTACATTGCACACAGCCTGTGTACGAGATTAATAACCCCAACAAAACTAATGTTGCTAAAGCATATACTGGCCCAAAGAGAGGGAAAAGCGGAAGCAATGGGAGGGTAGAACACATTCCAACGCAACCCGGCTCATGAAATCAGGCACATAAATAATAGAAGTAATAGACAATCCGGAATTCAGTTGACCTCTGTTGATGTCTACCCAATTAAAAAGCTTTTGAGCTTCAGTACTGCCATACCTACGACTAATAAACTAAAATATTGTCCTATTCCGTTTGACAGCTGCTACTGTCTGCTGTCACGTTAACTCTACATACCCATGATCCCTCTATCATTGCATTATTTTTTCACGCAAATTCATGATTAATACATTTCACACGTTGACGTTGCTTACACTGTGCATTTATCTCTTTATTTATCATATTTCTCCGACTGAGCAGCACATGAGCCAACGAGCCAGAGCTGCCAAAGACCCTTCTACATCTCATCCAGCCATACTGTGATCCTGGATAACAGGCTGCAACAGAGCAGGCTGGCTAATGAAAAGGGATCGAAGAGGGAAGGCTAACCCGGCACTAAAAAAAAATGTCACTAATGACTAACAGATGAAGTCATATTTATTCTCATTATTGTTATTTCGATTCGTTAGGTATTCTCGTTGGGCTCTGTCCCTGACGAAGGCTTTGTGGCCGCAACGTGGGTTTCGCAACTGAGCCATGCCCATACGTATGTGTGTTGTCAACTGAACACCAAATTCCATAACTCTTGGAGCGAGCCGCATTTGCTACCCGGAGGAGCGGGGTTCGTTTCCGTATTTTCTATTGCTTTCTTTTTTCTTGTTGTTGTCTGTCTTCCGAGAGCTTAATGCACACTTGACATTGCCGTTACTTTGCGCACTTACTAGTCTCGCTGTTTCTCTTCGCTTCTCTACTGATTATAAACGAGAGTTTTGTGTTAGACAAGCGACACGCCGAGACAGGGTAGTCATATGAGATGTACATGTACACGTTGGAGCAGACAATAGTAATTATGATTTGGTGATGTGCAAGGATGGCATATAAGGCCATCTTATGCCTTTTCCCTGGTCTGGTCATTGGATGAGCTGTATTTCCTCACATGAAGTGACGTGAAATTACAAAATTGTCACATAAACCAGACATTCCGAGAATCTACTTAACCATGAACAAGAATTTATACACTAATTGCAATAAGTGTCACAAAATTTTAAAAAAAACGACGACCATATGTACAATATATCTTTAGTTCTGTTTAGTTGCTCTTTAATAAATGGAAGACTTAACGGGACAAAGCCAGAAGGGCAAGCGAAGCCTTGCAAACAATCGCGCAACGTATATATTTTAACTGAAATTGTAAAAAGTGTAATTGAATACCTGCTGTATCTCAGAGACAAAGACAATTAATGTTACGAAGGCGAGGCATTCCAGAACCAACACAAAAGTGTTCTGGGTAAAAGAAATATAAACACGCTAAGGTACGAGTCAAAATGAAGTTCATGAACCCCGCAAAAGGAGAACATATAATCCAACAGAATGGCAGCAATGCGAAAGTGGAAGAAAAATCACGTTATAATGAACGCCGTATTTAAGAAATAAAAGTGTTGTTGTTTGCGAATGCCCATAATGAGTAGGTTACTCTTTTGTGCGTCCTGATAAGGATGTTAAGTGGCGGGTTGCAGTAGCTTTCCTCACATCCCGAGCGTGCTGATGAAGGTACACTGGAGTACTCCAGGCGGTTGTGCTATGTTTGACTTCATCTACGTGTCTCTCACTACTGCGGTGATCACGTCGATCCTTCATCTCGTTAGCCCGTTTCCAGGGATGGCTACTAGGAATCCGAGGTGAGGGTCAATGAAAGTCAAATCTAAAATGTGTCCAAAGATGCATACAAGGTCAAGGTGGGTCCCATGGCAACAATTGCCATTGGAGATGAAGATAACTCTTCATGGACTAAGCTGCAACCAATGTGAGGTAGAGTGGCCAGTTCCCTTCTTTGCTGTTTATACCTTCCCCAACTTATACATCAGGTACTCATTTACAGCTGGGTCGACTGGAGGATGTTTCAGGAACGAACCACGCCCGGATTATGTTTCTGTCCGTCAGTGATATTGAACCATTGAGCGGTGTAATCCCAGTTTCAGCAAGCGAGCTCTCTGTCGACTAGGCTACCCGTTCCACTATAAAAAAGGAGATATGTAATACCTAAAACGTTATTAGAATACTATCAATGAAAAAAAACAACAGCACACCATTGAAAGATAAAAGCACAGGCAATCAGCAATAACATGAGTCAGCGAAACTGTTAAGTTGACTGTAATAAAGATATTAAACAGGAATCAACGACGACTCATCCAAGAATAATAAACTATGGATAAACAATGGACACACATATTCTATAAAATACAACGACTATGTCGTTATTGAAATGTACATCTTCACTTAGTGGGAAGCAACAGTAACAAAATAGTTGGAGAAACAAAATAAAATGCTAACACTAATATAAATATAAAGAGTTTACATCAAGATAGTACCCACATCCAATCTGAGAAATGTGCAACTTTCAGCATGAAATATAAAATGAAATTTTCAACATAAGCTAACATTTATTCTATAATATGGCTGGGGAACATGGACTGTAATCAACGGTCTCTCTCTCTCTCTCTCTCTCTATCTCTCTCTCTGTCTCTCTATTTCTCTCTCTCTCTTTTTTCTTTCTTTCTCTCTTTCTCTCTCACACAAACAAACGCACGCACGCACGCACACCCACACACAAACTCTAACACACGCACACACAGAGTGTGCGTCAAACAGACGTATGGACTGTAACAAAAAGGTATCACACACACACTCCCACACACAGAGTATGCGTCAAAAAGATGTATAAGATGTAACCAAGGGTAGCACACACATAGACGCACACAGACACACACACACACACACTCACACACAGACACACACACACACACTCCCACACACACAGAGTATGCGTCAAACAGATGTATACGATGTAACCAAGGGTATCACACACACAGACACACACAGACGCACACAGACATACACAGAGACACATACAGACACACACAGACGCACACATACATACACAGAGACACACACACACACACACACACATAGTATGCGTCAAACATATGTATAAGATGTAACAAAGGGTATCACACACACAGACACACACACACACACACACACAGACATACACACACACACACACACACACACACAGAGACACACACACACACACAGAGTATGCGTCAAACAGATGTATAAGTTGGAACCAAGCGTATTACACTCACAGCCGCACACAGACACACACACACAGACAGACACACACACACACACAGACACACACGCAGATTGTTCTTCTAAAAGATGTTTCCGTCCCAGGACTTCGTATTAGGCACATAGACTTTTGACGGAGAACCTAACCATAAACAATGTAGATGAACATTATTGAGAGAAAAAGAATATTACCAAAAAATATCCTAAGAAAGTAAACTATCAGACATTCCCTTGAATTGTCCACCAGGTAAGATACAAGATGAGAGGTCAGACTGAGGCTGGAGAAGAACAACAGAAATGAAACTCAAAAGAAAAGGGCCGTTTTATGCTTCATACACCATAAACGTATGCTCTACTAATAAAACACGGCCCAGTACAGAACCAATGGCGAGCAGTAGATCCCGCAATATTTTCCTGGGGCAACTAATAGGACAAATGACTTAGATAGTTGTCGAGTCCAATGCCTAATTGTTCCCAATCTTGTTGTGTGCTTCATTGGTTTATTTTCTCGTGTCGTGTCCTCGGACAGAATAGTCATTGGTAAGCTTCATTTAATGATAATTGAGTTAGCGATTACTATTTGAATCTTCCTAACAACCTGCAATGTGTTCTCTTGTGGTCCTTTTGTCAGATGCTATTACATCCAAACTCAATAGTAAGTTCGCTCTATGTTTGATATTCAAATGATAGAAGCAGTACTTCTACAATGAAACACCCCTCTGGTATGCTCATTTGTTAATGTAAAAGTGATCAAGAGTTTCAATATATACAAATACATACTGTGCTTTAATTTCAAAATTTTATTTCGTCTTTGAAAATATGGCTTCCAGATGTCTAGAGCGGCTTCATCGTTACTAATACTGCAGCTGTCTCTGTCATTATCTATGGCTGCGTTTCCCCAAATACTCGTATGATTAAAGCACACCTACTTTTAGAAATGCCATGACGGCTATATTACCCATATCGTTTTCATTATTTCTTCATCATCTGGTTGATCAGCCCTAAGATAGGTTGTAAAGTTATCTGAGCTTGTCTCTCTATTCGACCATTTCCACTGCATCTTTCTTCATAGGTTCACACCAGTCTCTGCATGCGACAGATGTAATGGTAAGTCTTGGTGGCCCTCTTCCTCTTTTCCTCTGAATCTTGCCCTCTAGTATCTTCTGTAGAAGACTTTCATGCTGTATATTGTGCCCCAACCAACTCAATCTTCGTTTTTGAATAATTTTCAATAGTTGTCATTGTGCGCCTACTTCAGTAAAGAAATCGTCATTTGATATTCTTTGTGCCCAACTCACTCTTTCCATTCTACGATAGCACCACATTTCAAATGCTTCCAAGCTTTTTTCATTTTTTATTGCGAGCATGGTTTGCCCTAAATATGTAAACGTGTGTACTTGTTTGATTATTTCTCTATTGATATTTATATTCAATTGTCCATGTCGCTTAGCTGTAACCACAGTCTTTGTCTTCAAAGTGTTTTTTTGTTAACCAAGTCAAACTTGTTGGTTGTGCTGTTTTTTTTCAAGCACCCTTTACAAAGCTACTACTGATCTTCCCACTATTGGCCTGATCATCGGTATATATGATGACATTAACTTTCCCACCACTGCCTTTGGCTTTCCTATTAGAACTCCATACTCCTTTTTCCATAATTATCCCAGAATATGCGTAATAGAGACTCGGTGAAAGCATGCAACCCTGTCGTACCCCCTGTTTTATTGAAACTGGATCAGTAAATACTTCTATGATTGATATAATCGCCTCTCAAATTTCATACAGGTTTTGGATTAACCTAATGATTGCTCTCTCTTTCTATATCTATTTATTGCAACAACTGAAAAAGTGTGTTCAATAGATCAACGATTTTCTCATAATCAAGAGAACAAATTAATTGATCGATCATTCATTCGGCGAGAAAAGAAGCTGCAATGATCTGATGTCATCCTGCGTACCTCCTGCCTTGCAAAATCCAAAACTGGCTATCTTTTGGCAACTCCTCTATCTTGCCATTGATTCTCAGCGTAATTATTTTAAATATAACTCTATATGCGTGTGGTATTAATCTTATCGTTTGAAATTTTGTCGCATTCTATTACGCTATACTTTTTCTTGTGCAAAGGGATTATTATTGAAATTGTGTGCTGCCTTGGCCATATTCCATTGTTTTAAATATCCTTAACATGTTAAAAAAGTAAATTGCGTAACGTCTCTCCTACTGTTTTGGAGAGCTGATGTGTTTTGGAGTGATGTATGTGTTTTGGAGCGATGTATGTGTTTTGGAGCGATGTATGTGTTTTGGAGAGTTGTGTGTGTTTTGGAGAGCTGTATGTGTTTTGGAGCGATGTATATGTTTTGGAGAGATGTGTGTGTTTTCAAGAGCTGTATGTGTTTCTCATCTATTCACGACGCTTTGTTTTGTCAGGATAAGTAAACAGCCTGATTAAACTCTTCTCTGGCTACATACAATCTCTCTACGATCCAATGATTGCCATTTAATGGTTTGTTAGCCTGATACAGACCCCTATCTTCATGCAGCTCCTCAACATATTTACAGCGATTTATTTATCATATATCAACAACTTGCTATCGGCACTAATTTCTCTAAGATACTTCAAGCTGTTGAAACATTTTGGTTAGCATTGCATCATAATGTTGCACTTCTGTGATATATACATTTTATTTGAAGACTGAAGTATTGTTTTAGCTCCATTTTCAAAACTAACTGTAAACTTTTGTCAGGCCACATTGAATGTTTTATTTTGTGACCATGTACAAGATTATGAGTGAGAAGGCAGCCCTGGATTATCCATGGAGTCGTTTGGAACCAGTGTGCTACTACATAACCATACATGCTAGAGTGTACCAATTATCTGCTAGGCGATATTTCAGTAAATCCAGCATGAATAGGCACAACAATCAATACAGCTATCTAATAAAAGGTGTGCCCCGTAACTTGTCACTATATAAATTGCGTTTAATTGTAAAAGTATATACATCTACAATGTAATGTTGTTTCAAGGGAATTTCTCAATGTCAGCAAATATGCTTGGAAGAAACCCTGGGGTTTGGAACATTATATTTCGCAACTGCCTTTATTATGTTAGAACATAGAGCTTTCAAGAACGAACAAAAACAAAGTAATGCTACTAGAAAAAATGCAATCTTCGGTTTTGGTTTAAAGTTTTCAGTAACTCACAAAACAGCATATTGTGAGAGACAGTTGAAACTACATACAGCAAATAGTGATGCAATGTAAAGAAGTCCCACAAATAGTTTCGTTGTTTTTTCAATGAAATAGCAATTAACGGTTGGTAAAGTGCTTCGACATAAGGAACTTTGCATTGTGTGTGTTCAAAGTTAAATCAACTCAAAGAACAATGACCAAGATCAAATGCAATTATGGCAAAACTTTATCCTATTGAAAGACACTAATCCATATCTAATAAGAAACTTGATTATTCGTAAATAACGCTTGATTTCGTTTCAGCGAATGAGCTAACACAACAATTGTTGATACACGGCCAATGTTAACATGCAAGAAATTATATGCTTTCCTTCAGAACTAATCTACCGTCTACGCGTATCTCAAGAAATTACAATATTATATCTCTACTAAGAATATACCTTACTTGTAGTTCTCTCCTTGTCGCTGCCTGTGCAGGCAACACAGAGCAGATTGTGCAATACACACACGCACACTCACACACCCACACACTCTCACTTTCTCTCTCTCTCTCTCTCACACACACACATACCAACGCACGCACGCACACACACAAATACACAGGGAGTCTAAAAATCTATACAAAATTAATACCTATGAACATAGTTTACAATTAAGGTAATATGCATAATTATTTTGGTCTATGACCTCTGTTCGTTCTGGTAGCCGTTCTAGCCCAGACACAAGCGACAACGTCTTCTACAGAGCTGCAAGCATCATGCAACAGTTCATTTAAGATACTAGCGCATTTGCTTTAAATGGCTTTTGATATCATTATTTGTTGTCGATTTTGTGTGATAAATGTTATCTTCAAGATATCTAGCTATCCATGTTCTTTCAGTACTAAACACGGCATATAAAGCAGAACTCAATGCTCTCCATGTACATCGGTCTGATGCCACTTGTTGAAGTTCGTATATGTTGGTGAGACCCATCATTCTGTCCTCTCTAGTGGTTGCCCTGCGCAGTGTTGCCTCTTTCTAGTGTCACCTGGTCTACACATAATCGCTTGAACTGGAAGTCTGCTGCTGTTCAGTACATGTCAGTTGTATTTCTCATGTTTGTATCTTATGATAGTCGAAACGAGTTCCTGTTTTGTCTCTAATCTTATTTGTTAAATTACCTTGCATTATTTTTAGCCAATGAATAATTGTGTAAGACATTTATTTTTGCATTCAACCTATTTACAAGAGATTTTGTAATTTTTCAGCGCCCAAATCTGTATGTAATACTGATTGTAATGAAATTGAACAGACTGAGTTTGACAAATTAATTGGTTAAATGCAAATGAGGCCAAGGCGTTAAGAGTGAAGGTTTCGATTGTGGTGTCTCCGTCCTGTGCCAATTTGCTGTCTAACTAGGTGAAATGTTCGATCTTCTGTAATGTATTTCCATTGTTTGACATCAGTGACATAAGTGACACCAGTTACATCAGTGCCACCAGTGACATCAGTGCCACCAGTGACATCAGTGACATCAGTTACATCAGTGCCACCAGTGACATAAGTGACATCAGTGACATCAGTTACATCAGTGCCACCAGTGACATCAGTGCCACCAGTGACATCAGTGCCACCAGTGACATCAGTGACATCAGTTACATCAGTGCCACCAGTGACATCAGTGCCACCAGTGCCATCAGTGACAGTGTGTGAGATCCACGATACTTGTTTTCGAAACGGTTATCTTTAGACAATGTATAAATCAAGTCAAGAATCTGTCTAGGCAACCAGGACCCGTCCCACTGGCCGTGCATGACTCGTCCCGCTGGCCGTCCACAACCATGGCTGATAGCAGAGCCCCAGGCGACATACAGGATAGATTGAGTGGAGGTGATGTGTCTCAGCCAAGTGTTGCGCGGGCGGCCAGGGCACCACCCCATGAGGAGGGCAGTGTTTTTCTGCCCTGATTTCCAGGAAAACATACAGAAGCTATCGAACCGGGACGTCCACATCGCCGGGAGAGAGAGAGAGGCAGCGCCGACCGTAACTCGCTGTGAGTGACTACGTCTTGCCAGTTAATTACATCGTTGGTATACATGAACGCAACTGTAAATAACGCACGCCTTAAAAGGAGAGAAGACACAGGATACTCTGTAGACAATAAACACAAAAATATATATCCGTAACTATCAGAAGGGGTATGGATGGTTCATGATCCAACAAAGATGAGCTAGATACAGAATACACATATCATCACTGTGTGTCAAGACTGGAGTTTGTGGTCAATTTTCTTAACATCTGCTATTTCGTAACCCTAAAACACTATATATAATTTCTTGTTTTCTAGCCATATTGTTTTCAGGACATCCTATATATTCCTTCTTTGTCTTCCATTGCTTCCCTTACCATTTAACAATTACTGTTGTCACTTGCATAAATGTTTCTCTCATAATACACCTAGCTTTCTCTTGTCGTAACCATTTTTCTTCATTATGCAAAATCCACATTCATAAAACGGTGTTTAACATTATCCGACTCTCCTTCTATCCTAGTCTTCAGTGACAGACTTGCTGTTCGCATCATGACCTACATGTTGCCTGTAGCATCGACTGGAAGATAACAGAGGACAGAATAATGGATAATTTAATGATACATTACGTATACCTTGCCACTTATTGTTTTTAAAAAGAAATGATTAAAGTAGTTAGAAATGAGGAAACATTGATCGGACTGTGAAGTCTGTTTTGGCTGGGTAATGCCATTGCTACTGTTCGCAAGACGCTGTGTTCGCAACTGTGTACAGTAATTTACGTTATGTTAGCTCAGAACTGCTATTGTATCATTGACCTATCTACATTTTTTACATCTATGGTGAATTCTTTGTAGTATTTATGCGAGATTTATATCTGACCTCTTCAACTGATCTAAATCAGAGATGGCCAAACTACGGCCCGCGGGTTAGATCCGACCCGCTTATCAGTTTTGATCGATCCGCCAACGAGTTTTGGGCCAGCCTCTTATTGCTGAATGAAAATAATGTAACTGTATACGCCGACCACTGAGCTAAGAAACATATCACAAAATAGCTCGAACAGGCACCAAAAACAAAACCAAAAAGCTCTCTCTCTCTCTCTCTCTCTCTCTATCTCTCTCTCTCTCTCTCTCTATATATATATATATATATATATATATATATATATATATATATATATATATATATATATATATATATCATACCAATTGAGCCCTACTAGATAGTGCGACAAAACGGAAATGATAACGTCAAATCTCTGATCGTGCACGTGTACAGGTGAAGACAGTGTCGGTACCTACTTTGATAATGAGAAACTGAAAGCAACGACATATCTTTTCTGCAATCGGAAATCTCTGATCTGACCAAATGATGTTGTTTTGTCTTTAGCATTGGTATGGGAAAGTTATCGTAGGGGTGGAGGGTAGGCATATTTCTGTAGGAAGGAGTTGAGGTGCACAGCTGGCCTTATGAAGTGTGTTAAGTATAAATCAGCCAATGGCACTTCTGGGCTTGTAGCTGTTGTGGACTTTTTCGTGTATAAGAGTTTGCATTTGTTAAAATGTTTTCTAAGTTAGAGTAGTTTATCGTTGTTTTATGTACATGGTTCATTATATATGTAAAACACCTTTTTATCAAACAGTGATTTTTTTAAAGATATTATAGGTCTCTGGTCTTTTACCATGATCTGGCTCTCAGCCAACGTTAGCTTGGCCACCATTGACCTAAATGATATCTCTAGCGAACTGTATGTACTGTCAGATAATGCGTTTGCCTGAATTCTTCAATATCGTTGGAACGTTCGGGAATGCAAGTATTTGCCTTCATTATGCAATATAAAACGATCATCAGACCTGAACTCCAGAACTTTGTCTTCAATTATTATACTGCCATTATATATCCAACAAAATAATACCCTGCCAAGAGTTTCAATTTCTTATGATTGATCGTTTTATATAACTATCGGAGGAATATCCCAGAAGTAGTGCAGGTTGATCAGAATGCAACTGTGTTAGCTAAAACTAATTTAACAATCAGGGTCTGTTGTTGTTGTTGTTGTTTTGTTGTTGTTTACCGACAATGAGTAGATTTACTCTTTTGTGCGCCCTGTAAAAGGGCGTAATGTGTCAGTTTGTTGTAACTTTCCTCACATTACGAGCGTGCTGATGAAGGTAGACCAACGTCCTCCAGGCGGTTGTGCTATGCTTGACTTCCTCTGCGTATCGCTCACTATTAGGGGGATCACGTCGATCCCTCACCTCGTTTGCCAGGCTGCCAGGAAAACAGCCCGTTTCCAAGGAGGACTACGAGAAAGTCGAGGTGAGCGTCTTGGCAAGTATGTTTTATCTGACACTGTGACTAACATGTATGTTCAATAAGTTTTGCCTGGCTCTGACTAACATGTCTGATCAATATGTTTTGCCTAACCAGACGATAGTCTCTCTCTCCCCACCCCCACCCCCAGGGTAGGTTAATGTTTCGATCACGAGCGAAACGTCATAACAGTACGTTACAAAAATACAGACGGGTCGGGCATTAAGTCTGAAAGCCTGATAGTAGATGTCCACAAAAAAGGGACGTCTTATTTGTCTAGTAACTAGAGGCGCCCACTCTGTTGCCATCCAATGAAAGGGGAGATAGACTGAATAGAGCCATTGCTACGAAACAAAAGATCGAAATGGACTGTAGAAAGGAAAAGACAAAACAGATCCAAATGGATACAGGCTTTTCAGCCTACTGAGCTGTGTCGGCAAACTGATGGAACGTATGATAAACACCAGACTGATGTGGCATCTGGAAGAAAAACGGATACTAATTCCACAGCAAGCAGGCTTTAGATAGCACAGATTCACTGAGGATCAGGTCATCCTCATAGCCCAGGAAATAGAAGATGCCTACCAGGAACAGAAACACACAGTAGCGGTCTGGGTGGACCTGGAAAAGGCATTTGACAAAGTCTGGAAAGATGGACTTAGAGTCAAGCTAAAAAGAAGTGATATTTGTGGGAAAATGTACAAGTGGATCAACCACTACCTCAAAAACCTAACAGACAGAGTCCAAGTACAAGGGCAGATGAGCAAAAAGGTGACACTTGAGCAGGGAGTACCCCAAGGGGGAGTACTGTCACCCACACTCTTCCTGGTGTATATAAATGATATTATAGAGAATATACCAAGAAGAGTTCATAGCTCAATGTTTGCAGACGATCTGGCTATGTGGCCTCTGAAAAGAATCTCACCATAGCAAGAAATCGGATGCAGCAGGCCCTAACATCGCTGGAAGAGTGGGCGAACTAATGGCTGGTCAAAATAAACGAGGACAAAACCACATGTACAATATTCTCGCTATCAATCAAACCCCAAAACACCAAATTAAGTCTAAACGGCAAATACCTTCAGCCAAAGGACAACCCAAACTATCTGGGAGTCACATTTGATCGGCACATGACATGGAAAAGTCAGATCGAGAGAAACCGAATGAGAGCCAGAGAAAGAATGGCAATCATGAGGAAACTTGCTGGCACAAGCTGGGGAGCAGACGAAAGCATACTAAAGAAATTGTACACTGGAAGAGTGAGACCAGTTCTCGAGTATGGCATTGCGGCATGGACAACAGCAGCAAAGGCGAACTTCGATAAAGTTAGCAAACTCCAAAACCATGCCATGAGAGTTATAACAGGAGGCATGAAGTCAACGCCAATTGTAGAACTTGAAAAGTTTACAAAACTGCAATCCATGGCCGACAGAAGAGACTGCAGAGCCCAGCTGCAATCAGAGAAACTCAGAAGACTGACTGACCATCCAATGCACCAGAGACTAAACAATTTCGGAAATGGGAAGCTAAAGCGAAGAAACTTTGCAGAAATAGCCAAAGCAATGATGCACGAAGACCCTATGAACGCACTAATCACACCAAAGCCCATCCCTACTGTACGAAAACCTACCTGGAGGCAGCATATATTTCCAGAGGTGGTAGAAAATATACCAGGTATTAGAAACAAAAACTGTCAGTCTGAAAAAGAAAAAAGAGATACTACCCTGAGTTTCATTACGGAAAACTACCCAAGCATGGACTAGACCCATTCATACACCGACGGTTCCGTAACAAATCCAACACAGAACGGAGGGGCAGGAGCATTCCTGAGCCTACCAAATGGCAGAAAAATAACACTGTCATTCGCTACTGGAAAATACACAAGCAATTTCAGAGCGGAGGCAGAGGCACTGAGGGCGGCAGTGGAAGAAATGGTGACAGGTAAAAGGAGTGAAAGCCACATAGTCCTGCTTACAGATGCACTGGCCGTAGTCACAGCACAGAAAAGCCAGAAAAATACTGAACTTAATGAATTAAGAGCAGTACTCTGTCAACTATGCCAGCAGGCCGCACCAAAAAGAGTAGTGGTGCAGTGGGTTCCATCTCACTGCAACATCCAAGGCAACGAGAAGGCAGACAGACTGGCAAAAGAAGGTGCAAAACTACCACAACCTGATACTAGTATGATATACGAAGAGTTAAAACGGCTTATTAGAGCTATATACATGACCAAATGGGAAACCGAACATACTGGCTACACCAAAAACGATGCCTATTACCAGTTGAACAGAAAAGAGCAGGTCGTGGTCTTCAGACTTCGCATTGGCCACAATAGACTCAGGTACCACCTATTCAACAAATTGAAGATAGGTGGCACAGACGAATGCCCGTGTGGTACCGGGAAAATGACCGCTGAGCATTTGCTGCAAAACTGCCCGACATACGAGGATCAGAGAGAGCAGATGTGGCCATCACCAGTGGCAACACTAGACAAGCTCTATGGCAGTGTCGACAGCCTCAGGATGACGGCTGCTTTTTTCTAAAAAATAATGGTTACTGTCTGACTGCGTACGATGAAGAAGAAGAAGAAGAAGAAGAAGAAGAAATGGACTGTAAAAAACATTTGGCGATCCAATATTAACTACATATTTTGAGCGACACAATACCAGAATTACCAATTACGTGATGGAAAAACCTAGCAAACGATCGATTCATAAAGTATGCGTCTCCCTTACTTTAACAGTATTATAGAAAAGTTGGTAGTCTTGTAATATTGAGTGAGTTAATATCGTTACAAGTTGGACATCACAAAATGTCGCCCTAACTTGGACGCGACAATGTGGTGTTAAAATATTACAACGAAACAACATCGTTATAAAATATACGTGACACACTTTGGTTATACTAGAGACGTGACAATATGTCGCACCAATATGGTCTTGACTAAATGACAGCACAACTTTAACGTGATACAATGTAATATTATGGACGTGATATAATGTTGCAACTTTGACGTGACACGATATTGTGACAGTTTAGCGTGACAAAATGTCGCCACAAAACGCTAGTGTACAAAAATGTTGTTGCAACGTGGGCGTAGCAAAATGTCGCCACAACGTGAACGTAACAGATGTTACAATTTGGACGCGATACATTGTTAAAGTCAAACGCGACAAAAAATCGCTGCAATGTGGACGTCACAAAATGTCGTGTCCAATGACTCATTTCAGTTTGAATCAATGACTCGTAAATAGAAAACGTTTAATATCTTCAATGGGCCTTGCATAGAATGTTCAATGGGTCTTGCATAGAGTTTTCAATGAATATTGCATAGAACGTTCAATGGGCCTTGCATATAATGTTAAATGAGCTCTTCGATATAATGTTAAATGAGTCTTCAATATAATTTTCAACGAGTCTTCCATACAATGTTCAATGGGCCATGGATACAATTTTCAATGAGTCTTCATATAATGTTCAATGGGCCTTGTATAGAATGTTCAATGAGCCTTGAAAATAATATTAAAAGAATCTTCCACACAATGTTCAATGAGCATACGATATAATATTCAATGAACGTTGCATAGGATGTTCAATGAGCCTTGCATATAATGTTCAATAGACCTTCAATAGAATGTTCAATGAGACTTGTATATAATGTTCAATGGATCTTGCATAGAATGTTCAATGGGCCTTGCAAAGAATGTCAAATGGGCCTTCCAAATAATGCTCAATGAGCTTTCCATTTAATGTACATTTAATACAAATCTTTACGGGTAAAAACATATTGTTGCTACAAAATGAAATACACCAAGAATATATGACGTATTTGTGTTCAGGCTTCCTGCAAGGAAGGAGTCAGTTGTATTTATTTAACAGCATAACTCTATGCATTTCTGGTCTGCATATATATATATATATATATATATATATATATATATATATATATATATCATCATCATCATGTAGCATGTCCTTTGTAGAACGTCGCTCCCATGACAGTCTGTCTGAAAGAAACTCGTTCCCTTGCCAAAACACCAGCCTCCGCCACAGTCATACCCAGGCATTCCTGGATATCTTGGTGCCATCTTCTTCTTGGTCTACCGCTTCCTCTCTTGCCTGGCACCATACCTTCCATCCCCGTCCTCTCAAGACCGTTGTGTCTCTTGATGTGACCAAAGTATTTTGCATTTTCTAGCCAAAATGGAATTGATAAACTCTTGCCGAATGTCTGCATTTATTTTTTTCTCTGTCCAGGGTATTTTGAGGATCTTTCTGTAACATTTTGAATCGAAGGATTCGATTTTTTGTCTAGAAGTTTTGGTAATCGTCCATGATTCACAGCCATAAGCTGCCACAGGAAAAACACAGGCTCTCAAGACTTTTACTTTTATCATTTTGTTGGTGCCCTGCCATAATTTCTTCAGGCTGTTCGGTCTCTGTATTGCCATAGCTAGTCTTCTTCTGATATCTTTCGAGTAGTCGCAATTTTTGTCGATTCTGGAGCCCAAATATTCAAAATGTGTGATCTGATCTATTTCTTCACCACCCACTGTAAATGTATGCTGACATTGTATTTTGTCGGTGGTCATTATCTTTGTTGTATTTATGTTTATGAACAGGTTTTGATCTTTACTATATCCATTAACGGCTGAAAGTAGCTGCTCTAGCCCTTCTGCACTTCTTGATAGTATCATTGTGTCATCTGCGTATCGTAACTGGAATCTCGTACCCCCCAATCGTAAATGGGTCGAAACTTTCAATGTTCTCGACTTCTCGAACATTTGTCAATATACATTCTGCATATATGTTGTACAGATAAAGTGAGAGGATACATCCCTGTCGGACTCCCTTTTGTACTGCAAACCAATCTGATGTTTTCCCAGATACTCGGACAGCGGCTTGTTGATCTTGGTATAATGTTACAATGAGATGGACTATATGCAAGGGAAACCCCATTTCCTTCATGAT